>WFKR01000004.1:41550259-42773592 GCA_025331145.1 Rosa persica | reverse complement strand
TGTTTTCAGAATGCTTCTATTCTATCTACATTTAGTTGTATCAATTTTCTCAATTCATGTTTCATCCATATATGATTTTCTGTTGAAGTACAATTTTCTCTTTTTGTGGTCAGGGATATTTTGAGCAAGTGTGGTGTGAACTTTTGAGATGAGGGAAGTTTGAATCTTCTCACCAATTTCGGCAGCAACTACTCTAATCAACACATCAAGTATACAAATATCACAAAAGAGAAAAGTTGCAAGCGTCAAAGGACTACTCTAATCAACCCATGCAAGCATCAAAGGACTGCCAATGTACCTCAGCTAGTAAAACTTGCTCGGAATTTATGTTTCTTCCAAATGTGTTTTTATTATGACTCGGGCACTTAAAAGCTGTCTTGCCAAGGCAACTCCAGCATTAACAGAGACTCTTACCAAACTAGCAAACACAAAATTACAAAGTATTTCCAAGGGAAATAGTTATAGTTTAGGCACACCCAAGCTTACTCGAGAAACTAAGCCATGTATAATTTCAATACCTTGGGACCAATTCATGCAAAATACGATTAATCTACATGAGAGGATAGCCGTGCAAAAATGAACAGGGAAAAAAAAAAAAGAGCTTTGTTGGTTTTTTCTGTTGTGAGATAATGACCCAGCACCAACAATCATCACAAAAAGAAAATTCTTGCCCAGTTTTATTCGCACAAATTAGGGCAGCATTTAGACCAATTTATATATATAAGCAGAAGACTTGTTCATGGATTTTTGAATAAGTTGCATCAACACGCACCCAGGTAAAAATATAACATGGGAAATAAACATAAGAAATCAGAAGCATTGAAATAGATATAAAGAGACAGACTCCGAGACATACGCTAACAAAAAATTCAGAAGATTGAGGCGTCCTCCCACAATCTCTTGGACTCAGGACCACGCCAGTCTTCGGAAGTAAGAAATCCTCTGGCTATTTTCTTCGCAGCATAAGCAAGCATTTCTTCACCATTAGCTTCATTTTTCGTCAACATATCACTTAGTGGAGGAAATTATGCCAAAATTACACCTTGTAAATGACCAACTCTAAACTAGGAAATTAGATTTTGATAATAAAAGAATATTCATGTGATCGACCCCATTCACATTGCATAAAGGGAAGGGACGATGGTAAAACAAAAAAAATCAGATAAACAGATAGTTGATCAGTTTTAGAGGCTAGATTACAAAGTTCATCTGTTCATGGCATGGTAGAGCTCAAATTTGTAGAACTGTGAAAATCTTATATTGGAGCCATACATCCATATAGATCACACACACACACACACACACACACACACACATATTGGAAACACAATCATTATTTCTGGACCTATATACAAGAGAGAATACTAAGCTTCACTCCAAGAATCCAAGAGTGAATTATCATATTATAGTTCAGACCGTTGACATGCAATCCTAATACATTTTATTTTTAGGGAGTTATCAACTTCAAGTACAAATGATAACCACAGCAAGAAACAAGGGTCAGAGAAATATTACAGAAGGGTTTCATACTTTAGAAATGGAAGTGCTCTGTGTTCTGAAATATATGCATTCACTCAATCACAATCCATAAACTCCAGACTCTGAACCCCATAATATAAAGCATGTGATCAGAGGACCGAGCACAGGCACATACAGATTATGTGGCAAGAACCTTCATTCTCACAAGAGATGCCGAAATCACTCAAAATATGCACACCTTAGTAATGCAATAGACAATCATTACAAGTGAAACTTGTTGATTTGCACCTTCAGTAAGGTGGAAACTCTCAATGTAATTTGGGTTGAGATTAAACAATACAAGAAAATGAGACAATTGGTGAAGATGCTACGCACATCAATACCAGTTCATGTTTTGCTATCAGTCTGACAAAATGGTGGAGATACTGACTGGAAGCATCAGACCTGAGTGATGCAGGGCTGGCTGCACCTGTTGTCTCAGAATATGCAGACTACTCTAATGGGTCAAAGAACCTATTTTTAAGGGTATAAGTTGTGCGCTAAAGAGGAAATTTTATATGATGAAAATGCAACTATAGGAATCTAATATGTTTGATAGCTTAACCTTCCTTTCAGCATGTTCAGCATGTCGTGAGATAATGAGCCAGCAACGAAAACAAAATTCTTGCCCAGTTTTATTCGCGGGAAACAAAGGATGTTCTTTCATTTCGACCAATTTATTTATATATAAGAGAGAAGATCAGAAGTATTGAAATAGAGACACTCCAAGAAATACGCTCACAAAAAATTCAGAAGATTGAGGTGTCCTCCCACAATCTCTCTGCCCTTAAGGAATACAAACACAAACATAACTTCTTTTGGTTAAGCAATCGTTACCTCAAGTTGCTCCGATGAATTGGCGACCAAATCCACTTGCTTAATCACCTTTGCAAGGCTCTCGTGGATACAATTCAAATCCTAATTACAAACAGAATTGAACTTGGGCTGCAGGAACCAGAATGAAATTGCATTAGCCGGCTACAATTGATCAATGGTGCCGACGATTCAAATAAAGGCTGCCACTCAATATCTTATTCAAATCGATTTTGTCCGCTTACTCAGATTTAACTCATTTAAGAGAACAGGAGTTCGGCTGCAATTCAAACCCACCTTGGAGCTCTAAGCCTCGTCGTTTACTCCCACGTGCATCGCTTGTGGTTATGTGGTAAAATTTTCTTTTTACTGCCTTTCACATTTTTTTGGACAGAGTTCATTTGTTGACCGAAACATTGACTAACCATGTTGTCTAACGGAAGAAGTTATTTTAACAGCCACGTGACTAGCACGCTGGCAGTACCCATGCACTGACAGTGCATCGAATACACTCCCCTCCCCCCCCAGACACCCATGCACTAGTGTGTTGAGGATACATTTAATCACAATATGGCAACTTATTCATGATCAGTTAGGAACAAAAGCAAGAGTACGTATTAGTCCAGACGTACTCTTTTTTATTCATACATAGTTACATATATACATATACGATCGACCGCCATATTAACAAAAGCAAGCCAGAGTCCCACGTACCAGTACTACACTGGTATTTATTCATATACATCATGTTACACATGGTACTTCAGTACCTACTACTACTTGCTAATAGCGTGGAGCTCTTGAAAATAGCCCTCAGGGTTACTCTCAAAGACGTCCCTGGATATTGTTGCATCTCTTCCAGGGGCCTTCATGGCTCCACCAGAACTGGCACCCGAGGACACTTTCCCTCCAGTTCTCCCTGCGCCACCACCAGTTTTGGCACCTGCTCCGCTGCCACCATCTTTGGAACCTCCTCCACCGCCTTTGGCACCTCCACCTCCACCGCCACTTTTGGCACCTCCTCCTCCGCCACCACCACCCCCCTGGCACCTCCCATATTATAATCAAAACAAGTTCACGTTTACTCACTTCTGTTTGCTTCTGCTGAATACTATTACAAAGTGCAATGCATGGCCGATATGGCTATATATATGACTAGCTAGCTCCTGCATGCATGAGTCGGTCTCCAAATTAATTAATTCATTAGTGTTATCCAGGGCCTTCCATTTACCTTTTTCGTGTCAGTTGATTTCTACCGTAACCCTTTAGACTCGTCTCGACTCTTGATGATAAACACGTAACCTGTCAAAATTTAATCTGTTACTGTATATGGTTCTTATCCCCTTCGGATCGGCTTAGATCGACTTCGGATAGATCAGACTCAGAAAAATTCTTCCTTACTCTCCTGGTTAAATCTCAAAGTAAAATCGACGTGTCGTTTGCATAATTCCTCGTGCGGTTTAGATGATTGCCTACTGCTGGTGCATCCATGCATTGGTTCAGGAAATTCAAAGATTTTAAGAGTCCTCAACTTTTCTTGTTTTACCGTATAGGAAGTCAACGGGTCTCTGATGTAAATGATGAGTAATGACTTCAATTAATTTTTGAAAGAGCATGAGAGCTTCGGTCCTTGGGTTTAAAATCTTCAAAGTTATGTGATATGGCACGGATTGTGGTTTGGGTTTCCAATCCCATTTGACTGATTTGTTCCCAAGTTTTTGACTTGGGAAGTTGGGATCAATTTTTTTATTTGTAAATCCCACGCTCAAATTGAACCACAGATTAGTTTCATCGTACGTGTATATATGTGAATTCACATATTTTAGAGAAAAGACGATACTATAACGAACAATTGCAAGAACAACACAAACTGCGATATTAATCAAAACTAGGATCCAAGATAAGGGGTTCCATTAGAGAAAGAGAAGTGTGCTGACTGCTGACTAACCCCAATTGATATTCTAGCTTTCTTGTACTTAGAGGGTGCTTATATATTGATAGGGTCAAATTTAATGCATAGCCCCGGTGCATGCACTTGGTTATGCGAATTTGAAGAGTGTGTTAATCTGTATTGATTAATAGCGGCGTGGTGATTTGCTCAACCTGGCTTTTCCTATTACCTTTGAAGCTTTCATTTGGGTTTTCGTTTCAACTTCAATGTATGAGCTTTTAATTCTGAATGCACATAAACAGGGGGAAAAAAAAAAAACGAAAAACTTCAAAGGTTTGTGTTTAAAAATTAAAATCGCCGTTGCCGGGGATCGAACCCGGGTCACCCGCGTGACAGGCGGGAATACTTACCACTATACTACAACGACTTGTTATTTGTACTTTACAATTGAATAATAAACTAGTATAAGAAGAATCATAGCAAAAAGAAATGGGGGATGTGTGAGAGCCAGATGATCTTTCTTCACCTCACAGTTGGAAAGGTCAAAGAAGGAGGCTTTCCCCAAATATGGAAGACCCACTTAAACCGAGGAAGAAAAAGGAAAGCGAAGCTTTGTTTCTGTTCCCCCTCTGTCAGCTGTAAGACCCAATTTGAAAAATTTCATCTGCCTTTCTTAATCGAGTTCTCCTGTTTGTCAGCTTCAGAACAATTTGTTTCTTGTATGCTTCAATTCTGAACACTCTTGTTGTATTAAGTTGTATAGTTAAACCCACCGATGCTTACTCTGGTTAATGCATTCATCATGGACTTTATTCATTTTTTTTTTTTTTTTGATTGGTTTTTATGTATAATCTGACAGAGATAATTAGGTTCAGAAGCACATGGAAAAGACAATTTCATCTGTATTCTGTTCAGAATCTATAAATATCTTATATCAGTCCAGGTTACACTAAGAACGTCCTTAGTTTTTTCTTAGGTACGGATTTCCAGTTTTCACCAACTTTCCGATCACATTTTCACATCTTAACCATTCAGTTTTTAGGTTCTAATGTATAGATCACCTTTGCAACTTTTCAGCCAATTTGGTGATCGTTAAGGCATCCAAAACTGTAATTTACCATTATAAATACGAACGGTTCCGGTTTGACAGATTTGATCCGTTCGTGTAAATTGCAGTTTTGGATGCCTTAACGGTCACCAAATTGGCTGAAATTTTGTAGGAGAGATCTATACATTAGGCTCTAAAAACTAAATAGTTAAGATGTGAAAATGTGATCGGAAAGTCAGTGAAAACACCAAATCCGTACATAAACCTTAGATAAGGACATACTTACCTGAGAAAAATCCTATATATATATATATATATATATTTATATATAGAAACACACACAATTAGCATGATGAAGAGAAATTCATAGGAGAAGCAAACCATTAGTACTCTAAACAACACGTCAGTACAATGCACACTAATAGCTAGAGCCTAGCTGGTAGCCTGATAGTCAACGTCCAGTGGGTAGCATTATCTCAGAAAACTCGAGCCCTGGGGTTGGATGTGAAATGCAAACATGAATAATGACCTGTTGTTTATGACCATCGATCTCAATAGGAAAACTGGTGCCAATTCGATTGTTTTCTACTTGATCAGCTCTTTCTTGCTGTTGCAATGCCAGCTCCAACTTCCACAGCACATCCCTCATCGACGGCCGCTCACTTCCCCTATCTGTCAAACATTGCCTTGCTATGTCTGTGAATGTTGGAATGTTTTGGTGCTGATCAACTTCAAAACCGAATGGATGCACCCCAGCAAGATTGTTGTTAGTGTCTGATATTTTGAAGATTTCCAAGCCATTTAAGATTCCCTGATGATCATCAAGTTCTGAGTTGGTGTACTCTATTGCAACCACCAGATTCCGCGTGCTATTGCTATGCCCGGAAACATAATCAACGACATAATCTCGACGTACTGGAGGACCAGCTCCATTCGATTACATCTGCATGGTCCTCAGCTGTTTTTGATAGTTGATGTAGACTTTAACAACACTTTCGCCTAGCTTAATCTTCTTACTGATCTTGCAGAAATGAAATCTGATGAGGTAATAGAATCCAGAATCAAGAGGGAATGACCAGCTACTATTACCATCAACATATATACTGGTGCAGTGTATGCTGGGACCCTGAGCTGTACTTAATTCCTATGTTTGATTGAAGAATGTGTGTGTCGTCCTCATAAGCACTCAGATATGTTTCGTCTGTGGACCAGGTGCGCAGCATCTCAGAACCCTCTAGATCAGGAGAGATGAAAGGCCCGCCTACGTTGACTCGAAGACTCGGTACATAGTCTCAAGAGCCATTGAGTTGTTGAGGATGTAAACTTGATGGTCTTTAAGCTTATGTCCGATGAGACGAATTGGAAGGGGAACTTCATCAGTTCCTCGCACATAAAGACTTGTCGGCATCGAAACAACTTTGATCTTGTTTACAAATGCATAGGCACCAGGAGTTGATGATGGCGTGAATGTCAAGTGTAGTCTTCCATGATCTACGTTGATGCAGAATTCTCTAATGGCATGCTGGATTTGACCTTGAGAACCGAAGTCTTCAACAAAGTGTACTTTTCAGCGCTGATGGTAAATAATGCTTCGGATTTGTTTATGCTTTCCAGTGAGGTTGGATAGAACTGGAATTGAATGATTTTGGGACCTGGAGGGACGATACAGGTGTAAGTGTAGTTCGTTTGAAAGAGAATAGGTTCAGGTATACGACTAGAAGCTCCAATCTTACTCTCAGCATCAATGGTGGATAGTGGAGAAATCTGCCAGCACATAATCTGATCTGTGTGCTGAAACGAAGGCTATTAAATGGTAAATGAACAAGAATATGGTAAACATGTTTACAGCCAATATTACTCTTATTCTCTCTTTTTCTGTTTTATGCCAAGAGAATTACTTTCTCATTCTCCTTACTTTGCAGCATGCATATATAATAGTCGTAGCTTTTTGTAGAATGATACTTGGTTCCAAAGAGGTCGTTGTCTCTGTCATATTTTAATCTTTAAGTTTTTAAACCTTCATGATTCAAATCCCATGTATATATGTTTATGTAACTTGACAAGAAGTTTGACCTCAGTTTTGGAAATTTGATTCCATATATCTATATCTAAAGTAGTGATTCATTGACTTGAATGTTTGAAGGTACATATCACTGCTTGCAGTTTGTATGTAAGACAGTGTGCAGAATTATGTGAGTCTATATCAAGGCAAGACCAAAGCTTCTGCAATATCTTCCTGTCATTGTCATTAGCATATATGTATGCATATATTTCAACATTCAGGTATGTACGTACGTTTGTGCTTAAGCATCATTATCATAGATGTTTGTTTGGGACAATCTTGTTGACTTTGCACATATGACATTTGAGATGTTTGTTCATCAACTTGAGTGTTATTACTTTGTATACCATGGATTTACAATATATCTATTCCCGGTGCCTTCAAAGTTTGCTTTCAGCAGCACTTGAAAGTTTGAAACAAGTCCAAATTAGTTAGCTCCTTCGATCAGCAGCTAGACATTTTCGTTTCCTTGAGGATTGTACTTGAAAAGCAAACCTTTAGAGAAAGAGGTAAACCCGAATAGCATTTTAGCAATGTTTTTTTTTTGTTTTGTTTTTTTTTTTGTTTGGAAAAGATTTGCACTTGCTGAGAAACTAAAGTATAGCTTGCACTCTTTATTCTTCACCGTTGGATTAAATTCGATTACCCCAACTTAAAGGGTTATAGTGATTGATCTATATCCGCAAACATGTCAATGCTTCAGTCGTTCGATCATGGTAAAACAAAATGAGGATGACATAATTTAAAATAAACGTACCCTCAAATCCCAAAAGGAAAAGTGTTCGATTAACATACATAATAGAAATTGGAAAATGCAGGATAGTGAGATTAATAAAGAAAGACCCCGGCTTTCGTGAAGTGATCCAAGCTGAAGTTAGGGGATTGTTCACTGGCCTTCTGCTTTCTCATAACCTTCATATTACACACTTGAAGTGGTAAGTGATTCTGCTGTGGCTATTAACCTTCTGATGAAGGTTGATAATGATAAGCACCCTTTTGGAAACACTCGTACAGAATTGCAGAACTTTGAAGCAGCAGCATGACTCATGCACTATCAACCATATCTACAGGGAGAAGAATTTTGTTGCCGATCTTCTTGCTAAGAATAGCATTAATGTTTCAAGGGGATATCAATCATATCACTTTCTTGCTACCCTCTTGCTCGCATTGTGGGGACTATGATTTAGCTGGTGCTGAAATCCCTACAGGCTTGGGCTCTGTTTCCTATAGGTAGTTTTTCTTTGTCCTGGCCCTCTGGGCTTCCTTGTGACCGAAAGAAAAAGAATAACATGACCTCGAGTAATACACTTTTCAAGACAGACAAGTGAATTTGACGGATGAAAATAAATACACAGTTTTAAGTTATTATAATTTTTGTTTTTATATACATGTGGTTGAGATGCATTTGTCCCTCACAATCCCTTAAAATTATCCCTTAGGTGAGTAAATCTGTATTTTTCAAAGGATATTTGGGTCAAATTGCTAACTTACTCAGTTACTCTCTCTTTGAGTGAGAAACAAATTTTCAGCCGAGTGACTAAATTCATTGTTTGCCTCGGTCTCCTTTTGTCATGTTTGGCGAGAGGCCAACGTTTTGGCTGATAGCCTTCTTAATTTAGGGCACTCTTATCCTTCTCTTTCTCATTTTGTTTGGGATTCTCAGTTGCCTCTATCCTCCAGCACCACCTTCCAGTTTCATCTCTTCAGAGGTGGTTGTTCTTGGGGGTTTTCTTTATAATTTTCTTTCTTTATCAAAAAAAAAAATTTAGTAATAAAACTTTTTTACATTATAACAATTTAAAACATTTAATCTCAACCCTAATATCTCTTACTAGAACAGTACCAAGAAACAATCATGGCAAAAAGGAAATTAATCAAAGTGTAGGTGAAATTGTGAAAACTGAAAATGCTTTGGATCCCTCGATTATGGCTTTCTCTTGTTCTTCACATAACTATTGGAAAAAGGTGAAAGCTTTTTCCAAATGGAAGATCCACTAAAAGTCTAAAACTAGCAACAAAAGAACCAAGCTTTGTTTTTTCTCTCAGATAAAACCCAATAAACCTACTACATTTTTTAGTCGAATTTATCTAGCAAAGAGTCTTTTGTGGACTAAGGTCCACATGCATCAAGACAAAAAAAATCAGCTATTTTACTACCAAAATGTCTCATTTTACCCTCCATTCTGCCCATGGTCCACCTACACCTTAGTCCATATTAAAATTTTTGTTTATCCAGCCCGAGAACAATTTGTTTCTTTTATGCTTCGATACCCTTCTTTATATTACCTCTGAAAATACTACTTGGTTATTTTCCTTCTGTATTAAGTTACAGGTCACTGAAAATGGACCACAAGATAACATTTGTTTTTAGGAGCAAATCATTTCAAGTTATTTTGGCTCATCATCTTCTTGGTAACCACACATGAATCTACCCATGACTTGACTCATGAGTCATGACCACCAATGTGATCAGTAATGGCTCCCAAAAATTCACACTGTTTCAGAATCTAGTCGCTTCTTTCACTTCCATGTCTCCCAAGTTTCACAAAAGGTCAATCTCACTGCCCGACCAATCTTATCTACAGACATCTACCATCAGACAAAAATTTTGAACACGATTATGTTTTGCCCAACATCGGTGAATGACATTGATGTCTGATTGACCAATGGAAATTTTAGTTCTTGGGAATGTTTCATTTGGAGTTTCAGAAAACAGCTAGCATTAGTGTAAAAACGTCATTGGTGACCAAAGCAAATAGTTACATTTGGATTTTAGTGATGAGT
Source organism: Rosa persica (assembly GCA_025331145.1). Taxonomy (NCBI): domain Eukaryota; kingdom Viridiplantae; phylum Streptophyta; class Magnoliopsida; order Rosales; family Rosaceae; genus Rosa; species Rosa persica. The sequence goes on along the minus strand of WFKR01000004.1, from coordinate 42,763,476 downwards.
AATAATCGATGCGGCCACCGGACAAGCTTACAATTTTAGGTGGATCCTGATATGCCAAAACGGCATTTTGGAACCAATAAAAAGAGCCATTAAACTTGGAAGCCTATCACAAACATACTGAAGATGGGCGTTGTAATCCTTGTTTCAAGCTTTCTGTGTGTGTTTCTTCTCCTATGCCTCATCAAGATCATTTACAACCTATGGTGGACTCCGACTCGCATACAGAAGCTGATGGCTTCTCAAGGAATCAGAGGCCCTTGTTACAGACTCATCTATGGGAACACCAAGGAAATCTCCAGCATGCACAAGGAAGCCATGAGCAGGCCATTGGGTTTATCCCATGACATACTTTCTTATGTTCAACCTCATATTCACTCATGGACCAATATATATGGTATTTTAAGCCCTTCACTAACTCTTGTTTTTGAATCTTCCTTTCAAAGATTATATCTCGGGTCATCTTTGTCAACAGGGAAGACTTACCTTCAGTGGCATGGTTCGCGAGCTCAGTTGGTTATTCAAGAACCTGAGTTGTGCAAAGAGATACTGAACAACAAAGATAGGGCTTATCCGAAAAGAGGGTCTGAAGACTTTGTCAAGAAGCTATTAGGCGATGGCCTTGTTACTGTAGTAGAACCTGAAAAATGGGCAAAGTTGAGAAGGATGGCCACCCATGCCTTCCATGGGGAGAGCTTAAAAGTAAGTCGTTCTTATCAGTTTACTGGTGATTTCTTGCAAAGACTACTGTGGTTGATATTTGTATCAGTTTTTTAGAAAGGTAGATTTGATAATAGCATGATGGTATTTTTGTACTAGACTATGATTCCAGATATGATAGCTAGTGCTGAGACAATGCTTGAAAGGTGGAAAAATCACGAAGGAAAAGAGATTGAGGTGTTCGAGGAATTTAGGTTGTTCACTTCAGAAGTGATTGCTAAGACAGCCTTTGGAAGTAGCTATGTAGAAGGAGAGCTCATTTTTCAGATGTTGATGAAGTTGGCCTTCTTATTATTCAAAAATGCGCTCACAGTCAAGGTTCCTGGCATAAGGTAACCTCCTTTTTAACTGATTGTCAAACTGGGAATCACATAGACCATTTGTGCATGTTCATTCAAGTTGAAGAGCGTTCGAATCCCAGAAAGGTTCAGCCTTTCTTTTTGCTGAAAGTGTCAGCATTTGATCTAATAAACTGTTGATTTATCAATATGTGAGATTCTGTAGCCTCAGTTTTAGTATCCAAATGATCTTTGGATTGGTTAAAAGGATCATGCTTGAGAAAAAATAATGTGAAACCATATTAAATAGTGGAAAAACCTAGCCTGACTTCTTGGAACATACTTGATTTCAAGGAGGAATGGGAAACATACTCAACTGCATGAATTGTAGTTGATCCAAGACTTTCTGACAAATTAGAATAGTCATGCAGAGAAAATAATATCCCTCGTTCTTTGTTCATTGTTTTCCCACCTGCTGTTTGGCAAAGAACTATCAAAACATGATTTTTTTGGACGGTTACTCTTGTTCTTATGTATAGTGTTTCATGCAAATTTCAGCAAGATATCTAAAAGCTGCGATGAGATAGAATCAGAGAGACTCGAGAAAGGAATTCGTGACTCCATAACAGAAATTGTTAAGAACAGAGAAAAGAAGCCAATGAGCGATGAAGAAGACAGCTTTGGGAGTGATTTTCTTGGATTACTTTTGAAGGCTCATCATGATGCCAATCAGAGCCAGAGAATTTCGGTGGATGATTTAGTTGACGATTGCAAGACATTTTACTTTGCTGGACAAGAAACCACTAATACTTTACTTTCTTGGACAGTGTTACTCCTAGCACTTCATACAGATTGGCAAGAGGAAGCAAGGAAGGAGGTCCTACAATTATTTGGAAAACGGAATCCAAATCCTGATGGCATTTCCAAACTAAAAACGGTAAGAAAGTTGGGATGAACTGACTAGTTGCTTTGCTTGTGATTTGTGAAAGTGGAAGAATCTTTCGTTCAAGTCTTGATCCTGATAGGTTCTATCTCTTATTAAATGCAGATGAATTTGATCATCAATGAGACTCTAAGGTTGTATCCTCCTGTTGTTGGCCTTGTAAGGAAAGCTGGAAGAGAAGTTACATTGGGAAAGGTCATTGTTCCTGCTGATCTTGAACTGTTTGTCTCAGTTCTAGCACTTCACCATGAACCTCAATTCTGGGGACCAGATGTGCATCTTTTCAAACCAGAGAGATTTTCAGAAGGGGTTGCTAAAGCTACTAAAAATAATATAGGTGCCTTCATGCCCTTTGGCTGGGGACCTCGAACTTGTGTGGGCTTGAACTTTGCAACCACTGAAGCTAAGATTGCACTGTCAATGATTCTACAACGCTACTCGTTCACCCTTTCTCCGGGTTATGTCCACTCACCCTTTCAGTTTGTTACAGTTCGCCCACAACATGGAGTCCAAGTTATGCTGCAGCCATTATGAACCGCGGAGTTCAGAGATGAGAAACTTTTCTGTAACACTCATCAAAAGACAGAGAAAAAGAACATCAAACAGAATCTAATTTGAGACACAAAACTAGCTCTTTTTTGTTCTTACAGACAGATTTTGGACGTTTACAAACTATACTAGTGAGTAAACGTGGTATATGGTTCATGTATCATTACTAGCACATGATACAAGAATAGCTCTACTAGTCTCTCTAACAAATGTAAGAAATAGAAAGAAAGAAAGCTTTCAATGTAATCATCAAGATCTGTACCAAAGCTTTTAATTTTTCATTCTGAATATAGAAGAAAGACTATTTTGACATAATTTGCATGGTTAACAGATTGGAAGCGACATATTTGGTTGGAAATGGATTCTATGCTTATTCTTAACTTCATCCGCTCTCCTTCCTTAGTGCCTTGACAACTAAGCATTGTGTGGGGCAATTGATTCCTACACATTTCTCAAATGCAATTTCGCTGCTCTCATATTTTTCGTGAAGGTAATTAGACTGCGCATGCTCTAGCTAATCATGGAACCAATGCTACCGATTTGGTTTGGTGGGACTTGCCTTTTGATTTTGTTATCTATTTTTGTACTCGTGACTGGTTGGGGCTTCCTAATTTTTGTTTATGTTAGTTCCCTTGCTTCCTTGATTAGCTTTTGTTACACTTGTTATAGTTTGTTGTTCTTTTTGCGGGGCAAGGTTTATGTCCCCTCGTCTTGATGTAATTTCTTTTTTAAAAGAGAGTTGGTGCGGCTGCCTTCAAACCTTGATTAATGAAACTATAAAATATAAGGAGGGACATAGAGCTTAAACCCCATATTACATAAAGTACTGTATTCTAACATGCACAAGTTAGCAAACAGTGCTCGATTGACTACTCTATTTGCTTTGACAAAGCAGTGACATAACGGAAATATAACTCTACTAAGGAGAAGCATTATAACAAATAGCGCAGCTTTCCTACTATGTTGCTGCACAGAATCTAATCCCGCGACACTCTGTTTCAACCTGCCAGTAGGAGGTTGCTTCCATTTCAAAACAGATAGCTATCTCACTAAGCCAGACAAGGCACACTGAGTGTGCAGATAGGGACAAAACTCACACTCGCCAACCATACAACGATGGGGACTTATTGAAAACAATAAATAAGAAAACACAAATGAAACAAGCAAACTAAAACTACAAACAACAAAAGCCCAGACCAGGCCCGCCTGCACTGTTCAAGCCCAGAAGGCCCAGACCGCAAGGGGATGGATCCAACCCTCCATCTCAGCCAAAGAAAAATGTTGCACCAACGCCACCACCTCGCCACCATACCCACCGCACCGCCACTAGCGTCGGACGCCCACCATCATCGCGCCACCACTATCACCACCAGCCCAAAGTAGCCATATGGACGGTCCCAGAGCAGTGCCATAAAACCGCCCACAACACCGCTATGGATCTAAATTGGGCTCGAACCCATCTGCCCAACACACGGTCGTCGACCACCCCATCTAGCCCCCGAAGGCATCTAGCCTTTACTCCGAGTTGGTAACAACCCGATCCCACTCCCAACCCACCCCCTAGCCCTGATGCAAGCTTCCTCCTCAACCGAGGAAATGCAGGAATACTTCTCTCACTCCCAGTCTCCAAGCATCAAACTCACCCTCGAAACCATCATCCGGTCTAGTCGCACCAGACACATGCCGGCGAGGCCAGAGGCCATCACCAACACCGTTATGCAGTCGGATAAGAACGAACAAGATATGCCAAGACAAGTTCTCTAGGTTTTCAATCACCATAGATGGTCGAATGGTAAGAGCCTCCAGGAGTGGAACCTTATTCGCACAAAAATCATTTTGGCCATGTGTCAGTGGGCCGGGGGCTTCTTTGGCTTACACGTGTCCTTCTGGAGTGGTGATGTGTGCGCGGGCTTGCCAACTCTTGGCGGGGAGGCTAAGCGAGGTTTTGTACTATTTGTAGATCTTGCGTCGATCTGAATTTTGATAAGTTGATTATGGGCCGAGGAAGGATTAATCTCGGCCGTGGGGTGTTCTCTATGCATTGAATGCAAGGACTTTAGCATGGATCGGCCTTACCTAGCTGCAGTCCTTGTGCTGTGTAACTCAATGATTAAGGTGAAAGTCATGTGATGATGATTCTTTTTGTGATTTTGTATTTTGTATAAAGCAATGACGTAAAGTAGACAACATCAAATAAATAACATAAACGACAGTGCAGGAATGTAAAAGTGTAGCAAATAAAATGCAGGAAGATAAAGAACAAGAATGTAAACCGCAGGAAAGAAAGTGTAGCAAAGTAACAGTCGAAAAGATAAATTGCTGGAATGTAAAGAATGACAATGTAAAGTGCAGGAAAAATAAATATCGGTAAAGATAATGATAAGATAAACATGTAAAGGTCGGTAAGTATTGCTGAAATGTTGAAATATATTGAGATAAAATTTGAGTAATCGCGTAGAGCGTTTGGTCGAGGACCTCTAACAAAAATGCCTATGGTCCTTGTTATAGTGAATGATACATTATTGAATAAAGAAAAATATACAATCTTGGCTATAACTGTTGAGACTGTATTGATTGCATGAATTCAAAGTTGAGAATCAATGCGCGGTTACATGCATTTGAATGCAGTAACTGCTAACTTAAGAATTAAAACTCATAACCGTGCATTTAATCTTTGCGGCTTTTAAATATCTTGAATCATTTTTGTCACGCCCCGAATTTCGAATAATAAATTCAAATCCGAAACATGAATACAACTAAACAAATCACGTCCTGAATTTTTTTCCCAAAACCAACATCTCATAAACCATAACACAAACCTCGTAGCAAACTATCTCTCGAGTCAATTATTACAATATCAACATAAATAAAATGTTCTGCTCAGAAAAGTCTACAAAACACACCGAAATAGACCAAGTGCTGGTCTCGACCCTGCTGCCCTACGCAGTTCGCTCTCCACCCTGATTATCCTGACCTGCAGGATTATCCGCTACACCGTTTGAATAGTGTACCGGGATTGCAACAACACAAAACCTGGTAAGCTTTCTGAAAGCTCGTATGAGTAAATATGAAATGAACAGTTGATTTATTAAATCACAATTCTTTTAACTCAAGTAAATAATCAACAATCTCAACAATCACAAAGAAACATCAAACTGACACACAGGAAATAATATGGAACACATTTATGCAATCACCACATCACAACTCTCGCCACTTGGCACCTAATCACAACTATCGCCACTTTGGCCCCACGTTAGAGCTCTAACTGCCTCGTTACCTCTGACACCTTGGCCCAGGGTCAAGTAACGGTACATCCAGGTTACTCAGTAACCCGCGAACTTTGGACCATTGCATGTCCTCAGAACAATATATCCCCGTTATTATTTAACGGTCGAACTTTGGACCTCCCTGTCCTCAGAACACATACACTCCGATTATCATTAACCAAAGATCCTTGGACCATTCGATCCTCGGAATCCTACGTTTCTCTACCTTCTATTCAACTCACAAAATCAACATGCTTATCACCAACATTTATCAAATATTAACAACATAATAAAATCATATTATCAACATTTATCAACAACATATGATCACAATTCCACACCTCAATGTCACACCATTCAATATATAATCACGTAAATATATATATACGTAACCATCCACACATGAATGATCACTAATACCAACTATAGTTCACACGATGCAAAATCAAGAAATTCATTTTTAATATACTTTAAAACTTATTTCTTAAAACCATTTTCTCACACATAACAAATAAATTGGGCAATTAAGGAAATTCGGTTCGTAAATGAACCAAGTGAGATTTACTCACCTCTAAACTCCCGCTGCGTCTTCTTACAGCCTAAAATACCATTCACAATCGTCCGCTAACAAATCCGTCAAACACCTAATCAAAACGATAATTAACTTAGCGTATAATTTCAAAAACACACTTATATGAAGATCCAACGGTTGGATCTTCACCCCTGACCACACAAGGTCATCGGGACAGTCCTACAATCATTATATCAAAATTAGAATTCTATCGGACGGTCCAAACTTTATAGATCACAAATCGAGCGATCGAAATCAATCTAAATCGTAAAATTCATAACTAATTCATACGATATCCAAAGTTCACATACTATATATCAAAATGATCGTATCGACATGTAGAATCTAAAATGAGCAGAAACTACTCATGGTACCCTCGGAGGTGGCCGGAAAAGGCAGCCGGAGTTTAGGGCAGAGCCGCCACCGACCACCACCAATGGTGTCGGGGCCAGGCTTATCCTCTTCGTTTCATCATTTTGAGCAACTTTCATAACTAGCACAAAGTGAGAAAACAAGTAGAAGTGGTCGAAAATACCTAAAAACAGTCCGGTTCGTAGGAAAACCGAAATTTTCCGATAGTTGCTCCGTTCGACGTCAAAAGCTTCACTTCTGGTCTGGGTCTTTTTGCTGCGTGTTCTACTCCTTAATACGAGTTCAACAAGATAAAGAACTCAAGTTTTGGTGGCCGGAGCTAGGAGAAATCGCCGCTGGTTCGTTTTAGGGCCGGTAAAAGAATTGCTCTGTTTTCGACCGGCGGAGGAAGAGAGATAGAAGATGAACAGTAACCCATGGTTTCCTTTTTTGGATAATTATGCTATATATACCCGAAATGGAAACTTTTCCAAATGCGATAACTTTCTCATACGAACTCCGATTCTTGCGTTCCATGTATACACGAACTCGTATCGACGAGCTCCACGACTTTCATGAATCAAGTTTCTTCAAATTTCTTACGTATAAAAAGTCAATTTTAGTAAACCCTAAATAACATTAAATTTCAAAACTAAAATCATTCGAAACCAAATTTCTCACGCAACAACATTCCAATCACACCCACAATTCCTAATTCATATAATTTAACAAATATTGAATTACAAAATATTTAACTGAAATTTTGGGTCTTCACAATTTTAACACCCGCGTCTAATGGCCCTTATGAACTTAACTAACACCATTCAATCATGGCCATTCATTACACCACGGGCATTCAATAATGGTCATCCATTATGTAGCAGCTGATTAGCCGCAATCATTCATTACGCCTTGTGGGTCGGGATCACTTGTTTGCCACATGGGCCTTGCTAAATTTAGGTGCAAACAAACCTCCATACCTGTGTTCAAATCCTGTTGACGCTTATTGTAGTTAAATCCCAATATATTCTTGGTAGCCAGGGGGGAGGAAGCGTTCTGACATGATCCTCCAGCACATATCGATCAATGAGTAACAACCTAGTAATTTTAGGTTCGGGACGTGATACTTAATACAAACCAGAGGCCTTAGATAGAGAGATGCTATCTCTCCCTATTTATTCCTCGACCAGCTTGGTTGAAGAGATTGTTGATTTATCAATTAATGCGTGATAGTCTGTATGCTCATTCAAATTGTCTTCCTTAATTACCATACTCTGGCAGAAACGCAATTGTTCATGCAATATTCACAGAACTTGAAATAATATGTTCCACTTTGAACTTGAAATAATATGTTCCACTTTTGGCATCAAACAACTATTGCTATTAATTTCCAGTTAATTAGAATGGAGGCATCAAACAGCTATAATTCATATGTATCATTGCTATTCAAGGCAATGGAAAGGTATGTAACGTATTACTCTAGCTTGAGTTTTTAATGAAGAAACTTGAAAGCACATAAAGTAAAAGTTGAAATTTTATGAATGTTACCTCAAGCAATGCACAGAGAACCGGGTGCCCCGGATTAGAATGCTCTAAGAATAAGTTCACCCATTGGGTCACCAGGTCACCTACTATTCATTGCTTTTTAATGTTTATTACCACTCTCTAGGTCGCGGACACAGTTTCCAATAAGACATAGGTCACCAAATTGTTTTGATTTGATTAAAAAAAAGAATTAATCAAAATAGAAAAAATTGGTATTATTTCATGTGATTAGCAGATGCCTTATTCCTGATAATTATTTAATCATAACATATCAAATACACCAAGATCTACTAGGAATTGTAGTCTTCAGTCCTCACAGTTCACAGTGAATGTAGCATTACTTGAACTCCATGCTGTGGGGAAGTGTCATATGCGTTTAGGGCATGTGAACATAGCCTGGGGACATGGTAAAGGAGTAGCGTTGTAGAATCATTGATAGAGCAATCTTGGCTTCAATGGTGGTGAAGTTGATATTGGGAAAGAATGACTGCCTTAATACAAGGCCAATGGATAATTGGTTATCCCAGGATCTAATTTTTCCCACATCTCGTGTGATTTGCGGAATAGCAACAAATGAACAAAATAAGACACAATATTTAACGAGATTCGGCAAATGTGCCTACGTCCTCGGGGCAGTAATGATACTCTTTTCCACTGCATAAATAATGAAATTACAAGGCAATCTCACTTTGGTGACTAAACTTTACTAAAGTGGTAACACACACTCTATCTCTCAAGAGGAATTTTCTTCTCACTAATCTCTCAAGTGAGGATCTCACTACTATCTCAAACTCTATTAGTTTGGAATGACTCTTGCCTTTTTTGTTTTTCCTACAACCTTTCATGCCTATTTATAGGCAATTGGGTTCATGGATATGGCATGCAATTGGAAGCAAAGTCAAGTTTTCTTCCAAGTTTGGCATTCCTAACTTCAAAGATGGCTTGCTACCTACCTTCCAAGATGGCTTGCTACCTACCTTCCAAGATGACTTGCTATCTACCTTTTTTGAATTATCCAACCCATGCTTTCCTCATGTGATAAATCACCACATGGATTTCCTCCTCCATTAAGGAGGGACTGCCCATCAATCTCCCCCTCCCGACTTAGATGGAGGGATGCGCCAATCCTGACGCGCTTCTGCAAAATTCAAACTTGTCCTTTGGTAAGGACTTCGTCATCATATTTGAACTATTATCATCTGTGTGAATCTTCTCAAGCTATAGTTACTTGGCTTCCAGCACATCACGTATCCAGTGATACCTCATATCAATGTGCTTTGATTTCGAGTGAAAACTCGAATTCTTACTCAGATGAATTGCGCTTTGACTATCACAATGCAGAACATACTTTTGTTGCTTATGGCCCAATTCCTATAGGAATTTCTTCATCCACAAAATTTCTTTGCAGGCTTCTGTAACTGCTATGAACTCTGCTTCTGTAGTTGACAAAGCAACATATTTTTGTAGCTTTGATTTCCATGAGACAACTCCCCCTGAAAATGTAATCAGGTATCCTGATGTAGACTTTCTTGAGTCAACATCTTCGGCCATATCTGCATCTGTATAGCCTATTAGTTTAGGCTTCCCACTTCCAAAGCATAAACCCATTTTGGAAGTACCTTTAGATATTTAAGAATCCACTTCACAGCATTCCAATGCTCTTTGCCTGGATTAGACAGAAATCTGCTAACAACACTAACCGCGTGTGTTATGTCTGGTCTTGTACACACCATTGCATACATCAGGCTTCCTACCGCTGAGGCATATGGCATCTTCGCCATTTCTTCCTCCCCTTTCTCACTTGTAGGACTCTGTTCGAGTTGAGCTTAAAGTGACTAGCAAATGGAGTAGCAACTGGCTTTGCTTTCTCCATATGGAACCGCTCCAATACCTTTTCGATATATTTTTCTTGTGATAGCCACAACATACATAATAAATAGGCACATAAAACATAAAAGTATATAGGTCCCTAAAAAAATAGGGATAATTTAGAAAGAAAAATATAACTAATTAAGAGCCCAAAAAATCCAAAGAAATGCCTAAAAACCCTAGGCCCAAAAAGCCGGCCATACCAGTTCTCATCACCTCCCTCAGTCCCTTGTGCAATCGTTGCTATCACTTGAATACAAGAATAACTGTACTAGTTGGTAACCATTTCACTTCAACAACCAGTCCCAGATGGAGTCAGGCTTTTACATTTGAGGGAAACTATTACATGGTCCCGGATCATGGTACACGTAGTAGTCCGGGTTAATATTATTGGCCCATATGTCTTGCAGTTATTTCTGATTGGTCTCTTAATTTAATTTATCTTTTTTCTTTCATCCCCTGCATGGTCCCCACCAAATACGAATTATACTATTGGCTTGGACCACCACATGACAGTGCCACGTGTTACTCCGGGACCACAGAATAATTTATCTACATTTGATTGGGCCTATAATTTTTTTTACGTTGCATGCAAATATAGAAAGAAAATTAGAGCAATCGATAGAGAGAACAAAACTTATTGTATTTCTTAATTTGCAATAACTATTAAAATTGATTAATTAGTAATTATCTTGAAATCAAAAGTCAAAAGGAGTAAAATAAGAAATGCAGTCTAAAAAGGAAATCAAATATTAAGAGCACGAATAAAAACGAGTTTATCATTACTTAATTTGAGCATTATTATCAAAATTCTTCTAGAAATAATTCAATGAGAGAATAATTACGTAAGCCTAAAAAATAGAGTATTTATTGCGTTTATTTCAGGAAAAGAGAAAACGAAGAAGAAATAATAAGTATTAAATGTAAAATAGTCACATAGCAATTTGAAAAGGAAACTACACTTTAAAAAATGAGGTCCCTATGTGCCTCCATCTCTGGTATTCTCTGTAGTTGACTCCAAAAGAAAATTAAAAAAGGGTCCATTATACCATCTCAAGTGATCCCAATCCCCGCTTCCTCTGTTTCTATATACAGCCACCTTGCCGAATGCTGAACAAAACCCACCTACCAATGCAGCAAAGAACGACCGCATGAATCGGCCGAGAAATAAAGGCTTCACGTTCTCCAAGTGGTTGATCTTAGCGTGCTAGCCGCTGCTTAATTTCGTATAGTGATAACGCTTTCTCTTCTCTTCACTTTCAAACAGAGAAAATATGAGTTCTTTGGCAGACACGGTAATCAGTCATTCAAGTATTCTACTTCTCTTCTCTCTTGCAGCTCTGATCTTCAACATCTTTCGCAAAATATGGTGGATTCCTACTCGCGTACAGAAATTTATGGCTTCGCAGGGAATCAAAGGTCCTCCTTACACTCATTCATGGAAACACCGAACAAGTCGTCAATATGTACAAGGAAGCCATGAGCAAGCCCTTGGATTTGTCGCACGACATAGTACCTGTAGTTCTACCTCATGTTCATGCATGGAGCAGTATCTATGGTATTTGTAGACTCTTGAGTTCATGACTAAAGTTTTTAACCACTCTTTGGTTTCACGTATTATTAGATTTTGGTCGTGCAAACAGGGAAGAATTTTCTTCAGTGGCAAGGTACTCGAGCTCAGTTGGTCGTGACGGAACGTGAATTGTGCAAGGAGATATTCAGTAACAAAGATGGAGCTTATCCAAAACCCACGTCCCTAGTTCCAAAGATACTACTTGGGAATGGCCTTCCGTTATTAGAAGGTGAGAAATGGGCAAAATCGCGGAAGCTGGCTAACCCTGCCTTCCATGGAGAGAGCTTAAAAGTAAGTTACTATATATTTACCATAAAAAATAAAAGAGAGAGAGAGAGAGAGAGAGAAGAAGACTAAAATAGGTTATACCTTCCGACAGGACTAAAATAGGTTATACCTTCCTACAGTTTTGAGTATGGTTGGATTAAAATTTTTAAGGCTTTGAAAAGTAGCCCATGGTTTAACTTTTAGCTACATATTTTCGACAAATATAACCAAAAATAGAGAACACCATTAAAGATCTCTACTAATTTATTAGTTGAACTTGTTGATTGTATGATGCATGATGCATGGTCTTGTTTTTGTTTTACTAGAGTATGATTCCACAAATGATAGCTAGTGCTGAGACAATGCTAGGAAGATGGAAAAACCATGTAGGCCAAGAGATTGAGGTGTTTCAAAAATTTAGATTGTTGACTGCAGAAGTGGTTTCTAGGACAGCATTTGGCAGCAGCTATTTGCAAGGACAACACATATTTGAAATGTTAATGAAGTTAAGCTCCTTACTTGTCAACTTTGATCTCAAACTCAAGCTTCTAGGCATCAGGTTAACAGTTCTACACTAACACACTGTAGAATAGCCTTGTTATGCAGCAGCTAGAGCGTAGAAACTATTATTAACAACGCTTCATATATACTTGGAGGAGATTACATACGTGCATATTGCAGCAATCTTCATAGATTTAATCTTTCACTTAATATTGCAGCAAATTTTTTAAGACCAATGATGAGATCGAAGTAGAGAAGCTTCGGAAAGGAATCCGCGCGCAACTCCATAATGGAGATTGTTAAGGAAAGAGAAGAGAATGCAATGAGTGGGGAGGAAGAGAGCTTTGGGAGTGATTTTCTCGGCTTACAATTAAAGGCTTATCATGATACCAATGACAACCAGAGGATTTCGATAGATGACATAGTTGATGAGTGCAAGTCGTTTTACTTTGCTGGACAAAAGACCGTCAATACTTTGCTTTCCTGGACTGTCTTTCTTCTGGCACTCCATAACGATTGGCAAGAGGAAGCGAGAAAGGAAGTCCTGCAATTATTCGGGAAAGAGACTCCAAATCCTAATGACCTTTCCAAACTAAAAACAGTAATTAAAGAAACCTCGAACTTATTGCTTAGAGGGGAAAAGATGTTGGTTTTTGAAGTTTTGAAATAAGATATTGGTTTTTGAAGTTTTGAAATTCTTACTTCCTTGCAATATATTCATGCAGATGAGTATGATCATCAATGAATCCTTGAGGCTATATTCTCCCATTCTTTACGTTACAAGGAGTATTGAAAGGACAGTTGACCTTGGAAAGCTCATTGTTCCTGCTGATGTTGACTTAATCATCCCATTTCTAGCAATACACCATGACCTTCAATTCTGGGGACAAGACGCACATCTTTTCAAACCAGACCGATTCTCAGAAGGAGTTGCTAAAGCAACTAACAACAACATGGCGACATTCTTACCATTTGGAATGGGACCTAGGAATTGTGTAGGCCTTCACTTTGGCACCACTGAAGCCAAGATTGCTCTTTCAATGATCCTACAGCGCTACTTCTTTACGCTGTCTCCGGGTTATGTTCACTCGCCTTTGAGGCAGCTGGGCCCGCCCACGGCATGGAGTTCAAGTAATGCTACACTCGCTGTGAACTGTGAGGACTGAAGACGACAATTCGTAGTTAGTAAACTTTTTTTCTTTTTTTAAATATATAAGGGACATTGGAGGCTGACTGACAATGTAGAGAATAAATCACACCGTGATTTTTTGTATGCTTTTAGAGAATCACTCCAGTATATAATGCCAATACTAACTAGCAAGCAAATTTCAAAGAGTAATAGATCCTTCATTAAGGACCGACACATTTTAAGGATACGCATTAATACTGTGAAGAAGCATTCATCCATTTTTCGGAGTTAGTTATGCCAATATTCCAGCATCAGCTTTGCATGAAGATTATTGAACACTTCAGAGTACGTAGTCATTCATCTTCAAGACTTCAATGATTTTTTTTATTTTTATGTTCATCTTTCATCGATCTTTCAGAACACTATTCGATCATGAGATCAATAGGTCATTCCCATATTGATTTGCACTCAGAGATGGAAATGGAATTACACCTGCAATAATATTCAAGATCGATAATGAATTAGTGACAGAATATTAAGAAACCCAAACAAAAGCTAGGGGTTTTATATTGGATGTCGACAAATTTGATTTTCCCTAACAGAATACAGAGAAGAAAAACAGGATTGATGTGAGAATTGGGAACTTCTTATAGGGGACATCAAGTTACTTGAATGCGGCATTGCGGTCACTAGTAGCAGTCGGCAGATACTATTCTTTATCTCCATAAAACTAGCAATTTTGTTTTCAACATTTTCCAGAAGATTCTTTCAAATCCTCAAGGTGTCAAGTGAGACCAATCGATATATATTTTTTGGTTTTAGGAAAGCAAGGATTTGAACTCATAACTTCTCTTACACCGTAGATAAATAATAATTATAATATACAGTTTTGTCATGAGACAAAAAAAAATTAGGGATAATGACCATTTACACAATTTTAGGATAAAAATTACCCACTTATCCAAACACTCTAAGAGATTATTTCTCTAATACCTAATTAATTTATTTTTATTCTTTTTTATTTATTTTTCAAACTTTTTTGCTCTCTCCCTCTTTCTCACTTAGAGAGAGAAGTCATCGGAGACCTTGCCGGACTCCGGTGACAAGTGGCCGACCGCCGACTCCGGTGACGGATTCCAGTGACCGGTGACCTGAATCTGAATTTATTACCCCATAATAATACCAGTAACCATATTATTGCCCTCCAATAAACATATTATTGCCCTCCAATAACAATTTCATTGGGGATCAATAATTAGTGAAAAATGAAGATGTTTTTAATTTTGAATGTTTTAGTAGATTTATTCAAATAAATAATTTTATTATTGTCTCTCAATAAAAACATTATTATCCCCTAATAATATGATTATTGCCATCCAATGATGTGATTATTGCCCGAGTAGAAACATTATTGCCCCTCAATCAAGCATGCAAATACCAACAAAAAGCAAACCTCGTTGATCCAAACACTAACACCACTTCAAATATATTCCTCCCCCTCTTTCACCGCTTCAAAATCCAGGCCCAATTTGAATTGGACAAGCTAAACTCAAAAGAGGCCCAAAGAAGTGTGAAATTTCCAAAAATCTCCCAGTAGCCTCTTTCTTCTTCTTCTCCCCAAAATCCCACAGAGAGAGAGGGAGTGAAGAGTGCGAAATACTGCGAGCGGTTCTTCGAAGGGCAACAGCGACGGGCCCAAGGTCCGACGGCCCATGGAGGGTGACGGCGGTGGCGAACTACCCGTCGTCCAAGGACACCAAGTCGACGGTGAAGAAGGCCAAGAAGAGTAACAAGTCCAAAGGCGAGGCCACTGCCGCCGCAGACGACGATGCATACGCCGGCGCCGACGCTAATCTCTTCGGCCAGATCCAATATCCACACAAACACTAACATCATTGCCTCCTCCTCTCTCACCGGAGTCCTCGCCGCATGCGAGAAGTCTGAGACTGAAGACGATCGTTTGAGTTGCAGCCCCGCCTTGGCCTTCGGAGGAGTGCCGACGGTCTGGTTCTAAAGATGATGATGGGCTCTTTTCAGAGAAGCCATGGGTTAGAGAGAGAGAGAGAATGGAGGATGAGAGAGAAAGAGCAGATCGGGGAGAGTAGAGTGAGACACGGAGATGTAAATGTAATTAATTAAATGAATTACGGATAAAACCATTACCTATTAAATTAAGTAAATGAGAGTAAAAAACTTTTTATGAAGTAAGTGAGTAATTTTTATCTTAAAATTGTGTAAATTATCATTATCCCCGAACATTAAAGTTTTGGATGCAAAATGAGATAGACTTGATATTCGGAAAGTAATCTTTTAGTTTAAGGTCGTGGCCCTTTTTTCTTTTGGCAATGTAAGGTCTTGGTCAAATGTGGCAACTAGCTTGGGTCGTGGTCAATGTATTGCGTAATCATGCAAATCTCTGTCGGCGGGCGTAACCGGTTGTAACAGGTATCTCCGCACGTGTGAAAGCCACAAATTCCCCCGCCCTATTTGAAGCTACAGTTCCTGGTTGAGGAGGAAAGGATCTCGCAAGGGTAGGCTTTCTCTACCGTTGGATTGTCATGAAAGTAACAGAGGCCAGCGGCTTAGCCGGTCATCAACTCAGGACCATTCCTTCAAATCCGGCGGTCCACGTTACACGTGATCCATAATCTCTCAATCACGTGCGATGCACGTGACACACGCACTCAGCCTGCAGAGCATGCAGATCACATTAGAATAAAAAGGAATCAAAAGAAAACAGACAGACTAGGAAGAATAATGGGTTGGGTGAGAGAGACATTCCTCACTCTTCCCGGTGTTTCGTGTACCTTTCTTCTTCTGTTGGCTTTGATCTTCATCAAGATAGTTCACAAACTATGGTGGACTCCAACTCGCACACAGAGATTCATGGCTTCTCAGGGAATCAGAGGCCCTTCTTACAGACTCATCCATGGAAACAACAAAGAAATCTGCAACATGCTAAAGGAAGCCATGAGCAGGCCCATACCGAATTTGTCACATGACGTACTATCTGCAGTTCAACCTCACATTCACTCATGGACCAAGAGCTATGGTAATTAACCAACTCTTTAACACAAATGAAGTCTTACTTCAAAGATTTGGTCTTTATTTTTATGGTCACTGTCTGCTACAGGGAAGAATTACCTACAGTGGTATGGTCTTCAACCAGTTTTGGTCATTACAGAACCTGAGTTAGGCAAGGAGATACTCAATAACAAAGACAGGGTTTATACAAAACAGAAGCCCAGTATCTATGTGAAGAAGCTATTGGGAAACAGCGTTTCCATGGCGGAAGGTGAAAAATGGTCAAAACTGAGAAAGATTTCCAACCATGCCTTCCATGGAGACAGCTTAAAAGTAAGTTCCTTTGTTGCATGTATCTCTGACATAAAAATAAGTTGTTTAATTTATGCATAAATAGTACTACTTACTGGTGAATGGTGATCCTTGCAAAGATTAGTGTAGTAGTAGACTATTAGGTAGTGGTAGTTGTCTCAATTGTTTATAAAAGAAGAACAAATTGTAGGACAATTTGCTAATTGAATTGGGGTGTTGGATTTTGCTAGAGTATGATTCCAGACATGATAGCTAGTGCTGAGACGATGCTCGAAGGGTGGAAAAAGCATGAAGGAAAAGAGATTGAGGTGTATGAACATTTTAGGTTGTTCACTTCAGAAGTGATTTCTAGGACAGCATTTGGCAGCAGCTATTTAGAAGGGAAGAATATTTTTGACATGTTGATGAAGTTAAGCTCTGTAATATTCAGAAATGCTCACAAACTCAGGGTTCCTGGCATCAGGTAGCTTCCTCTAAATTGAAAGAATTGATGTTCCTTGTAGATATTGTTGAATCTTCTTTTATATGAATGAAGATAGACTTTTGATGTCAACTGCTGAATGTAGTTACTCTCAAAAGTCTATCTTCATTCAAGTAACACTCATGCTTAGTGTTAAATTCAAAATTGCAGCAAGTTTTATAAAACCAGTGATGAGAAAGAATCAGAGAAGCTTGAGAAAGGAATAGGAGACACCATAATAGAGATTGTTAAGAAAAGAGAGAGGGAGGCAGTGACTGGAGAAGAAGGCAGCTTTGGGACTGATTTTCTTGGATTGCTTTTAAAGGCTCGCCATGCTACCAATGACAAGCAGAGGATTTCAGTGAAGGAATTGGTCGAGGAGTGCAAGACATTTTACTTTGCTGGACAAGAAACGACTAACTCTTTGCTTGTTTGGACTGTCTTTCTTCTGGCCCTCCATCCGGAATGGCAAGAGGAAGCAAGAAAGGAGGTCCTGCAGTTATTTGGCAAAAAAACACCAGATCCTGATGGCCTTGCCAAACTAAAAACTGTAAGAAAGTCAAAAACTCTGTCCTCATGTATATGTTTGCCTAAATGGGAGAAATGTTTTAGTTAACCGTGAGTTACTCTCAATATTTTATTTTCATGCAGATGAGTATGATCATCAATGAGTCTCTGAGGCTATATCCTCCTGTCATTTCCCTTGTACGAACAGTGGATAAGGAAGTTAAATTGGCAAACCTCATTATACCTGCAAATGTTGAATTGCTTGTCCCAAATCTAGCACTCCATCATGAACCTCAGTTCTGGGGACAAGATGTGAAACATTTCAAACCTGAGAGATTCTCTGAAGGTGTTGCTGCAGCTACTAACAACAACATGGTTGCATTCTTACCCTTTGGATTGGGACCTAGAACTTGTGTTGGCCTCAACTTTGCCACTATTGAAGCCAAGATTGCTCTTTCAATGATTCTACAACGCTACTCCTTCACCCTTTCCCCAGCCTATGTCCACTCACCCTTTCAGTTTCTCACAGTTCGTCCACAGCGTGGACTTCAAGTAATTTTACACAGAGTATGAGTTGTGAAGACCGAAATTTCACATAAAGTCTTGCATTCCATCTATAGGATATTGTAGCCTGTAAAATGAATAAACATAACTATTGGTATTTTAACTTTCACACCAGTGGTGGCATTTGTACAAGTTCATGTTCTAGCCCTTCCCAGTTGCTTACATATCCCAAGGATTTGATTCCAAGGCAATAGTTATGGGTATTTGAGTCTTGCGTATGTGATTCCATTTCAGTTTTCTGTAACTTAATTTGGCTAAAACTTGGGTAGGGTCTTGAAATTGCTTTTGTTTTTTTTGACTCTTTCTCTAAAAAGGAACAAGTTCCATGTGATCCATAAGCACCTTTAAATATCTAAAATCAACAGCCTTTACAGAAACTTACCAGTTTATGGTAGGGAGATTCTTGGAGGATTTCTTACTTACATAATGAATTACCTATGGCAACCATGATTGGAGTAAGATCCACGTCATATATTTATTTAGTGTCATCAAGATGTGGACAAGATTGGCCTCTTGTATTTGTCATACTCCTCTGCCTGCCGAGTATAAAAAATCAATAACAATTATCAACTAATAGCAGCAAACTTGAATAGCCTACTGAGCTGGAGAATATATGACATTAAAGATGATCATGATGTTAAGGTTTCTGTGTCTGTTTCTTCTTCTCTTAGTTCTAATCAAGGTCTTTTACAAACTATGGTGGACTCCGATTCGCATTCAGAATTTGATGAGTCTGCAGGGAATCAAAGGTCCTCCTTACAGACTTCTCTATGGAAACGCCAAAGAAATCACCAACATGCACAACGAAGCCATGAGCAGACCCATAAGTCTATCACATGATATATTTTCTAGAGTTCAACCTCATATTCACTCATGGACCAAGAGCTATGGTATTCACAAACCCTTAATTAGTTAACTATATATATTTTATATAAATTCTGTTGAATGTTTTAATTTAGTCCAAGAGCTGTGTTACACAGGGAAGAATTTTCTTCAGTGGTATGGTCTTCAACCAGTTTTGGTTGTTACAGAACCTGAGTTGTGCAAAGAGATCCTCAATAACAAAGACGGAGTTTATTCAAAACCGAATCCTAGTGTCTTTGTGAAGAAGCTATTTGGAGATAGCCGTTCCATGACAGAAGGGAAAAAATGGGCCAAGTTGAGAAAGCTGTCTAACCTTGCCTTCCATGGAGAGAGCTTAAAAGTAAGTTGCTCTTCATAGTCGTATCTTTCAAGAATATGTACGTTTAGATACCGTGAGTTGTGGCTGTTGGTTATTTGTAAAATTAACATCGTGGAAGTCATGGATTAGACTAGGATTGCACCATCCATATATAGGTCCTTCAATCAAAATGCTGAAACCAAAATGTTTTAGTTTAAAAGGTTTTAAAAACAGAGAGTTATCTATAAAATTCTCGTGTTTATAACAAGAACAATAGTAAACTTAATAGTTGTATGATGGTATTTTGTTACAAGGCTATGTTTCCAGAAATGATAGCTAGTGCCGAGGCGATGGTAGAAAGGTGGAAAAATCATGAAGGAAAAGAGATTGATGTGTTTGAAGAACTTAGATTGTTGACTTCAGAAGTGATTTCCAGGGCGGCTTTTGGTAGCAGCAGCTACTTAGAAGGACAAAACATTTCTGAAATGTTGATGAAGTTAAGCGTCATAGTATTCAGAAATCTTTTCAAGATCAGGTTTCCTGGTATGAGGTAGCTTCCGAGAATTGATCTTTCTTTTAAGCTGTTGAATGTTCTTTAGTTGGTCGATGCATGTCACTTCTCATTCAAAATTGCAGTAAGGTTTTTAGAACCAGTGACGAGATTGAAGCAGACAAGCTTGAGAAAGGAATACGAGACTCTATAATGGAGATTGTTAAGAAAAGAGAAGAAAAGGCTACCAGCAGGGAAGAAGAGAGCTCTGGGAGTGATTTTCTTGGCTTACTTTTGAAGGCTCATCATGACACCAATGACAACCAGAGGATTTCTATAGACGATTTGGTTGAAGAGTGCAAGTCGTTATACTTTGTTGGACAAGAGACAACTAATACTTTGCTTTCTTGGACTGTTTTTCTTCTGGCAAAACATCCTGCTTGGCAAGAGGAAGCGAGAAAGGAGGTGCTGCAGTTATTTGGCAAACAAACTCCCAATTCTGATGGCATTTCCAAACTCAAAACAGTAAGAACATCAGTAACTCAATTAACACACACACACACATATATGTCACCTAAAAACTGAACGGTTAAGATGTGAAAATATGATCGAAAAGTTGGTCAAAACTGGAAATCCATACTTTTTTGCTTAGGTGCGGATATCCGCACATGAGCAAAGTTATATATATATTGTTGTAGTATAAATGTATTATGTATAAATGTCTACATCATGTAATAGATACTTGAGTGTATAATGTAGATATAAAGACTTGTGTAACATGCTTTTTGCCAAGACAACAAGCATGACAATTATCATCATTGAAGATAACCATGTGGAGTTATTTGATGATGATCATAGTTACCAAATTGGTTTTCTCTTAGAGCATTCAAACTAGCTTTGTACTCCTATATAAACCCTCAATTGAGAGAAGAATAAACACATATTACTCTCTCCTTCTCCCTGTTATTTTACGTTTGTACTCAAACACGTTATTAGCACGATATTGCTCTAGAATTAAAATAAAAAATTGACAAGAGAAGAGGAAGTTCATCATCCAATCAAAGCCATTTTTCCAAACCTACAAAAACCCTCCAAACCCTACCACATATCAAAGCTCTTGATCCCAGAAGCCCAGAACCGCCCTCAGAACCGCTAGAACCGGTCGGAAACCGCTTGAACCGGCTGCCTGAAGATCTGAACCGCTACCGAGTCCTGCCGAGCAGCTGCGGAGAAACCGTGCTGAGACCTGCCGAGAAGCCCTGTCGAGACCTATCGAGACCTGCCGACACCACCTGCCAAGCAGCTGTCTAGACCTGCCGACAACTATCGAGACATCTGCCGACAGCTGCCAACAGCCTGCCGAGAGCAGCTGCCGACAGATCTACAAGACTATTTTCCGGCGGCTTTTCAGACTTTTTTCTAGCTATTTTTCGGACGATTTTTTTGAATTTTTATAGCGATCCTTGCGGTCGCCTTCGATAACTTTTTCCGGCCAAATTTTCCGGCAACACTATTTCGAGGTATTTTTTACTAAAGTTCCCGTTTTTTGAGTTTTTATTCCTTTTTCTCCTCTTTTCTTTTTCTCGGAAACTTGCAATCAAAAAGCGGAATTATAGAAATTCACGCTAAACGAACTAAGAGCAATCGTAATCAATGAACTAAGAGTGTTCATAATATTCGGACTAAGAGCGTCTGTAAGCATCAATTTATGACCCTATTAAACTTCATTGTTTCGGTCTAATCTAAATATTCTTACAAATTGATTTCTTGGTAGCATAGTTTGGAAATCTTATTATTTTAGCTTTCGTGGAAGTTTAAACTCCGAAACTAATATATCTTTTCTTCTTATCTTCAGGATGTCGAATGAACCTAGATTCGATTTTCAAATCCTTGACTCAACAGGTTCAGATTACTATAGCTAGAAAACCGACGTTGAGAACCATCTCACATCGAAAGGGATATTGCCCACAATCCAGGCACCAAACGCTGGCCTTATGTTCCAACGAACACCCATAAAGCATGCACAAGGCACAAGCAATTATCTTGATGCGACGCCATATGGACAAAGCACTCAGATTATAATACATTTCCATCAAAGATGCAAGGGACCTATGGGTAGCGCTAGAAGAGCGCTTTGATAATATCCAAGATTCCCTCCTCTTACAGAAGAAGAGTTAATTGAGAAGACTCTCTCCACCTTTCTCGTCGCAGCACTTTTGCTATCAAAGCAACATCGCACTTAAGTCAATGTTGGATGAATTACGAGGTTTAATGAGTTCATCAATGTTATGTCGATAGCTGAAAAGCACGACAACATCCTCATAAAGAATTATAATTCAAGACTCATTGGAACCAAGAGCGTTCGTGAGGTAAATTATAATGTAACCAAAAGAGGGCACAAGGAGCGGTACCCTAATAATAGGGGACATGAAGGGCGAATGAGTCAATATAACCCCCCCAATAAGGAAGGAAACATCAACTTTAGAATGGGCACACGTGATGGCAACTCCACATGTGGGAGAGGTGGATATGGCAACACCGGCTGTGGAAGTAGCATCAAGAGCCGTGGAGGTCGCACCATGCGCCGTGGTAGTAGCAGCAACCCTCCTAGGGAATATCCACAATGTGCACCACATGCACCTCAAATGAAGGGATGTAACCACAATGACATGTGTCATTGATGTGGATCAATCAAGCATTGGTTTAAGCAATGCCATACAAGTACCCAACTAGCTGTACGCTACAAGGAGTACATGGAAGCAAAGGAGCAAGAAGCTAACCTTGCTGAAGATGAAGATGGTGAAGATGTCAATCTCACTATAGAGGACTTCAAAGCTGAAAATGAAGTGCACGAGGATGCCGCAGACTTTGATTAGAATAGTCCTTTCTATTTTCCAAGAAATGCAAAAGTGCCTTAGTTAATAAATAACAATTGTATTAACTTTTTCTCATGTGGTGCATCGAATGAAGTATGATGTCTAGGAAAGTAATTGAGATCGGGGTATTTAAGCGAGTCTCGCTCCACCAACATCTTTCTCTACTTTCCTGGTCATATTTCATTGGAGTTACCAAACGGATTGAGTAAACTACAATTTGTCTAAGTTTGATTTTATTCTGGAATAGACTCTGGAAACTTTGACATAATCATTGGCTATTTTCCTTATTAATAAAGTGTCGCATTATTATTCAATGTCATGGACATGTGTTAAATTCCGAACTTTATTATTTTTCAGTATGTTTCCCTGAGAATTGGAATGCCTTCTTGATAGTGGCACCACACATACTATATTGCGACATAGGCAACTATTTTTATGGATGACACCTAGTCGATCTTCAGTGACTACGATGGCAGGACCATCACAACTAATTCATGGTCGAGGACCAGCTCAATTTATGTTGTCAAATGACACAAATATTAATGTCACCGAAGCTCTATATGCTCCAAGAGCTGGAAGAACCCTATTGAGTTTCAAAGATATAAGAGCCAATGGTTTTCATTTGGAAACACATTGTGAGAATGGACAAGAGTTCCTTTGCATAACCTCTAATAACTACGGAAATGCATGAGTATTAGAGAAACTTATGTGTCGTTCTAATGGATTGTATGCAACCATTCTTAGAGTCATTGAATCCAACCATGTCATGAATGAAAATTTATGGGATTCTGACACATATAGGCTTTGGCACGACCGTTTGGGACATCCAGGTCGTGATATAATGATCCATATATTAAAAACTTCACACGGACATCCATTCTTCAAAACGAAAAGAAGTACGAACCAAAAATTGGTCCAAGGAGTTACTTCTAAAGCCTATCATTCATTTTGCAAAGTTTTCTCTTTAGCAAAAGTAGGATCGAGACCATCCTATGGAAAAGACACTAAAGAAAATATATCATTCTTCCAAAGAATACAAGGTGATATTTGTGGACTTATTCACCCAACTTGCGGACCATTTAGATATTTTTTGGTGTTGGTTGATGCATCGACACGTTGGTCACATATCATGCTCTTATCCACAAGAAATGCTGCATTTGCTAAACTCCTAGCATAAATCATTAAGTTAAGGGCTCACCACCCTGGTCATCCTATTAAGTCAATTCGTCTTGACAATGCTGGAGAGTTTACATAAAAAACTTTTGACGATTATTGCATGTCCATTGGGATCGAAGTTGAACGCCATGTCCCTCATACACACCCAAAATTGTCTCACAGAAGCTGCCATTAAAAGACTTCAAATGGTTGCTAGAGCATTGGTTATGCGCACCAATCTCCCTATTTCTGCTTGGGGCTATGCAATATTGCATGTAGCTGTGCTTATTCGTCTGAGGCCCACTGCCACCTAACCCTTTTATGCGTCTCAGATGGTGATTGGGTATGAGCATAATGTCTCACACTTACGCATATTTGGGTGTGCAGTCTATGTGCCAATTGTGCCGCCACAGCGCACCAACATGGATCATCAAAGACCATTGGGCATTTATGTTGGATATGACTCCCTAACCATTATCCGCTGCATAGAACCCTTGACAGGTGATCGCTAGATTTGCGGATTGTCACTTTGATGTGACAGTCTTCCTATCGTTAGGGGGAGACATGAACACTAATGTTCAACAGAAACGACAGGGATTGTCATAATCTGTCCCCACTCTGTCTCATTTTGATCCCCGAACCGCACAGTCCAAAATTGAAGTGCGGAGAATTCTCGATCTTCAGAACTTAGCAGAATTGATGCCTGATGCTTTTTCTGATATAGCTAAAGTGACAAGATCACACATACATGCTGCAAATGTGCCTGTAAGGATTGATGTTCCTAAAACTAAAGGACATGACGTCCCCTATATGAGTGACGCAGTAGCTAGCTACGCCCACGGCTCTTGCGAGGAAGCGTGGGAGGCCCATAGGTTCGATGAATTCTCGCCCAAGAAAGAAAGCGAGTTTGGCACAAAACAATCCATTAATCGTTGATACAAATAATCCATCTCATGAGAATATTCTGGATTATGGTTATGTCCAAGAGACATCATTGGGGGACGCACCAATGATAGAACCAATTCCAGAGAATAGAGAGATCTCCATGAATTACACCAGTGTACATGTGATGATGGATAGAAATTCTATGGCTATTGATGATGTATTTGCATATCATATTGCAAAAGGAATTATAGAATACGATATCGAACCTCGCTCCGTTGAAGAATGTCAACGAAGAGCAGATTGGCCTAAATGAAAAAATGCGATCCAGACTGAATTAGATTCACTAACAAAGAGACAGGTATTTGAGTCTATAACGATGACACCCCCAAATATAAAGCATGTTGGCCATAAATGGGTCTTTGTTAGAAAGAGTGATTAAAAGAATGAGGTTGTTAGATACAAAGCTCGCCTTGTGGCATAAGGTTTCTCACAACGCCCTGGAATCGACTACGAGGAGACATATTCTCCCGTAATGGACGTTATAACGTTCTGCTACCTTGTCAGTTTGGTAGTTTTCGAAAAACTTGACATGCAGCTTATGGATGTGGTTACAGCATATCTCTATGGGGATCTAGATTCAGAGATATATATGAATGTTCCAGATGGACTTCAATTACCTAAATCAAGTGACTCTAAACCACGGAGCGCGTTTTCAATAAGATTAAAACGCTCACTATATGGATTGAAACAATCCGGACGGATGTGGTATAACCGTCTAAGTGACTACTTAATTGGGAATGGATATATTAACAATGAAATATGTCCATGCGTGTTCATTGAAAGAACAAGTTCCGGATTTGCAATTATAGCAGTTTATGTCGATGACATGAGCCTAATTAGAACTCTAGATGAGTTAAAGGAAACTGCTAAATACTTAAAATCTGAATTTGAGATGAAAGATCTTGGGAAGACATGGTTTTGTCTCGGAATAGAACTCGAGCCCGTAGCGATGAGATCTTGATCCCTCAGTCAGCACATACTAAAAAATTACTAAGGCGCTTTAATGAAGATAAAGCAAAGCCTGTAAGTACTCCCATGATCGGCCGTAGTCTTAAGCCCGAAAAAGATCTGTTTCGTCCAAAGGATGAGGACGAAGATCTATTAGAGGCTGAAATGCCCTATCTAAGTGCAATAGGCGTATTATTATACTTAGCTCAATGCACAAGACCAGATATCTCATTCGCAGTAAACTTGTTAGCTCGACATAGTTCAGCACCAACACTCTGCCATTGGGTTGGTATAATGACAATCTTTCGATACTTAAAAGGTACGATTGATATGAGATTGTTTTATCCCTACAGAGAGAAAAGAAAAGACAGAAGTATGGGATCAGACCCCATAAGACAAAACGCCATCTTCCGTAATGAAGACGCCGGCACCACCATCCATGGTGGCCAACGTTCTCCCCCTCCCCTCCATCAAAATGATGGTGATGTTTTGATGAGTTTTGGTAATGCAGGGTATCTCTCTGACCCTCACAAAGGTCGCTCCCAAACAAGTTATGTCTTTACCATGGGAAGCACCGCGATATCTTGGAGATCTACAAAATAGACCCTTATTGCTACTTCCTCAAATCATGCAGAGCGAGATTATTACTCTACATGAAGCTGTGCGTCAATGCATATGGCTAATGTCTGTAAATGGATACATTCGAGGAACTTGTGGTTTGAAGTCTACCACAAATGAACCTACATGCATTTATGAAGATAATGCAGCTTGTATTGAGCAAATGAAATTAGGTTTCATTAAGGGCGACAATACCAAGCATATATTGCCTAAATTCTTCTATAGCCAGCAACAACAAACACTTCTAAATATTGAAGTAAATCAAATCTGATCAGAGGATAATGTAGCGGACTTATTTACTAAGTCATTACTAAAATCCCCCTTCGAGAAACATGTGAAGAGCATCGGATTGAGAAAGTTATCCGAACTCCCATGATCTTTACGGGGAGTCAAAATCAGGGGGAGTATCCAGAAACATACTCCACACTCAACGCGCATTGTGCTCATTTTCTCTTTCGACCAAGATTGTTTTTTCCCACAGGGTTTTTATTACTTGACAAGGTTTTTAACGAGGCAACCTAGAAGCACACAACCTAGACAATACTATTGACATGAAATGTCTAAGGGGGAGTGTTGAAGTATAAATGTATTATGTATAAATGTCTATATCATGTAATAGGTACTTGAGTGTATAATATAGGTATGAAGACTTGTGTAACATGCTTTATGCCAAGAGGCAACAAGCATGACAATTATCATCATTGAAGATAACCATGTGGAGTTGTTTGATGATGATCATAGTTACCAAATTGGTTTTCTCTTAGAGCATTCACACTAGCTTTGTACTCCTATATAAATCCTCATTTGAGAGAAGAATAAACACACATTACTCTCTCATTCTCTCTGTTATTTTACGTTTGTCCTCAAATATATATATATATATATATATATAATGCTTGTCTAATTGACAGAAATGTGCAATTAAGGTAGTTAACTACTTTTGGTTTGCTCTCTTGTGTTTTTATATTTTGATGCATGCAGATGAGCATGATCATTAATGAGACTCCTTGGAAGAGAAGTTGCAAGGGGAGTCAGACTGGGAAAAATCATAGTTCCTGCAAATATTGAATTGGTTATCCCAACTCTAGCACTTCACCATGATCCTCAACTATGGGGACAAGACGTGGCACTTTTCAAACCAGAGCGATTCTCTCAAGGTGTTGCTAAAGCTACTAATGATAACATGGTTTCATTCTTACCCTTTGGAATGGGACCGAGAACGTGTGTGGGATTCAACTTTGCCTCCAATGAAGCAAAGATTGCCCTGTCAATGATTCTACAACGCTACTCATTTACCTTCTCCCCGGGTTATGTCCACTCACCTTTTCAGTTTCTTACACTTCGTCCACAATATGGAGTTCAAGTAATACTACATTCTCTGTGAGCTGTGAATAGATTCCCAAGAATATCTTGCAGTTGGCATGTTGGATATTTTTAGCTTATTTATCAAAAATGCTTTTCATGCATCAACTGATTGTCATGAATCAAAACAGTGCTTCAACAGCAGTCCCAAATCTAAATTAATAAAACATCACATTTCTCAGTTAATATATGCAATCCACCAGTAGTGCCATGTGCTGTCGATACAAGGTTAACCTTTCTTGGTTTCTTACATATGCCACTGCAATGGCTTGTGGAGTACGTAGTTTGTCTTGTCAGGGTAATTCTGATACATTTTTCTGTCACTTGAGAATTCGTATTTTCTAAAAAAATTGGAAATTTTCTGTGATTCATGAAGCCCCCTATATTCCTGTAAACAGCTAAATACCAGCTTACAGTAAGGGAGGTTAATGTTGATGCCTAAAATACCAGTTTATGGAAAGAGTTCTATATGGTCCATCAAACACCTATAAATATCTCAAAGCAACAGGCTTTACAGAACCAATTAACCGTACCAGATTCTCTTCGACTAGAGGAAGCAACAAACTGAGTTCTGCATCTGGACTCAAATAACAACAAATCCTCAGCTGACTGACTTAATGTGAGTGACAAATACCAAGTGTAAGACGCTGCTTAATGTGAGTGACCACAGTGATACTTTTCACAATTCGTAAGTCGTTGTGTCAAACAGGTCAAAATTCTGTGACCAAAGTGATAATTTTGCCCAACAACGACCCCTCAGCCAACTTGCTCTACCTAAGACAAATGCCAAAGATCTAAAAGAATGCATAAGTTTAAAAGTTGAGTACCATCTATGACAACTACGATGTATCTATCCTCTTGGAATTAAAGACATGTAGTATCTCTATGTGGACAAGTTTTGGCTTCTTGTTTGTCATACTCCTTTGCTTGCTGAGTATCAAATCAATAATAATAATCAAACTAAGAGCAACAAGCTTAAATAGTTGATTGACCCAGAGAAAGAAACACAGTAAGGAGAATCATGATCTTAAGCTTTGTGAGTGTGTTGCTTCTCTTAGCTCTGATCAAGGCCTTTCACAAACTATGGTGGACTCCGATTCGCATTCAGAATCTGATGGCTGTGCAGGGAATCAGAGGTCCTTCTTACAGACTTCTCTATGGGAACTCCACAGAAATCGCCAACATGAAAAAGGAAGCCATGAGCAGACCCATAAGTTTATCACATGATATATTTTCTCACGTTCAACCCCATATTCACTCATGGACCAAGAGTTATGGTACAAGCTCTTAACTTGACTATGGTCGGTAATTAAGCTTTTTTTGTATAATTAGTGGTCATATATTGCTAACACATGCAGGGAAGATTTTTCTTCAATGGTATGGTGTCAAACCTGTTTTGGTCGTTACTGAACCTGAGTTGTGTAAAGAGATCCTCAATAACAAAGACGGAGTTTATCCAAAACCGGAGCCTAATATCTTTGTGAAGAAGCTATTTGGAGATGGCGTTTCCATGACAGGGGGTGAAAAATGGGCCAAGTTGAGAAAGCTGTCCAACCTTGCCTTCCATGGAGAGAGTTTAAAGGTAAGTATTCCGGCCTTAATTATAGCCATACATGAATATGTTTATTAGGAAAAAAAATTGTTAAAGTTGCTAATAGTCGCATGATGGTATTGTGTTACTAGAATATGTTTCCAGACATGATAGCTAGTGCTGAGGCGATGGTAGAAAGGTGGAAAAGTCATGAAGGAAAAGAAATTGAGGTGTTTGAAGAATTTAGGTTGCTGACTTCAGAAGTGATTTCCAGGACAGCATTTGGCAACAGCTACATAGAAGGGAAGAAGATTTTTGATATGTTGATGAAGCTATCCTCCATAATATTCAGAAATCTTCTCAACATCAGGTTTCCTGGCATGAGGTAGCTAGCGAGAATCGATCTTTCTTTTTTAGTTGCTGAATCTTCTATAATTGGTTGATGTATGTCATATGTCGCTTCTCATGTTTACTCTATCATTCAAAATCGCAGTAAGCTTTTTAGAACTAGCGATGATATTGAATCAGAAAAGGTTGAGAAAGGAATACGCGACTTCATAATGGAGATTGTTAAGAAAAGAGAAAAGGAGGCAAAGGCTGGAGAAGAAGATAGCTTTGGAAAAGATTTTCTAGGATTGCTTTTAAAGGCTCATCATGCTACAAATGACAAGCAGAGGATTTCGGTGGAAGAATTGGTTGAGGAATGCAAGACGTTTTACTTTGCTGGACAAGAGACCACCAATACTTTGCTTGCTTGGACTACTCTTCTTCTGGCACTCCATCCTGAATGGCAAGAGGAAGCAAGAAAGGAGATCCTGCAGTTATTTGGTAAAGAAACTCCAACATATGATGGCATTGCCAAATTAAAAACAGTAAGAACCCTCCTTCTAGCTCATTTGATGATTTGCTTGGTTGCTCAATCTCTTATTCTTTATTTTGATACGTGCAGATGAGTATGATCATCAATGAGACTCTAAGGTTATATCCTCCTGCTATTTTTCTTGTAAGGAAAGTTTCAAGGGAAGTTAGACTGGGAAAACTCTTGGTTCCTGCTAATGTTGAATTGCTCGTCCCAACTCTAGCACTTCACCATGAACCTCAGTTCTGGGGAGAAGAAGTGGAATTGTTCAAACCAGAGCGATTCTCTGAAGGGGTTGCTAAAGCTACTAATGATAACACTGCCACCTTCATGCCCTTTGGATTGGGACCTCGAATATGTGTAGGATTCAACTTTGCTGCCCTTGAAGCAAAGATAGCTATATCAATGATTCTACAACGCTACTCATTTACCCTTTCCCCGGGTTATGTCCACTCGCCTTTTCAGTATGTTACTGTTCGCCCTCAGAATGGAGTTCAAGTGATTATACGCCCACTTTGAGCTGTGAAGACCAGAAGTTCCCACAAAATCTTGAAGTTGGATATATATTATGCTAGCTTATGAAACAGCAACTGCTAAACTGATTGTGAAGAATCAAAACGCGTACGGTGCTTAATGAAACACCACACCACCAATAAATAAAACATCACATCTCTGAATTAATATATGCAACTCACCA
The DNA here is from genome assembly GCA_025331145.1 of Rosa persica. NCBI lineage: Eukaryota > Viridiplantae > Streptophyta > Magnoliopsida > Rosales > Rosaceae > Rosa > Rosa persica. The sequence continues at coordinate 42,732,404 of WFKR01000004.1, read as the reverse complement.
AATAGGGACATTTCCTATGCATGCTTTTGTTGTAGTATAATGGCTATATCATGTAAATAAATACTTGAGTGTATAGATATAGGTATGAAGACTTGTGTGGCATAAAGCATGTGGGGAAGCAACAAGCATGGCAGTAACTATCATTGCAGCAACCATATGGAGTTGCAGCTGTAATGGGGAAGCAATAAGCCTAGCAGCAACCATCATTGCAGCAACCATGTGGAGCTGCAGCTGTAATTAATGTAGCCACAATAATGGACTTATTCCTATAACATTCACACTATCTTGTACTCTTATATAAACCCTCATTTAAGAGAAGAATAACACACAATATACTCCATTCTCTGCATCTAAACTCTCCCTCTCTCAAGTTATTTTATGTTCATTCTACAACCGTTATCAGCACGAGCCCTAACCTCAGCCTACTTGCACGCGGAGAAACGTCTTTTTTGGGACCTCTAATCAAAATCCTTTATTCAACAAAGTTTTTCATCTCTGTTCCTCTATCTGACCTCCAAGTTTCAGCCATGTTGGAGTCCTTTTGAGACTTGTACACCATTCGAAGTGGGAGCTGTTCAGCACTCTCATTCCTATACAGATCAGCCTGCTTGCACAGCGAGAAACGTCTTTTTCGGGACCTCTAATCAAAATACTTTCTTCATCAAAGTTGTTCATCTCTGTCTCTTCTATCTGATCTCCAAATTTCAGTCATGTTGGAGTCATTTTGAGACCTGTACACCATTTGAAATGGGATATGTTCAGAAGCAAATTTACTCCGAATTTCAACGAGTAAGTTTTAAAGATTAAAGTTCCCGTTTTTGAGTTTTCATTCCGTTCTCTTCTTTTCTCGGGAACTTGCAATAAAAAAATGAATTATAGGGATTCACGCTAAATGAACTAAGAGCGTTCGTAATCAATGAACTAAGAGTGTTCATAATATTCGGACTAAGAGCGTCCGCAAACATCAATTTATGACCATATTAAACATCATTGTTTCGGTTTAATCTAAATATTCTTGGAAATTGATTTCTTGGTAGCATAGCTCAGAAATCTTATTATTTTAGTTTTCGTGGAAGTTTAAACTCTGAAACTAATATATCTTCTCTTCTTATCTTCAGGATGAGTACCCTGAACAAACTAGACTTCGCTCCATTGGGAACAACTGGCTTTGGATATCACAAGTGGGTTCGTGATGTTCGCCAGCATCTCAAGGCCGAGCCAGGACGTGCTAACTGTTGAGCAAACTCAAGCTTTGGAAGTAAATAGAGTAGCCTTAGAGGCCAATAAGGAAAAAGCCATCATCCTAATGACTCATATGGATGATTCGCTCCAGTACGAGTATATGAATGAAGAAAACCATAGAAGGCCGTAGGTCTCACTCGAAGAACGATTTGGCAACGTCTGTGACTCCCTGCTTCCTGAACTAAAAGTGAAATGGCATAGCCTCCGCTTTTGTGATTTCAAGTCAGTTCTTAACTACAACTCGAAAGCACTTCACATTAAATCCTTAATGGAAATTCTGTGGAAAAGATATCACAGATGCGATGTTGATTGAGAAGACTCTCTCTACCTTCCCCATCTCTGCATTGATGGTTGCTAAGAACTATCAAATCGATGTTACTGCAAGACGGATCACAAAGTTTCATGAGCTCATTGGAGCCATAAATGTAGTTGAAAAACATGACAACATCCTTATGAAGAACTATAATTCGAGACCCGTGGGAACATAGCATATTCTGGAGTCCAATTATAGTCGCACCCTTAAGAGAGGGCATCAAGAGCGAAACCCTAATCTTAGGGATACTTTTGGATGTTCTAGTCCATATAATCACTCTACTTGGGAAGGTAACCGCCAAAATAGGCGAACACGGAACCGAAGAGGTCAACATGGAAAGAGAAAGGGAGGCAACGCCTCTGGCCATGTTGGTGGCACCACCAACACTAAGAGCCATCTAAATGACGCTTTCAAAGCACCTCAATCAATGGAGTCTGAGCAAAGAGATGCATGTTCTCAATGTGGAGTATCCGGTCATTGGGGACACATTTGTAGAGCTCATGAAGAAATTGTCACCGCCTACAAAGCATATTGTGAAGCAAGAGAAGCTCACTATGTGGAACAAGAAGATCAAGAAGGTGATCTCGAGTGAAGGGTTAAAGACTACAAATCTGGTTGGGATCCATAGATCGCCAATTCTGTTTAAGTCTTCTTATTTTCCAAGAGATGTAATAGGCAATTGCCATATATTTTGGTAGCAGATGACAATGGTTTAGTCTTTCTTCAAAGTAGGCTTACCCAAAGTAAATGTGATGTCTAGGAAGGTTATGAGATTAGTGGTACTTAAGCGTGCCTTGCTCTACCGACATCTCTCTACTTACCTAATCATATTTATTTTGGAATTAACGAAAGAAGTTAGACGACTACCATTGTTTGCATTAGCTAGCATTTCGGATTATATTTTCTTTACTCAAAGAGACAATGATATAACTCCTTTGGCTAATGAATAAAATTTCGAGTTCTTTTCATTATAACTCCATTTTAATTCTGAGCATATGACTTTGTAACTACGATGGCTGGGCCATCAGTATTAATTCAAAGACATGGAATAACCCAAGTTCCTATTGCCAAATGGCACCTTGATTACTGTCACAAAAACTCTCTACGCTCATAGGGCAAATAGCACCTTATGGATAACCAACGGATTCCATGTAGAAATGCATGTAGAGAATGGGAAATGAGTTCCTTTGCAATACCTCTAATGATTGTGAACAAAAGCGCATCTTAGAGAAGTTTATGTGTCTCTCTAGTGGACTTTATGTCACTATTCGAGCTATTAAATCTAATAAAGTTATAAGAGAAGATCTCTTGGATTTAGACATATATTGGCTTTGTCACGATAGGATAGGTCATCCTGGTCCTGATATGATGATCCATATACAAAAGACTTCACATGGACATCCTTTCTTTCGAGAGAAACGAAGCATGAATCAAAAGTTGATTCATAGACTAAGTGTGACTGTCGCCGCTATCTCTAGAGCCGCGGCCGTCCACTACTAGCTTAGGGCTGGCACAGTCCCTATCCATGACGCCATGGATGGCATCCATCATGGTGATGGCACCCTAGGTGATCATGTAATCACCAAATTTGCTTCAAAGAGCATTTCAGGTGCTCAGGCCCAACCACAATCCTTATTGATTGATTCTAAGGCCTCTTGCTCGTTTTACAAAGCCCGTTCCATAGGAAAATTAGGACTGAGACCATCCTATGCAAATGATATGAAAATACTCATTCTATTCTTACATAGAATCCGTGGGGATTCTGTAGATTAATTCAACCAACTTGCGGACGTTTAAATATCTCATGATGTTGGTTGACACGCAAACACGCTGGTCACGTGTTGTACCATTGTCCATCTATAAATGCTGCTTATACTATACTCCTAGCACATATCATATGACAACGGGCTCACTCCCGGGATCATCTTATTCAGTCAATTGGGGTTAACTATGCTAGAGAGTTTACATCGAAGACTTTCGATGGTTACTGCAATGGGACTGATATTGGACATCACATTCTCATGTACACACCCAAGTGGACTCGCAGAAGTGACTACAATGGTAGTTCAGGCATTGGTAATGCGCACCAATCTCCTTATATCTGCTTGGGGTGATGCAATATCGCATGCAACTATGCTAATTCATCTATGACCTACCACCACTTAATGTATCTTTGCGTTACAGCTAGTGACTGGGTACAAGTATTTTGTACTTACGCACATTTGAGTGAGCCATTTATGTGCCAATTGCGCCGCCACAGCGTACTATGATAGGTCCTTACAGACGAGTGAGAAACTCAGTTGGATTTGAGACTCCAACAATCGTCCGCCACTTAATGTCCTTGTAAGGCGATCTCCTTACCGTTAGATTTGTGGATATCACTTTGATGAGACAGTCGAGATAAGAACACGAATGTTCAGCAGGAACGACAGGAATTGTCGTGTTCCCACCACTATGTCTCATCTCGATCCCTATTAAAGTGACAAGATCACACACATTTGCTGCAAATATGCCTGCAAGGAAGGACGTCCCTACGAGAGGACGTAGCGCCACCCTACACGGAGGTAGGCAGGGCACCAACGCCATAGAGAGTGGCACTCTGGCGCTACAAGCCATGGCCCCAGCTAGGATGCGTGGGAGGCCCGTGGATTCGAAAGATACTTTGGCATAAACCAATCATTGGATCATTGATACTCAAAATCCGTCTCATGAGTATCTTCCAGATTATGGTTATCGTTGGGGGACGCCTCAATGTCAGAACCTTTTCTTAAGAATATAGAGCTCTATGAAAATTACACTAGTGTATATGAGACGTGGGATAGAAACTCCATCATAATTGATGAAGTAGTTATGCATTTCATTGCGCATGAGTTTATCGAGTCCGATGATATCAAACCACACTTCGTTGATGAATGAATGGCAACGTAGAGAAATTTGGCCTAAATGGAAAGATGGGATCTAAGTTAAGTTAGATTCTCTAACAAAGAGGAAGGTTTTTGAGCTAGTGATGCCAACACCTCCTAACATAAAACCTATTGACTAATGGATCTTTGTTAGAAAGTGTGATGAGAAAAAGGAGATGGCAATCTCGCCTTATGGCACAAGGCTTCTCACAAAACGCCCTGGAATTGACTACGATGAGACATATTCTCTTGTAATAGATGTCATTGCATTCCACTACCCAATCAGTTTGGTAGTTTCTGAATAAATGAACATGCAGCTTATAAATGTGGTCACTACGTATCTCTATGGGGATCTAGATTTGAAATATACATGAAAGTTCATGGTGAACTTTATTTACCCAAGTCAAGTAACTCTAGACCACGGAGCGCGTTTGCAATAAGGTAGAAACGCTCACTAAAGTGACTACTTGATTGGGAAGGGATATGCCGCCACGTTTCCATTACAAGTTTCGGATTCTATCATCATTCATGTTAGACATGATCTTCATTAGAAGACCTTAAAGAGTTAAGGGAAACCGCTGAACACTTGAAATCCGAGTTTGAGATGAAGGATTTTGAGAGATCACGATTATGCCTCGGTTTGGAACTTGAGCACCATATTGATAGATGCTTAGGCATTTTGACAAGGTCAAGCCTTCAAACACCCCATGATCGTTCGTAGTCTTAATCCTGAAAAGGATTTTCTTCGTCTGAAGGATGATGACGAAGATGTGCTAGAGGCAGAAGTGCCTTACTCAAGTACAATAGGCGTATTATTGTACTTAGCTCAATGCATAAGACTGGACATCTCATTTTGCCATGAACTTGTTAGCTAAGGTATAGCTTTGCGCCAACGCTACACCATTGGATTGGTGTAAAAGATATTTTTCAGTACTTGGAATGTACGATTGATATGGGCTTGTTCAATCCCTACAGAGAGATGATGGATTTGAAACCATCATGCACCAGGAAGGCCGCCAACACTGGCATCCGTCCTCTATCCCCATCCCAAAATGACATGTGTTTTGGAAGGTTTTACTGATGTTGGGTATCTCTCTGACCCACACAAAGGTCATTCCCCAACTAAAGTGTTCACCATGGGTAAGACCGCGATATCTTGGAGGTCTACAGAATAGACCTTAGTTGCTATATCTTTGAACAATGCAGAGATTATTGCTCTTCATGAAGTGGTTCGTGAATGTATATGGATTGGATCCATAGTTATGCATGTTCGAACAGTTGTGGTTTGAAGTCTACCACAGATGAGCCTACAAGTATTTAGGATAATGCTGCTTGTTTTGAACAAATGAAGCAAGGCTACATCAAAAGCGACAACACCAAGCATAATCAGCAACAACACACTCTCCTCAAGATCAAAATGAACTAGGTTCGATCTGAGGACAGTGTGGCAGAATTGCTCATTAAGTCATTGCCTACATTCCACTTTCGAGAAACATGTTGGTAGCATCATTTGTGGAAGTTATCAGAACTCCCATGACCGTAGTCATCAGGGGGAGATGCAGACATCAGAGGGAGATGTCTACATATATGGTCTCGAAACATGAAGGGTGTGTTGTACTTTTTTTCCCCTTCGACCGAGGTTATTTTTGTCCCACTGGGTTTTTGTTACTCGACAAGGTTTTTAATGAGGCAACAAGAGAAGCACCATATTTGAGCGACATAAGGGGGAGTCGAAATCAGGGGGAGTATCTAGAAACATACTCCACACTCAACGTGTGTTGTGCTCTTTTTCTTCTTCGACCAAGGTTGTTTTTTCCCATAAGGTTTTTATTACTTGGCAAGGTTTTTGACGAGGCAACTTAGAATCGCACGGCTTAGGTAACACTATTGACATGAAATATCCAAAGGGGAGTGTTGTAGTATAATGGTTATATCATATAAATAGATACTTGAGTGTATAGATATAGTTATGAACACTTGTGTGGCATAAAGCATGTGGGGAAGCAACAAGCATAACAGCAACCATCATTACAGCAACCATGTGGAGTTGCAGCTGTAATGGGGAAGCAACAAGCATGGCAGCAACCATCATTGCAACATTCATATGCAGTTGCAGCTGTAATTAATATAACCACAATAATGGACCTATTCCTCTAACATTCACACTATCTTTTACTCCTATAAAAACCCTCATTTGAGAGAAGAATAACACACAAGATACTCCATTCTCTGCATCTAAACTCTCCATCTCTCAAGTTATTTTATGTTCATTCTACAACAGCTTTTTTATTTTTGGCCAATCAACCAATTGCCCATTAGATGTTTAACCACTTCATGGTTACTTATATATCTTAACCTTTGATTCCATGGCAAAGGTGGAGTTTTGGGTCTTGCAGAGGTGATACTAATTTTGTTTTTATGTCACGCCCTAAATTTTAGAAGAAAAATTCAAAATTCGAAACATGAAAATTACCACAAACTCAAAATAATCATCCTGAAAATTTATTTTCTTAACAACCTCACCACACGAAATAAATTCAAAAACCGAATTTAGTCTCGGTTAATTATTACAACTCAAATACAAAATGAACTGTAAAGCTCTAAATGAGCATACACACCTCACAACTCAATGAAAATAAAAATAAACTGCGGTAACATCTAAGCTGATTGGTCACCTCCTTGGTTATTCTAACCTGCAGGAATATCCGCTACACTATTTGAATAGTGTACCGGCACTAGGCCAAAAAATGAATTAGACGGCAGTTTTTCACTGTCGTCTGATAAGGCACGTTGCTGTTGTCTATCTCAATGCCGTCTGATGGTGAATCAGACAATAAGACATAACTGTTGTCTGGGGAGATTTTACACAACAGCAACGACTTACATGACTGTTGTCTGAACACCAGAAAGAACAACAGCGACGAGTATTTAACTCTTGTGCAAATCAATTGCAAACAACAGCTGCTAGAAGAGAGAAACTTGTGAAGAACTATCGGAAAACATTCGCTTGTAAATAAACTGTTGTCTGAATGAAGGTTGTACATCATTTGACTAGATTTCTATGGACTAGATTTAAACAAGACAACAGAAAATTGAAAAAAGCATTGTCTGTTTGTATTTGATACTACATGTTTCTGAAAAAAACTGTAGTTTGAGATTTTATCGGACAATGGTTTCGATGTAGAGTCTTATTGTGCTGTAATGGCTCCAACAACAGTTTTTGCTATCCATTTAGTTGTGTTAGCTCCCTTAGACAATTGTTTTTACTTAGTTGAGAGTGGTATGAAGTGACTCTAATATTTTACTAAAAGCAACTTTGATAATAAACTCCAATAGATCCAACAAAATGCAATTTCATAAAGCATTAATCCATTTCATTAGCTTAACAAGCTTTCTAATTTCATAACGTTTACATGATGATAAAGAATAATACAACTTGCTAGGTGTTCCAAGCTTGATCTCCCAATGACTGCACATTGCCTATCATTTCAACCATCTCAGTTCAAAGCCTTGAGCAGTTTGATACAAAATTTCTCATAAGTGGTTGATCTGCAAACGATAGCAAAGATGTTGCAATTAAAGACTAATGATAAAGGAGAATGCATATACCAAAATTGGACATCAGCACCAACTTTTAGTAAAGTTATCTATAACAAAATCCAATAGATAAGTGCAAAATGTCAACTTCATGGGATTTGCAAGTCTTGTTTGTGCAAGAGTCATCTCCTTCCTTACAGCTGCCTAACTAGCAATACAAAATCCTTTTTGGTTTGAAGCTCCCAGTATATGAAGGAAATGCCAACGTAAAACAAAATATTATGTACAAGTTTAGAGAAAAATGAAAAGAACAAATTCATAGTTCTATAGGCCAGTGAAGACACTTACATTATGGCATTTTGCAGCTACTCCAATCTGAAACAAAACATTGCCACATATCAGCAATAACTCTTCATATTAAGGAGTGTACTACTGGACATCCACTATGTGATGTATCGATATACAAATAATTTCGTGTTTTCAAACATCTTTTATATGTTTTGTTTGTTAAACAATATAGCATCTGCTAAATGGTTCAGATTGACTTTATGCATTCTCTGTGATCAATGATCCAAGTTAATTGACAGACAATATAACAAGAGAACAAAAACTTTCTATTTATCCATGCAAATATAAAGGAAGCATATGTGCATCTATAAAGAAACATAGAGAATCTCAGCTAGGGCAATGTTGAGGACCATTAAGGCTATTGCATGTAAGTAAGAGATTGACTAACCAGTGGTCCTTAATTAAAAAACAGATAGATCATTTAGAGAAGACAGGAGGGATCCCTGGCTAGGCAGGTGGGTTTTCGAGGAGGCAAGGTGAGCATGAAATGCTCTATTTTGAGAACTTTGATGGTGTTGTTGAGGGGAGTCGGGGACAGACGACATAAATTAGGGTAATAAATAGTTGAGTTAAGATCAAAAGACAGCCTACAGGTATATACGGCTAGCTACTTAGTGCTAGAAACAAGAATGCTCATGTATCCCCTCCTTTTTAAAATCTTGAAAGTGCAACATTGGAGGAGACAAAGGAATTTTGGGGAACAAGGAGCGGTTTTTATTTGCAAACACCATACCCATATATTTCCACTTTAAATATTGCCTTTATTTTATTAAGATTAAGACAAAAAGAAGATGGTGGTAATGGTATCCCACGATAGAGATTAGTTAATAAACCTAAAGTATTTGTCATTTCAACCAAAAGTGAAGCATAATTAGCATATATTAAAAAGAAGAACAACTTTAGTCTTTCTAAAACTAGCATATTAGTGCTACTCATAGCTGCTATATAGGGATATACATATACACTTTGAATCACCTCAAGCAATGCCGTTATGATAAATGTCTATTGTGAACAAAAACATGAATACAGCAGGGATGACTTGACTTTAGCTTCTCCACCATAATAATGAGCATAAATAAATTAGTAAAAATTGCTCATCCATGGAGCAGAATTCTTACAACCATATGAGGAAATAATGGATTACAAAGGAACAAAATTGCTATAGAATTCTATCTTGAAAGGTATGACAACAGACTGATATTCGCACAAAGATGCAATATACAACAAAAATTCACAATTCATTTCCACCCTTTTAAGTGACAGTCTGACTTGACTTATGAAATGGTAAACTGACAACAGACTGATATTCGCACAAAGATGCAGTATACAACAAAAATTCACAATTCATTTCCACCCTTTTAAGTGACAGTCTGACTTGACTTATGAAATGGTAAACCAAATTTCCAATATTGTATTTATTAAGGGAGGGGGTGGTGTGAGGCTCTTAAGTTGTCACCAACCTGACATTTGCTTGAAGAACTAAGTTCTCCATAACTTTACAGTATCTTCAAAACATCAAAGTTTTTCTATTTTCACTTATACATTCTCAATGTCTGAGTGTGTTTGCAGTACAAAAATAGACAGACAAGTACAGTCACACATCCAAATGCATACATGGCTGCAAATATCGATGAATTATGTGTATCACAATTTCATGAATAATCACCTGCTTTATCAATGTAACAGCAGTCGTCCCACTACAGAAGCAATCGATTGTGGGGTGCAATCTTAATTCCTTATCCATTAACTTGAAAGCCTTTAAGAATGACTTTTTTAGTGGTGCGCACGTCAGGGATATTTTCACTTTCTTGAACCTCCATTGACTCGCGCCCTTCATCATCAATGCTTGGAGATGCCGGTTCTTCAAACTTAGAATTCCCATGTGCATTTTCAGTCTTACTGAGGTTGCTCAGGCCACCAACTGAATTTGCTTTCCACTGAGTGCATAGTAAAAGCATAAGAGAATCCCAAACTTTCTTGGCAACCATATGGCCAAATGGACCATGGCCTGTATCACTTGTTGAACTGAAATCCTATCATACAAACATTATAACCAAATCATCACATACTGATGCAAAAGAGAGAAGAAAAAGGAAAACAGTCAAAATGCATGTAATGACCCCTAATTTAATGATCTTTGAAAACCAAAATATGCTGTATACACAACAAATTCCAAGGCTCGAAAAAAAAAGCAACTGATGATATACAGATTCAGCTTGTAGACTGGTTTGTTAGCCTGAATATGCTCTGCAATTTGTATTATTTTGTCAACAGGGAAAAATGCATGCCAAATATTTCATGCCCTCATAATCTCAGTTAGCCATACCCTACTCAAGTCACAAGGTATCGAACCCAGAAATCCGCTTGAGCTTTGAGGATGTCTGCTTTGCTACTTGAGTTCGAGGCGATTGAATAATTGAAGACTGAAAATTGAAAACCCAGAAAGTATTCAAAGTAAGAAACCAATCGATTGATGGATTGAAGAGTGAAAAACAAAAACCCATAAACTCAAACTTTTTCATTCAAGACCCACAGGACCTCCAAATTCAGAAAAAATGCAAATCAGAATTCATAATCTTTAGAACTGAAGCTTCGATTTGGACAAAAAGAAGAGTTCAAAGCTTACTAAATCAAAGCGGTGGTGGAGGTGTTGTGAGATGGCGGCCGGAAATCGACCAAGGTAAGGGAGCAACAGCATCCCGACTTGGAGGGTCGAGTGTAGAGGCATAAGTCGGTGCATGGCGGTGCTGGGTTTGGGTTTTGATCGTATTGAGTTGCTGGTTCGATTGGTGGTTGCGGTGTCGTGAATTGATGGCCAGAAATGGTGTCACCACTCACCAGCGATGGCAGGGAGAAATGGAAGGAGAGATGACAAAAAATTGGGCGTGCGGCAGAGAAAGAGAGAGGGTGCGTGTTGTGTTTCTACTTTATAGGGTTAGTCGACATCAAAGTAAAATTTGGTCCAACTAATGGAGGGAAAGAGTGAAAATTAAAAATTTACCAAGTGTTACTGGAGCGCGCAAACCATTTGAACCCTAAAATTCACACAACGTCAATTTCAGTATATTGTCTAAAAGAGAATGGCACAATAGACAACTAAAAAACTGTTGTGTGAATCAAAACAATCAGACGACATCGTTTTCAACTATTGTATTAATGATAATTGCACAACAGAGAAGTAATAACTGTTGTGTGATTAAATAACAATCAGACAACAGCTTTTATCAATTATTGTGTAAATGAACCTTGGACAACATCACATAATAGCTGTTGTCTGAATTAACTCATTCAGACAACATCAAAAAAATCAACTATTGTCTGAAAAGCTGTTGCACAAGAGCTAAGAAAAAACTGTTGTTAGATTTGAAAACTTAGACAACAGAATATTTCTTGCTGTCGTCTGATTATTTCAGACGACAGTTAAAATGTTTTCTGTCGTCTGATATGTGTTGTCTGATTCTGAAATTGGCCTAGTGCGGGATTGCAACAACACAAAACCCGGTAAGCTTATGAAAGCTCGTATGAGTAAAAAGAAAGGACTGTTGTTTAATTAAATCAAGATTAATTCCACTCAATCGACACTCCAACACTTTGCACAAGAAACCAACCATCTCAATAATCAAAAAATCAACACCAAACTCTAACTCACATCTTTCTTCACAAAACCTCAACATCTTATTTATAAAAATACGGTATTTGACAAACTAGAGCTCTAACTGAATCGTAACCCGTCACCTGGCCTAGGTTATGGCATCCAACATATTTATCATTATCGTATTTCATCATTATGTATACTTATGTACATATTTAGAACGTCCGATAATTGCACATACTCTACCAATCGTATCCCATCATCCACCCAGGATTAGAACATCCGATTACCCCACACCGGTCACTACGTTGACCCTAAATCCATAAATGAGCACAACATGTATTATCACATAATGAAATCAACCCAACCAAGATACACAATATAATTATGAAATTAAGCATTTGAAATATAATTCAAATCATCAATTCAACTCAATCATATCATCACTCAACAATCCACCCATCAATATATATTTTTCACGTAAATATATATATACGTAATCATCCACTCATGAATGACCACTAATACCATCTATAGTTCACACAAGAAAATCGTGAAATTCATTTGTATAATTTAAAATTCATTTTACTTACCTATGGACCGTGGTGATCAAGTCCATGTAATTTTAAAAACAAATATTTAATCCACAAATATTTTTCACACAATTATAAAAAATAAATAAATTTAAAGCGCTCGGTTCATAATACGAACCACGTGAGTTTTACTCACCTCAATACTCCCGCTGCGTCTTCAATACAAATATTAATCACGCCGAAATAGCTCACCCAAATAAAATCTGTCAATCACCTAATCAAATGTGATTCAAATTTAGCCAATAATTCCAAAACATAACTGAACTACTATTTAACGGCCGGATTCTAATTTATAATAAAATCCGACGAACGGATTCTCACGAATCGCTCCCCTAATTACCGTTTTGCACTTATACGAAGATCCAATGATTGGATCTCCGCCCATGACCACATAAAGTCACTGGGATAGTCATATGATCATCATATCAAAATTACAAGTTCATCGGACAGTCATAATTTCACAAATTATAAATCTAACGATCGAAATCACAAAATTCATAACTAATTCATACGATATACGAAAAATATGTATAATACGCCGAAATGATCGTATTGAAACGTAGAATCATAAAATGGATAGAAACTAAATTTTAGACCTCCAGAGGTGGCCGAAAAGGGCCGCCGGAGTTAGGGACAGAGCCGCCGCCGACCACCACCAATGGTGTTGGGGCTGAGCTGCTCCCTTTCGTTTCATCATTCTGAGCAACTTTCATAACTAGCACATGACCAAAAAATGACGGAAAGGGATCGAAAAGTACCGATTACAATCGGCGGCTGGAAATTTTCCAGAAACCGGCGAGCTTGAAAACCGACTTAAAAACTGCAACAACTCGCTTCGATCTCTTCTGGAAACTTGTTTAGAACTTCATTGCGAACTCACCAAGCCAAGAATCACAAGAAACGATCGTGCATAACTCGAGATATTTGGATCGAAAGTTCAGTTCGATCCGATTGGGGCTGGCTTCCAGCCGCCGCCTCAGGCCGCGCCGCCTTGTAAAACTGCTTCTGGGAGCTTCAGGAGGTTGAGTCGATGTAGAGGGAGGAGTTTCACTTGATTTGGAGGCCGAAAACGCAAGGAGCTTGGTTTGGTTTGTTTTCAGGTCCGACTGTTTAGGACGGTTTCGCCGGAGCTGGAGGCCTTGCCGGTGGAAGAGACGCCGTCAAGAAGGTAGAGCAGCTTGAGACAAACACCTGGGACTTGGTTTGAGGTCGAGAGGTGGTCTGTGGAGGGAGAACAATTATGGAGAAATTTGCTCTCTCTATCGGTTGTTTTCGGACGAATAAGACGGAGGAAGGAGATGATGAACAGTGCCTTCCGAAAATGGAAGGAGGCCGGACCAAAATGGAAAGCTTCTGAAAATAGCTAGGGTTTTTTTTTCCTATTTATACCAAAATAGAAATAATTTATAAATTCTATAACTAATTCAAAAAAAATCCGGACAATGTGTTCCGCATACGCATGGACTCGTATCGACGAGCTCTACAATTTTCACGAAATAAGTTTTCCTAAATTTTGCATGTATAAAAAGTCGATTTCTCAAATCGAGCATTTCGAGCTTTTCGTTAAAATAATCGTTTCGAACCTTCTATAATTCAACAAAATGAAATCTTATCGAGCAACATTCGTGAAATCGTACAAAAATCGTTCAACATAATTTCTCGAATTTAAAATGAAAATCGCGGGTATTACATTTTATGTCACATGCAAATTGCTAAACATTTTTAAAAATAATTGGAGGCTCTCCGTGATCCATCAAGCTCTATAGAATCAACGAGCAGTGTTACAATCCTAGCAGCTTATGATAAGAAAGATTCTAACTTTGATGCCTAAAAGTGAATATGAATAAATGGAAGACACAAATTCTGCATAACAAAGAAAAGTATGAGACATTGAGTTAAATAAAATCATTATGTGAGGAACTATATATTTGGCCACCTGAAGTCAACATATATAACTACCCTAATGGACAGATTCTCTGCCGACTAGCTCTAACCATGACAAATGCCAAAGATCAAGAATGCATCAAGTTAGAAATTCACCTGTTGTTTTATTCTCTTAGCATTGTTGTAAGACATGCAATATATTAATACAAGGTCATAAGATGGTGTCTTGTTTGTCTCATAGTTCCTGGATATCCAAAATTAATAATCATTAACAACTAAGAGCAACAAAGTTAAATAGTGAACTGAGTCAGAGAAAGAAAAACACAAAAACCAGCATCATGATTTTAACCTCTCTCTCTCTCTGTTGCTTCTCTTAGCTCTGATCAAGGCCTTTCACAAACTATGGTGGACTCTGACTCGCATTCAGAATCTGATGGCTCTGCAGGGAATCAAAGGTCCTTCTTACAGATTTCTCTATGGGAATGCCAAAGAAATTATTAGCATGCAAAATGAAGCGATAGGCAGGCCAATGAAATTATCACATGATATCTCTTCTCATGTTCAACCTCATATTCATGCATGGGCCAAGATTTATGGTATTACAAGTCTTAACTCAACTATCGTTTCTTTATAAACTTTGTTCATAGATTTAATTTAGTCATTGCTGCTACACAGGGGGGAATTTTCTTCAATGGTATGATCCACAACCTGTTTCGGTTGTTACAGAACCTGAATTGTGCAAAGAGATCCTTCTTAACAAAGATGGAGTTTATCCAAAACCGAAAGCTTCTAAACTCGTGAAGAAGCTAGTAGGAGATAGCATTTCAGTGACAGAAGGGTGAAAAATGGGAAAGGCTGAGAAAGCTATCCAACCATGCCTTCCATGGAGAGAGAGTAAAAGTAGGTTCTGACTGCAGTTTACTGGAATGTGTTTATAAAAAAGAGAATCATCAAAGTTGCTAATAATTGCATTATGATATTGTGTTTGTAGAATATGTTTGCAGACATGAAAGCTAGTGCTGAGACTATGGTAGAGAGGTGGAAAGGTCATGAAGGGAAAGAGATTGATGTGGTTGAAGAATTTAGGTTGTACACTTCAGGAGTAATTTCAAGGACAGCATTTGGCAGCAGCTACTTAGAAGGCAATAACCTTTTTGAGAAGTTGTCGAAGTTAATCATCATAATCTTCCAAAATCTTTTCAAAATCAGGTTTCCTGGCATTAGGTAACTTGCTTGCTCTCTCAATTCTAACCCAAGAATCGATCATTTCCTTTAGAATCCTTTGATTGGTGAATATATATCACTGGTCATGATCGCTTCTTAAGCTTAGTCTTTCATTCAAAATCCCAGTAAGGTGTTTAGAACCAGTGATGACATTGAATCAGACAAACTTGACAAAGGAATACGTGACTCCATAATGGATATTGTTAAGAAAAGAGAAAAGGAGGCAATCATTGGAGAAGAATGTTGGCCGATTCCCTCCCTATGATAGATATAATTATTAGATGTAATCATGCTAGGCATTTAATTATGTTGGACATATGCTCATTATAGGTTGGACTTTAGAGAAAACAAAAAGAAGAAAGAGACATGTTGTCTAAGAGAAAGGAAAGAGAAAAGCAAGCATGTGAAGAAAAGAAGAAGAAAAGCTACGGTTCAATTATGAAAAGCACCTTGTGATTCCTTTCACACTTTCTTTCATAAGCAGCCACCAGTTATTGAACAAGCTGCACAGTTGAGGAAAAGAACACACAAGCCTTCCACAAAATATCCATCTAATGAGTATGTTCTTCTCTTAGATGAATGTGAACCTGAATGCTTTCAAGATGTACAAGATGATGCTGACAAAGACAAATGGCTGAAAGCTATGCAAGAGGAGTTGGATTCTTTACACAAGAATCAAACATATGAATTGGTGGAAAGGCTAGAAGGAAGACGAGTGTTCAAGAATAAGTGGATTTTCAAGTTAAAGACATCTGAAAATTCACAACCAAGATATAGAAGCGAGATTGGTTGTTAAAGGCTTTGCTCAAAAGAAAGGTATTGATTTTGATGAGATATTTTCTCCAGTGGTGAAGATGAATTTCATTCGTGTCGTGTTGGGATTGACAGTAAGTATGAACCTGGAGATAGAGTAACTAGACGTCAAAACAGCTTTTCTTCATGGTGACTTAGAGGAAGACATTTTCATGGAATAACCAGAGGGATTCGAAGTTGAGGGCAAGGAGCATATGGTCTGTAAGTTGAAGAAGAGCCTCTATAGACTCAAACAAGATCCTCGCCAATGGTACAAGAAATTTGAGTCATTCATGATAGACAGTGGATTCAAGAGGACAATCTCATATCACTGTGTGTTCATTCAAAGAGCATCTGAAGATTTTATCATGTTATTGTTGTATGTTGATGACATGTTGATTGTAGGTCCAAACTCAAGGAAAATTGAGGAGTTGAAGGAAAGGTTGAATGAATCCTTGGATATGAAGGATTTGGGGCCTTCAAAGAAAATTCTCTGCATGCAGATCACTCGTGATAGAAAGAAAGGTCAGCTGTGGCTATCACAAGAAAGTTACATTGAAAAGGTGCTTGAGAGATTCAACATGGACAAAGCAAAATCTGTAAGTGTTCCTCTTGCTACTCATTTCAAATTGAGTAAGAAACAAAGTCCTTCAAATGCAAAAGAGAAGGAAGAAATGGAGAAAGTTCCCTATGCTTTAGCAATAGGATGTTTAATGCATGCTATGGTCTATACTAGACCGGATATTGGTTATCTAGTAGGTGTTGTGAGCAGATTCCTTGCAAATCCAGGTAGAGAACACTGGACAGCAGTTAAATGGATTATGAGGTACCTTAGATGTACATCTAAATTGTGTTTATCTTTTGGCAATGAAAGGCCTATTCTTCAAGGCTTTACTGATGCAGATTTAGCTGGAGATGTAGACACAATGAGGTCCATCTCTGGATATTTATTCACTTTTACAGGGGGAGCTGTTTCTTGGCAGTCAAAATTGCAAAAGTGTGTGGCTTTATCTACTACTGAATCAGAGTACATTGCCATTGTTGAATGCTGCAAGGAAATGCTATGGATGAAGAGATATTTCCAAGAGCTTGGTCTACACCAAAGTGAGTTTGTTATCTACTGTGATAATCAGAGTGCCATTCATCTCAGCAAGAATCCTATTTTTCATTCGAAGTCCAAGCATATAGATATGCGGTACCATTGGATTCGAGAGAAATTTGAAACAAAGCTGCTAATGATAGAAAAGATCCATACCAATGAGAATAGAGCTGATATGTTAATAAAGTCTCTTCCAAAAGGCAAGCATGACACCTGCACATTCTTAGCAGGTCTGCGATCTTAAGCATGAGGCAGGAAGGGGGAGATTGTTGGCCGATTCCCTCCTCATACTATGATAGATATAATTATTAGATGTAATCATGCTAGGCATTTAATTATGTTGGACATATGCTCATTATAGGTTGGACTTTAGAGAAAACAAAAAGAAGAAAGAGACATGTTGTCTGAGAGAAAGGAAAGAGAAAAGCAAGCATGTGAAGAAAAGAAGAAGAAAAGCTACGGTTCAATTATGAAAAGCACCTTGTGATTCCTTTCACACTTTCTTTCATAAGGAGCTGGAGAAAGAGAAATGGAGTTGTTCATATAATCCTCAAATCGGCAGGTTTGAGAGTAAGAGAGAGCTAGAGATAGATAGAGAGAAAGTGAGAGAGAGAGTTGTAAAAGGAGAGAGAAAATTCTACTTTTACAATATTCTTGTGAGTGCGTATCCATGAGTGTTTCTCTTGAGAGTTTTTCCTCTAGTGTTCTAGAGAGATTGGTGATTGTAATCCCATTTTCATAGTGGAAGTTTTTCGGAGTTTGTCCCGGTTTTTTCCCTTCACATTGAAGGGTTTTCACGTTAAATTTGGTGTCTCTTTATTGCTCTTTTATTTTCTATATTGCTGCGTACTCTGTTATCAATCCCAACAAAGAAGACAGCTTTGGGAGTGATTTTCTAGGATTGCTTTTGAAGGCTCATCATGGTACAAATGACAAGCACAGGATTTCGGTGGATGAATTGGTTGAGGAGTGCAGGACGTTTTACTTTGCTGGACAAGAGACCACCAATACTTTGCTTGCTTGGACTGTTCTTTTTCTGGCACTCCATACTGAATGGCAAGATGAAGCAAGAAAAGAGGTCCTGCAATTATTTGGTAAAGAAAATCCAACTTATGATGGCCTTGCCAAACTCAAAACTTTAAGAACATCGATAACTCAGTTAAAATATGCTTGTCAAATCGGTAGATATGTGCAATTAAGGTAGTTAACTCATCTTCATTTGTTGACAGTTTGATTTTATTGATGAAAATGAGTATGATCATCAATGAGACTCTAAGGCTATATCCTCCTGCTGTTATGCTTATAAGGAAAGTTGCAAGGGAAGTTAGACTGGGAAAACTCCTAGTTCCTGCTGATGTTGAGTTGCTTGTCCCAACTCTAGCACTTCACCATGATCCTCAATTATGGGGACAAGATGCGACACTTTTCAAACCAGAGCGATTCTTTGAAGGGGTTGCTAAAGCTACTGATGATAACATGGCTGCATTCATGCCATTTGGGTTCGGACCTAGAATATGTGTAGGCTTCAACTTTTCCACCATCAAAGCAAAGATCGCTTTGTCAATGATTCTACAACGCTATTCATTTACCCTTTCCCCGGGTTATGTCCATTCGCCTTCTCAGTATCTCACTGTTTGCCCACAGCATGGAGTTCAAATATCTCTACACTCATTTTAAGCTGTGGAAATAAGAGGAACTCCCTATAGAATCTTGCAGTTGGTGTATTGGATATGCTAGCTTATAAAAGTGCAACTGCTAAACTAATTGTCAAGAATCAGAATAGTTGCTGACATGCCATCTCCAACCTAAATAAATAAACATCATATTTCTAAGTTAGCATGTGCAATCCACCAGTAGTTCCACTGCCAATACGTTTTTAACATTTCTTAGTTTGCATACATATTGTAAGCCTTTGCTTGAAAAGGTGGAGATTTGGTCTTGTCGAGTTGAAACTTTGAAGTATGAAGCTCACTACAAATAGCTAAATCAACAAGCTGTACAGAACCATACCAGTTTTGGGTGAGGGAGATTCTAACTTTGATGCCTAGAAATGAGAAGTGAACAACTACATAGAAAACTATTGAGTACAACAACAGACATTTTTCATTCCAGCAGAAAAAGGAAAAAATCGAGTTTGATTGGACAGATGTGGTACATACCAAAAGTCATGAAGGCCTATGTAAGGCATTATTATGAGCGTAGCATCAGCTTCTGGTAATCTACAGAAAAATAAAAATATGTGTATCACTAATGCAGCCAAGGAATTTTTATAAGTTTGTGATGGGATTATGTCACGAAAACAAAATCAATAAGAAAAATGTGTTACTTGGGAGGCCTACTATTGATCTTTTCAATCTTTCTGTGTTTTCCTATTATAAGCTTCTAGAATAGTTTATCACTTTTGTTAAACCACCTAATTAATCCTCTTTGTCCAGATTCAATGTATTTCCTAATTGCTTGATCTTAGCTTCCTCTCCATTATGTAATTGCCTAGACTAAGGACTTAAATAGCTAACTCATTGTAATTGCTTAGACTAAGGATCTAGATAGCTGTAATTTAGTAATCCGTTGTGTATATATATATATATATATATATATATATAATGCTTACCTCTCAATGAGAAGAAAACACAGCAAATTCTATCAACATTTTAACTTTTACCATAGGGAAGAATTTTTTCAGTGGTATGGTCATTCTACTCAAATGGTGATCACAGAACCTGAGGTGTGTAAGAAATACTAAATATAGCAAAGATAGAACTTTTCTGAAAAATAATGCCAAGTAGTTGTGAAGAAGGATTATATTAGGAGATGGACATGAACTACTGAAGGTAAAACTGGGAGAAAATTGTGAAAGCTATCCAACTCTGCCTTCCATAGAAACAGCTTAAAGTTACAGCTGTTAATTGGTAATTCTTGCATACAGTACTTTATAAGTATTGATAGCTGTGTCAATTATTTATAAAGGGGAACAAGTCAAGAAAGAAAAAAATTTCAAGTAAACTTGCTTACTAGATGATGATAATTTTTTCGCTTACATAACTACCGTAATGGAAAATTCTCAACCGAGATGCTCTAACCATAACAAATACAAAAGACAAGAACTCATCAAGTTATAAAGCCACCTTATGTTTCTTTCTCTCGGCATTGTCGTAAGACAAGTAATATAATTAGTTTAGGGTCAGCAAGATTGATGTGGATTATATGGCCTCCTGTTTGTCTCATAGTTCTTTACCTGCCTTGAGTATCAAAGTTAATTATAATTATAAATGAAGAGGAAAAAAAAAGTTAAAGTATTGGATTAAGCCAGAGAAAAAGAAAACGCAATAACTAGAATCATGATTTTAAGCTTTCTGTGTGTTGCTTCTCCTAGCTCTGATCAAGGCCTTTCAGAAACTATGGTGGACTCCGACTCACATTCTGAATCTGATGGCTCTGCAGGGAATCAGAGGTCCTTCTTATACATTTCTCTATAGGAATGGCAAAGAAATCTTAAACATTCAAAAGGAAGCGATGAGCAGGCCCACAAGTCTATCACATGATATATTTCCTAGAGTTCAACCTCATATTCACTCATGGACCAAGACCTATGGTATTCACAAACTCCTAACTTAACTATAGTTTATACTTAAATTTTTGTTCAGTGTTTAAACTAATTTGGTTATTTCTACACAGGGAAGAATTTTCTTCAATGGTATGGTCCTAAACCAGTTTTGGTCATTACAGAACCTCAGTTGTGCAAAGAGATCCTCAATAACAAAGGAGTCTATCCAAAATCGAAGCCCGGTGAGTTTTTGAAGAAGCTAACAGGAGATAGTATTTCTATAACATAAAGGGAAAAATGGGCCAAGTTAAGAAAGGTGTCCAACCATTCCCTTCATGGAGAGAGCTTAACAGTGAGTATTAAACATAGATCACTAGAAAATGTTTAGAAGAAAAACAATATTAAACATGCTAGCTAATATTTTCATGATGGTATTGTGTTGCTAGAATATGTTTCCAGATATAATAGCTAGTGCCGAGGCAATGGTAGAAAGGTGGAAAAATCATGAAGGAAAAGAAATGGATATGTACGAAGAGTTTAGGTTGTTTACTTCTGAAGTGATTTCCAGGACAACATTTTCCAGTAGTTATTTAGAAGGACAGAACATTTTTGAAATGTTGATGAAGTTTTACCTCTTATTATACAAAAGTTTTCTCGAAGTCAGGTTTTCCGGCATGAGGTAGCTAGCCACCTTTCTTATTCTATTTTAAACCAAGAATCGATGTTTCTTCTAGGTGATGAATCTACTTTGATCAGTCAATTTATTTCATTCGACATCATGATCACTTCTCTATGTTTGGTCTTTCATTCAAAATTGTAGTAAGGTTTGTAGAACCAGTGATGAGATTGAAGCAGACAAGCTTGAGAAAGGAATATGTGCCTCCATAATGGAGATTGTTAAGAAAAGAGAACAAAAGGCAATGAAAATAACTGGGGAAAAAGAAATCTTGGGAAGTGATTTTCTGGGATTGCTTTTAAAGGCTCATCATGGTGCCAATGACAAGCAACGGATTTCGATGAACGAATTGGTTGAAGAGTGCAGGACGTTTTACTTTGCTGGACAAGAAACTACTAATATACTTTGCTTGCATGGACTGTCGTTCTTCTAGGGCAACATCCTTATTGAAAAGAGGAAGCTAGAAAGGAGGTGCTGCAACTATTTGGCAAACAAACTCCAAATCCTGATGGCATTTCCAAACTCAAAACAGTAAGGATATCTATTACAGAATTATATATGCTTCTGGAAGTGCCATAAATGTTCATCTAATTAATTAAGAGTGGAAGTAACCTTGGTTTGCTCTCTTATTTTATATTTTATTTTGATGCATGCAGATGAGCATGATCATCAGTGAGACTCTAAGGTTATATCCTCCTGCTAATTTGCTTGTAAGGAGAGTTGCATGGGTCAAACTCTATTGCACCAACTTTGCTATTCATATAGCAACTAGTCTTTTAAAAAAAAAATTAAATAGAGGATTAGGCGATATTAGTTCCTCTGCGACATCCGATTTGGGGTGACTGTCACCCACCCATAATCTCAAAAGAAAGGGGGCCATCGCAACCGGGAACCCACAACCCGTCCCTCTTTTTTTTATTATTAATAAAGGAAAAGAAAACACAAAAAGATAGAGGGGGACAAGAACCAAAACCTCTCTGAAAACAAAATGAAATAAAGTACTCAAAGTGAGCACTGAGCTAAAATAGTTACAAACTAAACCCTAAACCCTATCATGCAGCAGAAACCACTTTTGCATAAAATCTATCAAGCACTTCAGAATTAGCTAATACAGAAATTCGATAACCCTTGCAGATTGTGAACAAAGGCAGCTGAAGCACAAGGAGGGCAAGAGTCCCACCAATAATGCCCCTCATGATCCACCCCATAGTTAGCTAAGCAATCAGCCACTTGATTCCCTTCTCGATAAATATGTGAAAACTGAATCTGCATAAAGGAGAGAATGGTACAACAATTGACCCAATCAACTTAGACACAAAGGGACTGAGCAATTTTTATTTGCAAGAAAGTGAATGGCTACCGCTGAATCACACTCAATCCAGAGAGAAGTCCATCTTTTTTCTTATGCTATTGAAACTGCATGAATAATGGCCTGAAGCTCTGCTTCTAGGGCAGTAGCAATACCCATGGAACCAGCAAAATAACCCATACAATTACCCAAGTGATCACAAAAAATACCTCCATAGCCCGCGAGTCCTGGCGTCCCACGAGCAGCACCATCTGCATTAACCTTTAACTAAAAAGCACAAGGAGCATGCCAATTTACCTCTCGAATTTGATGCGATCTTGAGGCTCTACCTTTGATTCCAAGAGCACTGAAAATACTAAGCTCATCTACTGAGTTACGCATAATTCCTAAACCCCAAGAATCAACCTCTCGAATTTGCTGCTTGATAGAGTGAATCAAATAATCAGTAGTTAAGCGACGCTCATCAAAACGGATAGAATTTCTAGCATCCCAAAGAGAGTAGAAGCCATCTCCCATCATTCCCCACCATAGCAATTGCAATTGATTACCAAAATCATGTTGCAGTGGGTAAGAGAAGAAATCGTATATATCCAGGAAATGATTACTGACTTTAAACCAAGATAAAACTACAGACCAGACCTTTATAGAGAAAGAACACTAAAAAAAAAGGTGATGGGCCATCTCAGCAGATGCATGACAGAGAAAGCACATAGAAGCAAAGAAAAGCCTCGATGAAGTAAGAGATCATCTGTTAAAAGATTACCATGAAGAAATTTCCATAAAGTAACAAAGTTTCGGATACGAAAGCATTGACGCAAAATCCATCTATCCCAAAGAAAAATTGCTTGTTTAATCCTCTTGAACTCATAGGCAATAGATAAAGATAAACTCCCATCATAAAATCCAACCACACCAGCTTATCCTCCATGTCTGAATAAGGAAGCCTAACAGCTGAAATTTCTGACCAAAGTGCAGCAAGATCAGCAATCAAATTAGTAGAGCAATACCAAGAGCCATCTCTGATGAAATCATAAACTTTGGCACATAAAAATTTTCCAAGGTGATACACAATACCCAATCTATCAACAACTGAACCATTAAGCCAATTACCATGCCAAAAATCAATTGATCGACCATTGCCCACTAACCATTTTGAGTTGTAGAAAATATCCATAAACAAGGGTCGCATGGCAGGCCAAATAGATGATTTTTTATAGGAAGAACATGGCTGACCTGAACGTTGAAGAAACCCAGCATAAAAACAACCAGCCGCTGGTGTAGACTTAGTTAAGAAATCCCAAAATATTTTTAGGAGGAAAGCCTTATTAAGAGCCATAATATTATGAACTCTAAGACCACCCTCCTTCAATGGAGCACAACACTTTTTCCAAGAGACTGGATAATAGGCTCTAGAAGACACATTGCCGGTCGAAATAAAATTCTTCATTCAATTTCAAACTTGTTGCAATACAGTCCTTGGCCAAGCATAAATTGTGAAACTATGGGAAAGCATACTAACTACCACAGAATTGACCAGAGTTACCCGTCCTGCCATGGAAAGAGAAAGCCCTCTCCAATTAGACATAACATTATGAATTCTATCAGCCAAGACTTGGAAGTAAATTCGCTTTGGTCGGCCAACAAAAATTGGCACACCAAGGTACATGAAAGGCAATTTACCCACTGAAACACCCAACCAAGATTATATTAGAGTACGATGATGAAGAGCTGACTTCCCCAAATAAACATGAGACTTGGTTTTGTTCACCAACTGACCCGAGTTGAGTCCGTACTCCTCAAAGAAAGCCATAAGATTTAGTGCTTCTTTTATCTCCCTTACAAAAAAACCATTATATCATCAACAAATAAAACATGAGAAGGGACTTTCACAGCACGAGGAGAGGATATAGCTTGGACATGCCCATATCAACCAGACGCAAGATACCACAGCTAAGAAGCTCTTCAGCAAGGCAAAAAAGAAAATGAGACAATGGATCACCTTGTCGAACTGCACGGCTACAATTAAAAAATCCCACTGGAGAGCCATTAAATAAGATAGAGAGCCGAGCTGAAGCCAATATAGAACTAATCCATTCCACAAAAGTTGCATGAAAACCAAAAGCATTAAGAACCATTCGAAGGAAGTCCCACTTCAGAGTATCAAAGGCTTTTGCTACATCAAACTTAATGGCCATATTGCCTCCACAACATTTATTATCCAACAAGTTAATACACTCAGAAATCAGAAAAATGCAATCAGAGATTTGTCGTCCTTTCAAAAAAGCAAATTGATTCGGCAATATAATCCTGGAAGCAATAGGAGCAAGACGGTCTGCCAGTATGCGAGTAATAATTTTAAAAGAAAAATTAGCCATAGCAATGGGCCGAAATTGAGTGATAACATTAGCTTCTTGAACCTTTGGAATAAGCGCCACAAAGCTGGAAGTGATATCCAAGACAGCATTTGGCAGCAACTACTTAGAAGGACAGAACATTTTTGAAATGATGATGAAGTTTTACCCTTTATTGTCCAAAAGCTTTCTTAAAGTCAGGTTTCCTAGCATGAGGTAGCTACCTAGCTTTCCTAATTAGTTTTAACCACGAGTTGTTCTTTCTTTCAGTTGTTAATTTAGTTTCCTTTAATCTTGCAGCAAGGTTTTTAGAACCAGTGATGAGATTGAATCAGACAAGCTTGAGAAAGGAATACGGGACTCCATAATGGAGTTGGTTAAGAAAAGAGAACAAAAGGCAGTGAATATGAGTGGGGACGAAGAAAGCTTGGGGAGTGATTTTCTAGGATTGCTTTTGAAGGCTCATCATGGTGCCGATAAGAAGAACCGGATTTCGATGAACGAATTAGTTGAAGAGTGCAGGACATTTTACTTTGCAGGGCAAGAGACCACTAATACTCTACTTGCTTGGACTGTTGTGCTTCTAGGACAACATCAAGATTGGCAAGAGGAAGCGAGAAAAGAAGTCCTACAATTATTTGGGAAACAAAATTCAAATCCTTATGACATTTCAAAACTCAAAACAGTAAGAACATGTATGATGTAATTAATTTTATGCTTCTCTGTATGGCAGAAATGTTCAAAGTAAGTTTAAACTCTTATTCTTTGTTTTGATGCATGCAGATGAGCATGATCATCAATGAGACTCTAAGGCTATATCCTCCTGCTAATTCGCTGGCAAGGAGAGTTGCAAGGGAAGTTACACTGGGAAAACTCCTACTTCCTGCAAATGTTGAATTGCTTGTCCCAACGTTAGCACTTCATCATGATCCTCACTTATGGGGACAAGATCCTGCACTTTTTAAACCAGAGCGATTCTCTGAAGGGGTTGCTAAAGCTACCAAGCAAAAGATGGCCTCGTTCATGCCATTTGGATTGGGACCTAGAATGTGTGTGGGTATCAACTTTGCTGCCATTGAAGCAAAGATTGCTCTGTCAATGATTCTACAAGCAAAGAGTGCTTGTCCCACTCACCTTCTCAGCTTCTTGCTGTTCATCCACAACATGGAGTTCAAGTAATTCTTCAGTCACTTTGAGCTGTGAAGACTAGCTAGAACTCCCCATAGAAACTGGTATATGTACATGCTAGCTTACAAAACTGCAACTGCTAAGCTGATTATCAAGAATCAAAATACTACTCAGCACCACCCCCAAACCTAAGTGAATAAACATCACATTTCTGAGTTAATATTCAAATACATATTAAACCCTTCTTATTTGGTTGCTTAAATACTTTGACCCTTTGACTCCTAGGCAAGAATGGAGTTTTTTTTTTTCTTCATTCAAACTCCCTATAAATATCTAATTCAACAAGCAGTACAGAACCATATCACACCAGTAATATAGTTTGATGCTAGAAATGAAAAGTGAACGGAGTATATGAAAAGTGGGAACACAAAGTAAGATATTTCTTTTGGAGAGTATGATATTTTGCCAAGCATAATAGAACAAACTACAAGAAAATTATGAAAGTGATACGTACCAAAAGTCATAGAGGCTTAATGTCAGGAGACTATTTTGCCAAGCAATTATTTAGTGTCTGCATGATCAGCCTGGCAATCTACAAAATAATAAAATATATTATGGGGCTAAATATTTATGTTTTCATAAATATAAAAGTCTGATGGAATCATGCCAACAAGATATGGTTAAAAATGGCATCTTCTTTGTGCCATTTCCGTTTACCACAGATATCCAAATAAATTATAATATAAACATCAAGAACACTTAAACTTTGTCAACTATTGAAAGAAACGCAATATATAGGTTCTGGTTCTGATATGAGTTCTTTGAGAGGCCTGGTATTCATTCTTTTAAGCTTTCTGCTTTTGTTCCTTCTCTTAGCTCTGATCAAGATCTTTCACAAACCATGGTGGAATCCGACTCGTATACAGAAGCTGATGGCTTTGCAAGGAATCAAAGGTCCTTCTTACAGATTTTTCTATGGAAATGCCAAAGAAATCTCCAGCATGCAAAAAGAAGCCATTAGCAGGCCCAAAAGTTTGTCATATGGTATATTTTCTCATGTTCAACCTCATTACTACTTATGGAGCAGGGTATATGGTAACAAATTAATCTTTAGATATCTAATCTTCATGACTGATTTCCAAAACTAGTAATAACTTGGTCACTTATACTGCAGGGAAGAATTTTCTTCAATGGCATGGTTCTCGAGCTCAATTGGTCATTACTGAACCTAAGTTGTGCAAAGAGGTACTAAATAACAAAGATAGAACTTTCCTGAAAACCGATACCCCAGTATTTGTAAAGAAGCTATTGGGAGATGGACTTGTTACAACTGAAGGTGAAAAATGGGGAAGATTGCGAAAGCTGGCCAACTCTGCCTTCCATGGAGAGAGCTTAAAGGTAAGCACTTACAGGTTACTGTTCTAGTGTGATAGTTGTATCAGTTTCTATAAGTAATTAGGAAGCAGCAAAGGAATAGAAGTAAACTTGCTAATGGTATGGTGTTATTGCCATACTTTTACTAGAGTCTGATTCCTGCAACTATAGCTAGTGCTGAGTTGATGCTAGAGAGATGGAAAAATCATGAAGAAGGGAAAGAGATTGAGATATTTGAAGAATTCAGGTTGTTGACATCAGAAGTGATTTCCAGAACAGCATTTGGTAGCAGCTATTCAGAAGGGAAGAGCATTTTTGACATGTTGATGAAGTTAGCCTTCTTAACATTCAAAAATGCTTTCAAAACTAAGTTTCCTATCATCAGGTAACTTCTTTTAAAAATAATCATATAATGAGATGAGCAACATGCTGAATTTTCATTTGATTGAATAGCATCTACTGATATACTATTTACCTTATAATTCTTGCAGTAACATTTTCAAAACCGGCGATGATTTTGATGTTGGAAAACATATTGGACTTGTCATTATCTAAAATGCACTAAGTTAATAAGCTTTGATTTAATCTGAAAATTAAACAATAGAAATACATATCTAGGACTCTATCCTGTTATCAATTGAGGTATATGTCTCTCGATTGAAGTAGGAATCTTATCTGTCAAATAACCTGATTGACATCAAGTATACATGATAAACATTGAGCTTCTGCTGATAAACTCTTTATCAAGCCTTGGACTCTTTATGGGATGAGCACAAGGCTAAGTTTAGGCCTCTATATATATCAGGAAAAAGTCCCTATGTTAACTACGACTTGCATTAAGATCAGTCCCATTCTGAAAGCTCTAGTAGTATAACATAGAAGATCTTCTTCCTTACTGTTCTTGTTTTGTTTGCTCCTGACTTTCTGGTATTGCTGTGGAGTGAGGCTGCTGCTGCTGGGCTTACCTTACTGCTGTGAAGAATCCCTGTTGCTAAAATCTGTAGCTGAGATGGCAGGACAAAGCATTGATCTGCAGAACAATGGTAATCTCCTTTTAAGTCAGGAGACCTATATTCCATGGTGGTTGCAGATGGTTTTCATATTTTGTACTGTGATATAGCATTGATGTATTGTATTTGTGATTGACTGCATAATTTGGTTTTACATTTGAAGCAGAGAAGCTTGAGAAAGGAGTACGCTACTCCATAATATAGTCAAGAAAAGAGAACAGAAGGCAATGACCATGAGGGAGGAAGAAAAAAGTTTTGGGAGTGATTTTCTTGGATTACTTTTGAAGGCTCATCATGATGTCGATGACAACCAGAGGATTACAGTGAATGATCTAGTTGATGAGTGCAAGACATTTTACTTTGCTGGACAAGAAACCACCAACAGTCTGCTAGCTTGGACTGTGTTTCTTCTGGCACTCCATACAGATTGGCAAGAGGAAGCAAGAAAAGAAGTCCTGCAATTATTCGGCAAACAAACTCCAAACCCTGATGACATTTCCAAACTAAAAACAGTAAGAAAGTTAAAAAATTTAACCATTTCCTTATAATACTGGGAGAAATTTTGTTAGCTTATGAGGAGTTGCTTTCAACTGTGATTTCTTTTGTTGCAGATGGGTATGATCATCAATGAGTCTCTAAGGTTATATCCTCCTGTTGTGTCCCTCGAGAGGGAAGTCGTACGAGAAGTTAGACTCGGAAAACTCCTTGTTCCAGCTGATATTGAAATCATTATTCCATATTTGGCCCTTCAGCATGAGCCTCAATTCTGGGGACAAGATGTGGAATTGTTCAAACCAGAGAGATTCTCAGAAGGGGTTGCTAAAGCTACCAACAATAACATGGCCACATTTATACCCTTTGGAATGGGACCTAGAAATTGTGTGGGATACAACTTTGCAACCACTGAAGCCAAAATTGCTGTGGCAATGATTCTACAACGCTACACCTTCACACTCCTTCACACTTCCTCAGGGTTATGTTCACTCACCCTTTTGGCTTTTTACAGTTCGGCCACAACATGGAGTTCAAGTAATGCTACACTCACTATGAGCTCTGAAGACAACAATTATGTACCCATAAATCTTTCATTTGATATGGTTGCTTATAAATAATGCAACACAGGATGATCGAGTGACCTCTTAGAAAGTCCTCATGTTGCACCCCGAAAGAGTATAACATCTATTTCTTGTTTCTTGACATCTTTCTTTATCTGCTTTGTCTACAATAATTTATCAATTACTTCATTCATAATTGAGAAAAACTTACAACTCAAGGTGCATACATGAGGGATAGAAATGGGAGAGTTTTGAATTAGGGAAACCCTGTTGGAATCTGCAATATAAACATTACAATAATATTTCAAATAGAGCCTCCCTGAAAACGAGTTGAATATGTAAGAAACCACAAATCTACAAATAGAGGATACAACATTGAAAGAAATGGAGTAAGCGGAATTATGAATTAGGAGTTTAGGACAGCTTATCAATTTCGCTCAAACATAGTACTAAGTGATCTTTAAAATCGATTTTTGCACCATCGGGTTGCTTGAATCGGTGCAATAGCGTCATGGCGTCCGGTCTCTTAGATTCAACAGTCCCTTAAAGATAAATATGTGCTCTTAATATCTAGCTAGTTGAGTTGAAGTATAGGAATTATGCTAGTCGACTATATGCTCAGACACGCGCTTTGACACGCGCTTACCAAAGTACAACCTAGGGATTGGGGCCATCTCTCACCAGGCCACCGCCATGGGTGAGCCTCCTCCAGCCTGCCCGTGGAGTTTTCTTCAGCCATTCTCTGACGCGAGATCTCCTTCTTCTTCATTTGAACCTAAAATTCACAAGGCAAAGACCTTTGCATCCATTGTTGCAGGTTCGGAACCCAAGTTCCTATCAGCCAACTACCAGCGCCAACAATTCGTGGAGACACTGTGTATGTGAAGATCAATGAGAGGATTTATCAAGAACAATTAGCTGCGTGCCGAAATAATTTGATCGGTCGATTGCTACTCCGTAAGGGCACTATTCCATTGAAAACTGAAACTTTACAGTCTTCTCTGCATACTCTTTGGCGTCCGTCGGGTCCGTGACGTCTGGTCCCCATTGGCAAAGGGTATTTTGACATTCACTTCAATTCTGAAGCAGATATGCGCAAAGTTTGGGGCGGTGGGACTTGCACTCTCGAATCTGGGATTTTTCGTCTGTCTCAATGGAAACGTGATTTCAGGCCTGGTGATGTGCTTCCCCAGACACATGCGCAAATCTGGGTACGTATTTCAGGCCTTAGTCAGGAGTATTGGCACCAACAACACATTCTATAAATTGCTCGGGGAGTGGGCACCCCGTTGCAATTGGATGCGGCAACTAATGAACAAAGATATGGTTATTATGCTAGAGTGTTGGTGGATGTTGATCTGTTGGGTGCTCTTCCTACGTCCATTATGGTTGAAAGAGAACACCTCTGTTTTCCAGTAGGTATCGAGTATGAAAACCTACCTCCTCAGTGTTCTCATTGTGGTTTGATAGGGCATGAAAGGAAAAATTGCAGGCAACTAAAGTCCAAGGAAGTTCCTGCGAAACGTAAAGAGGTTCGTCAAGAATATCGTATAAAGAATATTTTGCAGGAAACCCATGTTCAAGAGGCTAGCTTCTCTGATGCACATGCCATTAACGATATTGACGGTAATGTTGTTACTTTGGATGCCATAGAGCAACCTTTGGCAGGTTATGATCAAGTGGCTTCACCTAATGAGACTTCCATTCAGGCTCCTATCCAAAGTGATGTTGTTGTGGCTCTTGTAAATACTGTTTTGGAGGAGGCAGCAGCTGAGGTTATGGAAAGAACAGGCTCAAAGGGTAATGGAGGAGAATAATTCTAACCTAGCCTCTAATGATGCATCTGATGCTTCGGACACAGATATTAGTGATTCACCTACCCGTACTTGGGGGGATATTTTTGAGGAGGAGAGGGTTGACGGTTTGACCAGAGAGGCTCCATCTAGTGCACCACCAAGCCTTGGTCCACCGCCTGGTTTTGTCAAATCTAATGTGGCTTCAGAAATTGATGCGGTTGCAAGATTTGTTAATGGTGAGGATATTGATGGGTTTGTTCCAGTTCTCACTAAATCACAAAAGAAGTTGGAGAAAAAGAAAAAAAAAAGCCGCTAACGCTTCTCCAGATCGTAAAACTCTATACCCATCAAGGGTTCGAAGCAAGTCTCTCCGTCTTAGATGAAGCTCCTTTATTGGAATATTCGTGGTATTGGCAACTCTGATACCCGTGCAGAATTATCAAATTTTTGTTCTAAATATCACCCAGATTTGGTTTGCATTGCAGAGCCAATGATTCCTTTTGACTCTGTCCCTGCTGCTTATGGGGCTTCCTTGAATCTACGACTACTTTCTGTAAATGATAGAGGTACTCTTCTTCCGAATATATGGCTTCTTGGTTCTTTACATATCTCTACTCCTACACTAGTGCTCTCTGCAGATCAACACATTACTATTCAGATTACTTTGGAAGGCACTCTTACTCAACTATCTTGTGTCTACGCGGCTACAACTGCACTTAAACGTCGCAAGTTATGGTCGGATTTATTACTTCTTCGTCAACAGACCACTATTCCATGGATGGCAATAGGAGAGTTTAATGCAGTTTTGGGGGCTCATGAGGCCATGAATGGTAGTTTCCCTGCGCGTTCATCTTGTGAGGATTTTCGCAACGCCATAGAACGATGTAATTTCACTCATCTTGATACTTCTGGGGCTTTCGTTACATGGTCTAAAGGGCGAGGTCGGAAGCACTTGGAACGATGGCTTGATCGCTCCTTATGTGATGATGGCTGGTTTGATGCTTGGCCATTTACCAACTGTATTGCTCTTCCCCGAGTGGTTTCTGATCATAATGGTTTACTTTTTTCAGCCAGTAAGTCTTTATCAGGGGGTCCTAAACCTTTTCGTTTCCAATCTATGTGGCTTCTCCACTCTTCTTTCAAGGAGTTGGTGGCGAATTGTTGGTCGACCACCAGGCCCGATGGTTGTCCCATGTATGTGACGCTACAAAAATTAAAGGCCTTAAAGTTATGCCTTATGCAATGGAACAACATGGTATTTGGGAATGTTCATAGAAACTTGGAGTTGGCCCGTGCTAAGTTGACTATTATTCAACAAGATATTGCTTCTAATGGTTCTACTGATGGTAACTTTGAGGCTGAAGTTATTGCAAAGGCTGATGTTCTTAATGCGATTAAGCATCATGAGGCCTTTTGGAGGGACAGAGCTCTTGTTAAATGGTTTACCGAGGGGGATAAATGCTTAAATTTTTTCCATGCTTATGCCCGCAATAAGGCAAGGCGCTCCACAATGAATTGCTTACAGGTTGGGGAAAGTCTTCTTACTGATCCACAAGATATTTCTAATCATGTTGTTGAGTTTTATAAATCGTTATATGCTTCAGATGTTGCTCCAAGTAGTGTAGTTGATTTCTGCAAGGTCATTCCCTCGTTGGTTTCTGAGGATGATAATTCAGTTTTGGTTTCTATTCCCACTGCAGAAGAGATTCGACGTGTTGTTTTCTCTATGGACCCTTCTAGTTCTCCTGGTCCAGATGGTTTTCCCGGCTCTTTTTATCAAAGTTGTTGGGATATTGTTGGTAATGATGTTATTGGCTTTGTGCAATTCTTTTTCCAACAAAATGGGTTATATCCAAATGCGAATTCTAACTTCATTGTGTTAATTCCAAAGATGGAAGGGGCGAATATGATCTCTCAGTTCAGGCCAATTGCTTT
The DNA here is from genome assembly GCA_025331145.1 of Rosa persica. Classification (NCBI taxonomy): domain Eukaryota; kingdom Viridiplantae; phylum Streptophyta; class Magnoliopsida; order Rosales; family Rosaceae; genus Rosa; species Rosa persica. The sequence goes on along the minus strand of WFKR01000004.1, from coordinate 42,698,699 downwards.
CGCCAATTTTTTATTTAAGATCATTCCGAAAATTATGGCAGATCGTTTGGGTCCTATAACTTCACGTATTATTTCAGCTCATCAAACTGCCTTTGTTAAAGGTCGTTGTATTGCAGATTGCATCGGCCTTGTTTCTGAGGGCTTCAATCTATTGGATAAGAAAATCTACGGAGGTAATGTGGGCATTAAAGTTGATATTGCCAAAGCATTTGATACTCTTAACTGGCAGTTTCTTTTTCAGGTCTTAGAGAGGTTTGGGTTCTCCTCAAGGTTCAGAAATTTAATTCAGACTATTTTAAATTCTGCTAAGCTGCCAGTCTTGATTAATGGGACGCCACAAGGTTTCTTTTCTTGTGCTCGAGGGGTAAGACAAGGGGATCCTCTATCTCCTCTATTGTTCTGCATTGCGGAAGAAGCACTAAGTCGGGGACTGTCCTTTCTTTTTTATGCTCGAAAGATCAAACCTATTTCTATGCCTAGGAGATGTCTAATTACTCATGTGCTCTATGCTGATGATCTTTTTATCTTCTGTCGAGGGGATATTTCTTCTCTTAACCGTTTGCAGCTCTTTTTAGATGAGTATGGTGCTACTTCAGGTCAACTAGTAAACAAAGAGAAGAGTACTTTATATACTGGTGACAACTATTCTCATCGGCGTAGGGTTATCAAACGTTTATTGGGCTTCAAGTTAGGTACTACTCCATTTACTTATCTGGGTGTTCCTATATTCAAGGGGAAGCCTCGACGTATACACCTTCAAGCAATTGCTGATAAGGCTAAAGCTCGTCTTGTTGGCTGGCAAGGCAAGTTGTTGTCCATGGCGGGGCGTGTTCAATTGGTTCATGATGTATTTCAGGGTTTGCTTATTCATAGTTTCTCTGTGTACTTGTGGCCTTCATCACTTTTGAAACACTTGTCTACATGTGCTCGAAACTTTATTTGGTCTGGAGATTTATCAAAAAGAAAACTTGTCATCGTTTCTTGGCGGCAGGTTTGTGTGCCAAGGACGGAAGGGGGCCTTGGGCTACGTGATCTCAAGTCTCTTAACTTGGCAGCTCTGATATCTCTTAGTTGGTCTACTCTCACATCAAGTTCAATATGGAGCAGCTATGCATCTCAACGGTTTTCTATTGGCTGCAATATGAAATATCGATATTTTAGGTCCTCAGTTTGGCATGGTTTAAAGATAGCTCTTCCTTTCATTTTCCGTAACTCCAAGTGGCTTATTGGTGATGGAAAGTTGGTGAATTTATGGATGGACAAGTGGTTGAATGCCCCCTTAATTGTAAAATTACAGGCTCCGAATTTTCCTAAACGTTTGATAAGTAAGGTGGAAACTTTTATTACTAATCAGCAATGGACCTTGCCCAGTGAATTTTCAATTTCGTTTCCGGTTTTGGCAGCTGAAATTCTTCAATTTCCACTACCAATTGAACCTGAAAATGATGTATTAATCTGGAAGCCTTCAAGCTCAGGTTCTTTCTCCTTTTCTAATGGATACCATCTAGTTTGACAATCTTTTTCAGAAGATGGGTGGGTTTCTAAGGTTTGGCATTCTTTCATTCCACCACGATTATCTTTACTGGCACGGCGCCTTTCCTATGATAAACTACCTACTGATGTGCAGCTCCAAAAACGGGGTATCCCAACAGTGTGTGTTTGCCAGCTTTGTACTTTTGGCTATGTTGAGGAGTCTACTCACTTATTTGTCACTTGCTCGTTTGCGCAACATGTTTGGCAATGGCTAGCATGCTGTTTTGGGACTATCTTACCAACTAGTGGCACTATTGGTGGGTTATTTACCTCCATTATTGGCAAGTCTTTCTCTCCCCAACTAAGAAATATTTGGCTTGCTAGTTGTCTCTATGCTCTTATGGCTATATGGAAAGCTCACAATAACCTTAGATTTGAAGACAAACGCCCTTCCCTCATGCAAATTTTCAGCTCTCTCAAGGCTTGGCTTGGCTTTGCTGCTCCTTACATGCCAAGTTATTCGAATGGTTTGGTTGACACTCAGTTGTTGGTTGGGTTGGGTATTCAGCCTATTCCTAAAAATCGAGTAGCGCCTCGGTTAGTTCTCTGGCACCCTCCAATTTTTCCTTGGATTAAGTTGAATACTGATGGTCTTGCAAAGGGTAATCCAGGACCTGCAGCTTGTGATGGTGTGTTTCGTGACACTCATGGTCATTACATTGGCGGTTACTATCAAGGTTTAGGACACAAATCTGCCTTCTATTCAGAGCTTATGGGTGTGATCATTGGGATTGATTATGCCTTCCAGTATGGTTGGCGATGCCTCTGGCTTGAATGTGATTCGACTAGTGTGATTGCATTCATCAAATCCTCATCTTTTGTTCCACCTTGGCCGCTTCGAATTGCATGGCTTACTTGCTTAGCACGTATTAGAGCAATGACCTTTCATTGTTCCCATATTCTTCGGGAAGGAAATACGGTGGCTGATAGAATGGCAAACATGGGCTTACATTCTCCATCCCTGGTATGGCATGCTTCTCCTCCACCTAATATATCTCCTTATCTTCATATGGATGATCTGGGATTCCCTTACCTTCGTCATGTTTAACTGCATAGGTTGGTGTTGGGCTTGTTTTAACATTCGCTGCTATATTTTCTACATTCCTTATAATGCAAACGTTGGTCGCTATTACTTGGAGATGATGTTACAGGGGTTATTTGGTTTAATTACGAAGCTGGGTGCGGATGGCTTCTCTTGGCAGATAGTGCAATTTTTATTTTTTCTTGCATTGTTTTGCTTTGCAAGCTGTTTAATTATCTGGAAGTTGGGAAAATTTGAGGTTCTGCTTCAATTTTTTCACTTCCTTTTGTCTTTCTTTCGAGTTTTTGGGGTAAGGTTTATGTCCCCCCCCCCCCCTTCTTTAGGTTGTATTTTCTTTTTCTGTTATTAATAAAATAAAAATATGGGGACGGGCGGTGGGTTCCCAGAGTGTGGCAAACCCCTCTCCTTTGGGATAGAGGGTGGGACTTGTTCCCTACATCGTTTGCCTCCGAGGAGCTAATATCGCCTGATCCCTTATTATTCAAAAAAAAAAAAAAAGGTGCATACATGAGGTCCTTACAACCTTGACTCAATTGGGAGAAATTCTAAGGGAGTATCAGAGTTTCCACCCAAATGTCATCCTAATTGGCTATGATGATACAAGGTCGTAGTGAATAAATGACTAGCCAGCCTAGTATAGTTTGGACATTGAGAATTATCCAGAAAAGCATTTAGGGAATCTGTTCATTCTGTTTAAGACAAAAGAAGGATCCTAATTAATATATCGATTCTTCTTTAGTTGTTGAATCACTCTTTGATTCAACAATGTGATATTGTGAATCGTCATTACTAATGTAAATTGAAGTGATCTCTTCATTGATCTGAGGTCCTTTCAACTGGCTAGCTAGAATCCGTTGCTTGAACAAAACTATAATATTTATAAGGCTTATGATTAACACTATGATGATCACTATCTCAAGCTTTCTCTATATGTTGCTTCGCTTAATTAGTTCTCATGCTGCATCTGTTGATGCACATGTTAAGTAATTTGCTTTAAGCTTCAGAACGAACAATAGACATTGCACACACCAAGAAACAACTGCAGATAATCTGGCCAAGAAAAAAAAAAAACTAAATAGAAAGTGCACACTGTTTACAGCTACCACCACTGAAGCTATAAGCCCTGCATCTATGTTTTGGTTTTCTCGGAGAAATTAATCAACCAAGGGATTACAAATAGTTCTGGTTCCAAATGTTTGGAGACTTCGCGTAGATTCTGATCTCTGATGCCAATGTTTAGAAAGGCAACCTCCATTTTCATTTGTAGCAGTGCTTTACTGCTTTACAGCATCTATTCTTTAGAATTGGGAATTTTGTGGAAGGGAAACCCAAATTGGTATAATAATCAAACAATCAAAAGTCAGTTACCCAAAAAAAGAAAAATCCAATAGGTGCAGACAGAAGTGGCATCTTGTTTCTGACATAGTAGTATAATTGTTATATATTAGGAGCCAGACACTTAAATAGTTGACAGTGTCAGAAACTCTGTTGTCAAGAAACAATAAGAATAATTTGAGTTGGTGTGCAGAACCACTTAATCAGTATTTCAAGCTTTGTTTCTGTGTTCCTTCTATAAGGTCTCATTAAGATTCTTCACAAGCTATGGTGGACTCCAACTCGCATACAGAAATCGTTGGCTTCTCAGGGAGTCGAAGGCCCTTCTTACAGACTTATCCATGGAAACAGCAAAGAAATCTCCAACATGAGAATTGAAGCCATGAGCAAGCCCAAAAGTTTAACCCATGACATATTTTCTCAAGTTCAACGTCATACTCACTCATGGAGAAAAATATATGGTATGTGAAAGCTCTTCATTTACTATTTTTTTTTTCTTTAAATAAATCTGAGTTAGGACCAACATAAATTTTGGTCAACTTTTGTAACAGGGAAGAATTTTCTCCAATGGTATGGTTTTCAAGCTCAGTTGCTCATTATGGAACCTGAATTGTGCAAAGAGATACTGAACAATAAAGACTGAACTTTCACAAAAAGGGAACCCCAAAGCTTTGTGAAGAAGGTATTAGGAGATGGTCTTGCTGCAACCACCCAAGCTGAAAAATGGGCAAAACTGCGAAGAATAGCTAACCATGCTTTCCATGGAGAGAGCTTAAAAGTAAGTAGCTGCAGTTATTGATAGTAGTTCTTGCTAATTAAAAGTACATTCCTAATTGCACAGTGTTTTTCTTTCACTAAAGTATGATTCCGGTAATGATAGCTAGTACTGAGATGATGCTTGAGAGGTGGAAAAATCATGAAGGAGAAGAGATTGAGGTGGTTGAAGAATTTAGGTTGTTGACTTCAGAAGTGATCTCAAAAACAGCATTTGGCAGCAGCTACTTAGAAGGGCAGAACATTTTTGATATGTTAATGAAGTTGTACTTAATATTCAGAAACCTTTTTAAAGTCAGGGTTCCAGTCATCAGGTAACTTCTGTAAGATTAAAATGGACATTATCATTTAAGTTCAATAAAGTACCCGGCAACTTGTCATTCACTTGCAGAATAAGCAATGGGAAATCTAGTGACTTGAATTCCAGATTGCCTATTCATTGTGTATCTAAATGTCCAAGGCAGGGAAATGATCTGATTATTAGGTCAAGCACTAATAATATAAATTTAAGTATATATGATTCCATACTAATTAGCTTCCTTTATGGGAGGAGGCTAAACCCTAGTTGAACCATATATAAACCCTGTCCTGCACTCTCTCTGATATCAGTTACTTAGAATCTTGTCCCATACAGAGATACAGTTAGTGAAGGGTGCAGAAGATCAGTGTAATGGCCTCTTTAGGTTTGTTGATCTTCTTATACACTCTGTCACATTTAAGTTACTTGTGTATGTTCATATATTTGTATTGTGTATTGTATCTATTTCATCTTGTGTGTTGATTCCTTGTACTATTCGGAAAACAGTATTACAACTTCTTAGAATTGGGAAACAAACATAATGCTAGCCTTTTGTTATGTTTTTCCATCCATTTTAGATGCATAACTACTTGGCTGTTCTGAGATTAGGCTTGTTATGCAAGGAAGCTATGTTTCATTTCTTTCCCATCTTATGCAGCAAAAAGCTATTCGCAACAGATTTACATTGTAGGTTGTCTGTTCTCACTTCTCAAGTATAATGTTTCATTTGATTTTGCAGCAAGTTTTTTAAATCCCCTGATGAACTCGAATCACAGAAGATTGAGAAAATATGCAACTGTATCAATGAAATCATTAAGAAACGTGAAAAGAAGGCAATGAGTGGAGAGGAAGACAGCTTTGGGAGTGACTTTCTTGGATTACTTTTAAAAGCTCATCATGATTCCAATGAAAACCAGAGGATTTCAGTGGATGAATTAGGTGATGAGTGCAAGACATTTTACTTTGCTGGACAAGAGACCACTAATACTCTGCTCGGGTGGACCATGTTTCTTCTGGCACACCATACGGATTGGCAAGAGGAAGCAAGGAAGGAGGTCCTGCAATTATTTGGCAAAGAATACCAAATCCTGATGGCATTGCCAAACTAAAAACAGTAAGAAATTCAAGAACTCAATGAATTGTTTAAGAAAGGAGTACCAGTGCTCGGTTAAGTTACATGTATATCCTGATGTGTTCTCTATTTTTCATTTCAATACAGACGAATATGATCATCAATGAGTGTCTTAAGGTTATATCCTCCAATCATATCCCTTGTAAGAAAGGTTGAGAAAGAGGTTAGACTGGGAAAGCTCATAATTCCTGCTAATGTTGAATTGCACATACCAAGTCTAGCACTGCACCATGAACCAGAGTTTTGGGGACAAGAAGTGGAAATATTCAAACCAGAGAGATTTGCTGAAGGGGTAGTCACTACTACACAAAAACATTCAATGACGTTTGAAAAATGTCATAAAATGGTTTTCATGACGTTTTTCAAACGTCATGCAGAACGTCGTCTCTACTGGTGCCATCTTATGTAGCATGAATTGATGACAATCCGAAAACGTCATAGAAAATATTTTCTATGACGGTTAGAAAACGTCATGCAAAACTTTCCATGACTGTTGGACAACGTCATAGAAAGTTTTGCATGACGGTTGGAAAACGTCATAGAATGTATTTTCATGACAGTTAGAAAACGTCATGGAAAGTATTTCCATGACGGTTAGAAAATGTCATAGTTGAATGCATTACTTAAACCTAATCAATTTGAATTATGTGCTTGCCATGACATGAAGTTTTTCCTAGAGATTGATTACCTTTAGGAAGAAGAGAGCATGAAAGCACGCCATATGTGCATGTGAGAGTAGTGAGCTAAAATCATCTAGAGATATGATTGGTTTGCTTGCTTGGTTATCTAAACTCTAAGCTTTATGCATTTAGGGGTAAAGAATTGAGACCTATCCGATAATTGAATTTGTCTCTAGGTAATTAGTTCTAGAGTTATCCGGTTAGAGTTAATAAAATGAAAGGGGTTTAAGCCTTAGTAGTCCTATCCAGATGCAAAAGGGTAGTTGGACAATTAGCTTTGCATCATTCGTATTTAATTGCTCTAATGCTTACAATTCGCTTTAGGGAGATTTTTCCTCACCTATATTTGTTTTGAGGAGATCTCTCCTTACACATATCTGCATTTACAGAATTACTGCTCACATAGCATCATTACACATTAGCTTCATTATTCCTGAGAAAGATGAAGTGAATAAGTTACTTTTTAAAATTGCTTGATCATGAATCTCCTTCTCTAGATTCGTCTTCAGGGAATTTCTGCCCTCAATTGGATTCCACTCCTCACTCGGATTTCCTTCAAATGGAATACTCTTTACCCAAATTCGCTTTGAGGATATTTTCCTCACCTATATTTGTTTGAGGAGATCTCTTCTGACATAGATCTGCATTTAGAGAAATACTTCTCACACAGCATCACCTTGAAGTATTTCGCCTCATCTAGGTTCTCCTTGAGGAGATTTCTCCTCACACAGATTTCCATTTAGTAGATCTCTCTTCACACAGATTTCCATTGAGGAGATCTCTATCTCTTCACACAAAATTTCCATCTAGAGAATTATTGAGAATTTCTTCTCACACAGCTTCACCTTAAAGGTATTTCACCTCACCTGGATTCTCCTTGAGGGAATTCACCTCACACAGATTTCTCTTGAGGATATCTCTTTTTACACAGATTTGCATCTGTAGAATTATTGAGTTTGTTTCTATTTTTTTAATCAGATTTTACATATATTTCTTCACTTTATCGGATATTTTAAATATCTATTGTCATTCATGACACTTACCAAACGTCATAAAAATATTTTTCATGACATTTTTAAAACGCCATGGCCTATTGTCATTCATGACACTTACCCAACATCATGAAAACATTTTTCATGACTTTTTCAGAACGCCGTGGCCCTATGTCATTCATGACATTTATCAAACGTCATGAAAAACATTTTCATGACGTTTTCGAAATGCCATGGCCCTATGTCATTCATGACATTTATCAAACTTCATGAAAACATTTTCATGACGTTTTCGAAATGTCATGGCCCTATGTCATTCATGACATTTATCAAACTGTTTTTCATGACGTTTTACAAACGTCATAAAGATGATGGCGGTTAGAAAACGTCATCAAATAGTAAGACATATAATGACGTTTCAAAAACGTCATAAAGTTAAGACGAAATTTTCATCAATGACGTTTTCTAATGAAAACGTCATAAAAAGGGTATTCAATGACGTTTTCGAACAAATGTCATCTAAACACTGTCATTAAAAGTCATATTTATAGTAGTGAGTTAAAGCTACTAACAACAACATAGGCACATTCTTAGTAGGCTTCGACTATGCGACCACTGAAGCAAAGATTGCTCTGTCAATGATTCTACAACGCTACACCTTCACTCTCTCCCAGGGTTACGTGCACTCGCCCTTCCATTATGTCACACTTCGCCCACAACATATAGGCTTCATGATTAAAAATTGTATACCCTGTTATGTTAAGGAGATTATGATCTCTGCTGCTCCTGAGATAGAAAAGTTGTTGGAAAATTTAATATTAAATATTTTATTTTCCATAATTTGTGGATGAATAATATGGTGAAAATGTGTGAAGTTGAATAAATGTAAATGACTATGCAATGAGATGTCATGGCTGATCACAAAAGATAACTTTTGGTGAAAAGTCATCTCTCCTCCAAAAGTCACCTTACATCTATAAAACACTCACCACATCATATTCTAAAAGAACTTCTTTAAAAAAATTCATCTTTTCTCCTCTCCTTCTACGTATGAGTATTTCCTAATGTCTTGAAAACCAATTGAGTCTTTTCAAGAGAAAGTTCATACACAATCTAAGTTCGTTGTTCTTAGGGTTTGGAGTGTTATTACCACATGAAGAAGGTCGTTGTATCCTGGGAGACGTTTGCCATTAAAACCTTTAAGTCCCGATGAAAAGACAATTTTGTCTTAAGGACATAGAATCAAGTTCTAGACTCGACCATATTATTTAATATTTTTCTAACTTTTATCGTTTTGCATTGTTTAGATATATGCATTCTATTTGGTATATAATCTTTGATCTACAGAAATCGTTTTATCTATTTGCTATATAATCTGCATAAATGATTCTTGTTTTTCTAACCATATATTTACCAACAAAAGCTTCATTCACGGAGATAAAGATGGGATGGGTCTGTGGTTGGTACCATCATTACCGTACCAATTGGATTTTTTTAATTTTTTTATTATGATTACTAATTGGGTTTTGGTTCTCTGAGAATATTAGTTGTTAAATGGTTCAGATTCCACATGTTTAGAACACATAACCAATAAACTATTAAAAATGTTTTTCAGTCTTGACTCTTGCGAGAGACGCTTCGCGACCGCGGCTACCCTTGGTTGGTGGCGGTCCTGTACCTGTGACGGTGAAGGGTGTCATCTCTCTCTTATCTCGTCTACTCCACGGTGGTGACGGGCTTGCTCGATATATGGCTATCTGTGTCCATACTCCATAGTCTGCGGCCTTTTCTTCATGTTGTTATCACGGTTAGTGATGGCAGTGGTCGAGGTTTTCTGTTTGAAGATCCTCACGGTGTGAGGACTGAAGATGGTCTGGTGTCGGCGTCTGGAGGCTGGAGATCCACCTTTGTTTGGTGGTGACGGGCTGGTGCTTAGCTGCAGCGGAGGAGGCACTTTCTGGCAGTCTTCTCTGATTAGCGTCGCTGTTGTTGGAAGTCTTGGATGGACCAGGATCATAGCACGGCTGCCTGAAGTGAGAGCGGTGCAAGTTTGCTCGAGGCTGTTGCTTTCACAAGTGGTGGTGGCGGCGCCGCCGAGTTGGGCACAGGTGCATGCATGGTCGAGTTCCAACGGCAGGGGTGGCTGTGGATTACGGTCGAATTTCTCTCTAGGCCGGGTTTGCCCTAGCTTGGATGTTTGGGCCTAGTATTGGGATGCTAAGGTTTCTCTACATTGGGCCTTGTCGAAAATTGCCTATTTGGGTTAGGCTATGGGTCCATTTAGGGCTTGTGTTTTTATTTTTTTGTTTAGTGTTGGGCTTTTCTCTTCTTTTTTTTGTGGAAAACAGAGGATACATTTTCATCTGAGTGGGAAAGATCGCAAAGGTTCCGTTATTTATTTGTTTGCGCTTAATCAAAAAAATGTGGGTGTGATAGGAGTGTGCTGAGTAGTACGTTTGTGTGAGAGGTGTGCTAGTATAATATGCTCTATGTAATGAGTTCTCTTAACGACTCTATGGATAAGCTGTTATTGTACTACTTGCTGAAATTTATAAATAATCGACATTTTCATCTAAAAAGACAGGAACACATAAACCAATAGTCATCTAACCGATTAAAAATAGGGCACACCATAATTATTTAGAATACTTGAGTATTGCATACGGGGTGCATGTGTAATTGACTAATTGTATATTTATAAAAATATAAGGTTGTCTACTTTTGCATGTCACGTGTATATCATCAGACTTCTAGAGGGCAAAATTGGTCAGCAGTGGCTTATTCACGATGTATAATTATGGAAAAACATCACAAATGATGTATGAACTTTAAGCCATTCTACACTTTGGTGTACTAACTTTCATAACTATCAGAATGGTGTATCAAGTTTGCTCCAATATTTCATTTTAGTGTACGTCGTTAAATTTTCTGTTATCTTTGTCAAAAAAAAAAAAACTGATAAAGCTAAAAGAAAGATAACGGAAATTTTTTTTGACAAAGATAACGGAAAATTTAACGGCGTACACCAAAATGAAAGATTGGAGCAAACTTGATACACAATTCTGATAGTTATGAAAGTTGGTACACTAAAGTGTAGAATGACCTAAAATTCATACACCATTTGTGAAGATATCCCTATAATTATTACCTATATATTTATCAATTATTGGTGGTTATTATTTGAGAAGCTAGAAACTTAAACTAGTGAACTGCGTCTAAACTCAGTACTACAGGTAGGTTCAGAGATACAACCCAGGAGAACAAGAAGAAGAACAATCATGAGCTGGTTGGGAGATCCAATAATGGCCATCTCAAGCTCTTTGTGTGTGTTCCTTCTCATAGGACTCGTCAAGATCTTTCAGAAACTATGGTGGACTCCAACTCGCTTACAGCGTCTGCTGGCTTCTCAAGGAATCAAAGGCCCTCCTTACAGACTAATCCATGGAAACAACAAGGAAATCTCCTACATCCAAAAGGAAGCCATGAGCAGACCCAAAGGTTTATCACATGATGTGTTTTTTGCAATTTTACCTCATATGCACTCATGGACCAAGACATATGGTAATTCACAGACCCTTTGACTAATGGTTTTTGAATTAGAGTTCCAAGCCAAATTTTGGTCATTTTGTTTTTTTTTTTTTTTTTCATAGGGAAGAATTTTCTTCAATGGGATGGTCCTGAACCTGTGTTGGTCATTACGGAGCCTGAGTTGTGCAAAGTGATACTGAACAACAAAGATGATGCTTTTCAAAAGAGCAAGCCCCATGGCTATATCAAGAAGCTATTAGGAGATGGCCTTGTGACAACACCAGATGGTGAAAAATGGGCCAAACTGCGAAAACTGGCCAACCATACCTTCCATGGAAAGAGCTTAAAAGTAAGATCTTAAAGCATTTACCAGCTAGTAGCCTAGTAGTTGCTTCTTGCAAATAGTACTGAAGTGCCACTTGTTTGCAAGTAGTACCGACGCTAATTAATTGATTGATGGTATTGTTTTACTTTACTTTTACTAGAGTATGATTCCAGCGATGGTAGCTAGTACGGAGACAATGCTAGAAGGGTGGAAAAATCATGAAGGGAAAGAGATTGAGGTGTTTGAAGAGTTTAGATTGTTAACTTCGGATGTCATTTCTAGGACGGCATTTGGCAGCAGCTACTTAGAAGGGAAAAACATTTTTGACTTGTTATTTAAGATATCCTCCTTATCAATGAAATTTGCTTCCTCTAAACCCATATTTCCGGGTTTCAGGTAATTTCATTTGTGAGCTAATTTTTATTATTTTTCCATTGTTTTCTGCTGTGCGGCAAGAACTGTTTACGAAGGAGATTCTTGGAGGGTAGCTTATGTTCTCATGTTTAGTCTTTCTCTGAATATTGCAGTAAATTTCTTAGATTTAGTGGTGAGAGTGAATTAGAGAAGCTTGAGAAAGCAATACACGACTCCATCATGAAGATTATTAAAGCAAGAGAAAGAAAAGCCGTGAATGGAGAAGAAGATGGATTTGGGAGGGACTTTCTTGGATTACTTTTAGAGGCTCATCATGATACGAACGACAATCAGAGGATTTCAGTGGACAATGTGGTTGATGAGTGCAAGACATTTTACTTAGCCGGACACGAAAGCACTGCTACTCTCCTTGCTTGGACCGTCTTTCTTTTAGCACACCATACGGATTGGCAAGAGGAAGCAAGGAAGGAAGTCCTGCAATTATTTAGTAAACAAACACCAAATGCTGACGGCATTGCCAAACTAAGAACAGTAAGAAAACTTCATGTGATCAGTTGCTTGTTTCAGTACATTCAATTAAGTTTAAATCCTTATTTACTTGTGTTTTTATTTTCATGCATGCAGATGAGTATGATCTTGAATGAGTCTCTGAGGTTATATTCTCCTGTTCTTTCCATTGTTAAAAGGAAGGTTGAAAAGGAAGCTAGATTGGGGAATTTCATTCTTCCTGCTAATCTGGAATTGACCATCCCATTTCTGGCAGTTCATTATGATCCTCAAATCTGGGGACAAGATGCTCAACTTTTCAAACCAGAGCGGTTCTCAGAAGGGGTTGCTAAAGCTACCAAGGATAACCTGGGCGCATTCTTACCCTTTGGATTGGGACCTCGAATTTGTGTGGGGTTTAACTTTGCAACCACTGAAGCAAAGATTGCTTTGTCAATGATTCTACAACGCTACTCCTTTACTCTTTCCCCGGCTTATGTTCACTCACCCTCTCAGTATCTTACAATTCGTCCACAACATGGAGTTCAAGTGATTCCACACTCACTGTGAACTATGAAGAACATAATTCCCTACAAAGCTTGAACTTGGTGGTTTCAGTAGCTAAACCATAATTTAATGGACCATACGGTAGCTTCTAAAGAGTGCAGTCTCTGCTTTGAGGTCAGTTACAAGTTAGCTCTTGTTTTTGCTGCTTTGTAGCTTGGTTCTAGCTTTCTCTTGGAGTCTTATGAACTGGTTTCACAATTCTGAATAGACCTTGCCGGGGGCCTTCAACTATGTAATCTGTATATGCAGAAATGTGTTATTTGACTTCAGTGATGTAAGATGTTTATCTGTGGCTTATGTGAAGCAATAAGATGCCTTTGCTGCTGCATGATGTTTTTTCGCTTCAAGTATTTTGTAGTTGACACTTCACTCTGTTATGTAGAACAGAGTAAATTAGCTAACAACTACATTAGGTAGTTAAGTCGAGAAATCTTACAGGCCAAGACTTTGAATATGGTAGTGATCCATGCTAAGTTGAAATTTTCAATCACCAACTCTGAATATTTCAGTGATCCCATCTCAGGCAGCTTAGATTTGTCCTAGAATAATAAAAGGTCAAAATCCAACACCAGCTTTAGATTTGGATAACTGTGTCTGCAATGATACAATGCTCCCTCAAACTATAGCACAACATGATTCTAACAATCAACAATTGGAGAATATGAAGTTCGAGGTCAACGGTAGTAACTTACTGGAGTTCACCCTTTCCCAGGGTTATGTCGACTTGACCTTTCATTTCCTTGGGTGAGTTCAAGTAGTGCTACACTCACTGTGAACTGTGAGTTCCTCGCAAATCTGGTACTCGGTTTATAGACTATAGAGTACCTATCTCACATTTTTCATATGTGGTGTGTGGTAACGTTTTCACAAGTGCCACTCGTAAATGGAATTTGAAATTTGTATCATCTCCTCAGGGAGAAAGTTAACCTACCAAACAGAGTCCAGGTGCTCATTAATTCTTCATAGGCCGGCACATTTCATAAGATATGATTTCAAAAATGTATAAGTTCCCAACGATGGTACAACCATAATTCAACCATGTATTTCAATTCAATTCACATAGTAGAATGACCGTTCGACAAGGGGAAAGAACTTTTTAAAATGATTACTTAATAAGTTGGTCAAGCTTTTAGTGATTTAATAATCTTCTATAATCATTAAGAGAAAAACTAAACTTTAGAGTGGCTAATAATTCTGTGTTTTTTGGATCCTTGTGAGGTAGTTTAATTTGTTTCTCATGTTGTGGCTTGCTGCATTAGATTCATTGTTTCCTACGTTGTTTTCCTATTGGCCTGGTTTCTTCAATGAATTTGAAATCCCAGAAAGAAGAAATTTGGACTAGTTGAGTGAGAAACAATGAGTTCTTTAGCAATCACACTTCCAAGCTTTCTCTGTTTGTTCACTCTGTTAGCTCTCATCAAGAATTTTCATAAACTATGGTGGACTCCGACTCGCTTACAGAGTCTAATGGCTACCCAGGGAATCACAGGTCCTTCTTACAGATTCATCCATGGGAACACCAAAGAAATCTCCAACATGAAAAAGGAAATTATGAGCAGGCCAATCAATTTATCACATGACATATTATCTGCTGTTCAACCTCATATTCACTTATGGACCAGACTATATGGTAATACACTCATATTTTTGTTTTCAAATCTTATTTCCAAAACCAGCATAAATAAGTTTTTGTCATATTATGCAACAGGAATTATTTTTCTTCAATGGCATGGTTCTCAAGCTCAGTTAATTACTATGGAACCCGAGCTCTGCAAAGAGATACTCAATAACAAAGATAGAGCTAATTACATAAAAAAGAAGCCTCAAGGCTATGTCAAGAAGCTAGTGGGAAATGGTCTGGGGACTACTGAAGGTGAAAAATGGACCAAATTGCGAAAGGTGACCAACCATGCCTTCCATGGAGAGAGCTTAAAAGCAAGTCCTTACATTTTCTGGTAATACTAGCAAAAGTTCTACAGTAATTCGTGAATTTGAAAGTTTTCTATTACATGATGTTATTATTTGTTTTCTTTTTCACTAGTTTATGATTCCAGAGATGATAGCCAGTACTGAGACAATGCTGGAAGGGTGGAAAAATCATGAAGGAAAAGAGATTGAGGTTTATGAACAATTTAGGTTGTTGACTTCAGAAGTGATTTCCAGGACGGCATTTGGAAGCAGCTATTTAGAAGGATAGACAATTTTTGAGAATATGGTGAAGTTATCCTTCTTCTTATTAAAAAATTCTTCTAAAATCGTGTTTCCTGGCTTTAGGTAATTATACTTCTTTCTAACTAAAATTTAGATTTCAGCATAATCAATACCGCCATCATGTATATGTTCTATGATCATTCTGTTCAAAAAAAAAAATATATATATATATATATATATTTTTGATTGATCAATATATGCTGTCACTTCTTATGTATAGTCTCATTCGATATTGCAGTAAGTTCTTCAAAACCAGTGATGAGGTTGAATCAGACAAGCTTGAGAAAGCACTGTACAACTCCATAGTAGAGATAGTTAAAAAAAGAGGAGAGCTAGCCATAATGAGTGGAGAAGATGACAGCTTTGGGAGTGATTTTCTCGGATTACTTAAAGGGCTCATCATGATGCCAATGAAAACCAGGGGATTTCTGTAGATGATTTAGTTGGCGAGTGCAAGTCATTTTACTTTGCTGGACAAGAAACTACTACTACATTGCTTTCATGGACCGTCTTTCTTCTGGCACATCATACAGATTGGCAAGAGGAAGCAAGAAAGGAAGTCCTCCAATTGTTTGGTCAACAAACTCCGGATCCAGATGGCATTAACAACCTGAAAATAGTAATAATGTCTAAGAACTTGACCTATTCTTTGTTTTACTCACTGAAATGTTCTCTATCAAATTTGAAATTAAGCCTTATTTCTCTTCTGTTATTTGTTCGGATATGCAGATGAGTATGATCATCAATGAGTGTTTAAGGCTATATCCTCCTCTTCTGAACATTGTGAGGATAGCTAAAAGGGAAGTTGGACTAGGAAAGCTCATTGTTCCTGCTAATGTGGAAGTGCACATTCCAACTCTAGCACTGCACCATGAGCCTATATTCTGGAGTCAAGATGTGCAACTTTTCAAACCAGAACGATTCTCCGAAGGAGTTGCTAAAGCTACTAACAACAACATAGGTGTGCCTTCTTACCCTTTGGAATGGGGCCTAGAATTTGTCCAGGTTTCAACTTTGTAACAACCGAAGCAAAGATTGCTCTGTCAATGATTCTACAACACTACTCCTTCACCCTTTCCCCTGATTATGTTCACTCACCCCATGACTATATCACTGTTCACAACATGGAGTTCAGGTCATGCTTCACCCACTCTGAGGTTGAAGGTGTTTGTAGTAGCTTAGCAAAAGGAGTTCAACATTTCTTGCATGTTGGGATTTGCTTTCCTGTGGTCTGTTGGGTTTGTGACTTATATTGGAAAGAGCCCAAATTCAAGTGGCTATAGTTTGGACCAGCCCATGACCCATTTTGTTTTGGTGGGGTCTAGAGTCTAGGGTCAACAAACCTTGTCCAATATATGTATGCCTTTCTGACATGAGCGAAGAAAGAGTCAGCCGCAGCCCCTAGGACAAGAAGGAACCTGTTGCATTGGTGGTATGCTGATCAGTGATATCCATTTGTCTTGTGGTGTAAAATCTTTATATGGTACTTGAATTATTATAAAATATATTTTTTGATATCTACAAATTTTTAAGGAGTCTAATAGTACATGTATTGTCTCTCCGTTAGCCATTTTAGTACTTCTATTAATTATTCCGTTAAAATACATGTATTATCTCTCAGTTAACCATTTCTTACGGTTCGTCCACGTTCATCAAGTGATTCTACTACATTCACTCTAAACTCTGAAGACCAGAATTCTCCATAATCGTATACATTGAGTTGCAAGACCATAATTTAATGGACCTTCTGAACAACTCTGCTTTGAGGTCAGTTAGGAATTTCACATGTAAAGCATATAATATAAGGCAGCTAAGATTAGTCCTAGTTGTATCCGACAATGCCAGCGTAAGGTTTCATATAATAATCTTGGTCTGTGATGATATAATATTCCCTTTAACTGTTGCAGAACAGGAATCTAAACAACAACTATAAGCTAAGAAGTATGAGGTCAGTGGGGCCAACTTCTCTACAAATTAAAAATTTATGTGACGATTTACACATAAAAAGTTTCTCCGACACAGCCTTTGCTAAGAGAGAACCAACAAGTGCAATGGTCAACTTTAGCCCGGTGATCATCGTTTCAAGCTTTGTTTGTGTGCTCCTTCTCTTAGCTGTCATCAAAATCTTTCACAAACTATGGTGGACTCCGACTCGCATACAGAATCTGATGGCTTTGCAAGGAATCAGAGGCCCTTCTTACAGACTTGTCCATGGGAATTCCAGAGAAATCAACAACATGAGAAAGGAAGCTATGAGCAGACCCAAGAGTTTATCACACAACATATTTCCTGAAGTTCATCCTCACATTCATTCATGGACCAAGACATATGGTAATAGACTACTCTTGAGTTTGACTATATATGGTTTTCAACTCTTTGCTATATTATAATTTTGGTCATCTATAATGTCAACAGGCAAAACATTTCTTCAGTGGCATGGTGGTAGAGCACAGTTGGTCATTATGGAACCTGAGCTGTGCAAAGAGATACTGAATGGAGCTTTTCCAAAACCGGAGACCAAACGTTTTGTAAAGAAGCTGTTAGGAGATGGCCTCACGCGATCCGAAGGTGAAAAATGGGTAAAAATGCGAAAACTGGCTAACCATGCCTTCCATGGAGAGAGCTTAAGAGTAAGTTTTTACTGTTATTAAAAGTGCTGTACTAACTACCTGTGTTGATTTTGTTATTCATGGATGTATATCTGTTAATTGCATGATGCTATTATTTTGCTAGACTATGATTCCGGCGATGATTACTAGTGCTGAGACGATGCTAGAAAGGTGGACAAGTCATAATGGCAAAGAGATTGAGGTGTTTGAAGAGTTTAGACTGTACACTTCAGAAGTGATTTCTAGGACAGCATTTGGAAGCAGCTATATAGAAGGAAAACAGATTTTTGAGATGTTAATAAAGATGGGATTCTTAACATTCAAAAATGCTTTCAACCTCAGGTTTCCTGGCATCAGGTAACTTCCTTCAACCAAATTAAGCACCCAAAAATTGGGAATAATAATCACATTCATACCAATGCACATCCAAAATTTAGTGCAAGAGGGTTAAAGCTCAGTAAATACAACTTTTCTTTTGTTGCTAGTAAAAGTATGAATGAGTTTACTATTGTTATCTCACCCATTCAATATTGCAGTAAAATTTATAAGACCAACGACGAGATTGAATCAGACAAGCTTGAAAAAGGAATAAGGGACTCCATAATAGAAATTGTTAAGAAAAGAGAAGAGAAGGCAATGAGCAGACAAGAAGACTACTTTGGGAGTGATTTTCTTGGATTACTGCTAAAGGCTTATCATGATCCCAATGAGAGGCATAGGATTTCGATAGACGATTTAGTTGATGAGTGCAAGGCGTTTTACTTTGCTGGACAGGAAACTAGTACTAGTTTGCTTGCTTGGACTGTCTTTCTTCTGGCTCTCCATACTGATTGGCAAGAAGAAGCAAGAAATGAAGTCCTACAATTATTTGGCAAACAAACACCAAATCCTGATGGCTTTTCCAAACTGAAAACAGTAAGGAATCCAGGAACTTAATAAACTGTTTGCCTAATTAGTCACACAACAGCTTGTTTAGTTTGAAATACTGACTT
The DNA here is from genome assembly GCA_025331145.1 of Rosa persica. NCBI lineage: Eukaryota > Viridiplantae > Streptophyta > Magnoliopsida > Rosales > Rosaceae > Rosa > Rosa persica. The sequence goes on along the minus strand of WFKR01000004.1, from coordinate 42,679,820 downwards.
GTTTTCAATCTCTACTTTTGAATGCATGCAGATGAGTATGATCATCAATGAATCTCTAAGGTTATATCCTCCTGTTCTTGCTGTGGAGAGGAGAGTTGAAGAGGAAGTTAGACTGGGAAACCTCGTCATTCCTGCCAATGTTGAATTGCATATTTCAAGTCTAGCACTTCACCATGAGCCTCAATTCTGGGGACAAGATGTGCATCTTTTCAAGCCAGAGCGATTCTCAGAAGGGGTTGCTAAGGCTACTGGGAATAACATTGTCGCATTCTTACCATTTGGAATGGGGCCTCGAACTTGTGTGGGCTTCAACTTTGCCACTGTTGAAGTAAAGATTGCTCTTTCAATGATTCTACAACGCTACTCGTTCACCCTTTCACCGGGTTATGTTCACTCTCCCTTTCATTTTCTTACACTTCGTCCACAGCATGGAGTTCAAGTAATGCTACTGACACTGTGAACTATGAATTGCTCACAAATCTTGCCCTTTGCCTGTTTAGTCCCTAGAATTGCTTACAGATTTGGCATATACATATGGGTAGTATTTAGTATAGGTCCAACTTATAAATATCTTGTTAAATTTATACTATATCTTTGGTAAATGAAATCAAATATATAAGAAAATCCCTAAAGCGAACTTAATTTGTCTTGCATAGATGGCAACCTTGAGGAAGTGTTAACCTACCAACCAAATGCCACTCTTTTTACACTTTCTTCATAGCACAGGACATTTCAATAGGATTGATATGATATTAAAATCTGTATTGTACAAATTAAGTACAAGTCCAATTTAACCCAAAAAAGAATTTCATAAAAGCTCAAGCTGCCTGTTTGTCATCCTTTCATTTTGATGTAAATGAAAACCCAGCAACCAAGTTTGAAACTGGCACTTAGAGCTAGGAAGACTATTGGAGCCTAGATTTCTAAGGAAAATCAGGAAAAGCCTTTGAAGTATAGTATATAATTCCCCTTGATAGTATGTCATGATAATCAGATGGATAGGCAAAACAGAATCGGTGAAACTAAAACTATATATTAGACATGTACATGTGTTGCAAGATAAATATGTAAATATTGTTTTACTTTGCTGGACAAGAAAACTAGTACTAGTTTGCTGGCTTGGACTGTCTTTCTTCTGGCTCTCCATGCTGATTGCCAAGAGGAAGCAACAAATGAAGTCCTACAATTATTTGGCAAACAAAGACAAAATCATTATGACTAGACCTGAATAAACTGTTTCCCTAAGTTACAGAACAGCCTGTTAAGTTTGAAATACCGGCACATTTTCTATCTTTACATTTCAATGGATGCAGATGAGTATGATCATCAATGAATCTCTGAGGTTGTATCCTCCTGTGTTTTCCATGGACACGAGAGTTGAAAAGGAAGTTCAGACTGGGAAAATGACATATTAGAATTGACCCCTCAATGAAGAAACTCGAGTGCAAACTGAGTAACAGATGATTTGGTCATTGATCGCAAGTCATAATTATCAACAAACTTGAGAAGGAAAACTGAACATTGACTTTGGATTTGCTAATGATTGGATGTTGCTATATTTCTGCATCCTAGCGGGCTTGTTTTGTTAACTCCTCACTTTCTTTGTGGCTGCTCCCTGAGTTATTTATGTTAATTTTCTTGTTGAACTATGTGGTCTTTTTTTATATTGGCCTGATTATGTTTGTTTGGTACTTCAATAAACTTGGATTTCCGCAAAGAAAAAATTTGTTCAGTTGAAAACAGTAAGCAAAATGAGTTCTATTGGAGACCTAGTGATCACAGTTTCAAGCTTTGTGTTTGTGCTTCTTCTCTTGGCACTCATCAAGATTTTTAACAAGTTATGGTGGACTCCAATTCGCGTTCAAAATTTGATGGTGTTGCAAGGAGTCAAAGGCCCTTCTTATAGATTTATCCATGGAAACACCAAAGAAATCTCCAACTTGAAGGAAGAGAGATGTTATGAGCAGGTCAATGAGCTTATCGCATGACATATTATCTGCTGTTCAACCTCATATTCACTTCTGGACCAGCATATATGGTAATAATTCTCTTAAGTCTTAATTTAGTTTTCAAATCTTAGTCCCAAATATGCTCAAAATAAGCTTTTGTCATTTTCTGCAAACAGGACAGATTTTTCTTCAATGGTATGGTTCTCAACCTCAGTTAATTATATTGGAACCTGAACCGTGCAAAGAGATACTCAATAACAAAGATGGAGCTTATTCAAAAAAGAGGGTTCAAGGCTATGTCAAGATGCTACTAGGGGGAGGCCTGGGTTGTGCCGAAGGTGAAAAATGGGCGAAATTGCAAAAGGTGGCCAACCATGCCTTTCAGACAGAGCTTAAAGGTTACTATTGGTGATTCTAGCAAGAAGTTCTGTATAGTATTAGTTATACCAATTATTTGTGAAGCCAAAAATTTTCTAATGACAAGATTTTATTGTTTTACTAGTTTATGATTCCTGGGATGATAGCCAGTGCAGAGACAATGCTAGAAGGGTGGAAAAGTCATGAAGGAAAAGAAATCGAGGTGTTCGAATTTTTTAGGTTGTTCACTTCAGAAGTGACTTCAAGGACCGCCTTTGGCAGCAGCTACTTAGAAGGAGAGAGAGTTTTTGAGAACATTATGAAGCTATCAGTTTTCTTGGTCAAGAATTCCTTCACTATTAGGTTTCCTGGCTTAAGGTAACATCCTTTTAACTAGAAGTTACATTATTTTTGGAGAAAGTATTCGAAAGGTTTCTGAAAAATGGAACTTTGTTTAGTTGTTGAAACTCTCTATGATTGAACAATTTATGATGTCCCTTCTTATGTAAAGTCTTTCAATATTGCAGTAAGCTTGTCAAAACCAACGATGAGATTGAGTCAGAGAAGATTGAGAAAGGAATACGCAACTCCATAATAGAGATTATAAAGAAAAGAGAAAAGAAAGCACTAATGAGCAGAGAAGATGAGAGCTTTGGGAATGATTTTCTTGGATTACTTTTAAGGGCTCATCATGATACCAATGACAAAGAAAGCATTTCAATGGATGATTTAGTTGATGAGTGCAAGACTTTTTACTTTGCAGTACAAGAAACCACTAACAGTATGCTTGCTTGGACTGTCTTTCTTCTGGCACATTATACAGATTGGCAAGAGAGAGCAAGAAATGAGGTCCTGCAAATATTTGGCAAACAAACTCCTGATCCAGATGGCCTTTCCAAGCTTAAAACAGTAAGAATGTCTAAGAACTTGACCTATTCTTTGTCTAATTAGGTCACAGAAATGTATTAGATGAAGTTCAAAATTATGCCTTATTTCTCATATGTTATTAATTTGTTCGGTTATGCAGATGAGTATGATCATCAATGAGTCACTAAGGTTATAACCTCCTGTTCTGTCCATTGAGAGGAAAGTTAATTGGGAAGTTAAACTAGGAAAGCTCATTGTTCCTGCTAATGTTGAAGTGCACATTCAAACTCTAGTACTGCACCATGAGCCTCTATTCTGGGGTCAAGATGTACAACTTTTCAAGCCAGAACCATTCTCCGAGGGGGTTGCTAAAGCTACTAACAACAACATAGGTGCCTTCTTGCCCTTTGGAATGGGGCTTAGAATTTGTGCAGGCTTCAACTTTGCAACCATTGAAGCAAAGATTGTTCTGTCAATGATTCTACAGCGCTACAGCTTCACCCTTTCCCCAGGTTATGTTCACTCTCCCCATCAATATCACACTATTCGCCCACAACATGGAGTTCAGGTGATGCTCCACCCATTGTGAACTGTGAACTGTAATGATGAGCCAGACAGACTAGCTACATAAATTTGCCTTTGAATAAAACAGAGTAGTGCACCTCTCTTATGTGCTAGGAGTTGGTTCCTGTGGTTTAATTTGTTCTGTGCTGATTTAGCTTTTGCGTTAATCATTGATGTGTGAACTTGTCTGGTATTCTGGTTAAATCCATTGAGAATACATTTATATAGTTTGAAAAGCATAGATCTCAAGGTAGCAAGAGAGGCACTGAGCCGTTAGTCTCAAAAACAGTACACCCATATTAACAAGGCGGAAGTTTGAGAATTCAATTGAATTGATATTAAGTTCAAGGATTTTACACATGAAAATAAATAGTACACACAATCTAGGACAAAAACCACAAGTAGTCATCTAGTACCTAGGCCTGCCAACCAGAAGGGGGAAAATACTTTTCAATTCTTCTCAAACATATTCTCTAAATGTAACCAAGATTTAAAATTCAATGGAACAAAATTTGAAACCGAGAAAAAATTATCACATACACTTAAAAGTAAAAGCAAAAACAAACAAAACGATTCTCAAACTCTTTCAAACAGAGTCAACTTTAACAATCGAAATATTAACAAGTGACAACAAACAATTATACACAATGAACAATCAACAATTACGTACAAAAGCATTTATAACCACCATTAAAAATCACAATTTTCTAATTAAGCAACTCAAAAATTATGCAAAACAAACAAAAACATCTAGTAAATAATAAAAATTCATAATTGGCCCATTAAAAGGGGAAATAACATAATCAATTCACTTTGAGCAATACTCCTCCCACCCAAAAACCATGGGAAGCAAAACTCTGCTAGTAAAGGGTACAAAAAACTGTTTTTGTAAAACATCATTGCAGTAATAAGCATAACGATAAATGTCACAACAAGCCCGTCTAGCTCAGTTGGTAGAGCGCAAGGCTCTTAACCTTGTGGTCGTGGGTTCGAGCCCCACGGTGGGCGTTTTCATTTTTCATTGTGGGACCAACACATTCAGCAACTGTGTACGTGTGGGCATATTTGATCCACGGGGGAAATTTTTTTTCGTATTTGTACCGAGTCTAGAATTAATGATACATATAGATTATATCTCATTATTGATACACATAGACTTATGCCGAACGAGGAATCTACCCTGTCAAATTATTGATACATGTAGTTTTATGCCATTATTGATGCATATAGTTTTATGCCGAATGAGGAATCTACTCCGTCTGTAAGTGTGTTTTTCCATGATTCAATGACATTCTTATTTTGGTCTTCAGGTCAGGAAGGCAATGAGTTTATATATTCATTCCTGACCTATCTGTTGGCATTATTACATCCCCCTCGCAAAATGACAAAACCTAATAATCTCTTTTGCATTGCAACGGGTTTGGAACTAGTGCACAATACACATATATGAGGCCAAAGGTGGCCACTTCAAACACGCGTTCGTTATCCATCGTTATTTAGTTTTCGTCAACTGCAAGAGATCAACTATGAGAAATTTTAAAGACACGTTCCCAATTATTTAATACACATCTCTATTATTTTATGTTTCAATTCAGATTTTATAGGTAGGTTAAATGATCAAAACAGACATCTATATATTTGAAGAAGAAAAATTTTTTGAATCGAGCCTTTCTACGTTTCTTTTCTAAACCCTAGACGTCGCAATACATTTTTCTTTCCGCACTTCATCACCTGAATTTCGATTATGGACATGAACTCTGAAGACCTTGTTCAACAATCTTCAGTTGAGGTATGTATTCTTCATCTTGTATTGTATAAAATTCAACATGATCTCGAGAGCTATCTCATTGGGATCTACCGTCATTTTGGATATGGTGGCCGGTAAGTTGCGAGAGTGAGTAGAGTAAGAAAGGAAAGCATAGAGAATGTAGTTGCTGAGAAAACCCATCTAGGCCATTGAGGTTTGGAGATTATTGTGGTCGTGAGAATTCTCCTGGGGTTTTATGCACTATTTATTTAGGAGCTTAAAAAGAGAGAGCTTAAAGTTAATAGTTTTGTTGGGATAAGCATGATTCTTGTAAAATATTGCTTTCTTTCGCAGTACTCTTTCTGACCTACTACTATTGGGTCAAAAGGAAAAGCTTTGAACTCTCCTAATATGCAATTGTTATGATGAAAATATGAGGCAAGTCTGGAGCATCCAAGTCAAATTGTTTATTAACTGTATTCCATTTAGGTCAAGTCAAATTCTAATTGGTAACGACAACATGCACCAAGCCATGCAAATTCTAATCTCATCCAAGTCAAATTCTAATTGTATAGGAATACAACCATGCATCAAACCAGTTCCAGTACCTTAGCAGTTCCAAACCAGGATATATTGCTGTTGCATGCTAAAGTTGAACAACAATATGTTTATGTGACATCTAATTTTTATTGTATTGTATCATGCTGAAGTCCAACAACAGAATGTCTCGACCATATATAGCAATATTACAGAAGAATGTTCGTGTGATTATACCAATGAATTCACGACATACTAGGTAATATTTGTTCAAGTTGGATTTGGATTGTAAATTGTTATTTATATTACGTAGTAAGTCGAATGTGTTGTGAACATATATTTGAAAGCAAAGCCGCATTGGTTCGATGGGTCCTTATGACGGGGAGGAAAAACAATTGTATCATAGTGATACAGAGGTCCAATTTGGGAAACTCGGGCAAGAAAAGAAGGAAACTAAGAATAAAATTCAGTTGTGAGAGGGGTGGAAAATTTAGGAAGTTTAATGGAATAACCAAGATGGCTGACAAAAGCACCCAAAATTCTGAAGTAAATAGTAACAAGGTTGATGAACAAAAACACCCAAGGCTGACTTCTACAAAGAAATGTGAATGTTCATTCTTATTAAAAACCTTTAATGTTGGTGGGGATGAGTGGGTGCTTGAGGTTGCATGCGGCATCCACAATCATATTGCCCCATCATATCTTGACAGGACCCGACCCAGAATTTCACCCTGAAATTCCAGGTGGCCCTGCGGGGTCCACTTTTCAGAAAGTTCAGCAGAACTTTCTTAAAAAATAGACAACCCTAACCTGAAAAGAATTAGGAGCACACTTCTAAGCAACCATCCTTATACTCCTGGAGCCATCCTGCTCTCCAAATACGAACAACTTCATTTTTACATTTAGTAAAAATTCATAGGTTATTAGAGCAATTCTAAAACAAACAAAAAGAGGACAAATGATCGATAGATCCTACAATGCGGAAGTAGTGCTAGCTATGCCTCAACTCCATATACGCTCGATCTCGACTAATATCGCCTGCAAATTGGACATTTGAAAACAAAGGGCCCAGGGGAAAGTAATTTAAAACACATTAGAGTGAGTAGACAAAAATAATTAACAATATAATTTAATTGAACGAAACTTTAATACTTTCCCATAATTTGAAATATTTACAAAAATTTCGATGCATGCCACATTTATAAAATATATTTCTCGCCACATGAAAACTCGTAAAAACAGACCAGCCTCGCCGGTTAGAAGAAATCGGGCCAGTCTCGCTAGTCAAATAATAATATCATACGGGGAAGAACGACTATCACCATACGAGTATATCAGAGCCCCTCAAGCTCTACCCTCGACTCCCTCACATATAAATTATGTGAGGAGGAGAAATAACAACCTCTACTACTCACGTGAGGAGAAAAATAAATCACCTCGACTTCACTCACAAACACAAAGTAAGTGAGAAGGAGACACAATAACCAACTCGAGTATGATGAAGGAAAATAATCCAAAAACTCGTAAATCCATAAAGCTTCCCCAATTCCTCACGAAAAAAATATACGTATATTCCAATGACATGGCCCCGCACGTCAAAATATTCTCAAATTCATAAACAAGTCGGCGAGAATAATAAGTGTAAATAATTTCCTCGAAAATCTCATCTCCGATAATATTCCAAAATCTCAAAATCGATAAAATAAAATATAATATTGAATTACGGAAATCACCTCAGAAAATAATTCGTCGAAAATCACATAAATCACATTTTCAAATAATTATCATATATCGGAGATAAATATCGAAAGCTCAATATCCAAAAATAGTATCACTAATCCATTTCCCAAATCATAATTAATCTCTGAAAATCAAATCATAATCCCGAAAACAATTCATAAATTCAAATTCGAGCATAGCAATTTCATAATCGAAATTCATATGAAAAATAAATCAATGTCAAAATTATAATCCCAAATTAAATATTATGCTCGATAAATAAAACGATAAATAATTAAATAAATCAATCATTTCGGGAAAATAATTGCATGCATGAGTTTTTAAAACAAAAGTCCACTCACAGTATACAGTTATGCTTGCCGTTATTTGAAGTTTTCTCAAATCGAAGTTCCTCACCTCCTGTACAAAAATAATCGCGCGTAAACAAAATAATTACATGACGGAAATTAACTTTACGATAATTAAAACGAATTTCTAATTGTCTCCTTTAATCCCTACTCCTTCAATTCTCCTCAGATTTAATCCAAACTTCACCAACAAATTCTATTCATCGATTTACAAATTCTAAGATGAATTCCAAAGAAATCCGACGATCGGATTCTCTTAAATTGATAATCGAAACTCTTAATCTTCAGAAATTCATAATCAATTCAAAACTCCTCCAATCTTCACCCAACTCCACATATAAGCTCTACAATATTTATGTGATGTAACTAACTAACTAAAAAATCCTTTAAATCACTGTTCATACGCCGCACTATTCACCCGTCGCTCTATTCATGCGGCGGCCAACTCCTCCTCCGGCCATCAAATTTCATCTACAGTATCATCTCAACATTCTAAGTATTTTTCATAACTGTGACCAAGTGATAAAATGAGTAGAAGTACCTCAACAATTAAGGAGAAGGTTGAACCCAAAATCTTCCAATTATGCTTTCTTCCTCCACGCTTCGATCTAGGTTATGAAACTTGGTGAGCATGAAGAGTGGCTCAAGGCGCTTCTAATGGACCTGGGTTTATGACTGGGGGTGGCCGGAAATTGGCGTTGACAAATTTGCTACAGTAAAAAGGTTGGCTTCGATCTCCACATTTCCGGCCAAATCGCCATAAACAACTCTCACGTGCGTGTTAAGGAGGAGGAGACGAGTCTATTGATGCTCGTAGCTCGCCATTTGGTGGCCTAGAGGTGGAGAAAGAGAGAGTTGCAGAAGAGAGAGAGAGCACGGGGCAAGAAGAGAAAAAAAGTTACCCGACCACAGTAACTTTTTTAATTTATACAAATCTACTATAAACAGTAACTTTCATATTTCGCTTATAACTTTCGCATATGAATTCCGATTTTTACGAACCAAGTATGCACACGCTCGGTTTAACGTCCTCTACGACTTTCATGAAGAAAGTTTTCTCGAATTTTGACTCAAAAAAAAAGTCATCTTTTTTAGGGCCCCTAAACAGTCAAAACAGAGTCGAAAATTAAAATAACTCTCGTTTACCGTCCAAAAGACCCGTAAGCCTATAAATTTAGGTTCGGGTCGTAACATATGTAGAAGGTCATTCCTATGTAGGGCGACTATCTAAAGAAGAACATGAGTTGTTGGTCGATATGTCTAGGCGTTTAATGAGACCCAAGGATATATTGACTGCCATAAAGAGCCGAGATCCAAGTAATACATCAACGATGATAACTATATAAAATGCTAGGTATTTTGCTCCGATTTATCGCTACAACAGGCAGAACTCAAATGCAACAATTACTAAAGAATTTGCGCGATCATCATTATATTGAGCATCATAGAAGCGAAGATCACGTGGTCACTTATTTGTTTTGGTATCATCCATTCAGTCTTCAAATGCTACGTACATTCCCATATGTACTTATCAGTGATTGCACCTATAAGACAAACAGGGGGTATAGTTTTCCACTTTCTGAGATTGTGGGTATTACATGCAATGAGCAAACTTTCAATGTTGCATTTGTTTACATGTCAAAGGAGGCAGAAGATAATTACAAATGGGCATTGAGTAGGTTACGGTACAATTATGCTTTTAGTAATCTCTACTTGAATTTTATGAATAATTTTCTAGTTGTTTTATGTATAGTATTATCTTTTCACATGAAGATAAGCTGGCTCAGAAGGATATGAGGTTTGAGCTAATACAGTTCATATTTGGCATGCGGCCATATATTACTAGTTCAATGGATGTCGAAAATGATGGTAATTGTGGTTTTAGAGTTGTGGCATCGGCTTTGGGATTTGGTAGAAAACATTGGTGTAAAGTGCGAACTGATTTGTTAAATGAGCTAAAAGGCACGCTTGAGCTTTACAAAGCTCTTTATGAAGAACAAAGTATTGTGGACAAACCTTGGACAAACTTTGTAAACAAATTAACCATTCTGCATCCAATATTGCACCTAAAAGGAAATGGATGGATCTAACAGACATGGGGCATTTGATTGCAACTTGTTATGGAGTAGTGGTTGTCAACTTATCAGATGGTCAGTGCTTCACATTTCTCCCATTACGTGAATACAGTGAGGGAAAACTAATGAAAGTAAATTTACGTGAGGTTGGCCTTGGATTTGTGAACATCAATCATTTTGTTCAGGTGAGGAGTAACATAGATCAATTTGCTAATAAATTTCATATATATCATTTTATGTGACTAATGAAACTTCTTATTTTCAACACATATATGTTTATTGCCTGGGCACCCATTGCCACTGGTTACACCATATTAGATTTACCATGTAGAAGCTAAATGTTTGTACTTGAAGTATCAAGACCGTTTCCAACAGTATGGTCAATTGCCACATCCTCAAAGAGTGACTACTATATATCTCAGAAACAATGCAACTTGAAGATGACAATGAACTTACCGATGAAATTGTTCAACTTGGTGATGCCATTATGTCTAGCAGAGAAGAAACAATGCATCTTAGTGATGACTGAATTGTCAAAAACGGACTGTTGGGTTTATTAGCTAATTGTTCAACTTATACTTATATTAGTTACTGTATTTGTCTAACATTTTGGTTTTTTTTTTTTTCCCATCAGTTTTTAGTTTTCATCTTGCAGACCATATTGAACATGTATACATGTTCATCTTGCATATTATATTGAAAGTGTGAATTTTGAAGGACTTGCAAATTAATGTTCGAAATTTTATATTTTCAAATTCCAATTGATTGATGTTGTAATGGAGTTGGGATAGACCAAAATTTCCAGCAAAAAATAGAACAAAATATGTTAAAAAAAAATTACAAAACGTCAATATACTAATATATAATAATTATATTAAATAATAGCTTTAATATAGTCAAATAATATGATTAAAAAAGATTAAAGATATTTTAGGTACTTTGAGTTTTGTATTTGGAAAAATATTAGAATGAAAAATACGAGGTTGAAACCGTTCGTATTCATTGTTGTAAATCGCAGTTTTGAATAGCTTAACGATCACCAATTTGGCTGAAATTGTGCAGAGATGATCTATACACTAGGATCTAAAAACTGAACGGTTAAGATGTAAAATTATGATCGGAAAGTGGGGAAAAAATGGAAATCCTCACCGCACCTAATGCTTAGGTGCGGACGTCTGCACCCAAGAAGCCTTGATATATATATAGACACACACACACACATTGAAGCATGAGACTACACTAGGATTAATGTTCTTACCAAGTTGATCTAATATTTGCACATCATAGTTTGGTACTATCAAAAGTTTTGATAGTATTAGGCTCTTAGAACAATCGTGTGTATAGTGTTCCAAACATATATGATAAACTCTTCTTTTGTTTTGTGATGTTCACAATTTAGGTAATTTATTAGCATACAGTCGTAATTTATACCACCAACATTTTCACAAAATGAATCAAATGATGAATTTTATCAAGTTTCCAAACCTAAGATGGTGTGGAAGAAGATGAGAGCTAGGAAAATCAAGGAGAAATATGGGGAGAGGGGGCGTCTTCTGCTCGCTCAATAGCGTTTGTATATAATGCAAGCCTCCCAACATTAACAGCACAACGCCAGGATTGATCGATATGTGTGAGGTGATGAGGTTAATATACATACCCAAACAGTTTTTTGGTATGCACCCTTTCACATGCTTTATGGATCAAGTATAATAGTTTTACTATTCTCAAAAAAAAAATTATATATATATATAATAGTTTTACCATTACTTTGCTTGTAATTATGTTCATTTAAACCAAAAATTGGATGATAACACCAAGATCTCTAGTTAGTCCGGTGATATTTTTATTTTTTACTGTAATATATAAATGAAATCTCAAAAGTATCACCATTGATTATTGCCTTAAAGTCCATCTAGTTACCAGACTTTTAAGGTTGGCAAATCTAAATGCACACACTACTGGTTTGAGCTAGAAATCAGAAAATTTCAATCGGTGTGAAGAAACATAAGGACTACTAATTATCTACTATAGCTTGGTTCTTATATGTAACTTTTTTTTCTCTAAGTGAATAAGAAAGAAAAGTTGCATACACTGAAAACGAATTTTACAAAAGAATTATTATTTTTTCCTTAATATTAACTAATACCCAATATACATGAATAAAGAGTAAATTTTGATTCAATGTATCAATGCCTTCATTATTGTAAACGCCAACCTAGCATATGTCAAACTATATAAGATTATAAGGCTAACCCTGTCAACAGTTTTGAATTTTGAGATGTGAATTAACCTGAGAAATTTTCCAGAAAAGCTTGACATTATAGATTTCTGTCATTTAGCAAGTTTTATATATATATAGATGCATGGGGAAAAGCTACATGGCAACTCGTCTGGGTAATTCAGGAACCTTCAACCACGTGTGTCTCCCAGTTCAATTTTCAATAAGAGAAAAGGCACTTAAAGAAAAATAGTGGACTACTCTCACTTTGTTTACAAACCAATACCAAAAAATTGAGTTCTATGGGAGGCCTAGTGATCACTATCTCAAGCTTTCTCTGTGCGTTTCTTCTCTTAGCTCTGACCAGATCTTTCACAAACTATGGTGGACTCCGATTCGCATGCAGAAACTGATGGCTTCGCAGGGAATCAAAGGCCCTTCGTACAGATTCATCCATGGAAACACCAAAGAGATCTCCGAGATGAAAAGGGAAGCCATGAGCAGAAGGCTCACAAACTTTTCCCATGACATATTTTCTCGAGTCCAACCTCATATTCACTCATGGAACAAGACCTATGGTAAAACCTTTTCATAGTTACTATGAACTGTATATAACTATATATCAATATGTTTTGGAAAGAGAATTACATTTTGTGAATTGCAGGGAAGAATTTTGTTCAATGGTATGGTTGTCAAGCTCAGCTGGTGATTTCGGAACCCGAATTGATCAAAGAGATACTGAATAAAAAGGACACTTATCCGAAAAGGAAGCTCTTACCATTGATGAAGAAAATATTTGGAGAAGGTCTAGCCACAACAACCGATCCCGAAAAATGGGAGAAATTGCGAAAACAGGCTAACCATGCCTTCCATGGAGACAGCTTAAAAGTAAATAGTTGCTCATCACTTTTTACAGTTGTGGTAATTCTTGTGTCTAGTAAGTAATGATGGACTGAATTTACTGGTTTCACTTTTTCTAGAGTTTGATTCCAACGGTGATAGATAGTACTGAGTAGATGCTACAGAGGTGGAAAAGCCATGATGGCAAAGAGATTGAGGTGTATGAAGAATTTAGATTGTTGACTTCGGAAGTGATTTCGAAGACAGCATTTGGCAGTAGCTATTTAGAAGGGAAGAACATTTTTGATATTTTCAACAAGTTATGCTCCTTGTTACTCAAAACTTCTTTCAAAATCAGATTTCCTGGCATCAGGTAATTCACTTCCAACTAATGTACTAAGCCTGGATCTTGGTGAAGTATTGCCTAATAATTTGTTTAGCAACTACACATTGTGTAATCAATTCTCTATGAATATGCTGCTTAAATGTCTCATTGAAGCTTTGTTTCCCTAGCTTCCTTGTAAAGCTGGTTTTACAAAGATGAATCGAGTTTTAACTCAGTATTGTCAATTCTTGGAAGCCTGTGTGTATTGGTCAATTCTTATGTACAGTCTCGATCAATTTTTGCAGCAAGTTTTTCAAAACTAGCTATGAGATTGAATCAGAGAAGCTTGAGAAAGGAATGCATGACTCCATAGTAGAGATTGTTAAGAAAAGAGAAAAGGAGACAATGACTGGAGAAGAAGACAACTTTGGGAATGATTTTCTAGGATTGCTTTTAAAGGCTCATCATGGTGCCGATGACAAGCAGCGGATTTCGGTGGATGAACTGGTTGATGAGTGCAAAATCTTTTACTTTGCTGGACACGAAACCACTAATGATTTGCTTGCTTGGACCATCCTTCTTCTGGCACTCCATCCTGATTGGCAAGAAGAAGCAAGAAAGGAGGTCTTACAATCATTTGGGAAACAAACTGCAGATCCTGATGGTCTAGCCAAACTAAAAACAGTAAGAAAGTCAACAACTCAATTAATTGCTTTGCCTAAATAAGTGGTAGAAGTTAATGCATGTTCTCAACTAATTGAGTGTGAAATTCTGAATTATTCATTATTTTTATGCAGATGAGTATGATCATCAATGAGACTCTGAGGTTATACGCACCAGTAATATCCTATGATAGGAGAGTTGAAAGGGAAGTTAGACTGGAAAATCTCATTATTCCTGCTGGTTTCGAACTGTACATCTCCAGTCTAGCACTTCACCATGAGCCTCAATTCTGGGGAGAAGATGTGCATCTTTTCAAACCAGAGCGATTCTCTGATGGTGTTGCTAAAGCTACTAATAATAACATAACCGCATTCTTACCTTTCGGAATGGGACCTCGAATCTGCCCAGGGTTGAACTTTGCTACTATTGAAGCCAAAATTGTTCTTTCAATGATTCTGCAAAACTATTCCTTCACCCTTTCCCCAGGTTATGTCCACTCTCCCTATGAGAATCTTATTGTTCGCCCACAACATGGTGTTCAAGTAATGCTACACTCACTGTGAAGTGTGAACTGCATGTGATCGAAGACCAGAATTGGCCATAATAATCTTAGACTAGACAGTACTGATTTTGGAAGTTTGGATATGGTAGCTTATAAAGAGTGCAACTTCTCTTTGCGAACCTGTTATGAGTTCTCTCCTGTTCTTGGTGGTTTGCAGCAGCTTAATTGTTTCTGCTACAATCATGATATCATGAAAATTGTCTGCAACCCCAACAGGAGATTTTAAGGTAATATAAGCATTTTCTGTTTCATAGGGAAAACATGGCATGTAAGAAATTTTTCCGCGACATTTTGCAGGAATGCCAAAAGGGAAGTGTTAATTTTCTGTAAACTGGCTGCAAGCTTGTATAGGAGCACGAAAAGTGTTTATTTTCTGCTACAAAATGTAGAAACACCCTCCTGCTACTAAGACAGAAGTCATCTAGAAAATTCAGTGTGTACCTGAATTTATTATAACTATGACAGCTGGAATTACACAACTAAACCAAAGAATCGGGTTAACATTCTCAAATTTGAATCAATGATTTCCTTTGGCTAACTACAACTGTTTTACAATGGATATTCATCAAATCGGGCTCAAAAATGCCAAGTGATACACTGACAACTTGTGGCAAATGCATCCACAGCAAGAAGAAGAAGGGTAAAAAAAATTAAAAAAATAAAAAGACCTTTATCTCCTGCAGTTAGAAACCAGTAAGTTGAAACAAAATCATAACTTGTTTTCAGAACCACGTATTTGATATAAGTTTCTCCTTCATGCGAGATATAAGCTTAAATTTTTCCTCGGCTTCAACCATCTGGCGGATGTCAGTTCTTGATGCCCGATCAGGGTGAAATTTCAATAATGCCCGTTTATAAGCTGCATGCACCTGAAATAATAACCATTTCCATAAAAAAAAAAAAAGAATCAGATGTATTCATACATATACATGTATATTTCAAAATATACATGCACGTGTCTGATTTAATATTCGAGATGGTTGCATTTTTGCCTAACATATCATATACTTCAATCACTTATTCAACTTACCTCCTGTGGCAAAGGATGCACACCTGACCCCACTTGTATTCCCAAGCCGCAAAGCAAAGAAGCCATGCTATTGCATGACGATTCCAATCTGTTAAGTTCCTTCCTTACTTCAGCACGAAGTTTCTCTTTCATGTTCAAATTTTCTTCATCCTGAAGATCACATTTTAACAAATCAGAAATATTTAATCAGGTACAACCTTAAAAGACACCGAGTAGAAACTGCTGTATCCAAAAAGAAAGAGAAGATATGAGGCAAAACGCCTTAAGAGAGGCAAAGAAGATATGATGATTGTTGAAGATATGAATCCAAAGTTCCAAACCTTCTTTTGAGTTTCTCTAACTTCTTCCACGCGTTGCTTTTGCCTTCTCTGCATGTCCAATAAGCGCATGCTTTCAGCTTTTTTCCTCTTACGCAATCTCTGTGCCTCTTCTGCCTGAAACAAAAGAAAATAGAAAAGAAAGATTGATGTAAGGTCATGTGGTCATTACCGATGTCAGGGCTACTGAGGTTTGCAAAGGTACATGATACAAAAGTGCTATGCATAATATATAATATTTATCATAAAACAAAAAAGAAAACAAATAGACACCGGACTACGGATGAATTATGGTCAAGCTTGTATATATATTCTGCACATAACATAAGGTAAAGTGGTGAGATTTATTCAGAACCTATAATTTATCATGTTATGAACTATCCTGAATGATTCTCAATGAGGAAGAGCATAATTAACTACCACCCCTATAAGACGAATAATTTTAGCCCCTTTCAATAAGTGGAAGATTTTGGATTATACCCACAAGAGAGGAGACTGAAGAGGGAAAAGGGCTATTTCTTGTTCTGTAGCCTATAGGAGCCTCCAACGAGTTAAAAAATAAAAAATAAAAATAAAAGCATCAAATAGAAAGGGTATTCATGCATGTGCATAACCTGAATTTGTAAGACTTGCCGCCTGGATTCCATTTCTTCTTCCATTGCTTGTTTGTATTCATCAGTTTCCTTGAGCTTTTCACGATCAGTGATAATATTGTTTTGAACAGGAGTAACATTACCACCTTGAGCACATAACTGCTCCCTTGCTTCAGATGATTGCTTCCCACTTGCAGAACTACTTCTGTTGGATGAAGTGTTGCAGAAAGATACTACCTCAGAATCTGCCCCCACTCTCTCCTGTGAAACATCTTTTTCATTACTTATTTCGGATTTATCCACATACACTCTACTTTCTCTAGGAACAGCTCCAAGATCATCTTCAGAAATCCCACAATCCACATGTGTTGCATTGAGTGGCTGCCCAGGAACTAATTTCACCTTTTCCCCAAAACTAGATCCTTTCTGAAATTCATCGTCCTTGCCTCCTAAATCAACTCTGCCGTGGTCAGTAAGCACTTCACCAGAATGTTGGTTCTTGCAGGAAAGCTCTTCATTCAATACCCCAGAGCTTCTTCTATCATTGTTAAACCTTGGTAAGGAATCGGAGAAACTAGTTTCATCCCTGAGCTTTTGTTCATTATACATAAAATGTTTAGATTGTTTCCCAGCTAATTCTTCTGTGGACTGCGAGGAATGCTCTTCAGGTCTTTGCTCTTCTTCATTCCCAGAACCAGAGTTGCCATCATTATGAACAGCTTGCGACTTACAACTAAGAGGATCTTCTGGAACTGTGCCTCTTACATGCTGAAAATCATCATTCCTATGTATGCTTTCTGTTTCTTTAGCTGACCCTGGTTTTTCACATGGAAAACTATCCTTAGCAACATTCTGATTGGACTCCACAGAAGAAGTTCTCATTTTGGCCTCAAAAGAACTACCATCAAAGTGGTCATCATGAGTTCCCACATCCGGAGGGCTTTCTTTTTCATAATCTCCATGCTCTGAACTTGAACAAACAGGAGCCTCTGCATGCTGTTCTGTCCTATTCTCCACATCAACAGTATCACCATGAGATCCAGATCCACTAGCTTGTTCCTCTGGACCCGGCTGACAATTATGAACAACATGTTTTCTCTTTTGGGAAGCTTTTTTCCAATGTTCATGAAGCACTGGACCTTCTATTAACTCACAATCAGAATAATCAGTATCAGAGGAAGCGGACTCAGACTCAGAATATAAACCATAACCATATCTACGGGGAGCTGTCCCAGAATGGTTTTGCTTGCCTTTTGACCCCTTTGATGGAAAACCCTTTTCCTGGACAACTTCACATTCATCTCCATCTGAGCGTACGGAATTCCGCCTATAGTTAGAAGTTGGGAACCAACTTTTGCTAGAGGTGGCATCACTGTCCAGGTCCCCAACCTCTTCAACAGAAATTACGGTATCAGTGTCACTACTTGCATCATCGTCATCATCTATATCAATGACAGTACTAAATTCTCTGTTTTGTCTCAATGTCCTGGAACCTCGAGATTGTGGCTGCTCGATATCATCAATGTCAATGACATCATCATCGTCGTCAAGATCGATGATCTCAACTTTGCTAACACCCTTATTAACCTTGCAACTTTCTACAGGCTTTTTCCCAGAACATCTTCCAAGCCCTGGAAAGACTCTTGATGATTTTGCCCCTCTCATTGTTTCATCTACAACTGCAACAAAGGAATACATAAACCATAAAAAACAAGCAAAAGTTGAATTCCAATCAGATAAATCAGCATCTGGAGTATGAATTAAATGCTCTCAATCAAAACCTAGCAAATATATACGCGCGCGCGCGCGCACACACACATTGCATACCAGATCACCAGTACTTCTGATTTGCAATGTTACCTATTATGCACGCTACATCGAAAGAATTTGAACTTTAAAGGAACAACATTAATGGAATCCTTTTACCAAATAGAGATAATATTATAAATTATCGTAAACCATTGCTCACCTATAGCCTTTTTAGGCTTTATCGTCTCATCTGTTAGTCCTAACTTATAAGCCAGTACCTTACCAAAACAGTCACTTGATTGTTAGGGTTTGTTTCATTTGAAGCTAACATGTTACAAGTGAAGAACACACACCCATATTAACTCATATAACCAACAGTTACATCAAATTACCCAACTTTTCATAAAACCCTAAATTTACAATTCATAATGAAAGCAAATGCACAAACATTTTCCCCAATCACACTTCAAACAAAGAAATTGAATTTCAATTGAGCCCTAACTTCAACCAAAACCCACAAACCCCAGTAATTAAACAAAACCATTAAGCAAGAATCCATCGATTAATCAACAACCATAACCGATATAAAGAAATTCAAAACAAGTTGATGAACACGGTGACGATTTCAACCAAACGAGAACCAGAGATTGAACTTCACCTTTGATGAAGACGAAGAATCCCTACCTCATCAGCACAGTGAAACCCAGAAAGGAGGGAGCTTTGGGACCGATTTGGAGGCCAATTTTGGAGAGAGGGTTTTGAAATTGAAATTGAAATTGAAACAAAAAAAAAATATTGGTACCAAAACGAAGAGGAAAGCAGAAATTATGGGAAAACGTTTATATATGAAACTGAAAATTCTGACCCAAAAAAAAAAAGTTATTTTATCTAGAAAAAGAAGACGGACGTGTTCTATGGGTGTGCAACGTGGGAAAGGAGGATTGGTCTGTCGTTCAAATGTATAACACTTGCCATGTGTTTCTATTTTTATTGACCAATAATAATTGACTTTATTACAAACTTATTTGGTCTCAACAATGTTTGGATGGGCATACCATATTTGATTTTTTCTTTCTCTGTTTAATTAAAAATATATAAAGAAAAACAAAAGGTTAAAGCGGTGTAAAGACATCGAACCCAAATTAAATCTTTCCTATTTAGATAAATTTATTATACTTTGAGTTAAAAGCTAATTCATGCATTTGTAGCACTTATGAGACTTCGTAAACTATGAAAGGAAAACTTAATGAAGTTATATATCGATTCAAAACTATAACACTTTTACTTGTTTAAGGCAAAATGATTTATAAATAAAGCATCGATTCTTATACTTATACATATCTTCTCATGCAATTACTAATGCAAACGAGTGAGAATAAAAATGCACTCTACGTCATGATCAGGAACACTTTTTAAAATAACTTGGAATTCAATTATCGAGGAGGTGTATGTATTAGAAATTTATTAATGAATTTTTCTTACTATAAATATTAAATAGTAAGCAATTATAATAACTTATACTAATTGAAGGTTTTCCTTATGAATAGTGGCCAGAAGTTTTCGCCCTGCTATGTTTTATGAAATTGCACAGTCCACCTGTACGATTTCTATGGCACTGAGTGCATATGTGTTGTTTTCAAAACAGATCGGTCGTCCCCGCATCTACATGTTTGAGCTGGAGAAGGACAATTGCTTCTTGGAACTGCACAAAAAGAGAGAGTGAGAGAGGGGTAGAGAAAGGGAATGGGTTCTGCTTTCGCGTCTAGGCTGATTAAGGGTTAAAGGACTCATCCAATTCACAATAGCATCATTGATAGGCTCATAAATGTACATGATTTTATATTGAGTTCTTCATATTTTCTTAGCTAGTAGTCTCTAGTATATAGTTCCAGGATGTTGCCTATAATTTGTTCTTGAATAAGATGGTTATTGGGCTTACTAAACAAAACCACAATCCAAACATGGGCTTTATGTTTGAAGAAAGCACTTGGGTTGAGTACTTGAGCCTACACTGTTATAGTAGGGATTGCTTATAATTCTAAAAGAAAATTACTCATAAGTGTCATTTTGAAACTTAAATTAGCAATAAGGACACCTAACATTTTTTTGTCTCGATAAGGCCACTTGAATTCTCAAATTTTACCGTACTTGACGATTCTGCCCTTCTACATAAGAAAACTAACTTGATATCAGATTAATCATTTTCTCTCTCACCTCTCTTTCTCTCTCTGCAACTCCGCGAAGGAAGCCCTCTCTCTTCCTCTTCGTCCTCCGACGAACCGATCATCGCTTTTGTTTCTCTAGCTTCCAGCAACGGCAGCCAAGACGACTACGGCCTCATTAAAGCGGAACCAACGGCCTTCATCAAACCTAGCTACGACCTAAACAATGAGAGATCTCGGCATTCCAAGCACGACGGCGGCAATTGTCCAATTGAAGCATTTTGATGTCCCTCTGATGTCGCCGGCGACCAATTCTCCGGTCAATTGCATCCGCCTCCAACGGGATCTGCGTTACACCATCGGCCAAAGCTCTCTCTCTCATGCTCGTCTCAATCAAACTAAATTGAGTTCGATTATCGGCGAGAGGAGGAAGAAGAAGATGTTTAGGATACACAGGAATAGGCCGATGAGGTTAGGTAAGAGATTCAACTTCAAGTTCACTCAGTTTAAGGCCCCTCTCTTATGCTCGTCGCAATTGAACTGAATTGATTTTGATTCTCAACACTGAGCATATATGTATGATTGTGCTTTGTTTCATAATTTGCGTCAATCTCTGTATGTGGATAAGTTGAATGCATTTTTATTCATTCTTGTGACAATTTTTATGTAGGAGAGGTTAAATTGTATCAGAAGAAGCTATAGCGTTTCATAGATTTGAGCAAAGGTATGCATACTCTTTTGTATTTGTTGTCAAATTTCAGATTTCAAATTTTGTTCATAATTTCAAATGGCAGGACATAATTAGAGTACTGTAATTTTAAAACAGATTCATATTTTCTTGTATAATGTCATGTGTATTATATTCAATTGAAATAATGTATATTGCAATATCAGAGAGCATATTGATCAACCATTTGTATCTTTCTGCAAGGTTTGCTAAGAAATAAAGAGTTAAAGACAGTCTAATTTTTAAGAGTTTAGTTGTGGACATGTATGTTTTGATGCTTATGCAATAATAGGTGTGGAAATTTTGTGTGATTAATTAATGAGGAATTTATAGGGAGGATTTTCTGGTTTGTTTAGTGTGATGGTGATGTTTGTGATTATAGGTGCTAAGAGAATGGGACAAGTTGTTTGTGTCCATTATGTATGTGGAAATTAGGAAGACGATTGCTAAGTCGAGCAAAGCAACGGTGCGAAATGGGAATTGTCAATGGAGTGAGGCACTTTCAAAGTCTATATGAGATGGAAAATTGTTTCTTAAGCTGGTGGTTGCCATGGTATTGTTAGGTTTTTCATTTTGATTGATTTCGAGTCAGTAACTCTCTATAACTATTATAGTGGCTTTTCAATACAGTGATGGTAGCTTTTTATGCTTATGTTAGTATTTTTTCAAGTTGATGTTAGAAACTATGTTTTTATTTTGATTGATTTCAAGTGAGTAGTCTTTATAGCTATTATAGTGGTTTTTCAACACAGTGATAGTAGCTATGTATGTCTATGCTAATATCTTTTCAAACTGAATGAAATTCAATTTTCTTCTTGTTGTGATTTCGTATCTCTAGCATTTCTTGTTTGGAATTTGCGTTACATTGTCAACATGTATAATCAGTATTTCTGTCAGTAGCTTTTTATTAGTGGTCCAGTAGCTTTTGTTTTTGTTGCTAGTAACAGTAGCTTTTGTTTATGGTTACAGCAGTTTTTGTTTCTGAGGACAGTAGCTTTTATTTCTGGTGACAGTAGTTTTTGTTGCTGGTGATAGTAGTTTTTCGTTTCTGGTGGCAATAGCTTTTGTTTCTGGTGACAGTAGCTTTCTGATGTTGGTGACAGTAGTTTTTGTTAATAGCGGGAGTAGCTTTTAGTGTTGCTAAGAGTAGTTGTTGTTGCTGGTAACAGTAACTTTTATTGCTGATGACAGTAGTTTTTATACCTCGCCGGAGAACTCATTAAAATAACTTTTGTTGCTGGTAACAGTAATATTTGTTGTTGGTGGGAGTAGCTTTTAGTATTGGTGACAGTAACTTTTGTGACCTCATAGAAGGTCCCGGAAATTTCATCATAGTAGCTTTTATTGTTGGTGACAGTAGTTTTTGTGGCATCGCCGGAGGTTGTCTGAAATCTCATCAGAGTAGCTTTTCTTGCTAGCGACAGTAACTTTTGTAGTCGTCGGAAGTTGGTCAGAGACCTGCCGGTGTTCGTCGGAGACTCATCGGAAGTCGGTTGGAGGCCCGCCGGAGTTGGCCTGAGGTCGGCCGGAGTTGACCGGAGACCTTGCCAGAGAATAGTTGTTGACTTTTTACTCTAATGGTATTTTTGTAAATATGTTTTTTTTTATATCTAAAATATAACACTATTTTTAATCTAGTGACTTTATGAAGGAAAAAAACTAATCGGCGGCCTTATGGTTAAAAAAACATAGATGCACTTATATGTAATTAACTCTAATTCTAATAGCCTAATTTTGAAGTTCACATCTTGGGCTTGTTGGGTACGTAGCAGTGCTTTGCATTTCCAAAAGGCAGGAATTTTAATATTTTATGCATGATCTGTAGTTACTAAAGATCCATCTAGGAGCAGAACTTTTCATCATCTGAATTTGTTGGCAAACCCATAGAAGCAGAATGTACTCAATTTACAGAGTTCATACAAATAGAAGATACAATGTGCCTTGGAATAAAAGTACTTAAAGATCACATCAACTTGCCACAGGATATAACCCTTCTGAAAACTTCCTCAAGGCTTTGGGTAGCAGCACTTAATTTACTTGTTGAATGCAGGCAGATTCAAGCAAAGAAGGCAATACTAGAGGGGAGAGTAGTGGGATAGGATCTTTACTCTGATAGATGAATGAATTCAAAGAAGAAGAAGAAGAATTATTGGAGCTGCTGGTGCAACCAGAAGAGCTGGCATTGTTATTATTAGGCTGCTTAATCAGCTGAAGAGGATAAGGAGCTCGTCGTTGCAACCGGCTCAACCGCCTTCTGAAAATACTGTGATCCTTGTGTGCACAAGTTTGGAAGCCTGGAAACTCAGTACCCGTGTCTTCCATGTTGTTTGTTGCCTCTAGTGTAAGTTATTGGGTCTTTGGATCTCCTTGTGTTTTATGTACTCTCTTAGAGTCTTAGCTAGGTATATAACTTTCAGAGAGACCTCAAAGAATACTTAATTTAGCTAGCTGGGGGAATCATTAATGTTACAATAACATTACAAGTGAACATTGACTCACACATCCAGATAAGCTAGAATCTGCATCTCCACGTCGAAAATTTTACAATATCGACATACTAGTTAGCTTTTAATCCATTGGAAGTTCCCTTTTTTTCTTTAAGGGGTACATATTGTGTTTTTTGTTTACAGTAAAGTAAAAAGATGAGATGAATCGGCTAATTTCCTGTGAGGGCCCCCAAAAGGTTTGCTAGTTGCTAAAGAATGGCACATGTCATGTGCAATTGTGCAGAATCAGCACTGGAATTGCTGCATTGTTAAATGGGATATGTAATAAAGAATCTCATATGCTCAGCTGAGATTGAGCTTCCTTCATGTGAGGGGAGGTTGCTTCCTTGCTGAGGTTCAAAGAAAACCAGTTTGCAATCCTGCATTCCCCAATGCCCACTTTCTTTATGTCATGTGGTGAGGAATAAGTGCACACATGCATTCAAAAGCCATTGTTTTCAGTGACAGAGAAAATTCAGAGGCACATGATTCTTGATAACTTAAACAATATCTCTCTGTATATTTCAGGGTTTTGCAGATGAATATGGGCTTTGATTTGTGGCTCACCATCACTGTTAAATCATATTTTAATTTCAATATGCATGATCGTGATTAGGCCATGATTGATTATTACTCTTGGTTCATTCATATGTAATAAACAGTAGGGTTGACTGTTGACCAGTCCAAGCAGAATACTGCACAAAAACAGTAGTGTATCTCTGTTGTGTAGTTCTGTGTGATTTTGGTGTTTATTTGTCTAGCAAAACATGATGCATGAATGTATCATAGATTCACAGTAAAGACCAGAAACAGCCTACGAAATGTATTGTAAATGTAGATCAATTGTTTACGGTAGTAGATCGACTCTCTATAGTCTACTTGAGATGAGACTTAACTAATCTCTCAATACATAGAGTCAATCTTCCCTCTATATCGAACTGGTCTACTTGATGCATCAATATATTAGAGTATCATAGACAAACTCAAAACATAAAAGATTGGATTTGTACATCTCTTTGTCAAAGGGGAGCAAAGAAAAGGAAATGAAGGGTGGACTAGACTTGCTCTAATAGTCTTGATATGGACATTCATGTTTATCCAAGACATACACAATGTATGAAGGAAACTTGTAACTAGTCAAATAAAATAAAAATCAATTACAAAGAAATACACTACTCATGTAATCTGTCTACTTCAAGACATGCCTTTCTTCGGAGTATAATTTTATTATTAAGGCTCTTCCATTTTTAACTAATCTTTCTTTAGCTGAAGTGGTAACCAAATTATGTATGAAATTCGTTGCATTACATAATCAATGACAAAGAAAGACAGCTGCATATAATCTTTTGTATACAAAAATATCAATTATCTTGTCACTTTGGGTTGCTTGTCCCTCTGGGATTTCTTCTTCTGGTGGCATCAGCAGCCAAGATAAGAGTGACGAAACCCAATTGGTAATAATGGTGCCAATTACAGAGACTACTGAGGAAGACCTATCATAAAATTATTTGGCTACAAAATTTAAAAGAAAGGCGCATTTCCCCTCTTGCCTTTTTTTTTTTCTCTCTCTTTTCATATATTTGTTGCTTTTGTGCTTTCAAATCATACAGCATCCTTAGCACTTTGCTGAGGTATTTGGTCAAAAGGAAATGTTCAAAATGGATTTGGATTGGCCTAGAAGGATCTTCATGTACCTTTCCTATTCCAAGTTCCAATCAGTAATAGGTCCAAACCAGTTTCATGGAAACCAAAAACAACCGTATAGAATAGAATGAGTGCATGATTCTTTCTACTCTACCCCCACTTGTGGGTTTTTCTGCAAAAAAATTTACCAGAAAGATTCATTCATTCCCAAGTTAGGGGTTTCAAAGTGCCTGTCTCCATCTGATAGTGATTGAATGCACAACTAAAACTAGAAACCAAATCACTCATAACCTGCCCAATGGGAAATCGAGTAGTCAAATGTTGGGTACACTCACCCACCAAGAAAGAAACACAGCTTTGAATACTCAAAACACAGAGGAACCTTTTATATGCAGCTTCTTATGTTTGGAATTACGACCTAAAGTTGCCAAGAAAATTCAAATCATTGAATGCCAATAAAAAAACTAGAGCCAATTGACTGATGCCTACCACAATTACCCCAACCACAAAATATATACAAAACAAAGATTGAGATTCGTATTAAATATTATAGCACCATGACTTGAACAAGGACATAGAAAAGAAAATTATTATATACAAAGCTTAGAAATACTTTTTCTCTGATCATTACACAATTTCCTTTGCTATGATGACCCAATGGGAGGTTGGATCACAGTAATAAACAAAGGAACCAGAGATGCTGATAGGGGGTATTTACAAATACTTCACTCTACTTTTTTCCTCTAATAATTGGATGTTTTCTTAAATTTAGGTCTATCAACCACTAAATTGGTCTAAATTTTGGTGAAGTTGGACTTTGACTGGTCTAATATGTACAAGAGGGGGGTGATCAGTTACCAGTTTCTCAGGAATAAGACCTAATCAGTTTGAAATTCACAAAAGATCTTGACTTGAACAGACCA
Organism: Rosa persica; assembly: GCA_025331145.1. Taxonomy (NCBI): domain Eukaryota; kingdom Viridiplantae; phylum Streptophyta; class Magnoliopsida; order Rosales; family Rosaceae; genus Rosa; species Rosa persica. The sequence continues at coordinate 42,653,398 of WFKR01000004.1, read as the reverse complement.
CCAAAGAGGAACCTGGTTGGTGATTCCTGAGGACCAGGATTGAAGTCTTCGGGAGTGCCTTTCACTTTAAGTATCGTCTGCCCGATTTCTTGACGAATCGACTCTATGGTTTTGGAGTCAACAGGATTGCCTGATGCCTCACAAACATAGAATGTATTAACAGCTTTGCCTGCTTTGGTTGTCACTTCTGCTCTGGTTACAGTAAGGCTATTCTCTCGAAAAATTCGGGTGACATCAGAGAGCAGCCCAACTCTATCTGTAGTACAGAGTTCTAGCTTCAAACCCTGAATCAGGAAGAAACATATCAGTTGTCTGCATTTCGATGTAGTCCTTCAAAAACAAATAAAAAACATATGACTAAACAGAATCAAAGCATCACCTATTACAGAAATTAGACAAACAGGTGAGTGCATTAGAACATAATGAGACAAATGGAATATACTACAGCAGCACTGGTTTGGTAAAAGAAAAAGGTCAACATCCATGCTTTTAAAATGACAATTTGACTCATAATCATACCAGTACAATCGCTTAATTCTGCATTAAACAAAACAAATGATTATCACTCCTTTGTCATACATTAGAGCTATCAATGCCCTCAAATGAATACTTTTGGTTCCCTTAGGAAGATTACTTCCCAAAACAGAATCAGACAAACAGAAAATGTGAGATACAATAGTCCAGTTACCTCAGATACTCTTCTTTCAATAGCTGCTTCAAGGCATTGTATCACTCTTTGTCTCTCTGCATCTGATTTCACAGGAGATCCATCTATATGCCTGATATAGTATTCCTACAAACGCATCAAGACAATGATTAGGCAAGATTTTCTAGCCAAACCAGGACCAAATGTAGCTAATCTAACCAAGCAGCCAAAAACAAGCCACCAATGTTAAGTTGCAGAAGTGAAAATCATACCTGATAAGCTTCAGGCCCCTCAGCATCAATATTTGCATGATAAACCACATACTGCATGTCTGTCAAAGTGCAAACTGTATCGAAGAGAAGCTTTGGCCTATCTTTACTCCGAATAGTAACCACTGAGTAGTCCTTGTCATACCAATTAACAACATTCACATCTGGTCTTTGCTTGTCATCCAAGACACTCTCATCTTTAACTCGGTCATAATCCCTATCTGCAAACATCATCTGGTGTAGCCTTCTTTCAGGGTGTGTGCCCGTATGAGAGACAACAGTCCTAGACCCCTTAGATTTGATGCTGCCCTTAAGTACATTGCATACTGATTTCTTAATACTAGCTAACCTCTCGGGATCAGTGATAGCCAACCCTGTCTCCTCATCGGTAATGTGCATCACAGATGCAGCCCTTGTGTTGTGCGTCCACACTTGCGCACCCACTACATTGCATTTAAGAATGGCGAGCACACGGCTCACTTCAGATAGCAATCCCGGTCTGTCGGTTCCGCTTAGCTCAAGTGTAGTATGGTCCATTGATTGTATAACACCAACAGATCTCATGGAAGATGCAAAGCAAGACTCAGGGCCAAGAGACTGAAAATAAAAGGAACAAGATTAGGAGCGTTATTACATCAAAGTGAACAAACATAGGAAAAACAAACAGCAAGAACAACTCACCTTTCGTATATAGTCCAAAACCCCTTCATCTGTAACCTTGTTTCCATCTTGATCAGTGACATTAAAAACTGATTTCAAAAGCAAATCACAAAGGGTTAAAGGACATATTTTTCACGGTGATAAACTACCAACAGTCAAAAAAAGCATAAAAGGAGTGTTACCATCCATGAACCAGCCACCATCCGAAGATATGTACGCTTTGGTTACAATAAGGTTAAGATCAGTGAGTATTTGTATAACTTCCAGAAGTATCCCAAGTTTGTTAGCACTATCAACCTGCACCAGAAAATAGGAATAAGTACCAAAACTTCCACCAAAAACCAGAATTAAAGCCGAAAAGACACACAAAAGTATAGAAAGGATGACCGTACCCTTATCACCGTGGCATTCTTGCAGGCTTCATTATCAATTACAACCCTGACAAGACAGACAGAGGTGTAAAAAACACAGGTATGGTAAAAATTCATTTACTTTGAGCAACAATGAAGAAAATGAGATTCCAAACCTTGGTGGGTTCATTCTCCTGCAAAGTTTCACATATTCATCATCCATGTCATGTGAAAAGCTCATGCTAACCTCTGAAGAGACCCAAAAAAAAAAAAAAAGTAAAAACCAAATTAGACAAAAGGGTGGGAGAGAATAAAAGGCACCAATGGAAGAAGACTGGGAATTTATGCAGAACCAATCAGGTAATGATACTTGTAACTCCTAAAGAATGTAACAAAGCGAAAAAAGAGAGAACAAAAACCATCAAGGTAAACCCTTTCAAGGACTTGTAGCCCAAGACAAAGGGGGATGAGGGTGTAGACAGTGTAAAGTAACCAAAATCCAAGAGAAAACTTGTTCCTCAATCCTTCAATTAAGAAAACTAAACTCAAAAACCCACACTTTCTCACCCTCCAACTTGATTCTCATAACAAAAGAACACAAATTCACAAATCATGAAACCATAAATCAAGGAAAACAGCACCTACCCATTTCAATTTGCAGAGAATTGGTGATTATCTCCTACACCAAAAGCTTTTATTTTTGCTCTTTCTGGGTTGTCTCAAAACAAAGCAAGAAGAGCAGAGGGAAGAGAAAAGCTGGGCTGGTATGTATGTATTTATACACAGAAAGGAAGAAAGATCTTTAGGATTTTAGACTTGCCTCTGTTTCATCTCTCTCACAAAGGAAACCAATAAACTATACAAAATATGCTTTCCTCCTTCCTTAAAAGAAAACCCAAAATACCCAAAATTTAAAACAAACTGCCCATTAAAACTCAGAGACCTCCCGACACAATACTCCAAAAAACCTGCAAGTTCAAAAGGTACCACCAAACAGAGTCCCACAGCTTTCCCTCTCTCTCTCTTCTTTGTGGGTCTTATACTCTGAGGTCTCTCTGTGACTCTCTCTTTTACAAAGTTTGTGACTTTCCAAATTCAATTTCTCAGTCTAAATTTGTGAATAACTCGCTGCTTAAAATGAAGGACGGTATAGGTTGGTTGGCAAGGCCATGTAAATCTGAACTAACTACTACACCCGGCGTATTCTAGCACCCACCCGAACTTTGCGGGGAGGTTAACGTGGCTAGGTGCTAAAGTGCCCTGAGTGAGTTTGAGATGGGTATAATTTACTAATTTTCTTTTCCGGTCCTTTTGTATAGTTTATTTTAACCAATTTTTTTTATCTCTGTCTTCCATTTTAGTCAATTTAGTCTTTGTGTTTATCTTTGTTCACTGATTAGTCCTCTAAAAGTTAAATAAATCATGCACACGGTCTTTGTAAAGTCTTTCAAGCCAAAGGGACATAAATGATTTTCGCTCAAAAATAAGTAAGCTTAAAATGTATAAGTTTTTGTGAAGTCTTTCAAGCTAAAGGAATACAAATGATTTTCGGTCAACAAGAAATAAGTGTCAAATGTACAAAGTCTTTGTGAAGTCTTTCAAGTTAAAGAGATCCAAGTGAATATATCTAAAAAAGGGAAATATGCCCCACGCGCATAAAATTTAGATCTAGGCTTGTCTTTTTATCGTCCTTCTCTCGTCCAGCTGTGCCGCGGCGTTGGATAGGCCTTTGGCCTTACCGGCGTGTGTCGAGTGCGGCCGGATGGGATGGTGGGGTAGGTGATCGGAGATTGGGGCTTGAGGGGACTCCTTTGCTTTGGTTTCAGCCTTGGCGGTGGCTACACGGGAGTTGGGAGAGGGGTTGATGGTGGAAGCTGATCGTGTGACTGGTGCGCATTCGATCTGGAGTCGAGGCTTGGGTTCCGATCGGCGCGGATCTCATCGTAGGCAGAGCGATGCCGGGATGTGGATCGGTTTTGTGTCGCAGCGGCGGCTTGCTGGTTGTGTCCTGGTGCTTGTGCACATGAGATCAGGGGTTGTGGGGGTGGCTTGTGAAGATGGTGGATGCGAGTTGACGTTGTTCGTCTGCCACAGGGCTGTCAGCGACAACGATTCGAAGGTGGGCGGGGTTCGTTTGCGGTGGCGCAATAGGTTTGATGGTGAGAGTATGGTGGCCGAGCTCCCTGTACAGGAACGGTCTTGGGCAGGGGTCAGTGCTTGGGCCTATCAGGCCTTGATCCGAGTGTGGGCCTGTTCTTGGCCTGGTGGTACTAGGGCCTGGGGCTTCACCCTAGGTCCATTAAGTCTTATTTCCATTATTGTTTCTGTTTTTTTTACGGGAAATAAGTCCCTACAATAGTATTGTAGGGTTAATTGGGCTTGGTGCATGTTTGTGCACTCTATGTGCCTTGTCTGCTCTAGATAGGCGGCGAATTCTTTGCATCTGCAAATGGTTGCAACCTTCTAGTAGCAGTAGCGTGTCTGCTCTAGGTAGGCGGCGAGTTCCTTGCTTGGTCAATGGGTCACTGTCTCCTAATGGCAGGATGAAACTAAGTGTCACTTGATGTATTTTCCAGTGGCATCATGATGGGAAAGCTGTGCGTATGGTAATTATGCTTTGCTGTAATCGGATTGCAGATCAAGTTATCTTGTTGTGTTACCGCTACTTTATTGTAGTTAAAGCAAATAGACTCGTCAGTAGAGCACTCTTTGCTAGTTGGTGCTTTGTTGAGTACAAGATTTTAGTAGAGTCTCAGGATAATATTTCAGGATGTTCTCTAGCTACCTATTGTAATCAGGGGTTTAGGCTCAATGTCCCCCCTGTATTCGGCAGTTTCTTTAATCAATGCTATCAAGGCTTGAAGGCTGCGTACCGCCCTTTATTCAAAAAAAAAAAAAAAGAGATACAAGTGATTTTCGCTCAATACTAAACAGGCGTCAAATAAATTGTTGTCATAAGAAAATATGTGATTTATCTCGAAAGAAAGTAATACTCATACATGTTGTAGTTACACTCGTTATAACCGGATTCGCAAGAAAGTTCCTAAGAAAGAATTACGTGCCGCGTTTAGTTATTTTGACCAGTAATCTCACATATTAGGGGCCAAAGAGATAATTAGAGCTTTTATTGGCGGTAAACAGTAAATACACGCTAAAATAAGGGCGCGGGTTTTCCAAGGTGCGTGGGATACTGGGATCAATGGAGCAGGGGAGAAAAGTCAATGCATCCTGGTGGTCTAGGTTTTAACTTTTAACGGTTTGTCTCAATCAGTTTCTGTGCTCAAAACTTCCTTCAGGAATTAATGAGGCATCTGTTTTCTATTGAAGATAATTTTGGATTAGTGAAAACGGTAATGATGGAATCTCTAGGAAGCTCAAGAAATTTATTGTGAGGATTGAATCTGAATCTTTTAGGGTTTCGAATGGTTTCTCATCAATGATTTTGGAATTTTAATTTCATTAGTTAATTTAAAGCCCTAATTTTGACACGTAATTTAAAATTTGTAATAAATGTTTGTAAATAAAGGCAAGTATTTTACTAATTATTCTCAAATTTATGTGTTGTGTGTACATGCATGCAAGGTTCCATTGTTCCATGTATAATTGTTAGGTTTGGAGAATATTTTCATAGCATAGTAGTTCCGTCAATCTTGCGAATATTTTTTTTTTTAATACACAAATCCTTTCAGTGAGTTTTTCAATTAAGAAATAAACGATATAGTATGTTCACTCACTTAGAATTTTTACTCTTTCATGAGAAACCCCAAATTTAACTTTTCATGCAATGCTAGCTTGTAACATTTCTTAATTTTTGTTTAGTGAATACATAAAAACTTACAAATCAAATAATTCCATATTTGAATACATGAGTTCAATGTAAAGAAACACGACATAAAACAAACACGACCAAAGGAGAAAAATTAATAAAGTGTTCTAATTTCATCACAATGGGACATGGTGACAGAAAGAAATGGAATCCAAATCCCTAGTTCCTCCCTGTGCCTACAAGATGATAACATATTAATCAGAGATTCAGAATCAACCATGTTTTATGACTCATTTTGTGGTGTCCCATGCATGTCTCTAATTTTTCTAATAAAAACCATCTTGATTTATTAATTATCCACGATCAAACTCAGTCAGTCTTAGTCCAATCCAATACTCCAAAATTAACAATTAGAGTACGAGATACAATAATCAAATTATCCAACAAAAAAGCCGCCAAAATTATAAACTAGGAATAATACTTCTCCTCATTGATGACCCTTAGGATAATGTTTGTATTGGCTATTAGTGCCTCACACACACATATTTTAGCTAATATAATTAAACTCGAAGCAAAGCTCATAGAGTCATAGATTGTATACTAATCACAATCATAAAACAAACCCTCACGTATGGCTCATCAACTCCTTAATTGCGTTGCTTGAGTTCGATCGATCGAGTCTGAGTCAAAATTTGGTGCGCGCGCACATACGCGTGTCTTATGGTGCATGCCGGCCTCATGCTTCTCGCACATGGCCCCATCTGCTTCCTCTTAAAACTAGGGTTTACTCACTTTTCCAGTTTCTTATTGGGGCAGTTGCCGTAGCTAGTGCTATATGAGTATATGATACAGATAAACCCTATTCAAGTCGGGCCAAAAGACCCAGAACCCAGTAAAGGTATGGCTCCCAAATTTCAGGGGTGTGCCTGTTTACCATGATTGAATATACTGGGTGTGAATCTGGTGTCTTCAACCTAGGTTTTGGAGTGATGACCTAAACCTCATGAAGTGGTTAGTCGTGTATGTATGGCAATTGGGGTAGTGGTGGTGGTGGTGGTGGTACGTCTATGCAACGGCCACTTGAGCGAGCTAATGGAGATTAGCAGTCAATGCATTCATGCTTTGCTTGTAATTATGGCAAACCAGAAACTAAGGACTCCCTATTAAGTATTAACTAATCACTTGCAAAACTGTTTACGAGCTATAGCCTGTAGCTCCAGAGCCTATCTTTCTAGCTAGACTTTGGCTAGAGCCTAGAGAGAGCGCCCAAGACCCAATGGGAGTTAATTAGGCTCAAGTTGGTCTGGGAATTTGTCGAGGTGGCCAGACCTACCCCCATAATATTTGTATGTACCCCATTTGAAGGGGCATACACACATGGAGTTATCCAAGTGCCAAGTGGGTGCCCTGGTCAGCGTCTTTTTTCATTTTCTTTTTTTTCGGTTTTGTTTGAGGAACATATGGTGGGGAGTTCCTGGGGCAAATAGGGCACGTTTCTTCTTCGAGACAATCGAGCTATCATTCCAAGTGCCCTTAAAATCAAGCAATTGTGCCTTCGAAATTGATCATATCTCAATTAACCATTTGACAATGATAGTGGAAGATTCCACATTGATATTTTTCCTCTATGGAAGACTTTGAAGATATAAAGCAAATTAAGGGTAAAATCAAATATTAATTTACTCAATCTCAATAATTCAATTAAAATGGAATCAGTCGGACTTTTACATTTGCTACATACCGCAACTTTTACTCCCCCTCTCTCTTGTTCTGCTCGGGTTAGGGTTTTCGAGTTTTTTCGAGTTGTGCAGCGTTCCATTTTCATGGCTGCTGTTATTGGCTCCACGACTGCTAGACTTGCAACCAAATTGTCGCTTAAGGACAGGGAAGAACCAGTGGATGTGGGGAACCTTAGGGTTCCAGAGAATGAGTTTTTAGCTCGCAACTTTTACCTGGTTGGACGCCTGAATACTAGTAGGGCGGTGATGCTTGATTCGTTCAGGAGCGCCGTGAGGTCGATGTGGAGACTGACAGGGACCATGGAGGTCCAACCATGGGCTGATCGGTATCTGTTTACGTTCTCCCATGAACGTGATGTTGCTAGGGTTAAGAAGAGCGACCCTTGGGGATTCCAGCGTGTTATGATCCTTCTTAATGATTACAATGACTTCTCGGTGATTTTTGAAGTAAAGTTGGACTTTGTTTGGATCTGAGTTGAACTGCAAGGTATCCCGCCGAGCATACTTACTGAGCCTACTATTAGGCTGGTGGGTGGGACAATTGGATAGGTCTTGGAAGTGGATCGAATCGTGTTGCGGTAAGGTGTGGCACGAGTTCGTCTTGTTTTGTCCATCAATGACCCGGTGCATCAAAATCGTAGGGTTAGGGTTTCTCCTGTTGATGTCCTAACTTTTCGTTTCATGTATGAGCGGCTTTTGGGTCGTTGCTGCTCGTGTACCATGCTTAATCATGGCGGACAGCGCTGCCCTAGGGAGGAGGAACCGTAGGCGAAACAGGTAGCGGAGTCAGGGACTCACCAGGCGACGGGGCCGGCTATTCCATCCCTAGTTTTTAGGGCAAATGTGCAGCCTACAATCCCTTCCTCTCTGCAAATATGCTGAAGAAAAAATTAGTGCAAATTCGGCCTTTACCGGAGTTAGAGATGACACCATGGACGGAGGGGACCTATGCTCAACCACTGGTTCACACGTAAGAAGGCCTCTTCCACTACAACAAATCACCTTTCAGCGATACATATGAAACTAGAAAAAATTTATATTTAAAATCTCACTGGGGTACGGGACCCACCTTGCCCCAACGTGTCTCTGTCTCTGACCACAAGAGTCTTAGGCGATAAAGTATTCAAGGAAGGGCTTCAACAAGGAAGGCAAGGGATAGCATTTTTATTTTATTGCTTGGTTTTGCTTTGTAGTTTCTGTTGGGATTTTAGTTTTTGGATTTGTTTTTGTTTTTTAGTCCTTCATGTGAGCAGGCTTTGTAATATGAGGGGTCTCTATACCCTTCATGCTTGACCGAAAAGAGGTCATATGATTTTGTAATATGAGGCTTTGTTTTTTGGATTAGCTTTCCGTTGCCCTAAAAAAAAAAATGGAATCAGTCTCTAAAAATCCAATTAAGATGCAATAGGTAAATAACTTAAATAAAGAATTACATCACATAAAATTAACACGGAAATTAAAAGTTATGTCTAATAAAAATATTATATTTAATATGCAAATGAAAACGCAAAAATTCTTATATCTTAATTTTATGCACTTTATGAGTCGTTACAAGATTTTACAAACTACGAATTAAAATCTCATCGTAGATAATTTATTGTAATCTAATTAAATATGTAATAATATAATATAGATTTCACCTCTTATTCCTTGTAATAGAAGATTAGAATACTAATCGTGTCATGCATGCAGGTGGGTATATATTAAATTTAATTTTCAAAAGTAAAACAATCTTCATTTTGAAACAATCGGATCAATTATCTATAAGAAGAAACTTATAGCTTCCGATCAGATCATAATCTTCCATTATACAATAATTTAATTCTCAGCTTTTTGGTATAAAATCTTATATAATTATGATTCCTCTCCTTCTACATTGCAATAACCTCTCTTTGCAGACGTGCACCAAGTGGATCATCACAAATCATTAGCCATCAGATCCTCTACTATACCCAAAGAAATTCAAAAAACTAATCAACAATGCTTTTCCTTGAATCAAATCCAAGCGAATGTGGCATTATTATCATCATCATCATCGATCCGAACCTCCCCAAATCCTCATCATGAAGCAACCACGTGCCCATTACACTTCATGAACAACCGCTTATAACTACTAACCACCATTCTTAAATCTTAACTGTCCCCAGGCTCACTATAAGGTTAAAGCTAACCACTTAATTTGGTTAAGTAATCAGTAGGTGTTTCCCTACTAAGTAGCCTGTTGGTGTTTCCCTACTAAGTAGCCTCGGTCAACGGTCAACCAGCCTGTGCATGAATAGTTAAACACCGAGTCACCGACTCGACCCACTTTATTTAGAAAACAGTAAAAAGAAAATAAAGAAATAAAGAATTCCCTTAAAAAATTAAGTTAAATGTTTTGTCGAGGGTCGTACGAGTGCACGTGACTAGCGTCAGACCAGTGAGCAGACTTTGCATATGGGAGCTGGCATGGCAGTCACGCACGTAGCACGTCCGTGTCATAATCTTTCGGTCTTTTCTCTTTCTTTTAGTGATTTAATTAATTAATTTCTTTTAGAAAATATAACAGGTCCTTTCGAGGGCGCGAAGCGTCGTTCTGGTACGATGCCAGTTCACGTCCCACGTCAGAAAAAAAAAGGTAGAAAGAAAAGGTGTGGGGACCAAATGGTAGCTGGTATGAGAAATTCTTAGATGCGTTCTCCCCACCACATGATTTTAGAATCAACCGATCAGAATAATAGAAATATTTTCTTTTTTTTGAAACTGCTCCTGCTTTTTAAAGTGCAATAAACAAAACACCCCATGCAGGACACTGATTGGTCTACCCATCACATGACCGTGCGGGTGCCCCACGCAAGATTCGCTGTGCTCGTATTCATGGGGATCTCGATTACTCGAGGAAAAGTATTAAAATAAATAAAGGATTCTTGACCAAAAGTTCTAAAACGAGCCAAAGTTATTCTACTTACCCCAATAACAAATATTTATTCCCCCTAACTCAATTTTAATTGAAATGATTACTCTGCCCACTTCCTAATCAAATAACTACAGCCACCGTTACTTTCTATCTCTCTCTCCTCTCTCTCTCTCTCTCTCTCACATCCTCTCAAGCATATCGGAGAAAACTCTCTTTGTCGGAGTCTGACTGTGTTGCGGTGGCGTCGAACCCAAACCGGGTCGCGTTCCTGGCTGGTCTTCTGTTCCACAATTCGATGGAGGTTCGAGTCAACTCGGCAGCATGCATCTTCTTCTTCTTCTTCTTCAGCTCTCAAATTCGAATTCCGTCGATTTAGCAAAGCTTCGAAGCCATGGGAAATGGTAGATCCATAAAGGATAGAGATGATGAGTTTGGCAAATAAGGAAAGAAAATCTAGCAGAGACGAATAAAAAGGGTTTTAGTCTTTTTAGATAGAGAAAGGGGTAACTATTTGGTTTTTTTCTGCTGCTTTTTTTTTTTCACCGAGTCATCAACCTGGTTCTTCCACCTTGCAGATATACGCAGTCCGACGACTATTGATTGGGGTGCCCAAATCAATTTCTAGTTTTTTTATTTTTTTATTTTTTTTAAGAACGGGACAGAAGGAAAGAAAAAATAAGTTTTGAATGTCTATCGCCCCTTAATAGGAGTCTATTACCCCTCTATTAGAGGGCAATAGACGGCTATTGGGGGGCAATAAACGTTTTGAATTGATGTAATCTCCTTGTTTTTTTTTTCTGTAATCAATGTTTTATTTGTCTAAATTTAAGGAGATTAATTATCATTTTGGCAACTGAAAGTCCTATTAGGGGGCAATATATGACTGATAGTCATCTATTAGAGGGCAATATATGACTGATAGTCATCTATTAGGGGCAATACATGGCTGATAGTCGTCTATTGGGGGGCAATAGACTATTGGGGGCAAAAAAACTTTTCGGTGGGATTTTCAGCAAATTCCGGTGGGCTGCAGTTGGTGACCGGAATCCGCAGCTGTTGATGGGAATCCGGTGACCGGTGAACAGACTTCGGCAAAGTCTCTCATGGTTTCTCTCTCTCTCTAAGTAACAAAATGATGAGGGTAAAATGGTATTAAAAAAATTTAAAAAAAAATCTTAATAGGGTATCAGGAAAGACCTCTTTAGAGTGTTTTGGGTAAGAAAAAATTACAAAAAACTTAATGGGGTAAGTGAGAAAAAAATCTCTAAAAATGGTGTAAATAGACAAAAACCCATAAATAAAAGAGAAAGTTAATCAATTACCACACATGCTAGATCATATAGATTAATCAAATTATCAAAAATCAAAAACACGTGATAATTCAGAATTACTAGATTTTTTTTTAAAAAAATTACTAAATATGTTTAAAAAAATTAAGTAAATTTGAACTAATTTGTCTATTTAGTTTTATCTAGGAAACCGGATTCAAGTTGAAACCCTAGTGTCATATCAGAATAAATAATTAGTAATTCAAATTTTTATTTTAATACTAATTATTTATAATGATTCAATGAAAAACTTCGATAAATTAAACACTTGATTCTAATCATTTTTAGACTTTTATTCAATACTCAACTTAAATATAAAATAATGATATTTATTCTAGCCGAATTCAAGCAAAATTCTAAATAGTTTATATTTTTATTGAAACTTGTAAGTATGTTATAATTTATAATCAAATCAATATCAAACGGTTATTTGCTCAAGGGAGATAATATATATTTTTTATTATATTGCATTTATGCGGTAACCAGCTTCTTTGAAATGGATGGCATGCATGAAGACATGAAGTCTTAGTTTGAAAAGCAGAAAACTTATCATCTTCTAAGTTCTAACTAAATAATGATTTCAACTCAAAACTAATTATTAGTAAAAAAAAATAAAAATTAAAAATGTTTGCCGCGAAAACTAGGACGGTCCCTGGTCGCCAGTTGGCAATAGCTGTTTGAATACGAGGGTGGATCCCACACATGACATATAACAGCCTCTGTTGTCTGCACACGTTTCGCCGAAGAAGCGCGTCCACGTAATAAATGAGGATGAGGCTAGGTGGGCCTTCTTAGTCCACAGAAATCTTCTTCCCCGAAGCCCAATACTGAATGATTGATGGAAGCGAAGCCCATAATTGTCCCCTGTCACGTTCGAAGCCGTACCATGAGAGGACGAGTCGTCTTCTCTCGCCCTACCGCGTTTTAAAAGTACGTTATAATCCATGTCATTAATGACATAATACGGTTTCTCATTTTTAAGTAACTTTAAGCGTGGTGTTTACCTTATTTACCAAGTATTTCATGGTTGGCTGCCTTGCTGGTGAGTGGTGACTATATAAATAATAATTGGTTAGCCCGTGACTAGGTGGAGAACGAAATAGTTAGCCGGTAATCTAGTCAATACAACGCTTAGCTTAAAACCTAAAAAATGTTGAACAAACACTAGTTGAGTTACACATGCGTATTATGACAAACTTTTTTTTTTTTTTTTCACATGTTAAAACTTAAAACGATGGAGAATGAAACCTATAACTCGTTAACCAACTATGATATAGTTAATTTTTCGACTTCAAGTTTCGAATTGCTAACGATTTTAGAAAAATAGTGTCACTGACATTTTTTGACCCCCTTATCCTCTTTGCTCTATATCACACAATAAATATTACACACATACTCTACTTGTTCGAATAGGAGTTACACACATACTCTATTTCTTTCTGTAACTTTGTTTAACTCCTATTCGAACAAGTAGAGTATGTGTGTAATATTTATTGTGTGATATGGAGCACTCTGAAAAAAAATTGTGATAGTATGTAGAAGTTCTTTTTTATTTGGGTGATTTCAAATTGGGTGGTTTTATTCAGACCTCCTAATTTGCTATTTCGACCTCCTTTATTTTTGGTATAAAGGTAGCCATTCGCAATCGCGATCGAGCCCATTTTTCGATCAATTAACTATAGAAGAGTAGAGAAGAGAAATGAAGAAGTGCCAAGTTGTAAACTCTCAGTTTGGGTGTGTATATATACGTATATAATCTGATCCTGAGGCCAAGAAACCAAACATAAGAAACTATTCTTTAAATTCAAAGAAGAATCAGTAAGAGGCTAAGAAATGAAGAAAATTCAATATCACATCCATTGGTAGAAGGAATCGTATATGATCAATGTGCAATTAAGCAAAATTCTGAGTCGAAATTTAGAAAAACATGAACCATACTCAATTTCATTGTCAATGACTTGAAGTTTTAAAGACCCCAAGTTTTGTTCTTCATCATTGTTACTTGGAAAAGTTGAAGATTATTATTTTTTCTTTATCAGTAGATACAATTGAAGTTTTAAGATTCTCTACTTTTCATAGCAACGAGATGATGGTGTAGTTAGATATATTCGTATATAAAGTCGTTGAGGAGGTGTAAAGAGAAACAATGTGGTAAAATAGGAAGTTCAAAGGGCTAAAAATTGAAGGGAGGTCCAAATACTAAATAGAGAGGTCTGAATAGACTCACTATTTCAAATTTCAACTGGTTTCATTTCCATTAAGGGTGGGAATGGGGTTGTTTTTTTTTTAAAAAAAAAAAAAATCATTTCCATGTTTTCGGTATTAGGTCCTTAACTAATTAATCGAGTAAACTTGTAATGAAAGCAGTGATATGCATCATCAACTTCCATGGGGCTTGGCCCCATAATTATGACATGTAATCCAAGTTGGTGTTTGAATATACGTCACATATATGCCTCGTGCTTCACATGTAGCAGATGATTAGCAAATTATAATAGTCCGCAACCAAACCCTAGCTGCTAGCTGGTTCTTCCCTAACTTCTATCACATATTTTGGGTACTTATAACCTAACTCACTGACTAATTATAAAAACGAACATTCATTGCTCTTAAATATTTTCTTCACACACAAACCATATGGTTCACAAAAAAAGCAAGGCTAGCTAGCTTGGGTCGCGTATAAGATCCTGATAATAATTAGGTCATCCTAGTAAGATTTGTTAGTTGAGAGATCGCAAATGTTATAGGTTTATAGTCTATAGGATTAGATTAATTAATTTTCCTAATTAAAACTTCATAATTAATCTACCAACTTGTGTTGTGGACAACACTGTGACATGTCTCTTGCTAGACATTTTTTTATTTTTAATGAAAGGAACTCATCGTGATTCATGTATTTCCATTGTGTTTGATTGATTATGTATGTGTTATATTGGTTTTAAAAGATTTAATTTAAAGAAATTATATAAGTTAGAGAAGGGCACATATAGCTAAGGGCCCGATGTGCCTCCATATATATACATACATACAGGAAGGATCTAAAGTGGACGTCCGCAACTCAGAAAAGGTGCAGACGTCCCTCCTTCGGTGTTGAGAAGTCGGCGACGGCGGCACTGTGGGTGTCGGACGCACCCTCTGGACATCCCAGACAGCCTCGATCAACCGGCTAAGGCGAAGGTGACTGGAAACTCAGCGGTGTGCAGCGAGCTCGCAGGAAACCATGGAAGCCCAGAAACCGGCAACCCCGAGCTCCTCCGACCTCGATCGCTGCCCAGAAGAGGTCTGGTACGCCTCCGGTCTCCATCCAGCCAGCCCCACGCTGCCGTGGCCGCCTTCCCAACGCCGAAGGAGGGACGTCCGCACATTTTCTGGGTTGCGGACGTCCGCTTCAAATATATATATACAGTCCGGCTACGGTGCGGACGATACAGATTTTCTGTTTTCCCCCACTTTCAAATCACATTTTCACATCTTAACCATTCAGTTTTTAAGTCCTAATGTATAGATCACCTCTGTAAAATTTCAGCCAATTTGGTGATCGTTAAGGCGTCCAAAACTGTAATTTACCATTATAAATACAAACGATTCCGGTTCGACAGATTTGGTCCGTTTGTGTAAATTACAGTTTTGGACGCCTGAACGATCACCAAATTGGCTGAAATTTTGCAGAGGTGATCTATACATTAGGACCTAAAAATTGAACGGTTAAGATGTGAAAATGTGATCGGAAAGTGGTCAAAAACCGGAAATCCGTACCGAAATTTCAGTACGGACGTCCGCACCTGAGAAAAATCATATATATATATATATATATATAGGGCCTTTCTAGTGAGGGATCCATTTTTTTGGTCTTTTATAGGGATAGGGCATTAGACCAGTTTTTCGATCATATTTTCACATTTCAATCGTCCAGTTTTGAAGTCCTAATGTATAGATCATTTCTGTAAATTTTCAGCCAATTTGATGATTGTTAAGCCATCCAAAACTGCAATTTACCATTATAAACATGAACGGTTCCAGTTCGACAGATTCGGTTCATTCGTGTAAATTGCAGTTTTGGATGTCTTAACGATCACTGATTTGACTGAAAATTTGCATAACTGATCTAAACATTAAGATTTAAAAAATGAACAGTTGAGATGCTGAAATATAATCGAAAAGTTTGTATAATGCATATCCCTATAAAAGACTAAAAAAAGGAATCCCTTAGTGGAAGGGCCCTCATATATATATATATATATATATATATATATATATATATATATATATATAGATTGCCTATATTGGCCAGGTTTTTAATCATACAACGATTTCATGCTTGTCATTTTCGCTTCATAATTGATTAAGAAAGCATGCATGTAGTAATACTAGTAAAGGGGTGCTTCATGTGGACCAAAGGCCACCAAACGCGCGATTAGAAGTTGGGAAAATTTGAGCATGGATAACACGGTTGCATGCATATACTTTGCTTAAACTATAGGCAATGGCTTCGATCGATGTATAACTTATATGGAAGATAATATGGGACCTTACAAAGAAGTCTATTAACTCGTATGAAAAATGGGTTTTCAACATTGTACAGAACTACAGATCGATCACTATTAGAGTTAGCTTTCTCTCTAAAAGAATAGACATATATATATGGTGAAGAATTTTCTTTGAATTATTTTTCCAGAATGTGGCTAGAAATAATACAGTACAACAGAAATTCAAAGCACACTACCTTTGGGTCGATCTAATTAGTACTTAGGATGAAATGGCACTCAGATTTTGTAGTTGGTAGCAACCCAAAAGTTTGGTAACACATAAAGTAGCTAGCTAATAGCAACATATAGCTGACACTAAGAGCTGGCAACTTTAAGAGAACTCAAAGTTAGTTGCAGTTAGAAATTCTGGCATAGTCAGCAAAAGATGAGGTTAAGTAACTAACATTATTGGAAGCAGAACTCTCCAAATGTCTCGGAAAATCTGAGAAGCATAGGATTCATGTCGTCTAGTCTACGATTTAGTTGTATAAATTCAGGGTTTAGCACGTCCAAACCAAGCGTTTACTATAATTAAGCCATGCATCTGCTAGCTGTTAATTTGCTGAACGACACAGTATATATGTACAGCGGTACAGTTAAGTACGTAGTATGTCGATCCATGATTAATTCGAAGCCAGTTACAGCCACGTTGAGGCTGATCAGATATAGAGATCGAGTACAAGAACGTCTGAAGAAGAAGAAGGAGATGTGTAAGACGAAGAAGCACAAATTTTTCATACTCGAATCGAGACAGAAGATTACTCCGACTCCAGCCTCACCAAGAAAGCAAGCAATTAATCATTGGCGCGTACCAGGCCAGTACTGGTTTTGCTGACGTAACTGGTTAAACAGCTAATCATTTGGGCTTTTGTCAAACCCTAAATTTGTATTGCATGGTCTTTGTAGTTATATTATTTCGAAAAATAGAAAAGAGGAAAAAGAAAAAAAAGAATAGAGCTACCAATTTATTGGTAACTTTCCATATTATTATGGAGAAGGCAAGAGTATTTCTCAATCTAAAAAAAAAAAAAAAAAAAGAAAGACGTTACATAAATGCACTGTCACAGCTTGATTGACATTTTTGCAGGTTACTTAACTTCATCTCTTATATCCCTCAAGAAAGCCATGTACGAAAGAGCTAATACACCGCTCAATGTGTAGTTTAAGGATAAGACGTTTATTTGGTTAGAAGTTAGTCCTCCTTCACTCATGGATAAATTTTAAAATTCTTGTAATTCTGGTATGTCTATAGCCACTAGTTCAGCTCAGGGTTTTGACATTACCTCTCGAACTTTCTTTGGATGTTCTTAATAGTAATTAGGTGTACTGATTGGGATCGATCCGGATAGTCTTTCTAATGTTATTTTTGAAGCCTTATCTTTATACTAACAATGAGTACACAATGACATAACTTTACATGGGCTTTATGCAAGAATTTGTTAGCCAGTCCCTTACTTCAGACAGCAAACTCAAACAGTACGGGGTTCAAGTTTATTTTCGTAAGAAGGAATTTGATGGAAGGCTGTGGCCTGCATTAGAGCAAATCGAAATGTGATCTCGTGCAAGTATTAATGTCCTCTAGCCCAAAATTAATTTATTCATGTCATTTTTCCATTATTGCCAAACGACCCATTATTATAATTAGGCCAGTAGGCCACGCAATGTTAGCTTTCCATGGCATACAAAGTACTGTGTCCACCAGGGAGATCTGTTAGAGAAAAAAAACGCAAAGATCCTTTGTTTTTTTTTTTTTTTCGATGACCAATCCTTTGGGCTTTATTTTTATGATGTTGGGGAAATATCATCGATGATCACTGAATTATGACTTATTCGACACTTAATTCACTGTATTTTTAACAATATCACTTAACTCATTTAGTTTTACATCCGTCTTTCACTTAATTCACTGTTATTAATTCTACCGTTAGAAGCCGTTAAAATTGAGGGTATATTTGTCAAAACACTTAAAAATCATTTTTAACTTTAAAAAACTACATTTATTAGATTTATGAGATTTCTAATAAAAAATAATTTTTTAAACTTACATATAATTTTTTTTTTAAATTATCTTTTAAAAAAAAAGAGTTGGAAATGTTTTTTTTAGTGTTTAGATAAATATACCCTCAATTTTAATAACTTTTAACGACAGAATTAACGACAGTGAGTTAAGTGAAAGATGAATGTAAAACTGAGTGAGTTAAGTGATATTGTTGAAAATACAGTAAGTTAAATGTCGAATAAGTCATAACTCAGTGACCATTAGTGATATTTTCCCTTGTGATGTTACATATCTTCCTAAACCACTGTTAGTATCAAAAACTCTAGTCTTTCCACTATTGAATTAGGTAGGGAAGCTACCTAATATGTATGTAGAAAAATTGAAAATATAACATACTCCGAAATGATATGGTAGAAAGTCTAACGTACATCATAAATTCATAACATGCCAGTCGGGCCTTGGGCAGGAAGGCTTTATGCACTTATACACTGCTGTAGCCATATGCATGTAGCTTTTGGAATCTGTTTATATATTCCATAAATGATTTCGATCCATAAAATATTGGACGACAAATCGGCAATACTTTTTATTTCATGTTCGAGATTCATATATTGACGTTGGAACTAACCAAGCTCAAAGTATGTTGATACATTTTGAGGATCTTAGAAGGAGCCTAGAAGGGGGTGAATAGGCTCACAACCAATCTTTTTGTTCAACAATTTTCTCAGGGATTGCAATTTGCAAATTGATGATCAATCTTGAGTACTGATATTGAACAGAATGTATTGTAAACTCAACAAAACAACTAAAGTAATAAAGAACATATGTCCTGTTGACGCAATAACCTTATCAAAGGAAAACATCTGCGTGACCTTTACTCTACCAAAACCAAATCACCAATGAAAAACAGATTACAAGTTTACACCACAGGGATTGCACTGACCCCGGCAATCATTCCTAGACTGACTCACTAGGCTGTGCACTCCTTGCTAATTGTTTATACAAGTGATACACTTTGAAATCCCAGCTATGAACGCAGTATGGTTCCTCCTCTGTAGGTTTCATTTGGTGGGACTTGACTCTCTCTCTTTTTATTCATGCTAATTGTAATAGAGATCGACTAGGGCTACCAAACTTTCGTGTTCGGTAGTTGGTGTTGTTTAGTTTGCTTGGTTTTTGCTTGTGAGGTTTGGTTTGGTCCCCCTCCTTTTGTAATCTATTTTTTTTTCAATAATTCTTGGGGTTTTGTAGGCTTTCTGCCTCTCTTAATCTCCAGTTTGCCAAAAAAAAAAAAAAAAAAACGCAGCAAGCTCTTCTTGGAGATTTCACCTTTGAAGCTTGTAATATCCAAATGACCTCATAGGATGCAAGAAATGAATATGCATGAATAAATGAATGGTTTGTTGTTTCTCAAATTGTTTTTTAACATGGAACAAGACACTTTGAAAAAAAAGAAAATCAAAGAGATAACTCTTTAACAACAAAATGACTGAAAAACATAAGTGTTTTCAATACACGAGAATGAACAGAGTACCTACACACACACACACACACACACACACACACACACACACACACACACACACACACATATATATATGTATATATATTGGAGGAAGAGGAAGGACAATTCACTCAAAGACTCCTTAAGCTCAATTGGAGTAGGTAAACCCATACCCTTAATTCAGATTGCACATGTAAACCCATATTCCTAATTTCAATTGGGAAAATAGAAGCCAAAATATTCAAGCTCCATAATTAAAATTGACACCCGAATGGAACCCATAAAAAATCATTGACTTTGTGAAAGAGATGCCATGCATGAGCTTACCTGAGCCATGAGGAAGAGGGGACTTCTGCTGATCTTCAAGTTTGAAGCTTGATCTTGGACAAGACATCAAGCTAAGATGGGGAAGCAAGACAGCAAGGCAGCAAACTAATCCTCAAGTCTTCAAGTGGGTCTTCGACAGCAAGAAACCACAATTGGAACAATTGTAATTAAATAATTATGGACTTGGGCTGCATAGGATTTCTAACTCTTGGGCTTAAGGGTAGAGATATTTTGTTAAAGTGAGTAATGCCAATACAATACATGATATATGCAAAGTTGCCGATACATGATACACATAACACTTTTTATTTCATGGTCGAGAGTTAGGAGACTGATATTGGAACTATCCAAGGTCAAAGTGCACACACACGAACAACCAAGAAGTAAATAAACACACACAAGCAAACTTTGAATTTAATCCAGAACCTTGCAACTTCTCTTCAGTGATACGGTCTAGCCGTTCCACCATCTCAGCTGTCAAATAATTCCTCCAGTCTCCCGCCTCCCCTCGGTGAAGAATGCACTATTTTTCATCCCTGACGATAATTTCCCGCTTTTGTTCAACCAAACGTTGTTCTTACTTTTTAGTTTTTACTAGCGCAGGGTTGGCCAGATATCTTCACATTTCACCATCCATTAGACATTAGTTTCTGTAAGATTAGTACGCATGCTTCTGAAACCCCCTTCAGTTAGAAAAGGTTGCGGTCCTTTTGATTATGTACTAACTAAATTGCCAGTGCTTCATGAGCGTTGCAACCTTCTGGTGTGGACGACATTTTAACAAGCCTATTGCATTTAGTAGCTAGTAGTTCTAAAATGTTTAAGGCAATTATAGGTTAATCTGTTAATCATACGAGGGCCCTGTGCGCCTCTTGTTGAAGATCGGAGAGTCCCTACAAAAGATTATGTGATAAATTAAAAAACTCCATTTGAATTGGGTGATCATTTTACTATTGATTTATTGCATAAGAAACTCTTAATAAGATCTTATAGAAAGATACGTTGATAAAAGAATTGATGTTGTGAATATGAGTTAGTAGAAAGCCACACCTGTTTATTATAATTGCAATATTTTATGCTTGTCATTTTTGGTAAATAATTGATAAAGAAAGCATAGGTTCATGCTTGTCATTTTCGCTTCATAATTAATAAAAAGCATATACTAAAGTATTAAAGAGGGTGACCGACTAAAAATTTGAGAAAGTGCGACAAATTGTACATGAATAACACGTTGGCTTGCATATATACGTGCTTCTATCGAAGGAAACTGTTTTCCATCTTTATCTTCATCACACTTGATTTGAATCATTGTAGTACACTATTAAATCTTCATGTCATTACCAACTCGGTGATGTACTATATATATATATATATATATATATATATATATATATATATATATATATATATATCATGGTTTATGATGAAACTGAGTTTTGGAATATCAAACTCTCTCATATTCAGAGATTTTGAATATTCTATAAACAAGTCTTGTATTATCTGCTCATGATCATGAATTTTAAGATAAATATAAGAGAAAATATAACCAGGAAGATGACTTCTTGCTTTTTCAAAAAAGCAGATCCTTTTCATTTGTTCAAATGTTGGATCAATAATATCATCCAACAATTCTGATAACTGGAGAAAACTGGTTATTTTCTCTAGCGTAAAATCCTCACTCCAAAAAAAGCAAGAAGTCATCTTCCTGGTCATATTTTCTCTGATATTTATCTTAAAATTCATGATCATGAGCAGGTAATACAAGACCTGTTTATGAAATATTCAGAATCCCTGAATATGAGAGAGTTTGATATTCCAAAACTCAGTTTCATCATTAATCTAATATAGATCACTATAACTGCTTTATTTAGGTAAGGTTTAGATACACCAATAATTTCATCATAAACCATGATGACTGGGAACTTGCAGCAATTGAATGGGGAATAGTTAATCAGATTATTTTCTAGAGCTTAAAAATTGATGAAATAAAAAATTTTCCTCAATTCATCAAAACAATGGTGGTATTCCAACGCAGCAATATCAACATTTGTAAACCTTTCCGCTACAAACCTCTACTGCCTTCGAATCGACTGTAGACTTTTTATCTTGTCGTTTCTGCCGGTAATGCATTGTGGGTCCACTGTGGTAGGAATAGAATTTTGTGTATTTTACTATGAAGGTTGTTGACATTAAGGGCGATGTACCCTATACTTGGAGAAAATTGAAAAATAGGTTGCAGACCACAACCAAAATCTTCTAAAAAGAGGAGATACAAATGGAAACCTTTTAAAAAGAAGAGATTTTCAAAAAAGAAAAATTTCTCACATAATATTTGAGCAATTCAGTGGAAACACCACAACTCAATGTACTGAAGAAGGAACAATGGAAATCCCATTGTTTGATAAAAGGAGAATAGAAAGATAGAAGAAAAAACATCCAGAAATAAGATATGTTCATATTGGTCTAATTATATATATATATATATATATAGATACTACATCACAGAGTTGGTAATGACATGAAGATTTAATAGTGTACTATATATATATATATATATATATATATATATATATATATACAGGGCTTCTTGGGTGCGGACGTCCGCACCTAAGCATTAGGTGCGGATGCGGATTTCCATTTTTTCCTCACTTTTCGATCATATTTTACATCTTAACAGTTCAATTTTTAGATCCTAGTGTATAGATTATCTCTGTAAAATTTTAGTCAAATTGGTGATCGTTAAGGCATTCAAAACTGCAATTTACAACAATGAATACGAACGGTTCTGGTTCGACAGACATTAAACAAACTTTTCGATTATATTTCGGCATCTTAACCATTCATTTTTTAGGTCATAATGTGCAGATCACTTTTGTAAATTTTCGCCAAATCCGTGATCGTTAAGGCATCCAAAACTACAATTTACACGAACGGACCGAATCTGTTGAGATGTGAAAATATGATCGAAAAGTTGGTCTAATGCCCTATCCCTAGAAAAGACACAAAAAAAGGATCTTTCACTAGAAGGGCTCTGTGTGTGTGTGTGTGTAGCGCTTCTTGAGTGCGGACATCCGCACCTAATGCTTAGGTGCGGATTTCCATTTTTTCTCACTTTTTGATCATATTTTTACATTTTAACCGTTCTGTTTTTAGATCCTAGTGTATGGATCATCTCTGCAAAATTTCAGCCAAATTGGTGATCGTTAAGGCTTTCAAAACTGCGATTTTCAACAATAAATACGAGCGGTTCCGGTTCGACAAATTCGGAACTGTTCGTATTCATTGTTGTAATCGCAGTTTTGAATGCCTTAACGATCACTAATTACGATGTAATTTTACATATATGATTTATACATTAGAATCTAAAAACTGAACGGTTAAGATGTAAAAATATGATCGGAAAGTGGGTAAAAATAGAAATCCGTACGTTTTGCTTAGGTGCGGATATCCGCATATCCACACATGAGCAAAGTCCTATATATATATATTTTTATTTATTTATTTATTTATTAAATAATGACAATCATACAGAAGAAGTTACGAGCGGTATGAACAATACAATTAGGGTCACTAACATACCACTTGTAACAGGTTGCACCAAAAGGCCTAAACATAATGGAGCCACTAGATCTCCGGTACACCATGAGGCAAGAAAAATGGTCATATCAACCAAAGAGATTCAAAATCCGACAAAGTGCCAACATAGTTGGTAAGGATATTAGTATAACATTTATATCAGTCTTTTGCATGAAAAAAAAAAACAAAGCATAATATGTAGTCGCCCTTGTTTTTTTTTTTTTCGGTTTCTTCCATGCCATTCAGTTCGTTTTTACTAATGATATGGAAGAGTTGGATTGCTTTTTATTTCATGATTGAGATTGAAATTTTTAACATTGGAACTAACCAAGGTCAAAGTACACACAAAGTTGACAAACGCATAAACCAAAGCAAAAGTACACAGAAAGTACCGACACAGACGCAGATAACTGATCGAGAAGTAAATAACACACATCAATAAGCAGCACGCAGAAACAGAAACTAGTAATTAAGCAAACTTAGAATTTCAATCCAGAACCTTGCAACTTCTCTTCAATGATACGGTCTAGCTGTTCCACCATCTCAGCTGTCAAATAGTTCCTCCAGTCTCCCGCCTCCCCTCGCCGAAAGAACGCACTATTCTCCACCCCTGTCGATAATTTCTCGTTTTTGTTCACATCCAAATTGCTCAAATTCTCAAAACTACACAGCCTTAAGATATTGTCCACCACCCCCAGTGCCTCTTCTTCCGGTGAAAATGGGCACCCCAGGAACTCAGCTAGCCTCCTCAACTGCAGACCAGGTTTTTCTTTCATTTCCTCATATTTGATGAAGAACACCGTTTCAGGCCCTTCCAAGCTCTCCTTCCAATAGCCCAACACATGATCCCAAAAGGGTCCATACCCACTCACTCCCCTGCAGAAGTATTCCAATACTTCTTCAAGTGAATTGGTTCCCATGCTCTTGTGTCTCACTCTGTTTGTGAAGTGCCAAAGTGAAACTATTATGTCCTTAGGGTTTCTACACAGATAGACAACCTTGCAAGCAGAGTCTTTAACAGATTGTGGCAGATGCCCTATTGGTAAGTGAGTTGAAAATAGCCTGGGAGGGGCATAGGAGGTGGGGTCAGGAATCTGGTTCTTACCGGACTGCTTATTCTCCAAGAAGGGCACAAGAACATGAGGGTTGTTTGTGAGCAAAGGGTGGTCCATGTTTTGTGGGTCTGGATGATAGTGCATTCGCTTTACTAGCGCAAACAGAATTGCCTTGAGCCATGTGGTGCCTGATTTGGGAGTAGTAGCAAGAAGGATATCAGTATCTTGAGCTTGAAAGTGTTTTTGGGAGGCTAAAACTTTTTGGATATGCATAGTGGGGTACCAAAAGCCCTGGTACTGATGTAAATGACCTGAAATCAATCCTTTCTCAGCAGGAAGCGTGGATATTAGGTCTCTGGTTTCTTGGCTGAGCTCAAATTGTTGCCAGTGTTGGGGAAGAGAAGAAGGAATTTGAGGTAGTGACATGGTAGTTACTAAAGGATCAGATTTGATTGCCTATTAACGAAATAACGGGCAATGGTTGCTTCCATTATATAGTGAGGCGACGACTTACATTGGCTCTCTGGCTTTGAAGGTTTGGTCAGATATATATGTCCATATTGATCAAAGAACAGGTGTCTTTACTTCTTACTAGTGGTTGGCCAGATATCTTCACATTTTACCTACCAGAAGTTTGTATTGCCCATAACACGAGCAGTACAAACATGTGGACGCATTTTAACAGGTCTTTTGCTAGAATTATTAATTCCCCCCCTCTAAAAGAAAGGAACCCATTGCCATTCTGATTTCTGAGTTAGTGATGAACACCACTGACATGCATGTTAATACGTACAAGGGCCCAACGTGCCTCCTGCTAAAGATCGAAGACTTCTTCCATATATACAACAAAAAGTGACAAAAGAAATTCAATTAGTGACGCGAATCATGCTTGTTTATGATAATTTTTCATGTTTGTCCTTTTTGCTTAATAATTGATAAGAAAACATATAGTAAAGCTAGCATTCTAGCAAATGATGTACACCGACTAAAAATGAGAGAAGCGAGAATTTGAAATGGATAACAACTTTACATGTATATATACTCACTGCTTTGAACCCCAACACATATATTCACTGCTTTGAACCCCGGCCAACACATATGATCCCAACAGGGTCCGGAAAAACTCACTGCCCTGGCATAACTTTTCCAAAGTGAATCGGTTTGATTGTTCGAATATGCAGTACGTATACGGCAGCAAACTCTGGCAACCGTAATTAGTTCGATTCATGCTCTTCTGTAAGAAAGAATTTAATGGAAAGCTTGCCATTTATGCATGTCGATAAGAACAAAATGAATTGCAAAAGAGAGAATTTCTATAGGGAGTCCCTAGAATATCATCCTACTTTCTATTTCATGAGATTTACATAGGAACAAACCAAGCTCAAAGTACACACAAACACTGACATTGGAAGCAGAACTCTCTTAAGTGTCTCAGAAACAATGAGAAGCAAGTCCTCTAGTCTACGATTTAGTCGTATAATTTTAGGCTTTAGGACGTCTAAAACAAGCGTTTACTCATTAATATAATTAAGTCATGGACGTACTGTTAATTTGCATAAGGACACAGTACGTACGGTTAAGTAGTATGTCGATCCATGATCAATTCGAAGCCATTTACAGCCATGTTGAGGCTGATCAGGGAGAAAAAGACAACACATAATAACATACCTGTGCCGCCAAGAGAGATTCTTTTGAAATTACCTTCAAAACACCATTTAAGATTTAAATTCCTCAACAACAACAAAAATCTCAATTGCAGGCCACACAATAATCTCAACAACCAAACAGGACGCTAGCATACAAAAGAACAGAAATGTACTTTTTAGAATCCAAAAAAAAATTGAAAAAGAAGTTGAAAAAGTCTATGATACAATCCAAATGGCACAGTCAAAAGGTAAAGTTCCAAACGGAGAACCAAATCTACCCCTCTGAGAATGTCACAAAAACTTGGTTTTCTCAGCCTCCAAAATATATACAACCTCCAAATTGACATCAAACGAAGCCCAAATCTTATAATATCAACTGCAAAAAACAACCAATTCAACCTATCAACAAGGGCACCTTGGGCCTTTTCCCTTAATGAATGAATTTCATTATCCAAAAAAAAAAAAAAAAACTATCAACAACTCATCGGAATAAGTTTCAAGTCTAATTCAACAAAAACAAAAAAACAAAACAAAACAAAACCACAACAAAGACTTACAGCTGCATAGAGGCTCAAACCTTGGAAATTGATCAAAATACTGGAGACTTGCAAAGAAATTTCAAATTCCGTCTGGGGCTGTAATCAATCAGAAGAAACTAAAAAAAAAAAAAAAAAAAACCAAATACCCAAATTTGTGTTCTTTCTTATATCAAAACCCAAGAACTGAGATTCGCCTTGTTCGTGTTCTTCCCGTTCCCCTGTTCAGATAAAAAAAAGTCACGGGCCTTGGGCAGGGAGACACTGCTCTAGCCAGATGCATGTGGCTATTGGAATCTGTTTATAAATTCCACGAATGTATTTGATACAGAAATATTGGACAACAAATAGCAATATACTTATTATTTCATAAGACGTTGGAACTAACCAAGGTCAAAATATGTTCATACATTTTATTTCATGAGATTCAAGATACTGACAGGAACGAACCAAGGTCAGAGTACACACACACAAACACGAACAACTAAGAAGTGTGTTTTACATATGCAAACTTAGAATTTTAATCCAGAACCTTGCAACTTCTCTTCAGTGATACGGTCTAGCTGTTCCGCCATCTCAGCTGTCAAAAGATTCCTCCACTCTCCAGCCTCCCCTCGCCGAAAGAAAGCACTATGCTCCTCGCCGGACGATAACTTCCCATTTTGGTTCACATCCAAATTGCTCAGAGTCTTAAAACTACACAGCCTTAAGATGTTGTCCACCACTCCCTGTGCCTCTTCTTCTGGGGAAAATGGGCACCCCAAGAACTCGGCTAGCCTCCTCAAGTGAAAACCGGGTTGTTCTTTCATTTCCTCATATTTGATGAAAAATACCCTTTCAGGCCTTTTCAAGCTCTCATTCCAGTACCCCAACACATGATCCCAAAAGGGTCCATACAAACACACTCCCCTGCAGAACTTTTCCAATGCTTCTTCAAGTGGATTGGTTCCCCTACCCTCGGGTCTCAATCTGTTTGTGAAGTGCCGGAGTGAAACAAATGTGTCCTTAGGGTTTCTACACAAATAGACAACCTTGCAAGCAGAGTCTTTGACCGATTCCGGTAGAGACACAAGTGGTAAATGAGTTGAAAAGAGCCGTGGAGGGGCATAGGAGGTCATGAGGTCAGGTACCGGTTTCTCAAGGTACAGATTGAGCTCCAAGAAGGGCACAAGAACATGAGGGTTTTTTGTAAGCAAAGGATGGTGTTGAGGGTCTGGATGATAGTGCTCTCCTCGTTTAACTAGGGAAAACAAAATTGCCTTGAGCCAAGTGGTACCTGATTTGGGAGTAGTAACAAGAAGGATATCAGAATCTTGGGCTTGGAAGTGTTTTTGGCACGCCAAGACTCCTTGCATCTGCCTAGTTGAGTGCCAAAAGCCTTGGTACTGATGGAGATGATTTGCAACCCAACCTTTTTCTCTAGGTAGAGTGGATATCATGTCTCTGGTTTCTTGGCTGAGCTCACTTTCTTGCAAGTATTGGGGAAGAGCAGTAGGAGGTTGAGGTAGTGCCATGGTACCTACTGGTATAGTTACGAAAGGATCAGATTTGATTGCCTATTAACGAGCGTCGGTTGCCTCCATTATATAGTGAGGCGACCACGTACAAGGGTTGGCTACTTGGCTTTGGCTTGGAAGGTTTGATCAGATGTACACACACACGGCCCTAGTGAGGGATCCCTTTTTTTTGTCTTTTCTAGGGATAGGGCATTATACTAACTTTTTAATCATATTTTCACATCTTAACCGTTCAGTTTTTAGGTCCTAATGTGTAGATCACTTCTGCAAATTTTCAGCCAATTTGATGATAGTTAAGGCATCCAAAACTGTAATTTTCCATTATAAACACGAACGGTTTCGGTTCGACAGATTCAGTTCATTCGTGTAAATTGTAGTTTTGGATGCCTTAACGATCACCGATTTGGCTGAAAATTTACAGAAGTGATCTACACATTAGGACCTAAAAAATGAACGATTGAGATGCTGAAATATAATCGAAAAGTTTGTCTAATGCCTATCCCTATAAAAGACTAAAAAAATGGATCCCTTAGTGGAAATGCCCTATATATATATTCTATTTAAAGTCGGCTCTATATATATACACACACACACACACATACACACATAGTCCAGCTACAGTGTGGACGACATGGATTTCCGGTTTTCCCCCACTTTTCAATCACATTTTCACATCTTAACTGTTCAGCTTTTAGGTCCTAATGTATATATCACCTATGCAAAATTTCAGCTAATTTGGTGATAGTTAAGGCATCTAAAACTGTAATTTACCATTATAAATACTAAAGGTTCTGGTTCGACAGATTCTGTCAGTTCGTGTAAATTGCAGTTTTGGATGCCTTAACGATCACCAAATTGGCTGAAATTTTGCATAGGTGATCTACACATTATGATCTAAAAATTGAACGGTTAAGATGAAAAAATGTGATCGGAAAGTGATCGAAAACCGGAAATCTGTATCAAAATTTCGGTACGAATGTTCGCACTTGAGAAAAATCATATATATATATTGATCAAAGTTTAGTTGTCTTTATATCTTCACATTATACCTACGTACCATTTGTTTCTGTAAGATTACCATGCATTCTTTTGAACCATTCAGGTAGAAAAGGTCAGTCCTTTTGCTTGTCAACCAACTAAATTGCCCATATGTATCATGAGCAGTACAAACTTCTAGATGGCATTTTAACATGTCTTTTGCTATAAATCTATAATCATTAATTTTTTTTCTTCTCTAAAGAAAGGAACCTATTGCCCTTCTGAGTCACTGAACACCACCTACTTACATGTTATTATTCTAACATGTCCACCGCAATTATAGGGTCTTTGATCCATCGCTCCAAAATGACTACTAACAAATTTTTGTTCCCACCTACTTAACTTAACACCAAATGACCATTTTGCCATTAAATCAATTGATTAATTACATCCACGGCCACTCTCTCTCTCTCTCCTCCTCTGATCCTCTCTCTCTCCCCCCCCCAATCCAAAATCAGATTCCGGTGCCGGACATATCCGGCCACTCTCGAATAGCGCCTCGCTCAGCCCCACCGTAGATCAGTCCTCTCCGGTGAGTTTCCCCGGTGCATCTCCAACTTGCCTTTCCGCCGGATCCTTAACGTCATCGGAAACTAGCTCACCGGCCTGCTCCCTTCGTCGTCCTCCAGTCTTACAACAGCATCGATCGGCTCGAAATCGCCTCGTAGAAAATGTACGCACAGATAGCTAGCCTCGCTGGTCCTCATGTACTGCCCCAAGTAAAGCTACGTGACCTGATCTCACCGATCTCCGACAGTTTTGGACAGTTTCTTGCTGGAATTTCCATAGTTGCGTGCCTGCGTGTAGACCTTGAAGACGTTGTAGAAGTAGGCGTCGTACTCTTGCCTGAATAGGGACGAAGATTCGAAATTGATCATTTTTGTGAATCGATTTTGAAGAAGAAGTAGAAGAAATGAATGGGAGACTGGGAGTACCTTTGCGGTGGTAAACTGTCCTCATTGAAACTCGGTTTCGATTTTGGAGTCGGATTTGGATTTGGACACTAAAAGCAGTGCTGGAGTTGAGGTTGAGACAGAGACTCAAAGCGAGAGTAAGAGTAAATTAAGCATTGCTGGAATTTGATAGGGTTGGTGTAGATGCATTCGTACTGGAAGTACCGTGAATTGGTCAAGAAAATGGTAATGCCAAAACTTCTTATCAAGTCAAAAAAAATTGCATTAGCACATGAAGCTTGCAAATGGTGAAAGCCAAATTTTTTTTTTTTGTAAACTGTAGACATAATGAACGAAAAAAAAAAAGTTTTATTATCTCGTAATACAGGGCTATTGGAGGTCAATAAATGTCTATTGATAGGCAATAGATGTTATAAATTGATATAATCTCCCGTTTTTTTTTTCTTTAATCAAAGTTTTATTTGTCTAATTTTAAGAAGATTAGTTCTCATTCCGATAAATGAAAGTCCTATTGAGGGGCAATAAACGTCTATTAGGGGGCGATAGACCTCTATTACCCCTCTATTATAGGGCAATACACGTCTATTGCCCCTCTATTGGGGGGCAATACACGGCTGATAGTTGTATATTGAGGGCCAATAGACTATTGGGGAAATAGATGTTTACTGGGGGCAAATGAGATTTTCAGCAAATTCTGGCAGCCGGAGACCAGAATCCGGAGAAAGTTGGCCGGATTCCGGCAGTCAGTGACTGGGTTCCGGTGAAGCCTCCTATTGTTTCTCTCTCTAAGTAACAAAGGGGGAGGGTAAAATGGTATTAAAAAAAATAAAAATAAAAAATCTTAATGGGGTATTTGGGAAGACCTCCTTAGAGTGTTTTGGATAAGAGGGAATTAAAAAAATTTAATGGGGTAAGTGGGAAAAAAAATCCCTAAAAATGGGTTAAATGGACAAAAACCCGCAAAAAGTCAGACAAGGGATCAATGTGCCTCCTGCTACAAAAACGTGACAATAGAAATTCAATTAATGGGTTATCAATCACGCTAGCTTGTTGCTGACTTGCTGTTTATGATCATCTTTTGTGTTTGCCGTCTTTGCTTCATATATAATTGATAAGAAAGCATATGGTTCATCAGTTCAACCTTGTTATTTAGCGTCATAATTGATGAAAAGCATATAGTAAAGCTAATAAATGGGATAACATGTTGTTTTTTCAATGAAAATGCGATAACATGTTTGCTCAAACTCTTCACAAAAGACCATGTTTATTAGGAAGTCTCTCTTGGTTCACAAAAGACGATGTCCTTCGAGAAAGGATGATATCTCAGGTAAGTTAAGTCGGTAACACACGCCATTAAACCGGCCTACAAAACCAGAAAAGAAACAAATAAATACGTATGTTCAGCCCCTTGAATCATCGTACTTTTTATTTCATGAGATTTACAATAGAACTAACCAAGGTCAAAGCATCTCTTGCAGCTCAATGGAATCATCGTAAAGGGTCGATTCCTATGAGAATTGATTCTCTGAAAGCATCTCTTGCAGCTCAATGGAACCCTACGAACCCATGGCACTTGGTTCCTTTAGGTAAAAGTTTCTTTGACATTCATTTCAATAGTGAAGATGACATGAGAAGAATTTGGAGAAGTGGTACATATTCCCTTGCTAATGGAAATTTTCGGTTATTCGAATGGAAACCAGACTTCAAACCAGGTGCTCACCTTCCTCAAACACATACTCAACTGTGGATTCGAATTTCTGGATTAAGCCGGGATTATTGGCATCCTCACCATCTCATGGAGATTACTCGTGGGGTAGGGACACCATTGCATATTGATAAAGCTACGAAAGAGCGTCAATTTGGTTATTATGCCCGCATCTTGGTTGACATTGAACTAAGTCAAGATCTGCCAACTTCTCTTATGGTGGAAAAAGGTAGCCATGATGCTTTCTCTGAAGGTATTGCTTATAAGAACTTGCCACGTCAGCTTAAGGAACAAGAGAAGCCAAGAGGTCGCTCTCGTGATGACCATGCTTAGGGCAGTAAAGGTAAAAAAGTTCGTCAAGAATATAGGATCAAGTCTACTTCGAATATTGTCTCACATGTTGAACAACCAGAAACTGAGCTTGCTTCTCGAGAGAATGTCCACATTGAAGATACCATTGAGAATGAGGTATCCAAGGAGCTATTTAATCAATTGGTTGCTCAAAACACTGATAATAGGCTTGCTTTAGTTGATGCATCTATTGATGAGATTGGGCCTATTGATTTAAGTGTGACTGTGTTGGTTGGTCCAAGTGAACCACATATGGAGAGTGTAGCTCCAACAAAATCTACATGTAGTGTCAATGTTTCGACTAGTAACAGTTTTGAGATCCTTGCTTAAGTGCAACAAGAGCCTATTGAAGCAAATGAACAAGAGAAAGTTGGACTATGAGGATTCTGCTGTAGTGGAACATAATGTTCAAAAGCTTTGTTGGGGTGATTTGGAAAATGAAGAACCTCTTGGTCATACAATTTATGCTCAATATGAGATCAATTAAGAAACTTGGTTTGACGAGGGTGAAGTAGCTTTAGATGAGAATATTCTTCGCACTCTCCCAAAGTCTTAACATAAAAAATCTAAGGCAAAGTGTCAAATGAGTTCAAGGTATCCTGCACGTAATAGAATACCTATGATGTGTCTCAACACCTTTAGTTGTTTGAATTTTGGTTAATCTTCAACCATATTCATGGTTTGGTAATGTTTTTTGCATTTTTATTCTTTATAAGAGTTTTGGTCTCATGTCCCTCCTTTTGATGTTTTTTTTAGAAAATAGATAACTTCATTCATTTATCCATGGCCAGAAGGCACGTACATCAAATGTTGTCTTACACTAAAATCATAAATGGTATAAGCTACCAGACAAAGGATAGTTGACCTTCACTGTTAACACATTCGCTCACTTATTGAGCCTAACCACAAGAAAGAAAATCCTCCCTACCAACTTCCCATGAAGCAGTAACCTAGTCGCTTAGAGACCTTAATTGGTGTACAACTAGAGAAGCTAAGATGAAAGTAGTAGAAGACTCAACTTCTAGTATTAGGCCTGGAAAAGCCTAAAGCTTTCCCTTGCCCTTGTCGCTAGGGCTGGGATCAATACCAGTAACTACAGGGTGAGAGAGTCGTAAAGCAGCGACATTCGGCTTCTTGTTAGGGTGATGATTCTTGTTCGTACTCCCAAGTAGCTTGCCTGACTTCTTCTTCAACATCACCATAGTGACATCCATCCAAGTATAAAGGAGCTGGGCCTTGAAGGCCGTAGGGTTGACCGGTCGGCAGATCAGAGGGTTCCCAATCAAAAAAGATTTGGAAGACAGACGAAGAGGGCCGCCACAATTTCTCCCTAGATCAAGAGCACTAACTCGCTCTGCAAGCGCAAGGGAGGCAACACAGCTAGCGGTGATAGCATCAATGGAGGCCATGTGGCTGAGTGAGGGTTGAGGATGAGAGAAGTAGAGAAGAAAGCTAGAACAAGAAAATGTCTCCTAGGGTTTTTTTTATCTATCCTTTAATCAAAATGTTGAAACCAAAATGTTTTAGTTTGCCCCTCCTTTTGATGTTGATCTCTCTTTCATTTAATAAAATATAATTTCCTTTGAGTAAAAAAAAAAAACTAATCCCTTTAAAAAAAAAGATTGATAGTATTTTTTTGCCGAGAAAACTTTTCTTTTAAAAACCCTAGGCGGCAGTTGTCTTTCCTTCAAAGTTTATGCCCGGTCGGACAGTACTCCCTCGCAGCGTCGTCGTCGGACGAGCAAAAGGGGACCTCGTGTCCAATGGTAGTTTGTCCTGGAGGAAGCCTAGTCGAAGTAATGGAGGTGTGGGGGTGGTTTCATTGGCCAGAACGCTTGGAAGCTTTGTCGGAGGGAGGCAGCGGTGGTTCAATGGCAGGCGGGATGGATTGGTAGTGTTGCTGTGAGATGTGTGGTCGCCTGGCGGTGACGTATGTTTGGCGGCGGGGTCCGGATTAGTGGTGAGCAGATCTAATCAGAAGACTCCGATCGGGTTTCGCGTGCTAAGATCCGATACGGGGATGGGGATGGTGAGCCGACATGTTGAGATTGATGGTGGTGTGGAGGGAGGGACTGTGATCATTCGATTCAGAGACGGCAGAGATGCTACCGGTGGGACGGGTAGGGAGTTGCAGGTGGCCTGGAGGCATTGTGGACTCTGCCATCTTCCCCTTCGACTTGTGCTGGGTGACTTGTAGGTCTGGGCTTTGGCTCTGGGCCCATTTTGTCTTTATTTTATTGTTTTGCTTTATTATTTTTATGTTTAGTAAAATGTGGCTATAAGCCGGAAATAAGTCCTTACCACTATTTGGTAGCGCGACGTGGGTTTGGTCTCGGTATGAGCACTCAGTGTGCCTTGTCTGGCCTAGCGAGACAGCGAGCCATTTACTTGATGAAATGGACGCAACCTCCTAGTGGCATGATGAAATGGAGTATCGCCGGATATGTTTCCGTGCGGCAACATAATAGGAAAACTGTGCTATTTGTAATGATGTTTCTCCATGTGAGAGTAATCTCTCCGTTATGTCACCGCTTTATTAAAGCAAATAGAGTAGCTAGTTCTGCATTCTTTGTTAATTGGTGCTCGGTAGAATATATAGATTTAGTGGAGACTTATGGTATTATTTCATTATGTTTTTCTAATGCTTATTGTAATCAGAGGTTAAGGCCCTATGTCCCCCCCCTGTATTATGCAGTTTCATTAATCAAGGTTTGAGGGCAACCGCACCATTTTTCAGAAAAAAAAAACCCTTTATATTCTGTAGTTTCATTAATCAAAGTTTGAAGACAGCAGCACGACCCTTTTTCACAAAAAAAAAAAAACTAACCAAGGTCAAAGTACGCACACAAATACCGGTAACTAAGTAGATAACACACACACAGAGTAAGCAGCAGTAGCTAGTTAGCAAACCCAGTACTGGTTCTAAAATATTCGAGGCAAAAGTTACACGTCAGTACTGGTTCTAAAATATTCATGGCAAAAGTTGAGAGAATAAAATTCAATTAATGGTATGCCACATGAATCACAAGCCGAACTAGAATAAACAGAAAAAGGACTAGTGCACTTCACTTGTAATGACCTTTGAACCTATATATCCATGCACAAAGTTGGATTGGACATAAAGAAAAATACAATGTCTCCCCTCCTCTTTCCTCTCCTCCTCCTTCTTGTCCACATAATAACTGGCTTTGATTCATGTGGCTTAAAAGATGTAACGAAGCATATGAAGTTAAGATATCAAATAATAAGCATTATCATTGTCAACATATAGCAGAATGCAAACATTCTTGAATGGCTAATATAACAAAGTTTCAATAAAAAAGTATGTAACATATTTGTTTGAAACATTTATAATCTAGACCCAGAATTTGCCTACTGATCCATTAGTTCCTATATGTAATAAAGCTGAACTGCCTGAATCACAGGAATACTTTTGCAAATATTTAGCAGCGTGAAACAACTAATATGAAAAGGCTGGAGGATTATTACCAAACCTGGGTCTTTAATTGCTCAAGTTTACAAAGCTCGGTACTTTCCTAACTGTTCGTTTTGGGAAGCTGAATTAGGGGACGCGCCATCATATTCATGGAGGAGTATTCTTGAAAGCATACCACTTCTCAAAGCAGGTGCTACATGGAGGATTGGTGATGGAACTCAAGTTAACATTTGGAAGTACCAATGGGTATCCAATTGCCCAAGGTACATGATTCAGAGACCACAAGATATTGCTTTTGAAGTGGTCGCAGATCTGATTGACCCTCAGACACGAACATGGAATCAGGCCTCGGTACAAGCGTCTTTCCTGCGTCATGTAGCTGAGCAGGTTCTATGTATCCCCTTGAGTCAACATACCATGCAAGACATTTTGAGTTGGAGCCCTGAGAAGCGAGGAACTTTCACCGTGAAGAGTGCTTACTGAATAGCGCGTCAACAAGTGTTGGGCAATGTCTTAGCTCCATCCTCATCCAGTGATCCTTTTAAGTAACTGTGGAAGCGTCTTTGGAAAGCTCATGTTCCCGGCAAGGTCCACATGTGTATGGAGGGCATGTAACAACCTATCACCTATGAGGGAGCAACTTCTCCGAAAGGGTTATGTAGGAGACGTTGGATGTCTCCTGTGCAATCACAAGGTGGAAACTACAGCGCACATTTTTTTTTAGTGTCCAGTTGCCCTTCGGTTACTTTCAGGTCAACCTTCTTCTTTGAAACACACTATTCTGCCAAACTTACTTTAGAGAGTGGATGCTAGAGCAGTCTCTTAATCTCAAAGCTGACATTTTCGCAAAACTATTCATGATTATCTGGGGTCTGTGAAAAAGTCGAAATACCAAATTGTGGGGGAAGGCCAAGTGCAGTCGTCAAATGACAATCTGCTGATGCATTACATGGCTTGAAAATTTTCACAAGGCTAGAATGAGTCCCACTATACCAGTCCAAAAAACTACAAGAAGATGGCAGGCTGCTGCAATTCCTAAGCTAAATGTTGATGGAGCGTTTATCTGCCAAGAATCATATGGTGGAACTGGAGGAGTTTTAAGAAGCTCAAGTGGAGCCTTTCAAGCTGCTTTCTCAAAGCCGGTTTTTTATATAAACTCGGCACAACAGGTGGAACTGTTGGCAATCAAGGAAGGCCTGCAGTTCATCAAGAATCTGCAGATAGAGATTGTCATAGTTGAAACTGATTGTCTAGTGGCAGTTCAAGAGATCACTGCTTTGAATCTCTCAGTTACGAGCAGCATTGTCCATGATATTCAACAGGATTTGGTACCATGCCGGGTGTACTGATCAAATTTGCCCCCCGGTCTTGTAATAGGGTGGCACATAAACTTGCTAATCTTGCTTTTGAAACTCTATGACAAGCATCACGGCAAGGAACTACTCCACCCTGTATTGTTGATCTTGTTTCACAAGATTGTAATCCTACTCCCTAATATCTGATAAAATTTCAGTACTTTACTTCAAAAAATATTAAAGGTAATCAATTCAGACAGATAGTGTACAAGGAATTAAACATACTTCGATTTCATTTTGGCTCAACAGTAAAAGGCTGCTCCTGCATTCTAATGTGAACCTCATGTCTAACACCTTTTTGGCTGAGTTTTCACCTAGCTATTCAAATCTAAGTAATCCGCATCCATTTACAGGAAATTAGAGAAACTGTTTCAAAAGCTTACTGCTCTCCAAAGAAAACATCGAGGTGTTTTTTCCTCAAAACAAGTGGCAATCTCTTGTCAGCTGGGTGCGCGTCAGCGACAAGGATGTACTAAAAATGTTTTCCACTAAAAAGTGCATCTCCCATCCTTGCTCCTCGATATCAAGCCTGCAGAAAATAAGAAACTTTTCTCCTTAGTCAAGCACGTCGAAGTAACACTACCAGTAAGATAACTAGAGGAACAACTGGGACTGACATCATATATCAACACTGGGCACTCCCAATAAAAAGGAAGTTGGATCCTCGGAGCCAAGTAGAGGCATATACTCTGATCCTCTGACATGAACACTGAAGCAAGCTATGGAAACATATCAAGCAATTAAAAGGAATCAAACAAGGAGAACTACAATTCTGTGAGGTATAATGTAAACTATAAGAAACTTCTGACAGAATAAATAGGAACAAGAAACTTGGTTACTCTTGAGAATAAGTAGAATTCCCCTATGAAGCTTTTTCATATGTTCAACTTGTGCTAGTTCTTGGGATTCAATTTGCAACATTACTATGGACAAGAAAACTGCAGAAACAATACCATTCTCTATCTTCATTACACTTTGAAGCATTGTATCCATTTTCGACTTCATGTCATTACTGTCATCCATAAAGGGGACAACTAGGGTCAGCTCCCTGTAAATTTCACGCACAAACTTGCATATGTTCTCAGCAAATTCAACTTCACCATCTGAAATTCGACCAATTGCCAACCGCATCAGCTCTCCAGTCAAATCTGCAAGCTGTACAGCAACATATGTACAAAATCCAAAACATTCATCAACTTTTAGTTAGCTGCAGTAATCTTAATCCCAAAACCATATTCAATTAATCAACATTGAAGAATTTACCCCTAGGAGATAGTCAAGGGCATTGATCTGCAAAGGCTCGAGAGACGGATCGCTGAGTGGTAGCAAAGTAGCATTCATCTCATCAAGATTCAAAAGAGTTCCGGTCCTGCAGAATTTACAGAAGGTTGCAGCTTCAACATACTCTTGTATCTGCAAACACCCAAGCACAACTCGATAAGCGAATTAACTAGGCATAATAAACATTAAATCGACAATGCAGCACAAATAGAAGCTACCCCAGGCGAGTATGCTCGTCGTAGCTTCCAAAAATCAGTCCCTTGCAGCTCCTTAACCAGCCGGGCCACGAACTGATCCGTCACGGCGGCTAAATCCTTTTCGGCTTTCTGCAGGACCTCCTCTCTGTTGTGCTTGCTCATTCTGCTTAATTCCAAACCACATCAACAAACATTTCCATTTGCATCATTCAAACAAACACACAGCCGCAAATATGCAGTTTTTCTAGTAGTGATAGAGAGAGAGAGAGAGAGAACCCAGACCTGTGGACTTGAAAGATGACCTTTTTGCTGTTCATGGTGATGTCACGACTCGCTTTGACGATTCTTTCACGTTTATCGTTCTATAATTTAACACAAACAAAATCAATTGAAGCTGTTTCAGTCACTACAGAATTGAAATTTACAGCTGCAATTAAAGAATTGAAATTTAGGGGCTTACTTGGTTATTGAGGTAATCGGCGTATTTGGTGAAGGCGTCTTTCATAGAGGAGGAGGAGGTGGTGGCCATTGTTCTTGCCCTCTTTGCTACGCCAAGCGACGTCGTATCGGCGACTGTGAGGGAGTAGAGAGTTCAATTCAATCAAGATCTCTGGTTTTAGTGAGTGAGAAGAAAGAGAGACGTACGGTTCTGGAGGCGGTGGGGTTTGAGAGCCATCACTGAAATCCTCCGGAATAATGCGTAGCGCTGCAACATCTGTCTCTCCCTCCCAGATACTGTACAAGGTTTTAACTTATGCCCCTATCACACTATTTCTCTGCTAAACGACACCTACATTCGTGTCGTTTATTATCGAGTTCTCGAAAACCAAACGATAGTGTTTGTTTGTGACACGTTTATTCATTCTACGTATTGAATTATCGTGAGTTCTTCTATGTTTCGGCTCTGATCGGGAAAGTTATGTACTTTTTTTAGTGATTTAATTGGCATACAAATAAGAGTGGATTTCAAAATCAAAGTTATGTATTTCTTTCAGTGATTTCGTTGGCACACAAACAAGAGTGGATCTCAAAATCAAAATCGAAATTTACATAAACTTCATTATAAACGTATGTAAAACTTCAATACGCTAAACTGTAAATGATACAACAACGAATTAAGATGATGAGGGTTAATGAGAATGACCCATCGACTATTATTCTCATTTCAATTTCCATCGGAAACCGGTCCAAGTCGGACCAATTAATAATGGCGACTAAGGTTGAATAGACCCGGTTTCAAATTCAATGGGTGAGAAAAGAAACCGAGTACAAAAAAATATATATATTTTCTTAAAACTGTGTTCGAAAAAGGCTAATGCTAGCCAGAACGACGCCGTCTCCACTGCTCACTTTTGCCACTACAAAACTGGCGTGCTGCTTCCACAGTTTGGCACCAAAAGAATCACCGAACAAGATGGTGAAGCTGATCGTGGCGACGACGACCGATCCGGCCTCCGTCAACCCGGCCAATGCTCTCTTATCCAAGCCCGGCTGGTCCCCAACCCCATCTCTACAGGTTCCCCTCATCACTAATCATCAACCTCCGTTTTCACTATCATAAGATTCTTCACTGATTCACCCCTGGAATTTCAACAGGAGGATATGAAGAGCTTCGCTAATGGAGCCGTTAGGGTTTTGCTACACAACAGGAGCATAATCGAAGAGGACGACTTGGACGCTCGCTGGGAACAAGCCACCGGCGAACACGTGGACGAGCTCATCTTCTTAAGCAAGCACAAAGCCGCTTCCAGCCGCCCTGCGCTTACTGTTCATCCCATCGGGGTTCCTCATTTGCGAAACGGCGACGTTTTGCCGCAGGGCGGGAAGCCGGGCTGGGCCGCGCCGCCGAATCCGAGGATCGGGCCATGGCTCAGGCTCTTGAAGAGAATTGCACAAGATCATAACTTGGTCCCTGAGTTTGAGGTTTGAAACTCACCTCTCGGTTTAGGGTTTCATCATAATTGTGGATGATAGTGAATTGCATTGTTTTGAATTGAATGTAGGTAACTTTGGAGGCTACACATCATGGACCGATTACAGACACGCCTGCCATGTTCCTGGAGATTGGTGAGTTCAGTGAACTCTAGCTGTGTGGATTCGAGTTTCGGCGACGTTTTGATTTTGTGCCATTTCAGTTAGTTTTGGATACCCTGGATATGTTATGGACAAAGTGAATGGATTTTTTAACGTTGATTGGTAGGCTCTGTGTGAACTTTGTTGGATGATTATGTGATGTTTTCTGCATTACTCTTGCCGAGTTTTCAGACTTTCCGCTGTCTTTGTGGACCTTTCTATCTTTTTTCTGTGACATCATGTTGTGATGAATGAATTGTTCCTAAACTGAACGGGAAAATGGATGGAGATGGCTTCAGCGTTTAAATTTGCTCCAATGTCTGTTATAGTAATCTCATGAACATATTATTGTATGGATTAGATGATTACTTCCTTGATATGATATATTTGTGTGCAAAGGATAAAGTCACTGATTCTCCCTCTAGTGTTCTGGTTGCTCGGTCTGAAGTTCCTATAAGGCCTTGGTGAAACAATTTGTTTTATTCTGTTCTTTCATTGGGAGTTTCTTTGAGATTTGATTTGTTTCTTGTTTTTGATATAGGCAGTACAGATGATTGCTGGAAGAGGCAGGATGCAGCTGAAGTTATGGCTCTAGTTGAGTAGAAACCAACACTTAGTGGATTATCTTGAGCATCAGTCATTGCCTTTTGGTTTTTTTCAATAAATCATTTTCCTTCCCTTATTCGATTATCTTTTCTTTTACTTTTGGCTTTCAAATGGTGTCTTAGTATTTCTACTCTCCCCAAGGTTTTTTTTTTGGCTTTTGAGAATTCTTCTGAAGAAGTTAATTTATATGTTACATTTCTTCATATAAGCTATTAGAAGAAATGGATAAAGGCACAACTTGGGGAGAATAAATGGTGGCAATTTTTGTTTTTGCAGTTAGTTTGGGAAGGACTTGGGCTTGGAGGGGGAGCTGCTGTTGGAAACTGGAACGGGTACTAAAGATATAACTAAACAGTAGAATTTAGCATTGAGCTGTTTTTCTTTATTGTGATGCAAAGTTCATGTCTTTGTTTGAAAACTTAACCAAAATTTTTGGTCCCTCGTAAGGAGTTAGTTTTCTTCTCCTCATGTCAGCATATTATTCTCCAGAAGAATTCTTTTGAGCTTCATGATTCTTTATTGTGATGCAAAGTTCATGTCTTTGTTTGAAAACTTAACCAAACTTTTGGTCCCTCATAAGGAGTTAGTTTTCTTCTCCTCATGTCAGCATATTATACTCTACAAGGATTCTTTTGAGCTTCATGATATGTTTTGGTATCTTGTTCACCATTTATACATATTGCTGCCTTTATCGATGGATGTAGGACAAAATGTTGAATTAGTCGTCGTTCTTTCTTCTGCTTGTTGCATTGTGTTCTTCATTTCTTAACCTGAGTCTAGTGTACGGGCATGGGATAACTCTTGATAAACTATATCCACTGATATGTTATGAATTGTGCTTTTCTTATCTCTTCCATCAGCTAGTTTTTGTGTTACAGTCTAGATATTACTATTCATGTCCCTGATGATTCTTCTCTAACCTCATTTTCTATGTAATCGGTAGGGGGAACGATAATAAAAGAGTTCTGCTTGGGATAGGTGGTGGACATTATGTACCTCGTCATATGGATATAGCTCTGTAAGTTGGTCTTATTTTGTTCTTCTTTCAATTAATCTACAAACCAATTATTAATTAGCGACGTACTCCAGCTCCTTTCTGTTTTCCTTTGTCATGGAGTATTAGATATCAAGTGTGAACTCTAACCCTTCATATCATTGATAACGTCTAAGTAAATAGGTCTGAAAAAACTGCAAATGCAAGTAGATTTCCAGAATGTAGATTAAACTTTCTTCATTCCATTCGGAGCTTCAGGCTCCGTCCGTTTCCTTCCTTACCTCCCAACCCCACCCCTTGTTCTGAATGTGAGCGCTATTACTATGTAAATACATCAATTGACTTGATCTTTTTTTCTTTCTTTTTTTTTGGTAGCCACTTATAGTAGTCTGTGCATGCTTTCTGGAATTTTATATGAAGCATAGAACTATTTGTTGATGGTGGACGTAGTGAATCGGTTTTGTTAGTCTGTGAACTCAGTCCGTTCCTTCCATTTACAGGAAAGATAATGTCTGGGTGGGCCATCTAATTTCGGGTTATTCGTTACCAATGGAAGATCCGAGCCAGTC
Organism: Rosa persica; assembly: GCA_025331145.1. Lineage (NCBI taxonomy): Eukaryota > Viridiplantae > Streptophyta > Magnoliopsida > Rosales > Rosaceae > Rosa > Rosa persica. The sequence continues at coordinate 42,610,539 of WFKR01000004.1, read as the reverse complement.
CAAGACAGAAACAAATACAATAGATATCGGTGGAACTTGGAAACAATCAATCAAAGTAGCATTTGAGGCTACGCAATCGGCTTTCCCTGGTGGAGAAATTCTAGCTCATCTTGATCACAAGTAAGTAATGGTTGGTTTAATAAATCAACCATCCTATGTTAGACTCTTTATATAGAGATTTGAAGTCATTTGGGTGCTAAACGATGTAGTATAATGGGAACTTGAACCCTCATGCACCTGTATATTTAGTAAGATAATCATAAATTATCTTATACAGCTTCTTCTTGTTGATTGCAGGAGTTTCAAAAGCTGGCAAAAGAATGCTATAACGAGTTTCCTAGAGGAGCAGAACATTACAATTAGCAAACGCGATTTCTTCTGAATTTGATAGGGTGGCATTGCTTATACTTCAGTTCTCTCCAAAAACAAACTCATTTAGTCACTGAGATTTTAGTTGACAGAGTTAACTTACTGTTGTACTTGATGGCATTCACTCAGCTATACGTATTTATCTTTTCGGAAATTAGGTACTGACTATGGCTATTGAGAATGCCAATGAATAATAATACACTTGTGAAATAGAAAATATTAATCATAAATGAAATCATACATCTGTTCGATTTGATGGTCGTTATTTTGCAAGACATGGGCCGCCTTACTGTGGAAGTAGTGGTGTGACCTCTATTTAGTTGCCCAGGTTTTAATGAAGCCCATTAAGAAAAAATTCTTATCTTACATTTAATTAAATAAGAATTCACGGGCGAACTTGAAGCCTCCTATTCGTGAATGGGAGACTGACAGACATATTTTATTTTTTATTTTCCATCGATGGAAATTGGTAGTTCAAAGCTAGGACTTGACTCGCCTATTTGGATCTATATTAATATATTTTATTATAGACATTAGAGAGCAGTTGGCGTGGGCTAATAGCCTTATGACTAAGAGGGTGGATTGGTCTCCAGCTCCATCAGTGAAATTTCTGGGCTGCTTTCTCTTGTCAAACTTGTGGTGATTATGTTTGTCTTTGATTAAAGTATTTATGCCATGTTGTCAATTAGTCATCACTAGTATCAATACTTTAGCTGACCCTCATGATATTAAGCATGCATGCATCATGGTCCTTGCACCCAAGTATCACAAGACAGTATCAATGTCAACAAGGAAAGGGCTGGCATGCAATATAAATAATATGAACATCCTACCAAGTTTTTGGGTCAACTGTGAGAATTGAACCACAAGCTTATATCTCTTTTTTTAGTCTCTGTATATTTGTATTTAAACAATATTAATAATGAATGGAGTGAGCAGCAAGGCATATGGACCATAGAAGTGTTTCTCCACAAATATGACTCGAGTGATTTTAAAGATTAAAGTATAAGAAAAGAAAATGCTAGGTTTTTGGTCTGTTAGAAGCGAGAATGATTTTTACCGAGACAATAGGCTGACACCGAGTTGGGTTATTTAAGATAGTCTTCATAGGTTTTGGGGTTCTCATTTTTGGGCCTGACTTTTATGTTTATTGTCATTGTCCCAAATGAACTTGCTGTAGTTTACCACCGTCAAAATTAGTTGAACTTGATGCATGTTCAAGTATTCATCTTTATTTACCCAAAAAAAAAAATTCATCTTTATTTGGTAAAAAGGATCTATCAAGTGTGCAACTTTGTTTTAACAAAGACAAATGATGTTCACAATCAGCTTAGAATCGAGTAAATCTAATATATGGAGTATTGCGACATGAATGAAATCAATTATAACGCAAACTTTTGCGACATTGCTACACAGTTCAAATGGGTAACGCCTTGGAAAACTCCTAAATTCCAGTTTAAACAACATAATAAGGTAAACAAAAAGTGAGTCTAAGGGACAGAGTATATAAAGTTAGTTTCAAAGACACCTAAATTCCTCCAATCAATTTTCTTCTTATAATACTGTGCCAGATATCAATTTATTGGTCTTCATGTATTTTTTTTGTATTTTTTAGTCTTCATTTTTCCACAGAATACAATAGAGAGAAAAACGGGTTCAAAGTTCTGATGTCAACGCATAGTTGGAAATAAGGAAAAGTTTCCTTCAAGTTTTGAAAAGACGGAAGAGAAGCAAAATGCTGCAAGTATGCAATCCTTCTTGCCAGCCAAGAACTCAGATATGCAGGTCATCATCTCTTTCATAATTTCCAACACTCAAGAGGAAAGTCAAAAGACTCAAAGCCAATCCAAAAGACCAAATTGCTCGGAAAACTTTGCTGGCAACATCTCAACCCAAGCTAGCTAGGGTTTAAGCTTATATATATTTACAGTCAAAGGCAAGTACTCATGGCGCAATATATATTAATCTTGGAGGTGATGATGAGGCTCGAGTCACGCTGCTACAGGTATATATATATATACATATATATATATATATATTCTATTGACTATTGCTCTCAGTAAATCCAAGTTGGTAACCAACAAAAATATGGAATTAGACTAAATAAAGGTAAAATAGGGTTTCATATAAATTAGCGTTTCGATCATTTCTATCGATCAGTACTCTCAATTATCGATGGCCGACCAGGTCATTTTCAGAAAAGGGTATACTTGGAGTTGGGGAGACTTACCTTGGCCGAAACGCAACAACTGCTAGAGGCTGGAGCTGAGCCAAAATTCAAAGGAAGATACGGTGGGATATTTAAGCAGGATTGGGAGGCAAATATTGGTTCCAAAACTGGCTTCTGCTTTCTGGTCTGATTTGTCCCCAAGTACTTGGATTCTTCTTCTGTCCTCTTATATATAATAAAAGAAGTATAAAAGATGAGGGTCTTCGACAATGTTTGGCACGAGATTTTGAGGAACCCTACACCACCTCTAGGAGACTGAGAGCAAATGAAGTGCTCAAGCCAGTAGGAATACTTCCTAGTTTATATCAACTATATGCTTTTTAATAAATAAAATTGTTTTTGAAAAATACTGAAAAAAAGAAAACAATTCGAGGCCTGCCAAAACAAGGAGGCTTTGACACATTGTCCCCGCCACCCCCAACCCCCCAAAAAAAATAAAAAACACTTTGAATTGTAATAGTACTTTATCAATGAAATTATGTATTCATATGAAGAAGAAAAAAGGCTGAACTCATGGAAATACGAACAATGTTTTTCGCAAATATTATGGTTTCATAATCAATACTACACTATCGAAAGAAATTGATGAGGTTAAAATTAAAGAGAAAATTATTTGCTTTTCACCTTGATTCATTGTTTTAATTACGAAATTTAGACATAAAACTTCATCAACAATATGGATTGAAATATTATTAGGCATATGAAATATGTCATATTTCATCATTTGCAATAGATAGCAACCATACGAAAGTTATGTTTGAATACAAGAAAGTCAGAAACCCGATCCCTTACCAATATTGCTCTATATGCTGTTTGTATATTAGTTAGCCCGTCCAAACTGTTAAGAGTATATTTCTTTTTTTGGCAAAGAGTTAAGGCTTTTTTTTTTTAAAAAAAAAAAAAGCAGACTAGAGTCAAGTTGATACTGAAATGAGTTGCCGTATTTATTGGCAAGGACCAGGTGTACCAGTGGTCCATCCAAATTAATTGGATTAGATGGAATTTGTTTTGGTGAGGGGAATTGATTGATGAGAACTGAGAAGGATGCCTCTCATGACCTATCAATGTCAGTACCACAATGATTCCTGAATTCATTCCCAGATCCATATAACTATATATGGCAGAATGATGTGAAATTATTCATGCCCAAATCTTAGGAAGATTGTTGGAATAGTTACAACTAAAATTCCGGCACCTAATTTCCTGGACAGATCGATACAACTTTGCATAAGCAAAAATTCCTTATTTTGGTGATAGATATTACCCGTTCCTATCCCTAAGTAACAAGATTTGTAAACTAAAATCCAAAATGACTAATGAAGTCCAGTAAGATCCCGTAAACAAATGTAGCTATCTAGTTGACTAGTTAGATGAAAACTCATTGAAGAAGTATTTCAATTCCTCGATCCCAACAACCCCATTTAAATAATTATATCCATAAAAGCGTATTCCCATTCAAGTAGTCTCTGGATTGAATGTGAACGATTTATTATATTGAATACTAATGGATTGATTGATATATATATATATATATATATAAAATAAGTTTTCCTATATCAACAATCAATTAGCTTTCAACAAATCTCAGTCCAAGAACAGGAAAAATTTCCACAAACTTAAATTTGCAAGATTTGTTTGTATCTGCATAGATATTGAGTAGTCAGCTGGTAAAGATGTTATTCATCAATTAAGTTGTACTTCAAAACCTAATTGACTCTTTTTTTCCTTAATTGACTTTTTTTTTTTTGATTACATAAAATGGTGGTCGGGTGAGACTACCATTTCGGGGCCACAGAGCAACATGGATTGGACCCCTCCCCATGAAATGTTTTTTACATGCGGATGATCGAACCAGTCACCTCCTTACTATCAGGAGTATCAATGTAGCGCTCGCCCAACATGTAAGCACAGTATGCTTCCACTGCACCAAACCCCATGGGTCTTAATTGACTCTTTTTTTTTCCTTGTGATTTATTTACTCCATATTTGTTGAACGGTGTGACTAAACCCTACCTCCAGCCTCCAGCTGATATCAGAAAGTTCTGTTATTTAAAAATAAAAGTCCATCTGTTCATGCTTTCCAATCTCATGGGTTGTTTAGTTGATGATGAGATCTCTGATTTGCATTTGCTTTTGACCAAATAATTAACCTTTGATCTTTAAATTACAATAATTTATAAATTTCATTTACATAAACACAAACAATTAATCACAATGCCCTTTAGGTTATTCCAAGTAGTGATATGAGGGAGGTCACTGAATTGAGTTAATTTACATTATTTTCAATATAACAAAAAAAACACCTATTGACATTTGTGCATGTAATTTCTTATTTCATTTATTTATTTTTGACACTCCATTTTGGACCACGTTGCCAGAAGATAACACCAATATCAATACATTGAATTATATGTATCTGTTTCCTCCAAAACGAAAGAAGAATGAGAAGAGAAGTAGAACCCCAGTTTTTCTATTGCAAAATGGCACATTGGATACTGACATACCGTTACTCACGCGTGTCGACCATGATATAATTTATAACAATCTTACCTTAATTTTTTAAGTTAGATTAATTTTTTAAGTTATAGTATTTGTTAGCTACCGTCAGTCCAATTAATTAAGTTAAAGAGTTCAGTTGGGATCTCCAGTCTCCACATGTAAACAGGTACAAACAAAAAAAACAGAAGAATCGAATTGCCCAAGATGAAAGAAGAAGAAGAAGAAGAAGAATCCCTATGCAAATATGTCTTTGATTGCTCGGAGGTCAAAACTCTCATGCATTGTGATCAAGTGGCATTGCATACCTAAAAGGTTCTTTGTATAATAAGGGGAAGTGAACCTATTATTAGTATAATAATTTCATTTAGTTTCTTTCTTTTATTCTTTCTAGATATCGATCAGTAGTAGTAACTTATTACGAGAGATCGATTCAGGGTTTTGAATTTTACTATTTTAGATAGATCGTGGTCTACCGATCTCTTTATAGCCTCGTTAAATCTCTTCGGCATTTCTAGCTTCAACTTTGCGATCTCTCTACAGACTTTTGCAACTAGTGTGACCTCATGACACTGGCCCAAATCAGTTTGGAAGAGAGCTCGCGACGGCAGGGACAGTACTTTAGAATTGGTTTAAATAGTTTTGTGTTGATCGACCTGCCCACTAATACAGAACGAATGTACTTAAAACTTCAGGAAAAGACATCCATAATTACTGAAGATAAAAAACTTAATTGTAGAAAATGAAAGATGATTGTGATCGAACTGACGAACTAGCCGTGCTTTGTTGTGGACAGCGCAATGAATAGGATTTCTTTTCCTTTGTGAGAAAGAGAGATGAGAGAAAAAGAAAGTGGTCACACTGTACGTAGTATTATTACTGTAAACAACCCAACAGAAGCCATGGACTCAAGGGTCGAGGAACAATGGATCTGATATGTTTGTTGAATTCAACCCACCTTCCATCAGATCGAGTCTTCGTCCTTATTACTATCTAGCTCCATCGATACCATAAAGATGATGAAGGCCTACCGGTAGTTAGCTGCGACCTGCCCTACCTACTCTACTCGAGCTACTCCATTCTATGCCCTCTCATGCATTATTAATTCTCTCTCTATCTCTACCCCATTCAAATGGGTAGGCCAAAGTTTACAGTAAAACACTTGTTTGGTGTGCAAAATTGGATTGAATATGCGCTTATTTAGACCAAAAAAAAGGGAATGGAGGCAAACTTCTAATCCTGCGCCAGCCCAGGAGCTCATCAAGCAACACATACAACTGCATCGCAATCCACCACTACTTGCTCTGGTTACGGTTTCAACTTTCAAGCAGACCCAGGCTTTCCCATGCATGCCTTTAAGTTTGCTTTTACAAATTACTCAACTGAATACTTTAGGAGTTTAGGCTAGTTAATCTCCAAGCATATATATATATATATATATATATATATATATATATATATCTGGTTTCGAGCTAAATTCTAGCTGCTGTTCCCTAAAATAGGAACCACAACACAATAATACGGTCTGTATATGAATCGTAGAGTACTAGTTTAAAAATAAAGAATATGATTCTATCAATTGCTCGGTCATTACAAATATATAGCTAGCTAGATTACTATATCATCAACTTGGGGAGCTACATGCGTAGCCATATCACTGCGCCCCTAGCCAGAATATTAGGTTTGGGACCTCATCAAAATTAGAACTACCCCATATTCTACATAAGTGGGACTATAATTGACTTTCTTTTAAGAGTTGGATACTCTTCAATCAATCCCTACCCATTCATTTCTTACCACGTGAATAAACCGCGAATTATATTGGATATGGTCATTAATGTAAAAGTTAACGTGAAAATATCTCTCAGGTTCGCTCATAAGTACCTTTATTGGTGGAATGACATAATGTCCCATAATATACTTTTCTCATTCATATGTTTTTCTTGTTTAGTATGCAAGCAACTTGGCAAAAAATCAAGGGGCATGTTTAACAGCCGTGAGGCATGACACACTATACTTTACGCCACTGATGAACGATGGAATTATTCATGGTATACTCAATTCTATATCTTTCGATCACATCTTTTAGAACATCAATTTACTGACAGATGCTTTGGCTAATCTCGATGATCATAAAGTTGTTTGAATTATTTGTTCATATTCTCTAAAAGCTAGCAACACTTGTTTTAGAGTTGATGTTTTAAGTATTGATGAAGACTTAAGAGTCTACGTAATAGACGTTGTCGTTAGTTCGATAAAATAAAAATATTAAATTCATTTTCTACTTATACCATGGCCCCACCTTTTATCCCCGGCCGAATGCCGACAAGAAAAGCCTCACGTCCCCGTCCCAGCGCACATTAGCAAGGCCACCACACCGCGCCACCACGTGTGCACCAGTCAGATTAAGGCCAGAAGTAAAAACTAAAAAGCGCCCTTTCAGATTATCTTCCAATCCCCTGCACCGCCGCCCCACCGTAACGCACCCTCCAAACTCGGACCACCGCACGATGCCCCCACGCCCCTCCCCACATCCAACGGCCCACAATCCCCCCAGCAGTCTAAAGCCCCACCCCGGAAAGCGACAGCTACAACGTCGTCGTCGCCACTGTGCTCCCCCCTCCCCTTAGACTTTCGGAAAGTGGAGAGGATGAAACTCGTTAGAGAAGCTGGCCCCCACCCTGACGTCATATCGCTTAATATATATAAATCTCAGAGATCCCTGAAACTAACAAAAGTTGATGATCTATAACAGAAAAAATATATAGAGAGAGTCAAAGTTACAGCTCCGAGTACTACTCCAGCAGCAGCAAGCATTGTGTTACAGAGCAAAAGTTACTACTATTATTATTATTGTGCCGTGTGTTTCCGGCGATCGTGATCACCGGAAATAATATATACTTTGGTGGCACGGCAAGGGAAGGTGGTTGTGGAAGTGAGAACTGGACAGGTAAGGAGCAGTAAAGGAGGTTTGGAATGAATTGAATTCAGTTTTTGGGATAAGGGCTTTGCTATTAAATGCTGAAACCCAATTCTATTTATTAGGCCACAACCCAAAACAACTTCCCGTTCTACTCTTCTTTTTCTAGTTTTTTCCTTTACCCAACTTTCTTTCTCTCTGTATCTGTCATCAAAGTATCACTGTGATTTTGGGCTTGATCGTTTTTATCATCCGCTTTAATTCAACCACTACGACGGAATGTTTTCTCTTTACCTAAGGTTTCACCTCGTCTTTAACTCTCTTTCCTCTGTTTTGAATTTAATACTGGGATTACGATCTGAAAGTTGTGTCAAAAGGTATTCTTTTTTGTTTATATGTATGACAGACATATATGTATTAGCTGTTTTGAGTCTTTTGCTCTCAATTCTGGAGCTGATTCTTATTGTTCTGGGTTCTTGGGTTGTGGTTTTGGGTGCAGTTGGTTCTGAACTGAGGAAGAGGAAGAGGAAGAGGAAGCTGCTGTTCTGTGTATTACCAGATTAAAGGTACTGTCTTTTCAAGTTTTTATTGTTGTTGTTGTATGATTTAATATCTTCTGGGATCTGATTTAGATCTTTCTTATTCCCCCACTTTGGTTTTTTTACTAGTTTTCTTCCCATCTGAAGAGATTCAACTCTGGGTTTTCACTTTTCCCTCTGTTTGTTTATTCATTTCTTGTCTGAATTCTACTGGTTTAGATCTGATCACTAGTTTTGTTTGATTGACAAATAGAAATGGTGGTGGGAATTGGGAATCTTGTAAAGGGGAAGGTCTTTGATTTCAATATTTTACTAATTGTTTACCTCTTTAAAGTCTGTGGAGGCTGAGCCTCCCTCAAAAAAGTACAACCTTTTCTGTTGTCTTTTTGTACATTGAGAACTCTCACTTTAGACTCTCTCTACTCTCTGCCAAAAACAATCAGGCTCTGAACTGATTTTATGTCTCCCTACTATTATGTTTAACATTGGTTTTGGGAATTTTCATTGTTTTACTTTTGGTGGAAAAGAAACAAAGAACTTCTGAGATGTTGGTTTATGTACCCAGATTTTGTAGCTGGAAAATACTATTATTTTTTCTATTCCTTCCCAGAAATTTCCAAATAGGTATTACTTGAGGAAAATGTTTTTGATTTATTATGTTATGTGCGAGATGGAAAACTTTGTGTTTGTGGGCGGCATTTTGTATTTTTTTTTTCGGTTTTGTTAACATATCAGGGTGGTCATCTTCTTTTCTTTCCATGGGTCTTAGACTGCTCAGTTGTAACCCACCATTACCTAATACTTTGCTTCAAAACTCACCGTTTTCTAATACTTTTTCTTCATTATGAAGAGCAATAATGTAGTTGTGGGAGCTGGTGATTATTATTTTCACTAAACTTCTATTAATTATTGCAGTTGAGGCTCTAAGGTGGTTATCCAGCAATGTTTGAATTTCATGTCTGCTTTTGATGCATCTTTCAGATTTTTCGCTAGTTTGTGATAAATCATATACAAGTTCATAGAGCTGCATGAATCATTGAATCTTGTGATATTTCCTACGATTAAAGCGTTACTGTTTTCACATGTTATTCAAACTTGGTTCATATGGAATTGGTAGTTAACAAATGCAATGCATTTTGATCAGCAGGCCAATTCTTGAAAATATCCCCTGCAGTAGCTTGGAAGCTTTCTTCTGCACTACAGAATCCATGTAAACATGAAACTTGGTAAGTTCTTATAATCTTAAATTGCATCAAGTTTTGGTTCTCATGTTTCTGTCTCCATTGAAGTTTCATAATTTTTTATATATTTGAGAATATTTTCATAAAATAGGTATTGAATTACTTACGACTAATGTAGAATGCTATAGCCTTCTTTCCCTCATTGACTGGCGTGGGGGTGAGTTTTGCTTTTAAAGTAAATAGGCACCCCAAGTCTTCAGGGGTCAGAGTACTCCTTTTAGCATCCACTTGGGGTTGTTCTACCTTTGCAACCCTTTTAAATCTTCCTCCTGTTGTCGAGTTCTTATACTCATATTAAAGAAATATCATTTACTGCAGAGAGAGAACCGGTGTTTGGCCAATTAAGTTTAAGCCACAAGCCTGATTATAAACCTTTTGATCACAATGAGATTACTCTGAATCCTGGGGGATTACAATCAGCAAATTGGATTGGGAAGGAAAGTCAGACCAGGGTTTTGTTTGATTCGAAGGACAATGAGGAAGATGCTGTTCAAAATGATGGAATTGACTTGACTGCAACAAGATTTGATTGTTCAAAGAGTGTGGATGATTTGGAAACCTGTAATGAAGGTGAATCCAAAGGTTTTTCGCCTGAAAACTTAGAATCTTTAGGGAAACAATCAGAATATTATATGGACAAAAGTGTTACAGAATGCGACTTGCCAGAACTGATAGTTTGTTACAAAGAGAGTAGTTGCAATACCATCAAGGATATCTGCATTGATGAAGGAGTGCCTTCCCAAGAGAAGATCCGGTTTGAGACAGATGTGGATGAGAAGGCATTTTGCACTTATTTGTCTTCTGATAAGGATCAGAAACACCTACTGCTTGAACAACAAATGGACACTATTATGACCATTCCAGACGATTTCAAGTCTTCTGCACAGAAATATGATGTAACGAAGGATTTTGTCATTGCTTCTGATGCCAAGGATCTAGTGCAGAGAGAAGAAGCAATGTATGATGCATCAGAGAAAACCGCAATTGATGTTTCCACAGACATGGTTTCCCCTGAAAATCAGTCGTCAATGCTTGACTTGCGAACACAGAATTTGAACTCCAAGTCCTCTAGTAAGGCCAGCAATGAAGCTGTACAAGATACTGTTCAGGTATACAACTAAACTTTGATTATTGCATAATTTACTTTAGAAATGTTGTAATGGAAGCACTCCTTTTACTTCAAATAAAATGTTTTTCCCAATTCAGACACCATATGGAGTTTCGAGAGTATTGGAATTCAGGTTCCATGGTAGTTTTTTATAGGTTACCGGTATGTTGGTGCTTTTGCAACGTTAGGAACTGAGATGGGAGTTCTAATATTTGATTAATAAAAAAAAAAAAAAAATTACAAGGTGAAAGGTAAGATCAATAACTCTCTTTTCAATTGGAATTACACCTTTTAATTCTTCATAGCAATCATACCTATGTTGTGCTTGTCCTTGGTCGCAGAGACTGACAGCTCTACAACTCTCTTGCCACCAGCAATAATTTGGTGGAAGTTAGAATTTTAGCTAGATGCTGTGGAAAAGTATATCAATGGTTTGTAGAATCTGATGTTAGTTTGCTATGGTTTTAATGCAGATATCGAGTGACAAGGAAAGTGAAACAGCAGAGACTCACAGCGGTGCTTTGGTTTCAGCAACGGAAGAATCTAAGGATATTGAGGATGGAGCGTTCTTGAAGCGAGATCCTGTTCCTTCAGCTGTAGAACTAAACTGCCATGTTGATAAGTTATCTGACATTAGTGAAGTGGAGAATGGAAGCATTACTGTTGGTTTGGACCGTTCAGCACCTGTATCGATTAGTAGATTTCCAAACCTGGATCCTGCCCCTTCCACTGATGGATCAAACTGTCTTCTTGACGAGTTGTCCAACAATTTTAAAGCGGAGAAAGGAGGAAGCAGTTCTTGTGGTGTGAACTGTTCAGACATTCTTGGGGATGTATGTCCCCAAAATGGGTTCAGCAAACATATTGAAACTCAAAATATGTCTGAAGATGCTAGTGATGACATATGTGATTCAAAAACTATTTCAAGCAAAGTTCAGCCTTGTTTAGCACCTGTGACTATTGCCAGAGGGGATTGTCCTGAAAATGGTGCCTGTCAACATCCTGAAACTTCAAATACGTCCATGGTTGATGAGGACATTTCTGATTCAGAGATTGTTTCAAGCCAAGTTCAAAATTCTTTAGTCCCTGCGACTATTGCCAGAGACGAATATCCTAAAGAGGGGAATTTTAATGCACAGGATGTTCCGATCCAAGTTCAACATGAGCTGGGAGAGACTAGTTTCTCCGCAGGAGTTCCTTTGTCGACCCTTATAAATTATAAGGAACCAATACCTTATTCAGGTACACACAATGCTTCGAGTGAAGTGCAACATGATCAGGGGGAATCAAGTTTCTCTGCCGTAGGTAACTCATTGAGTCTTATAAATAGTTCGGGACCAATACCTTATTCTGATTCAGATGGATTCCTCCTTCAACGTGATCTGGGAGATTCGAGTTTTGCTGCAGTAGGTCATGTCTCGAGTCTCATAAATAGTTCGGGACCAATACCTTATTCTGGCAGTATCTCCCTTCGATCAGACAGCAGCGCAACCAGCACCCGCTCATTTGCCTTCCCTGTGTGAGTTACACTCGAACTCCTGATCTTTTGTATACAAACAGTTTTGTAGTTTCCCCAACTACATGATTGACCCGTTGACATGTTTTCTTTGGCATGCAGTATGCATCCGCATGAACCATTCAGCAGTCCAGTGAGAATGGCAAAAGCTGACCGGAAGCTTTTGCGTAAACATAGGGGTTGGAAGCGGGGTATTTTCTGCTGTAGTTTCTGAATGCCTCTATGTTCTTAGTTTTAAGTTGAATATGTGCAGCCCAAAATATTATTCGTCAATACATACATCATGCTCTCTGTCTTGGGATGTAATTTGCAGTAGGATTGTAGGTGTTTATGCGTGCACTCTGAGGTCTAAGCAGTATCTTATAATTTTTTTCATTTTCTCTCATTGGTTTATTTTTGCGTGTCAAAATTATTTAGTCACTGTAAATCTATTAGATTGCTGAGTTCTATAAGAAAACTGCCCCCATTGAGCACCTGGTTTGGTTTATCTTTGGTGGCCTGGTTCCATTTCAAGCCAATTCCTAAGATATTGATTGATATATACAGATTGATTAATCATAAGCAAAAAAAAAAAAAAAACTTGATAAATATATTCCAAGAAGAAAATATTCAAAGAAGTTGCTTCCTGCTCTTTATTTTGGGCTTTTGGATGGCTTCTGGGCACCGGTGATTCCAGGTAGGAGGAGAACGTAAGGTTTTCTTTATAGTGAAGGCAAGATGCTAAATACAATGTATCAAAGAAGCTGTAATATATAATTTGTTAAATATTTTTCCCTATAAAGAAAATTCACCATTGTTTATCGGGCTACATGCTGGTTTACTCGGTAATGTTGAGAACTTATTTCAATGCCATCCAACTCTAAAAGTTGGCATACATGAAAAACATGGATTCATGCACTAAATTAAAAGAAAATTACTGCAATCGTAATCAATTTTTATTTTTCTTTCTGTTGGGGTTAATATATTCCAAGAAGAAATGCAAAGAAGTTTCTTTGGTACACTGTTTAAATTGGGCTTTGGGTGGCTTCTGAGCGGTGGTATACAAATACACGGGATTTTGTCTAAAGTAAAAGCAAAATGTTTGATAAAATATTTCAAATAAACTAAATGACTATTTTTTAAAGTGAAGACAAGATGCGTGATACAATGTTTAAGAATTATAAAAATACATAATTTAATATATTTTCTCACCTTATTGAAGAAATTAACCACACCTTTCCTTAGTTGGTTTGCTTGTAAAATTTGGCATCATTGCTGACATTGCATACATTTAGAAATTGAATCTCGAGCTATGTTATTGATTTCAATGCTCTAAGGCATCTAGCCCATGAAAACGAAAGAATTTATGTAAGCTGCTAATTGCATTGTTATGATTCATTTGACATACGAGATGGCCTTTGCACCTTTTGAGCTATGCAGAAGTTGGGATTCTGATACACAGAATCAAGAACATGTCATAAGGAATGTCATAAGGAGACAGTAGAATATCTTTCTTTCTCCCCTTATGGGCAAGAAAGGGTTGTGCTAAAGTTGAGGCTAAAACAGGCATTAACATTTTGGGGTGATGGAGAAGTGTGAAATTAAACATTGTTGTTATAAAAAAAAGGAAAGGGTCCAACTTGTATAGTAGTGTATAGAAGGTGACAAAACCAACCCAAATGGTGTGAAACCCTTTAAAAGGGAAAGCATATATAGAATTAATATATACAGACATTTCCATCTACTTAAGTGTTTTGGAACTCTAAGTTTTGTGCTCTGTGTATTCCTCCCATCTCTCTCTTTTCTCTGTGAGTTTCCAACCACTATTAAGTACTTATAACATTGAGAGAAGCTAGCTAGTCTACTCATTCACAATCATCTCAGATAATTCAGATAGTATGGAGCTGGTATTCTTCACCAGTGTCACTATGCTATGCATTCTTCTCTCTACTTTGCTAACACCTTGTACTTATTCTCTGCAAATTCAAGGGCAGCCATGGAGTAAAGTAGCTGGTAATCCTCTCTCTCTCTCTCTCTCTCTCTCTCTCTCTCAAGATGAAAATGAAGTCGTACTAATTACGTTGTTGCATTTCTGAGCAGCCAAGAAAGAAGTTCAAGTCTCTCAGCTCCATGCATTGCCAAGAAAGCTTCGACTCGCTGAAATAGAAGCTACTGTAAGAACAATCATAGCTCTAGCTTCCTCAAACATATCTTTTCTCATTAATTCGTCATCGGTTTTTAGCTAGGTTCAACTCAGTATATCACTTCGCAACTAATCTGTTTCCGTTCTATGTTCTGAAAAATAGGTTGCAGGACAAGAAGGCCAAGATTCAGCACCTAATCACAAAAAGCAGCCGAATCAAAATGTTCTAGCTGCAGGTATGTAGATTACATTCGAAAAACTTGTTCATGATCTCTAATGATGTTTGCTCATGATGAAAATATGTTTAAGAGGGATTCAAGTTTAAATTTTGTGCGGTTAGCCAACTGCTCTCTTGGTTGAATAGCTAATAAGATAGCTACAGCTAGGGATTTCTTAAAGGCGTGCAATTCTATGTAGTTAATTTAGTTTTTCCAAGTAACTGCTAAGAATGTCATTTAGTCGATGACCTACAGAAGTAATTTATTTTTAATATATCAGTCACGTCCACATTGGCCTAAATCAATTTGAGTGATTTATGACTTCAGGTACTAAGCCATTGATCCATAAAGAAGAAGAAGAAGGTGTAGAGGTGAAGCACAGCAGTTCAGGGACATGGAAGGAATGGATGGAGAGCGACGACGAGGACACATCGGCGTTCTTCACAATGGACTATTCCAAAGTCAGAAGACGACGCCCGATACACAACAAGTCCTTGAAGCCAAAGGGCGTTAAAGTTGCAGCAGCAGCAATTCCATGAAAACATGCATGTTTCGTCTCTAGCCTGGATCAGAAGTAGTACACAGATAAAACATAAGCGCTGCGGATACACACGACACTGGTTAATTTTGCAAAAAGTAAGGTTATTGTAATTAGGGAATTAAATTGGGAACTGAGGGGTATGTCTTGTAACCATCTCTTGTGGCCGACATTAGGGAGCAAAACCCAAGATTTGCTTGGTTAATTACTAACTAGGAGTAAGGACCCTACTTATTCGTTCTAAGCCTTCTTGTGTTGTGTTTGTTCACTAGTAGTCAAATGTGGGCTACAAACCCCAACATTTCGTAACGTGGTCTCTTACAACTTACATTATTTTTATAACTAGAAGCTTAATTATAGTATAGTATAATAAGTATTATTATTATTATTAGGTGTAACCCAACATTACGTGCTTGATTATAGTAAACAACATTGTTTTGTAATACAAGTGGGTGACAATCATCCTTGGTAGACTCGATTCCTATAGCACGGTACATTTTTCGCATTTACATATGTACTTATTTACACTAATTAGACTAATTAACTAAGCTAGCATGCAATTCTTAAGTGATATATTAAAGGAGGTATGGATGCATTTGAATATTGGTGCCCTAATAGGGAGCGTTAATTTCGAGTAATCTTGACCTGATTATGTTAAAAGCACGATTTTGACTTAATTTGAATGTTATATATATGAAGAGAGATGTCAGCGGAATTGTGTGCGAAGTTTTCTTTCTTATTATGTAGTTAAGTGACGAGTGATGTTAGATAAATCATATTTTTGAATATACATGTATCTCACATTATGGGACGGCTGTATATATATATGTGTATATATATATATGTATGATACTATGATGTAACATCATGTGTTAGTTCTTTTGATCTTATTTAATCACTTAGTTATCGATCATCATGGTCACTCGAGTTTTGTACGATACGTTATAGTCATCTATACTGTGCTTTATATGAGCAAATGACTTTGATTTTAATAATTTGTTTGCAAACATAATTCTTGTCTGGGAACTCAACAACACAATAAACAAGATAATTAAGACTAGTTTCTTGAGTTTCTAGACGATAAATATTTTGCCATGGTGCCTGAATGTTCTTCAAGTAAATTGCATGGTGCTTAGAAAAGAGATTCCAGCAAAAACGGATCCAGAATAACCTTTTTAAACGTTCTACTAGTCTTCACTTGCTCTACTTAATACATATATATATATATATATATATATACATATATATATATATATACAGTCCGATTACACTAAGGATGTCCTTAGTTTTTCTTAGGTGCGGATTTGGTGTTTTTACCCACTTTCCGATCATATTTTCACATCTTAACCGTTCAGTTTTTAGAGCCTAATGTATAGATCCCCCCTGCAAAATTTCAGTCAATTTGGTGATCGTTAAGGCATCCAAAACTGCAATTTACCATTATAAATACGAACGGTTCCGATTCGACAGATTCGGTCCGTTCGTGTAAATTGCAGTTTTGGATGTCTTAACGATCACCAAATTGGCTGAAATTTTGCATGGGGGATCTATACATTAGGCTCTAAAAAGTGAACGGTTAAGATGTGAAAATATGATCGGAAAGTGGGTGAAAACACTAAATCCGCACCTAAGAAAAACTAAGGACATCCTTACCTGAGAAAAATCCTATATATATATGTATATATAAGTACTCCGATCAAACTATCAAATTAAAGTAATTATAAAGTGAATTAATTCTCAATTCTGGCTATTCAACTATTTAATTGGGAAGGATTATTTCTTCATTCTGGCCTGATCGAGCTAGCTAACGTTTTTGGGACATGGAAACGAGTGGCAAATCAAACACGACTCCAGCTCGTTGTTAAATTGGTGGTGGAAATGACCAGGATTGATGCAAAGCAATGCATATGATGATCGGGTCAAATACGTAGACAAAGTGAAGCAAGTGGTGTTGAGCACGTATGGTCTTTCATCTCAGATGTGGATTGTCTACCCTGATATAGAAGTTGGAGAAAAAAGTCTAAATTTGATAATTAACGATTTCTTTCTTTTTTCATACAAAATTTTTATATGTATATTTCCTTTCACTGGAAACTTATTTGCTTTTTTCTAATAAGAAATTTCGTTGTTTTAAAATGGCTGTTCTCTGAAGTTTACGGAGTTCGTGAGCTTCGTTTCGGTGTTCTCAACATGCATGATACTGATTGTCTTGTTTCTACCCTGCCTGCTTCAAATGCATTTGTACGTGATTGCCGACTAGTGTTAATCTCGTTAATCAGTTAACAAGAGGGCACCTCTGATCCCATTAATCGTGTAGTGATTGATCTTTTGGCTTTGGACCTCCAACCTGACTGATATTATGATGATGACATTTTTGAGGCTGTTTTTCTACAGTGTTAAAGTGTTTTGTACCATAAGGCCTTGTTTGGTTCACAAAAATGAAAGTAATTATTTTGTCTTTCTCATTGGAAGGGAAATGAAATTTTCCAAAAATTTCAATTCTGATGTTTGGTAACATTAGGAAAGTTATCATGAAAGTTGTTAAAAAGTTTGTAATTAATTGAATAAATAATGTGTTGTGAGTAATAAATAGAATGAAATGAGGAGGGAAAGTGATTCTTTTGGTGTTTGGAATGAACCACTTTACCACTTATTTTCTTTTCCTCCAAGAAAGTATTTCCTTTACCTCCAGGAAAGTATTTCCTTTCCTTTTGTATCCCAAACGCAAGAAATGAACAAGTTTCATTTCCTGATGCTTACTTTCCTCGAACCAAAAATGGCCTAATTGTGCGCATTAATGATATTGTTGTTATAAACGGAATTAGTAATGTGTTGTAAGATTTCTTTTGGTTTTTTCTGTTAAATTTATGTTTGGGTGCGGCTATTGCCACCATACAATTTTCTTTGTTCACCCTACTTGCTCATTACACCCTACATTTTAATTTCAATTCTTAAATTTACTTATGTAACCAATTTCTCTTTCCAAGAATATCCTTATATGACATACCCAATTAAAAGAGATTTTTTTAAAAAACAAAAAACTCTCATTTAATTTATACTAATAAAAAAACGAAAATATATTAAAGTTAACAACTATGAGCAATGAAGAGGAGATTGAGATTTTTCTTTTGTGTTTTAAATTTTTACTTTCGGTGTTCACAAAATGTTTTGCAAAAATTTGGATATAGTTAACACTATGATTTTGTGAATTGAATAATGAAATCATGATGAGGTGGTAACAAAAAAAAAAGACAAAAAAAGAGTAATAAAATCAAATTTGGGTGGAGAAGATGAAGATTAATGTTATCCAATGAGAAACTAAGTAGTCTTTCTATTTCATTCAAATGTTTGTAGGGTGAAAAACTAAGTAGTTTTTTTTTTACAAATTTGGATTTTAGAAAATTAATGTACTTAGTAGTCATTTTGTACTTGGATAATATAGTCTTTTAATAATTTAAATGTTTGTAAGGTGAACTGAGAAAATAGTAGGGTGGCAATAGACGCACCATTTATGTTTTTTGCTTTTTTGTTTTGAGTAAGTTCGTACTTCAGTTTGTTAATGATCATTATTTACTAAGAATCTTCTACTATAAATCATTTCGGCATTGCTTTCTCACGTTACGGCTAGTGTACAACTAAACTGGATGTATGTAATACTTTTTTAAGATATCATTCTTCCACTTAAAATAGATGTGTGTTATACTCTTTTAACATATGATTCTTCCACTTGAAATAGATGTATGTAATACTCTTTTAACATTCTTGCACTTAAACTAAAATGGGGTTTTTTTTCTTAAAAAAAAAAAAAAAAACGAAAACGAGATTTTATTCATACCTCCCTAATTTGTATTTAGAACTCTCACCGTATTTTGTACCATTATACTTCCAGTTTTGGCCTTATTGTTTTCTCTCTACACCTCCCATCTTTCTAGCTAGTTCCTACCTCCACTACTCCACACCATCTGGGTCTTCATCCCAAGTGAGTTGTCTCCCCATCCCAAGTTAATGACTCCTCCACTACTTCCAAATGAAACAAAGCAATATGTTTAAACATTTATGTCCATTTTATAAGGTCAATTATGAGCGCAATTTGGCTTATTTATCAAATTGGATGTTGAGTACCAGCGCTAATGAACTTGAAATATGGAATCCTGCAAATAGAACATCATTTGAAAAGTTAGAAAGCTCAATTTGTAGATAGACGATTGATACATGAGAGAGACGCAAAAGTTTTGGGATATTTTTTTTTTGTCTTTCTAAATGTACTCGGCAAATTTTTATGTAGATCTAGCAAGTTTTTTACACCCAGCGAATGATAGAATTTCTAATTACAATGAGCAACTTTTTCAATAATACCCTTATTATTAATTAAACCCAGCAAATCTCACGCTCAAAACCCACACCGAGCAAATCTCACACCCAAAATGTACCCAGCAATCTCCTCCATGAATTCGTCGTGGTCTGCACTAGAAGTGGCAAATGAGCCAGCCTGGCCCAACCTGGCCCATTTTAAGCGGGCCTAGTCATGCTTCGTACCGTGTTTGGGCAGGCCCATTTATTATCGTGTCGGGCTCGTGCCGGCCTATTTACTTAAACATTAAGCCCGGTCCAGCCCATGACCCGAGCCCATATCTTGCTGGACCGTGCTCGTGCCGTGTCAATAAATGGGCCGTGCTCGTGCCTACCCATTATAAAGCACGATTTTAAAATCTTAATTTGAATAAATAAAAATTAATTTTATTTAACTATTTAGAAAATTAAAATAAATTAAGCTCTACAATATTGTTCTTAATCTTAGCTTTTTTTAAGATTAGTTTTTTAATATTTTTCATATTCCACTACAAGAAAGAAAGAAAGAAAAAAATAACTCAAAATATATTGCTTGTAGTATATTATTGGGAGATTAATCTTTATTTATATAATGAAGATTTAGTATTATATTATTATTTCCTTCATTCTATGGTTGTATTATTATGAGATTAGAAAAAATACTTTATGTTAAAACAAGGATATAATATTTTATTTCACTATTTTGACAATATAAAAAAATAACATGGGTGGAATTGTCATGAGATTTTAAATAAAGAGATCTAATATTCAAATCTCATCATTATGGTTTTTAAATATTTTCAAAAACAAAATGAAATTTTGTGTTTGTAACGGGCCAACCCCTAATATGTCGTGATCGGGCCGTGTCGGGCTCGGACCGGGCCGGGCCAATAGGCCAATATTCCTAGGCCCAACCTCCTTTATTCTAACGTGCTCGGGCCGTGCCGGGCTTGGACCGGGCCGGGCCAATGGGCCAATATTCCTAGGCCCAACCTGGCCCTTTATTCTAACGTGCTCGGGTCGTGCCGAGCCAATAGCGGGATTGGGCCGTGTCGGGCCTATGTCGTGCTCGTGCTTAGCGGCCCGTTTGCCACCTCTAGTCTGCACCCTTCACCCACTCTAATCTCCATCCATGATACTCTTTTTGCTCTAAAACTCTTAGCAGCTAGTTCATTTCTAAACTTTCCCAATTTTTTTTCCAAAAAGTTAGTCTCTTTTTGGTTGAAGAAAGACGGAGAACTGCGTGAGTTATCTTAAAGAGCTTGGAATGAGGCTTGAAGTCTGAGTTCAGCTCATATTTGTGTTGATAGCGTCTAAGGCCTCAGGTGACAATAGCATGAGCAATGATGTTGTGCCACCGATTTTACATGCGTCAATTTAATGGTAAGGTTGTTGGAAGATAATTGCAACTGTAAGCATCTTTCTTGCTTGGAAAATAAAAGATATACGGCGACCTCTGACTGATGTACTTGGTGAGGCATCTAATATGGATCACAAATCGGATGGTTCAACTGACAGCACCCGAATCTAAAATTTTTCTCGATATAGGTTTTGCTAGGTTTATTAAAACGAGTATTATTGGAAAATCTGCTGTGTATACTTAAAACTTTTATAATTTCACTGAGTGTAAAAAGTTTGTTGGATGTACTTAGATATTTATCAACTACATTTAGAAAGACATTTTTTTAAATTTATTATTATTATTGTTTTTATAATTTTACAAGGACAAAGTTGGATTTTCAAAAGTTCAGAAATGAAAGAGGTCCCACACTATAGGAGGTATGAATATGAGCTCTTAATAAATAAAAAAATAGAGTTAAGTTTAATCGAAGAAAACGACAGGTCCAATTGGTTAATGAAAACTAACGGCGTGGCGCTTAAATAACCGCGTGGGCGCTGAGCTTTCATTAGAGTAAATCGCACCAAAGCGACGTCGTGGAGATGCAGCCTCTGGCTTTTTTCCTTGAGAAACAGAGTAGTAGCTAAGTAGGACTGGGAGAAAATCCAAAAACCCAAAGAGATTAGAGATCTAGATCAAAATTCAAAACCACAATGGAAGACCTGTGGAAGCGAGCCAAGAGCTTCGCGGAAGAAGCCGCCAAGAAATCCCAGACCATCACCACCTCCTCCGCCTCCGCCAAAATCTCCGACTTAGTCTCCGAGACTGCCAAGCGATCCCGCGAGTTCGCCGCCGAGGCCTCCAAGAAAGCCGACGAGATCAAATCCGCCGCCCTCAAGCAAGCCGATCAGATCAAGTCCCTCTCCGTCTCCGAGATCATACCTCCTCAGCTCTCCAACCTCTCCCTCGTCAACTCCTCCTCCTCCGCCTCTGCCTCGGTCAATGAGCCTTCGGCTGAGGAGCTTCAGAAGTTTGGAGTCTCCGACGATCTCAGAGACTTCGTCAAGGTACTCACTTCCGATACCTTCAAGCACTTCCCGATCCAAGGTGAGTAATTCAGCGCGGTTAAAAAGTTAATTTTAGTTGAATTGACCGGTGATTAGTGGTTTTTAACCGAAATGTGCGTTGCTGGATTTGGTTTAGATGAAGCGGAGGAGGTTTCTGAGGTGCCGACTACGGCATCGAATGTGAGGAAGGATCTGACTGAGTGGCAGGAGCGTCATGCCACTCTCGTTCTCACTACTGTTAAGGTCAGTTACCGATTCCGAAAGCATCTGAGTCATCATAGGCTTGTAAACTCTGATTTGTTGAAAGATTGATCTGTGTTGTGTAAATTGAAGTGTTTATGTCTATGCATAATGCTAGTTGATCCTCGAGATTGATGCTTTTGTTGTACGGAATTAGTGTCTTACAGTTTAGTTGCTGGAGCAGAGATTCCTTTCTTCAAGCATTTCCGATTGGAAAGTGCAGTGTATTGATGATCTGTGGTGATTGCTGTTTACTTTGTTGCAGGAGATTTCAAGGTTAAGATATGAACTGTGCCCGCGTGTTATGAAAGAAAGAAGATTCTGGAGGATATATTTTACCCTTGTGAGCAGTCATGTGGCTCCGTAAGTATCATTTCGTTTCAGTTAAGCATTTTCAATTAAATTGATGGTTTACGCATGCGTATGAGATTCTTGCATGCTAAGTGAACTTGAGTATTGAACAAGAATTAAGCAAGAATCTCACTTTAGTCAAGAGATAACTTTGCACTGAGACAACTCAGACAAAAGGTGGATGCTTCTTTGTGGGGTTTTGGAGGTTGACTGTGACCATTGCTAGGAAGAGATTTGTTAAGTTGAAAAAATTGCCTCAATCATAGACTTTTCTTTCACTGACCGTGAACCTGTGATCAGATATGAGAAGCAATATATGGAGGAGTTGAAGCTCAAGGAAGCAGAGCAATTGAAAGATGATAAAGCAAAGCAAACACCTGTTGTTGGAGAGGCTGATGAAGCAGAAGGAAGTGAAACAAACAAGAAGAGCTTAACTTCCAAATCTTCATCAACTGAGCAGGACTTGGATACATTCCTTTTGGGGGATCTTGAAGACAGCGATGAGGGTCAAGGTCCAGTTTCTTTACCTTTTGACTTGTCAAGTTCTATCGTAGTGTAGTTTGTGTATAAATCTGGCGCACTGTTTTACCTCAAAGATGCACATACGTTCCAAGTTATTCCTTTAAATTCACTTTTGGTTGATTTTAAGTTTAGTCTTCTGTCTCTTAAAAATTTTAAATCCCTGAAGGAATGGGTCATGGGTGGGACTGGGACTCAACTTGTGTTTTACATAATTTAATTTTGAAGGCACAAGCAGCTAACTAGAAATTGTGATGATCCCAAGTGCTGTGATTTTTTATTGATCATGGTTGTGTATATTTTTCTCTGATTAAAAGCCACTCTTTACTCAGTGAAGCTGTGTACAAGTTGGAAATCCTTTATTGTCTTACAAGACCTTTCTAATTTTCCTTGAACTACTCTGAAACCTTCTGCTCCTTATGTAGGGTTTTCATTTTTGTTTACTTTATCCTTCTGTTTGTTGACAATTTTGTACTTCCAGATGATGGCAACGACAATTTTGATGATGATTTCGACAAGATTGGCGATTCGGTAAGCATCATTAACCTAATTCATTTATACAATTTTTTCCTTGGTCGATTACTAGAACCTGTGAGTTCCGTACATTTCTCAGTTTCAATATTAAACCCTTCCATCTCTGGTTCATGGAACATTTGTTTCACAAATAAAGTACACTGCAAATAATAGGAGTCATCTATTGGATACTTGCAGGATGTTGATGATGAAAAGCATGTGAAGAAATGACATCTGCAGCTGTTTATAAATTTTTTACTAGGGACACTATGAAGCAGAACGCAAACATGGTTCTGTAACAAATGGATGAATCATGGAACTACTACCCAGCAAAGGGAAAAACATTGTTGTTTTTCATTATCTCTGATATCTTATTTTTTAGAATTTCTTTTGGGAGCCGTAGAGTTGATTACTTTGTAGAACCTGAAGAGAGATGGCATTTAAAGGTCATTCATTTGTTATATTTGTCCTAGAGAGTGATGATGGAGAGTTGGTGATTCCCGTTTACGTCCAGATGGGTCGACCCAACTGCCTGATTGTGTACAGTTACCTGATTATGTTGAATATAGTTTCTATACATGCGCCATAAACTCGGTTCATTTCCTGCATAATTTCTACCTATTAGACAACCAAAGCTTCTTAAGATTCAACTTTGGTATGTCAATTACCGTTCAACAATGATTGAACTGAAAATGAGCTATCGACATTTTACAGGCATATTAATAGGGCTAAAAGAGTCTGAAGAACGTTGTATCCCGTGAATTGAATTGTTATATTATTTCAAAATCTTGCGGACGAGATGAACCATATTGACATGCTCAATGCCACAAGATTCACAATCAGTTGCATAAACTGATTTCTCAAGGCGATTCTACGTATAGTAATAGCTACTACTCTGTCTGGCTAAAAGATTCAAAAGAAGAAAGTTTTAGAGTACGTCAATATATCAATATATCAAGTAGACTTATTTTGATATAGAGATAAGAGTTAGTTAGTCTACCATTATATGGAGTTAGTCTATCTCTTAATTGAACAACGTATTTATGACACGTTTACTTACTTGGAATGGAAAATTATCATGAATCAGAGACAAGTGGAATGAGAGATGAAATGAATCAGTATTGATTCCGGAAGATTGATTCCTAAACCCATCTCCCCCCTTTGTAATCAAATTCCTAAATATTCAGGAATCGATTCCTGATAAAGAGGTGAGACCTACACCCATTCCGATTCCTTCATGTGTTAGTAAACGCATGAATTCTTTTACCCTAAATTATTTTGATTACTTTATGTGTTAATAAACACATGAATGTTTTTACTCCGTAATCATTCTCTCCCATTCCAAGTAAGTAAACGTACCCTTAATGTTCGGTACATGACATCGACCACCCCTCAAAAAGTCGAAATGATATAAAGTTCGAAAGATCCGAAACTTACGAGGCATAAAAGCTTATTAGTCTTGACTCATGACCCATTAGCATCACAATCGGGTCGGGTTATGGTCCCTGCGTCCTTCACAGTTTTTACTTGATACTTCTCCTGCAGAACTCTATACTTGGAACAGTAGCAGTTCCCCTGCCTTTGGAGGCTTCATGGCTCTTCTTTCCTTCATCCTCAACCAAAACTGCTCCCTCCAAAGGTCCCTCACTTTTGGTTTAATTCCCTACATATCCTCCTCCCTCTTCTCTACTCTTTGCAGAGACCACCCCACCTCCCCTGCCCCACCGCGGTCCTCTCCGCCGGTCCCAAAGAAAGTACCTTCCACGGTCTCAGCTCACGGCAGAACGTGGCAGGACCCCTACCGTTGGATGTCCAACACCGAGGACCCTGATCTCTCCGATCACCTCAACCAGGAAAACTCATACGCCGATGCTTTCATGGCTGACACTCGCAGCCTGCAACGAACTCTGGTCTCTGAGATGACAAGTCGTATGCCCACCAAGATTTCAACCCCTCCTGAGCTTTGCGGACCCTGGTTTGCTCATTTCCCACACACCCATTTCATAGTTTTGCATAATTTGCTTTAGTTTCTGATTTTTGAATTGCACTTCTGCTTTTTTTGATAAAGCATAAACACCCTTTTGTTGCATTCAAGTTTTAGAACAGTTTGGTGATGCTGCATTGTGAGCTAATAAGAAAAAGCTGCAAACTTGATGAGAAAGTTTGGATTTTTTGGGAAGAAGTTTGGTTCTGCTTCTTTTTTTGTGTGATATACATATATCTAATACATTCTAGAGGTGATGCTGTATTGTGTGATAAAGCTTCAGTACCCTTTTGTTGCAATCAAGTTCGAATTGAAAACGGTTTAGGAAATGCTGAATTGTGCAATGATAGGAGAAAGTTGTAAACTTCATGAGAAAGAATACACATGATAAGGAAAGTTCAAATTTTGTGGGAGGGGGATGTTTTGGTTGTGCTTCTATGTTGTGGTTGATATGTGTAGGATGTGAAATTGATGACAAAATCTTTTGTTAAACTTGGGCAGGTTGTATTACCAATACATTCCAGAAGGGAAAGAATACCCAGTTCTTTGTAGAAGGTTAGAAATCAAAAAGAAAGGTTGGATTAAGAGTTTTCTTCGTTATGCAAGAGGAGGATTTGAAAAGGAGGAAGTTTTGCTCGACTGGAATGAAATTGCCAAGAAATATGGAAAGCTTCTTTCTTTCTTTCTCATGTGATATGTAGGCACATTTTCTTTCATTTCTATGTAGTATCTTTTTATCATATATATTAGTGAATTACTGAAGTTTTATGTTACTTTTATGTAGGTTATGTGCATGTTGGTACGTGTCAAATTTCACCAGACCACCATTTCCTAGCCTACACACTCGATATCAATGGTGATGAGCGGTTCATTCTTCAAATTAAGGACCTAAGACGAGGATGTATCATTCCCGAAGTACATGTTAATGGTGTTGTTAGCTTGGCATGGGCTCAGGATAGCAGTACTCTGTTTTATACACTATCAGATGAGAATCAACGACCTTACAGGCATGCTTTATCTCTGCAATGTATCTTCTTTTCTTTTGGCTGTGAATCTTGTTTCACCTATTAGTTTCATTGTTTTTTGTTTTTCCCTTTTGGCAGGGTTGTCTGCTCAAAACTAGGATCTGATGATATGGAAAATATCACTGTGTTTACAGAAAGTGATTCCAGCTTCTGTGTGGACATAACAAGCACAAAAGATGGCAAGTTTATAACTGTCAATTCAAATTCAAGGACTTCATCTGAGGAAGGAATTTTACTTGTTCAACTTCTCTTCCCCTTTCAATGGAGCATGCTTTCTCTTTTTAAGAGGCTAATTTTGTAGCTTTATTTACAGGTTTATTTGATTGATTCTGCCAACCCATTAGACGGATTGCAGAAAGTGTGGAAGCGCATTCCTGGGGTACAGTATTTTCTGGAACATCATCATGGAATATTTTATGTTCTTACTAATGCTCCTTTGCGTGAAAGCAAGGAGTGGTCAGGTGAAGGTTATTACCTAGCTAGATGCCGTGTTGAAGATATACTGTCATCTAATTGGCAGGTCAACTTTCTTCTTGCTCATGAGTCTTATATATCTAGTGGTTTTTTAACCTTTTACGATGTTGTTTATAGCTTAAGTTTTCACCATTGAATCTCATGTTTTCTAGTCCTTCTTCTCATTGTGAAACTCTTCTGTTTTTAATATCTAGAATATCATCATTCCAAGTGAAGACTTCAGCATTCAAGACATGGACATGTTTGATGGGCATCTGGTTCTTTTTCTCAACAAGAAGGATTACTCCATCTTTTGTTCCATTGATTTGCCTATGGCTATTCATTGTAAGGTATTGATCTCTCTGGTTAGTTGCATTTTTGTTTTGGATAAGCATACAAAGAGTCTAATACAATTTATATATGCAATATAGTATCGCCCCAAAATGCAATCTTTCTCCCCATCTCTAAGCTTGTTAAAATACTTGTTCAGGTCATGTTAAAGAGCTTTTTAATATATTCCTTAAAGAATAGTGCTTGGAGTTTACCTTTATATCCGAGTATCTGACACATACAAATGCTTTCTCATCGACTTCTTTGCAGCATCAAGTGAAGATTCAAGATCTTGATCCCTGGTTTTTCCCTCTGCCCTCAAACTCATGTAGCGTTGCTCCAGGTTCAAACCATGACTTCCAGAATTCAGCATACCGTGTGGTGCTTTCTTCTCCTGTGGTATGACTTTATAAGCTTGATTATGAAATTTTTCTTACTGTTCAGACTGAAA
Organism: Rosa persica; assembly: GCA_025331145.1. NCBI lineage: Eukaryota > Viridiplantae > Streptophyta > Magnoliopsida > Rosales > Rosaceae > Rosa > Rosa persica. The sequence goes on along the minus strand of WFKR01000004.1, from coordinate 42,582,641 downwards.
AGTGACTGTGTGTTTGGAATAACTCTCTGGAGGTTTGAAATCTGCCTTTTAGTATTTTACACCACTCTTAACTCAGTTTTACTTCAAGTTGAGATGCAAGCATTACCATTGAATTTCAGCCAAGTGGTACCACTTGTTTACTTGGGGAAAATGTGCAAGGTCAATTCATGGGAGGGGGGTTGGGGAAGGATCTTGATTCTTGAGTGCTGGAAGGCTGCCATTAGACACAACTTTTATTCACCTTATTTTGTCCTTATATAACTCAGGGTTATCCAATTCCAATATTATTGAATCTCTTACGTATGGGTATAAGTTATTTGACTTTCAACTGTGCTAAACTTTGTTCTAGTAATTCAGGAAAATCTGTAAAATGTTCATTTTTACATCTGCTCTGCCACTTTCAGTTATACAGTTAACCGGTCTTCATTTTGACTTGCCTGTCTGACTCTTTTTCCTTTTGAAATGTGCAGATGCCTGATGTAGTTGTTGACTATGACATGTCAACACAGAGATTTGCAGTTGTGCAGCAAGAAGAAGTAATGGGCTTTTGTGATTCAAGCTCACCAGCCAATGAGGAGGATAAAAATGTCCAGATAAGTGAATCGCAAAGATGGAAAGACTTTTCTGGTGAATACTGCTGTGAGAGGAGGGAAGTTATTTCCCATGATGGTGTTAAAGTTCCTTTGACCCTACTGTACTCTCGTACGGCCTGGAAAAAGGGTCGGTCTCCTGGGCTTCTACACGGATATGGAGCATATGGGGAGGTTCTAGATAAAAGCTGGTGCACTGATCGGCTGAGTTTACTTGACCGGGGATGGGTGGTGGCATTTGCTGATGTGAGGTTGGTTTCTTTGTACTTTCTCTTTTTTGGGTTGAATAAAAAATCATTGAAGACAAAACTGATGTACTTAACTGAAGCATTAATTTGATGATGTGTCTCCCTCCGTCCTGTGATTTCTATTACCCTGAAAGCACAATTTCAGGTTGGGCTTCAGTTGACCTTATAAATGTAGAACCTTTCGGCCTACTGGTTATCAATGTAAATAGCTATGCTGATTTTATTTTATTTGTTTCAAATTATTGCCAAATTTATCTATTGTTCTGTAATATTTTGTGTCCCTCAATACTGTAATGCCGGTTATGTATATAACCATGCTCTAGCCAGGATTGTTCTATGTGTGATTTAATACTAAGAACCTTCGATCAAATGTGATTATACCTTCTGAGCTGAAATAAATGTGCTGTTTTTTGCTTCTCATGTAGCGTTTCTTTTTCTTGGTTAAATATCTTGATGTGGTTGTATGGTCCAGGGGTAGTGGTGGAGATTCTTCGTGGCATAAAGCTGGAAGTCAGTTTAATAAACTGAATTCGATATACGATTTTGTATCATGTGGCAACTACCTGATTAAAGAGGGTTATGTACATAGCGATCAGCTTGGTGCTATTGGACATAGTGCTGGAGGTCTACTTGTTGGAGCAACTATCAATAAGTACCCGGATCTATTTCGTGCTGCTATTTTGAAGGTTATGTTTTAAAGTATAATATTTACCATATACCATATACCATCATTGTTGTTAGTATTAACTATTAAGGAAAATAAACTTTTCAGCATTAATCGCTAATTTGTGTCTAATTGTCTCATTGTTCAGACTGATGTTTTTTCTTTCTTAATCAGGTTCCATTTCTTGACGTATGCAACACTCTAATGGATCCCAGCTTGCCCCTCACGATTCTGGATTATGAAGAATTTGGCAATCCTCAGATAAAGTCCCAATTTGAGCATATCTTGAGTTATTCACCTTATGATAATATCTCTCAAGGCAGTTGTTACCCTTCAATGCATGTTACAGCGTCCTTTCACGACTCGAGGTAAATTCTTGTGCTTTTCGATGTTGGTTACTTGCTTATGGACTTTGTTAATATACTCTGATTTCATTTATTATTCATTCTCAGGGTCGGTTTTTGGGAAGCTGCCAAGTGGGTGGCTAAAGTTCGAGATAGCACATGTCCTCGTTGTTCTTGTTCTGTTATTCTGAAGACAAATATGACCGGAGGACATTTTGGCGAAGGTGGACGTTATGCTCAAAGTGAGGAAACTGCGTATGATTATGCTTTCCTTTTTAAAGCTATGGGGATGCTGAAGAATGAAAAATAAGGCTCACTATGGAAGCTGGTCTCACAAGATAGCAGTTGCAGAACTCACTCAAGTCCCAGGTAAGGAATAAAATGTTCTTCTTGCAATCCTGCTAGATGTTTACAGAATAAGGCACTGATTTAGTCATTCTAGCAGTCAACACTTGACGCCTACTTATCTCACTAACATATGCAACTAACGAGAGCACTTCTGAACAAGGTAGAGCAGCTCCAGATTGACACAGAATGGTACGGGTTCCTAGTGCTAGCCTCTCCTTGGATTTCTTCTCAAATGAAGTCGATCAGAGATTCACCGGCAAAGTTATCATCAAAGATGATAAAAGCTTATCTCAGTCGAAGCATGAAAGAGGCTCTCCCCTCAAAAGGAGTTGATTGGAGATTCAGTGGCACAGTCATATTTTAATGCAGCAACATTGACGTTGCAAATGGATTCATGGCATTATTATTTGATTGCCATCCTTGACCCACATATATAAAGACTAGAGATGCATTTTTCTTCAGGTAGAAATTTTGAATTTTGAAGGAACATTCTCAAATGTTTCATTCCACGTTTTATATGTGCAAGGTTATGGAAAGGTATGTTAAATGGGTTCCATTGATTGCTCAAAGGTAACCTTGAAAAGATTGGAGCATGAATACAAAGAGAATTAACACACTTTCGTTTTAATTTTGATCATAACAATAGTGGCGGTCACAATTCTGTTCAATGCATTAACACGACCACATTAATCTCCGTTAGTTATAGTTTTAAATTGGGAAAATAAGTTTTGATGGGTGCGTCTCTCCCCATTATAGCTGTGCATTATAAAATTTTAGTTTGTCCATATATATAAATAATTTATTGGATAAAAATGAAATGTCTTTGAAATATCTTCTCTCTCAATTGTCACCGTACGTAAAAATAAACACATAACGCCTTTAATGAATAAATAATCAAATACAATATTCCAATTGCAAGATCTCTCTCTTCAAAGTTTTCTCCCAAAACCCTAGCACGTCTTCCGGCGTACTCGAACAACGCTCGTCTGGTGGTAGCGTAGCATCTATGTCGGCCTTGGTTGCGTGATGTCAGGGCTACTGCCAGACGGGCCTCAAAGGCTTGCTGATAGTTGTTCTCAATTTGTCTCTTTGCTTGGAGTTTGACGGCATTGCGGCCGAATCTTGGTTTGTTGGCTGCTGTGGCATGCGTGATTGACGGCGATATGGTGGGTCGAGGGGCAACGCACAGGTGATGGCTTTGATGGAGGCGTAGGCAGCGGAATTGTTTGGTGGTGACTTGGTGCGGTGGAGATCAATCCTGGTGGGTCGGGTCTTCTCCTGTTTGGTTTCCCTGAGGGCTCCGATTAACCGCATCGGGTGATGATGGTGGTGGTGTTCCTTGGGGGGGGGGGGGGGCGGGGCTGCTGTGTTAGACTGTTGGCAGCTTGACATAGTGCGACAGGGGTTGGATTGGGCTGCTTGTTGTTAGGCTCGGGCTAGGGCAAACTGTGGACTATTGAGATGTGGCCTCTATTTTTAGTTTTTGTTTTAGCTAAATAATTCCCTATTTTTTTAGGGTCCTATGCTTGTTAGGTTAGGTTACTTAATGAGTCCTAACGTCTATTTGCTATGTTTTTTCTATAGCTTATAGGCTCGCTTTTAAGTGAGCGATAAGTTCGAATATAGTTGGTCTATTTTATGTATCATTGTAGTTGTTTCACTACGAAGCCTTATTCTGTCCATTGTGAGGTGGCGGGTGAATATGTAATGACTTTCTTAGCATGAGTTTTATCAATGGAATTACCATTAATTCAAAAAAAATAAAAAAATAAAAAATGAACAAATACATGACAACATTTAAGATAATCACAAATTAACCACGTGGTGTGGGGTGTTGGTCGAATGGGCTAGTACGGAACCTCCAGGTCTAGTGTTCGAATCACAGCTCCATCCCGTGGCCGGCCAACAGATATAAGAGACCCTTTGGGTTCGTGCGTCTGCAGTGCAGTGGATTAGTCTGGCTTTGCCTGGCTTTCGCCGTAATGTCGGTACATGTGTCCTGACACTGGGATACCACTTCATGGGTGTGTGAGTTACTAACAACTAACCCGATTAAAACAAAAAAGATAATCACAAATTGTGTTAAGTTGTATATCGGATAAAAGTAATGATTTTATGCTTAAAACAATCACGAAAGACAATTTTATTTTAAGGGCACAGAAGACTTTTTTTTTTTTTTTTTTGAAAAGTGGAAGACAATCTCTTTTAATAGTAGTTAATTTTGATTCCAAAATCAATTGTATTCTTATTTTTTTAAAAGCGGTCCCTATTCTTTTTTAATTTCTGTACTATCAGGTTTAGTTTCATGAATCATGCATGTATTTCTTGGTTCGATGTCAATATGGAGTTATTGTTAAACCTCGAGCCAAGAATAAAGATCGGAAAAGTGATGAGTAATGGTTACATTTAATTACTCAATAAATAGAACCAAAACCTTGTGGCACCAAAGGCAAACAAACTTGTATGCGAGAACTCCTCATCTCACATACATTCCTCAAAACTTTGAACAAACTCCAGCATTTCTTCTATTCTGATCAAACTACTGTATTGGTTTTGCTTCTTTTAGTCACATATACGTACACCAGTTAGGTTCTGAGAATGGATGGAAAAGATGATCTCAAGGACCCGGAATATGGCCAGGAGGTGAAGGATGAGACATCTTACATTAATGGGAAGCACAAGTACTGGAAATATGCCGGAGGAATGAAGGCTGAACTGTTGAAGGATTTAATGAACGGGACTAATATCAAAGCCGATAAGTACTTGAAAGGGTTGGTGATAGCTAGGACCCGACTCGCCCGGTTGAAATTGTGGGCGGTTCGACTGCCGAAGGTGCTGCTACTCTTGGCTATTGCATTGCAGGTCAAGGGTTTGGGAGATACCTTGTTGCCAAAGATATCCAAAGGCTCTCTTCCCCCTGAAAGTATGTTATTATTTTGGTTCGAAAACGATAATACTAGATGCACCAACTATTATCACAATCATCAATTACAAACATGCATGACGTAAATATGAGCAAGTAAATGCGATATATTAGTGATCTTCATTTTTTTTTCCTTGACGGAACTTTTTCATGTCATCTCCAGGGATTTACGAAAATAATGGATATTTGATGGTTTCATCCAATGGAGGACTAAATCAGATGCGATCTGGCGTAAGTAATTTGCTCATTTTACAATTTCCAATTACATATGATCATCAAGTACTAAAAATTGATAAACTGTTATGGTGATTCTTATATGCATGTTATGCAGATATGTGACATGGTAGCAATTGCAAGATATTTAAATGTCACCCTTATAGTTCCTGAGTTGGATAACACCTCCTTCTGGAATGACCGCAGGTAATTTTAATTACCTAAGGCTTCATTAGCAGGTTAATTAATCCCATTGCTCCCTTCTTCTGTAACTTCTGTATATCTAAATGTTTGATATATCATGCAGTCAGTTTGAAGACATATTCGATGTGGATTATTTCATCACCTCATTGAGAGATGAGGTCAAAATTTTAAAAGAACTACCTCGTAAGCAGAAGAAGAAAGTGGAATTAGAATCCCTTTATTCCATGCCCCCAATTAGTTGGTCCAATATGACCTATTACTATAACACGGTTGGTACTCAATTGAGCAATTCAATCTTTAATTACATTTACATGCATGCAACGTATCGTAGAAAAATCATATCATGAATGTCTCTATTTCATTGAATTTTGTACTTGATTAATCAGATTCTTCCTCGCATACAAACATACGAAGTTGTGCACTTCACGAAAACAGATGCTAGGCTTGCCAACAATGGCATCCCTGAAGAGGTTCAGAAGCTTCGCTGCCGTGCTAACTACCAAGCTCTGAAATTTTCTCCTCCAATTGAGGCATTAGGCAAGAAAATTGTTAACATCCTCCGCGAAAGAGGCCCTTTCATGGTCCTTCATCTTCGTTACGAAATGGACATGGTGGCTTTTTCTGGTTGCACTGAGGGTTGCAGTCGAGAAGAGATTGAAGAGACAACGAAAATGAGGTACACATATAATGAGTGAATGGGGTATTACTATTTGTGGGTTTTATTACGTTTTGATGATAGACTTCAGTATTAATTGTTTGGATGTGGTTAATTTTACTTGTAAGATATGCTTATCCATGGTGGAAAGAAAAGGAGATTGATTCAGAGAAGAAAAGGAAGGATGGACTTTGCCCTTTAACACCTGAAGAAACTGCTCTAGCATTAAGAGCACTAGGCATTGATCGTGATATTCAAGTCTATATTGCTGCTGGAGATATATACAAGGCAGAGAGGAGAATGACACCTCTCAAAGAAGCTTTTCCAAATTTGGTAATTAAAAATTTCATTAACTATTTCACTCAAAAAATCTAAACAAAGGTCCAGGCATTCGGATCACAAAGTCATATACTAATCATTTGGTAAACAAATTATATATGGTACAGACATTTGACTTCCGAGAAAAATTAATGTTAAGTAACTTGTACATTTCTGAAAACAATGAAACACCGTCATTTTGGAATTCTAGAGTTAAGCATCAATCAATGACAAGAATGTCAACCTAGTTAGGTTTAGCCAAAAGAACAAGATCAGTTCCCAAAAAGTTTGCGAACTGGATTTAGCTCTTGTTTATTATCTATGATCGGATGTTACAATAATTTAACAGGTGAGAAAGGAGACGTTGGTTGATGCATCAGATCTTCTCCCTCTCCAAAACCACTCGAACCAAATGGCGGCTCTGGATTACTACGTCTCGATAGAAAGTGACATCTTTGTCCCAACATATGGAGGAAACATGGCAAAAGTAGTAGAAGGCCATAGAAGATACTTGGGATTCAAGGAAACCATTCTTCTAGACAGAAAGGCTCTGGTGGATCTGATAGACCAGTACAACAATGGAACCCTGAACTGGAGCGAGTTCACACTCGGAGTGAATACTGTTCATGCAGAGCGTATGGGACAACCAACTAGAAGAGTGGAGGTTCCAGGAAAACCTAAACTAGAGGACTACTTCTATACAAACCCAACTGAGTGTTTGTCACTGCCAGCTGAAGATGATGATCAACTATTACAGTAGTACACAGTCCGTCACATGGTTTTTATTTCTCTGTAATTTTGTGCTTCTCTGTTTTTATTTCTTGTAATATTTATAAATGAAAGGTAAGATCCGTATATGTATGTATGTCCACAACAAGTTCCATTGTGTTCTGCAAATTAGTTACTGCAGGCAATTATTCAATGTAACAAAATGGTCAATGGTGCATGAACAGATCGATATTGGGAAATATTGCTTTGTCTCTGGCTTATTTATATGTCAAATGATGAATACAATTGGTCATTTAACTTCGATAGAGCAAATCAAAATGAATGGTTAATGATCGTATTATACGTACTCTATTATTTTGAATCTACGTGAAGTACTAATGTGAAAGTACTAATTACGTTTCAATTATCAATGAAACGTATTGATTAATGTAATTGTTTTCCATAATAATTAAGAAGATTTAACCAGAATTAATTTAAGATTAATTGATATAAACATGATTTTGTTGTAACTTAATGCTTATTATTGGTCTTAATTTATTCTCTCGTTGTATCATTCAGCTTAAGAAAAATCATATACTTGGTTAATAATATTGGAAATTTTGGTCGATAGATGCTACTTCTGTAAGTGGATTTAGCTCCTACAAAATCTCATAAACACAATACATTAATAACAAATAATAATCATGTTGTTGTCATAACATATTAATAACAAGGATCGTAGGACTTTATCTCTTGAATTTGTAGGCTTTCAAATGACGTATCATTCCGAAAGAGTACGTTTAAGGTTGAGGCGTGTAACACTGTCCTTAAAAGTAAATTTTGCCTCTCAAAGACAATGTCTCTATATAGCAGGTTTGTGATGCTCTACCCTCTAGGATACAACAACCGTTAATCCTTATAAACGTACACTCACAATTCTTGGACCCTATAACTGCTTTATAATTCCTTTGGCATTTGAAAAAGGAATTTGTGAGCATAGGATTGACTAGAATCTAGAGCTTTTTACCAATAACTACAATAGGCTATAGTTTATTACCACAAGCAAGATTCAAAATTTGTAACCCATGCGGTGATTACACAGTAACAGCCCGTCTACACAAGAAAAGAAGAAGGACATAGCAACTTCTAATTACTTACGACAATTGCCACTACCTTCATTTCTATTTTTTCCCAAAACCAAACCCGTCAGAGCCATTTCTCCCAAAATCAAAACCTCTCTTCCATTCCGGCGAAGAAAGACGGCAAACTAGGCCTCTTGAAACTCGGCGGTGAGGGCCGACGATGAAGCTAGGCGCGACGAGGCTGGGCTGCGATGCTAGGAACAGAGAGGCTAAGGCTTGAAGGTCAGTTGCCTATTGAGGGTAAGTAGCTTAGATTGATGCCTTAAGGGTCAATAGCCTAAGAAGTTTTTAGTTATTGAGGGTCAGTAGCTATAGTTTCTGATTTTTATGCTCTTTTTGTTGAATTTTGTAGATCTCTTTATCTCTTTTGCTTATGCGATCCGTAGAAAGTTAGGGTTTAAAATCTCGGTTGATTATTTTAGCTTGTGTACTAATCCTTGTGAGTAGTTATCATATTGCAGTCTTGGATTGCATTTATCATCTATTTATCTGGTGAAAATTGAAGCATCGAGTGTTTTTTTTGCCTTAGAGATGAATATATGGAATTAATCCTATTGACAATCAGTATCCGATTGAGAGTAATTTTTTTTTTTTTTTCATATTTTGTCAATGCTCTAGAACAATGATATTTTGACAAGCATATCACCTTTCTTGATGAATTATCAAGCTTTATTCTGCTTTTCTATTTCATTCTTATGGCTACTGATTTTCATTCTGATTCATAGAACAACTTCTGGTTTTGGATAATATTTTGTTTGTAATTAGGTCATTTGCATTCTTATAGGCTATATATGTATGTTGAGTTGTGGAAGAATTTATAAACTTTAGTACATCTATCTTTGGGAAAAGCCAGCTTACTAATCCTATTGAGGGTTAGTAACCTATTGAGGGTCAGTAGTCTATTGAGGAACAATAGCCTATTGAGGATCAGTAGCGCCAATCACAAAGCCCAACTCTCTATGGAATTAGTTTGAAACAGTGAGTGGTATACACTTGAGTGGACTGATGCAATGTAACTGAGTGCATGCTACATTCACTGCGTTTTATGCAATCTTAGTAGTAATTTTGTGTAAGGCAAGTTGGGTTTCCTATTTGAAATATGCATTGATGCAAAGGCATGCCTCCGTTTATGAATTTAGCTAGCTTAGCCTAATATAGTCATCTTATCAATTCTTTGAATGTGTTTCAATAGCTTCAGAATTTCATTAAAGCTGCTGATTTCTAGCATATGTATGTTTCTTTGCTTTGACAATGTGGGATGCATGATATGAACTAGCAGTATGTGAGGAGCGGTTTTTGAGGAGTTAGCTATTATTAGAGGACTAATAGCATGTGAGGAGACCGAACGGCTTTCGAGGAGGTAACTGTTCTTTTCACGAGATTATTTTTTTTTACGATCGTTGTTTGGACCCAAAATGAGCATTTTGGCCTGACAAGGCACGTATTGGAGAAATCGAGCCAATATCAGTGGCTCAAGCTATATATTGTCGACAAGTTCGAAATATATATTTAGAGGCTAAATAAAGCCTACTATGGAAGCGTGGAAATGAAAAGTCAACTTTAGCATATTTTCCTACTTCGGCTAGGAGAAACCGAGCTAAACAAGGAAGGAGGGGCGGTAGACTAACCATCCGAACTTCAAATGAGTTGAAACTTTCCAGATTCATTCTAAACATCCCAATGATCATTTCATATGAAGAGTGCTAGAGCTTGTTCGAAGTGGAAAACCTTCAAACAATCAGTCCAATTTTCTGCAGAAGCAAAACTGGAAAACTGGACCTGTAAGGAGTCCAGTAGCAATTTCGGCCCAACCACAATAATCTACAATAATCTACATCCATGGTGGATCATTTCATATGAAGAAGTCGAAGGTTAAATATGAATTCTTAGTGGAGATAAAAATTAAAGGAATAAAGAAGTGTTAGTGCTCTCACCTAACAAATCCACTAAGTGTTTGTGTGCTCAAACCTAACCCACTATGATTTGTTTAAAGGCCAAATAGTGTTGCTTGGAAGCCTATATATAGAGGCTACAACAAGTATCATCTCACCAATTCACTCATCAAAACATCTATAAGATGATCTAAGTTCACTCTAGAGCAACCTCTCTAAGAGCAATTCCTCTCCTTCTCTTTCTCTTATCGGTGATCACACTCTAAGTTCTAGTCTCCTTAGGAGCCAACTTTCAGTACCACCAAATCCTCTGTCAAAGTGCTTTGGTCCTAGTCTCCTTGGGAGCCGACTGTAGTACCACGACCACAACGGTTACGGAACCAGCCAAGCAAGGGTAACGCCCTCGCAAACCAGCCAAGCTAGAGTCACGCTTTAGCAAGTTCTCCTCACTTCCCAGTGGTTTTCGCTCTGCTCGATCTACAACATCGAGTATCGATTGTGATTTTGAAAAGGCTCAGCAAAAGTCCTCGCCACGAGGCACAAAGAACCCCACGACGAGGTTGGTGCTCTCCTCGTCCACAATCGCTCAGAAGAAGTCAGGTCAAGGGACACCCCCGACGACCGCACCCGAACGGTGCTGGCACGCCCACGCAAGAAAAGAGACTGTTGACCAGCTCAAGAAAAACTGGAGCCAAACATTTTGGCACGCCCAGTGGGACTTACTGCGAGTTGTAAACCACACCACTATTAAGAAGATGAGGTTGGTAAGGGGTTGTGAATCATAACGGAATAGGTGAAGTCTCTTTTGTTAATATTGACCTAAACTCCTTATTGGTGCCTAGTTCAGGTCCATTAAGGTTAAGGGCGGTTTTTATTAACACTTGTTGAACTGTCTTCACACTTATGATCTTTCTCATCTTAGTAAGTATAGCCTATGTGAAATGGTGTCTAGAAAGGGGACAACGTTCATAACAGGCTATTGAATCCAGAAGTGCGTGCAAATGGGCCTAAACCACTATGTGGGAGTAGTTCATGCCAAAATGGATTCTGCCTCTTTTGTTCGCCCTCCCCCACCTGGCCATTTCAGTAAGGTTGCCCAAAGGATTTGAAAGAAAGTTTGTGTCTAGGCGACTATACTTGGGCCGCAGGTCTAAACCTTGATTCACAGTGTCTTATTGAATTCAGCTACTTATTGAATTCAGACTTCCAGAAGCCATTGGGAAGTCAAGCATAAACCCTTATCAAAAGGTTTACGTTAACTGCCTGAAACATAAGACCTCCAGTTACAGACCGCACTCGCGTGCAGACTGTCGTGGTCTTTCCGAAGAACAGGTAATCCAAAGATTTTCTTCCCACCCTCCATCGACAGAGATGTCAACTGAACGAGGAGGAAATAGACATCCTACTACTGAAGGCGAGCAAGTTCCTGCCGCCCAGCCTAATCAGGCTGGCGATATATCTAGCATCACCCAGGAAGCCACGAGCGCAGTTACAACTATTGACTTTGTGCCTATTCTCATTCCAGAAAATGCGACCATAGAAGAGCGGCTTAATATCCTTCAACAGAATTCTGCCGCATACCATGAGAAGATGAAAAAAGCCTTTGCGGAGGACCGTCGACGGCTTGATGAGTTCACATTCTCGATCAAGAGGCTTGAGCTAGGGGCACAACAAACACAAGGGCAATTGGATGGCATGAACCAAAAAATGCAGAAGAACCATGAAGAGCTGTTGGTCGCAAGCAAACACATTGCTTTGGAAGTCGCGACGATTCGCAAAGAAGGATCCAACGTCGTAACCCAGGTGGCCATGCAGAAGGCTGACCTCGATCAGGCCAGAGAGGTTCTACATAAAACACTGGGAGATCCTAGTGCCATTCTAGGCTCTCTAGGTCAGTCCCCCATATCTGCGAAGTACATACCACCAAATGCTCGCGGCGGCAGTACATCCACATGCGCTACTGCCGCATCAGTCAGAGGCAAAGAGACTACTCTGGCAACGAGTGGGAAGAACAACGCCGCGTCATCAGTCACGCAAGGGACCAGGACTTTGAAAATCAATGATGGGGCCTTTGTTGATCATAGCCCGTTTCTCCAATATGACAGTGACGGAGTTGAATACGTGCACCACGATCCACCTCCAGCAAGCCATTATGGTATCGACCGGGTTGAAAGTCCAGCGAAGGTCACCGTAACCACAAAGGGTCAGCCAGCAGTGGGTTTTGCGTCACAAACGTCAACCCGACATAAAATGACCCACGGAGGCGGCATGTCTTTGGTTAATCAAGCTTCACAGGCACCACCGTTGATCTGGTCAGTTGAAGATACAGTGGTTCACCCACCTCCTTCTGATCCAAGATATGTAAGGAGAGAAGAGGTAGAAGCAATGATCAGGGCCGCGAACCAGAGGCCTAACTTGGAGGAGGCCTACCAGGGGCCCTTCCCACCGCATATTACACAGACACCTTATCCTAGGGGATATAAGAACATTGCGTTCTCTACTTTCTCGGGAGAGGAAGTCGAAAATGCCGCAGCCCATTTGGTTAGGTTTCGAGTACAGTGTGGCCAGTACCAGAACGATGACAATCTGAAGTGTAATATCTTCGCTACTTCTTTATCGGGATCTGCCTTCACCTGGTTCACTAAGCTGCAACCGGGATCAGTTACGAGTTGGCCCGCGATGGAGAAGCTGTTCAAGGAAACCTTCGGGACTATCGAGCCAGAAGTAGATCTGGCTTCACTCACTCAGATGGCTCAGCAGCCAACTGAATCTGCTGTCATGTACCTTCAGCGCTTTCAGATCCAGAAAGGAAAGTTGAATGTGATTCTGCCAGAGAAAGAACTGGTGAAGTTGGCAATCAAAGGCTTAGAGCCCCGCCAACGCAAAAAACAGCATGGAAGCATGTTCAATTCCATGGGGGAACTGATCACAGAAGTAGGAAGTTTCGAGCACTTGCTCAGGGAAATGGACGCTATGAAAAACGCCTCAAAAGGGACATACATCCCAGGGAAACGCCGAATAGTGGCTGCGCTCAGCCATCAATCCAGTCCCTTTGATCCTTACTACAAGAGTGAGGAATCTAGTACAGTAGAGGCTGACGAGTCTGAAGAAGACGAGATTGCTGCGCTGGAACTCACCGGAAAAAAGGCTTCAACACTAAAGCAACTGAAGCTGTGCAAAGAACCGGTGGAGCTCAAGTCAGTGGTTTTCACCAAACCAGAGTTCGCAAGTTATACTTACGATGCGAACAAAGCGCATGAAATCTTGGATGAAATGATCGCCGCGAAGATGGTGAAAACCGACTTCGGCCCATTTCCTAAACCAGAGCAGCTAAGGGGGAAGAAATACTGCAAACTCCATAATATGTGGAATCATAATACAGCCGATTGTGTTAAGCTAAAGGATCAGATCCAAATCTGGTTAAATAATGGTAGTTTGCAAGTAGAGGCACCAACAACAGCAGCAGCGTTGGTGGACCTAGATCCCTTCCCTGATACCGGCATCAACATGGTGGACGTAGCATGGGGTGAAAAAGATCAGCAGAATCAAAGTCCAGACTATGCGGTTAAGGATTTGATAAGGGCTGGAGACAAAGCCGTGAAGCGGGAATCCAAGACTCGTTTACCCATTGTCCTATACTCGCGGTGCAAGGAAGAATGTGACACTCAAGCCCTGCATGAGGAAACATCACAAACTGTCCAGTTTGGATCTCTGCCGCCAATACGGTTAGTATCATCCTCTAGAAACTTCCACCATACAGCCCAAGAGTACACAGTGGTTTAGAAACTCCTTCTCCAAGGGACTCAAACTTATTCAAAAAGTTGAAGACTGCGAGGGAAGAAGGGCAAGCAGATAAGCGGCAAGGGGTTTTTACCAGACCTTACATTCCGCCAGTGTCAACATCCTCCATCAAAGAAGGGAGATGGTATGCCCAAAAGAATGGCAAGGCGGTGGAGATGAGCTCTTCAAAGAAGAGAAAACTCCAACGAAGGTTTGGAGAAGCAAAGCGAACTTTGGAAGTACTAGATCAAAGACTAATCAAACCATCGCAATTATTGAAACCTCCAGAAGAGTATCAAAGACAATTGGAGGTACTGGCCTCGGAGAGATTCGTTTCCCCGCAAGTTCAGAAACCACAGCCCAAAGTATTACGCCAAGGGCAAAAGCCATGTGCCCCCAAGATCAGCGCTCAGGAGAAATCCCTAGTTCCAGCGAGGCAAGAATCGCCGCCAGCTCGTAAAGACAATGTTTGGCGGAGAATATCTCGCGAAGGAAGCAATAGCGAGCCTTCCATCTTCGACAAGCTGGGGGGCAAAGACAATCGGTCCGCGATTGTGCAGAAAGTTCAAAACTTGGTGGTCACTCTCCCAAAGGAAGTGCCAGGGACGAAACAAATTTCAGAGTCACTGAATCAGATTCCTATAGTACAGGAGCACGAACAAGCCAAAGCGGTGGTCCCCGTAGAGAAATCCTTGGTTGCTTTCATGGTTAAACAGTTTAACGCCGATATCCCAGCAGATGAACCCAAGCTCAATCTTGATGATGACATGGACGAAACAGAAATGGTGGATATCTCTTGCAATATGGTTTATGTGCTCCCTGCTAAGTATGCCTTACCAGTCGCTGTGCAGGAATGCATAGAAGCTGACGCAATTGAAGAACAGCAGTTGCAGATCACTTCAGCCGCAACAACGCCGGTGAAAGAAGCAGTGTCCCTTGAGACTGAAGATGCTAACAGCAAGAGTTTCTTCATGAGCTTCACAAGACCCACACCCGCCATGGTGCAACACATGCGACCTTTGTATATCACAGCAGAAATTAATGGGACTAAGGTCAGCAAGATAATGGTTGATACCGGTGCGGCTGTGAATGTCATTACTACAAGGACCATGCAGCTTTTGGGAATCAAGAAGGAGAAGATCCAGTCTACCTCTCTCACATTGAAGAACTTCGCGGGCACAGTAACTAAGACATTAGGTTTACTGTTCCTAAAAATCAAGGTGGGTCCCTCAGAAAGCGTTTATGCGTTCTTTGTTACGGATTGTTACGCGGCCTACACTGCCATCCTGGGAAGAGATTGGATTCACCGAAGCTATTGTGTTCCATCAACACTCCACCAAGAGCTGATTATGTGGAATAGGGTGACAAATAAGGCTGAGATAATTAAAGCAGATCCCCGCCCTTTTTCTGTTTCCGCAAATTACGTAGATGCCAAGTACTACTTGGAGCCAATTACTCCATTGCAAGTCGGTAGCATCGACAATAAGGGCCGCCCCACAGGGGTGACGGCTTCTGAGTTGGCACAGTGGGGACTCACGCTTGCAAAAGAAGACCTAGCGAGGCCCGGCCATGTTGTGCCCCGCACAATGGGTAATTAATGGATTACGACCTTCCAGAGGAAGGGATAGAGGCCTTCCATTCCTTGTACGAGAGGCTATCCTCATACTTGGTGGAAAAAGAGGCCTATGATCGAGTTGCGACCTTAGAAATTGTTTATGAAGAGTTCATGGACCAAGAAGAGGAGGAAGAAGAGATTCAGCTTGCTCCAGCGGCATTGGATGACACACCTCCGAAGGTTAGGGACCCTACTAAAAAGGTCAATCTGGGAACAATTGATGAGCCTATAGAAGTGGCTATCAGCACTTACTTAGAGCCTAGCGAGAAACAGAGGCTCATCGACTTACTGCTAGAATTCAAGGACTGCTTCGCGGAAAAATACGAGGACATGCCAGGCCTATCACCAGACTTGGTATGCCACCAACTACCAACGCTACCTGATAAGAGGCCTTTGAAGCAAGAGCCGCGAAGAATGAACTCAGAGACCCAAGTACTGGTCAAAGAGGAAGTTGAAAAGATGCACAAGTCAGGCATTATCAGGGTAGCCAAGTACAATCAGTGGCTGTCCAATATAGTGCCTGTTCGCAAGAAGAATGGCAAGATGAGGGTCTGCGTGGATTACAGAGACCTTAATTTAGCTACACCTAAAGATGTCTACCCCATGCCGGTGGCGGACATGTTGGTAGATGCAGTTGCAGGGCACGAACTGTTGTCTTTCATGGATGGCACAGCGGGATATCACCAGATACCGGTTGCAGAGGAAGATAGACACAAGACCGCATTCCGTTGCCCTGGGTTCACGGGAGTTTTTGAATATGTGGTCATGCCTTTTGGACTGAAGAATGCCGGAGCAACATATCAGAGAGCCATAAACCTGATCTTCCACGACATACTTGGGAAGATCTTAGAGGTTTACATTGATGACGTCGTCGTGAAGTCTAAGAAGAGTGGAGATCACTTCACGGATCTCAGAAAAGTTTTCGAGCGCATGCGACTACACAAGCTCAAAATGAATCCCGCCAAGTGCGTTTTTGGAGTTCAGGCAGGCGATTTCCTGGGATTCATTGTCCATCAAAGGGGCATTGAGGTCCCTGAGGATAAGGCAAACGCGGTCATCAACGCATCTTCCCCGCGAACGAAGAAAGAATTACAGCGACTACTGGGTAAGATCAACTTTTTGCGACGTTTCATTTCTAACTCTGCGGGCAAAATCCAGCCTTTTTCCCCACTGCTGAAGTTGCAAGGACAGAACGAGTTTGTGTGGGAACCTAAACATCAAGAGGCTTTTGACAAAATCAAGGCCTATCTGGCGAGCCCGCCAGTACTTGTTCCTCCCAGAGCTGGATTTCCATTAAAGTTGTATGTTTCAGCAGTTGAGGCTTCCATTGGCAGCCTCCTCGCTCAGGATGATGAAAAGGGTGTCGAACATGCCATCTTTTACCTCAGTAGGACACTCACAGATTGCGAAACAAGGTACACTCCAATGGAAAAGCTGTGTCTTACATTATACTTCTCAGCATGCAAGTTGCGGCATTACATGTTGTCCTTTACTACTTGCATCATTGCTCAAACCGATCTAGTCAAGTATATGTTATCGCGACCTATCTTGAGAGGCCGTATTGGCAAGTGGGTGCTCGCCTTATCAGAATTCTCATTACAGTATGTCCCACAGAAAGCAGTAAAGGGGCAAGCCATTGCGGACTTTCTGGCACATCACCCTATGCTAGATCTCCCCGCGGTTAGAGATTTAGAGGTCGCTGTCACAAATTTAGATCGCCCAGAGTATGCCACACTGTATCAAGCCACAATCTCACTCCAGCCCTGGGTTTTATATTTTGATGGGTCAAGAACAGATACGCTAGCAGGAGCAGGAATTGCATTGGAGAATCCGGCTGGAGATCACTTTTCGTACTCATTCCAGTTGGAGTTTCAATGTACCAACAACCAAGCAGAATATGAGTCCTTAATCATAGGCCTAGAAGTACTGCTGGAGATGGGAATCAGAGATGTACAAATACTTGGCGATTCTCTCTTGGTTATCAATCAGTTGTGCAATGAGTTCAGATGCAATAGCTTTACATTGGTCCCTTATTGGAACAGGACATTAGAACTGTTGGACCAATTTGATAACGTACATCTTGAGCACATTCCTCGCGAGAGAAATTTTGCCGCCAACGAGTTGGCCCAGCTGGCAACAGGTGTAACATTGAGATATGGCGTGCGGGAGAGAATCCTTAAAGTCGAGCGTCGCACCCTTCCTTCTTGGATGGCGAGAAGAGATCCTCCAGACGATACGTCAGTCGCAACCCTGGAATCCATTGACGTGGATTGGCGCATCCCTTTGATCAATTATCTCAAGCATCCTGATCGGACCACAGATAGAAGGATTCTCTATCTTGCCCTCAACTACTTCCTCAGAGGTGATGAACTTCGCAGACGAGGAGAAGATGGCATGGATTTCAGATGTGTTTATGGCCACGAAGCCAAACAACTCATGCGCCAAGTTCATTCTGGCATTTGTGGAGCTCACCAAGCAGGTCCAAAGATGCGATGGTTGCTCAGACGACATGGATATTTTTGGCCCAGTATCTTGAAGGATTGTATCGCGTTCGCTAAAGGTTGTTTGGACTGCCAAGCTCATGGGCCAGTCCAGCATGTCCCTAATATTCCAATGCAGCCCATTATACAGCCTTGGCCTGCAAGAGGATGGGCTCTGGATTTAATTGGGATGATTCACCCACATTCATCACTTCAACATAAGTTCATCATCATTGCGACTGATTTCTTTACAAAATGGGTTGAAGCAGAACCTTTGAAGGAAGCATCTGGTGGCACGTTGCGACAATTCCTATTCAGAAACATCATCTGCAGATTTGGGATCCCAGAAGTTTTTGTTTCGGACCGGGGGGCAACTTTCATGGGTGGTGAAGTTGATAAACTGGCAAGAGAATGGGGAATACAGTTCATCCATTCCAGTCCGTATTATGCTCAGTCTAATGGTCAAGCGGAGGCCAGCAATAAGATCATTATCAATTTGCTGAAGAAAATGTTGGAAGCTAATCCACGACAGTGGCATGAGACACTTTATGAAACTCTTTGGGCCTACCGCACCTCTAAGAGGAATCCCACCGCGACAACACCTTATGCTTTGATGTTTGGCCATGATGCAGTCCTGCCATTGGAAGTCAACGTCCAGTCATTACGAGTTCAAGAGCAACATCATCTCATTGGAGAAGACTACGTTCAGGCTATGTGGCAGGAACATGAAGACCTTAGCGAAAAGCGCTTGGAGGCTTTAGATAATTTGGTCATGGAAAAGCAACGAGTCGCTCGTGCCTATGACAAGCGGACGCGGGGAAGGAGTTACAGCGAAGGAGAGTTGGTTTGGAAAGCAGTTCTCCCCCTTGGCGAAAAATTGATTGGTCGCGGCAAATGGACTCCAAGATGGGAAGGCCCGTACATCATTTATAAAATCTTAGAGAAAGGAGCTTTTCATCTCAAGGACCTAGATGGAGATATCCATCATAACCCTATCAATGGGAGATACTTGAAGAAATACTTTCCCAATGTTTGGGACTCGGAGGAGTCGTAGACAATTTATTCGCATGAGACATGGGGGACAATTCTAGTGTTCCTACACTCGCAAAGCCCATTTATGAAGGCCTGTTTTTAAGGCCCATAATCATTTCTTCGCTATGCCTAGCAACACTAGGGGGGCAACATTGTACCATACTAAGCCTAAACCCGCCCACTGGGCAACTTTGTATATAAACATTCATGCTATTTTATAAAAAAAAAAATAATAAAAAAAAAAATTATAGATACAACTCTTAGGGGACAATTCTAAGTGTTCCTACACTCACGAAGCTACTAAGCCGAGTCAGCGGCTCCGAAAGGTTTTTCCAGCTTTGCCTTGCAGGAAAGGCTGAGCTCAAGGGAAGTGTAAGAGCCACCACCGTGACCGCCACCTCCATCGGAAGTAGTTTTCATTTTGCTAAAGATGTCCTCACCATGCACGGGAAACAGTGAAAGGGTTTCAATCTCCTGGTGATCTTTTCCTCTTTGTTCCATGAAAGTTTGTTCTACATTCATGTCAAAGAAAGTAGAACTAGTTCCCACTCCAGCTGAGATTGAACAATCCCTAGCACTATTCTCCATGTTCATAGATCCATAACAGCCATAGTTCCCCATCTGCCTGTTAAAAGCAGTCATCAAACCAGCGGAAGAAGCAGAAGCAGGTGCAGAAGATCCAAAGTTAATATACTGATCCTCATGTTTCCAATTGGTAACATTATCAGCACCAACAAGCCCTGATCTTTGCATGGGCACATGAACATCCGAAGTGGACCTCTTCTTCTGCTTCTCTCGAGCCCTTTGGTTCACGAACCAATAATAGACGTTCTTGACCTCGATCTTGCCGTACCATTTCAGCTGGAGATAGATCCTCTGAATCTGCTCTATAGTTGGGGATCTTTCGCCCTTGTTGTAGAAAAGCTCCTTGAGGATTCTTATCTGATCTGTAGTAGGAATCCACCTAGTACTGCTCCTCCTGCGAAGCATGTTAGCACTACTCCCGGCTGCTTTGTTACTTCCTCCATCCTTGGTTGGATGCCGGTTTTGTGGTTCCATTGGTGACGGATTGAGAGAATGCAAAAATTGAAGAGTGGTGATGATGAGTAATTAAGAAAGATTGCTGTTAGAAATATTCGAGTTGATGAAACGATTTTGGGATTGGAAATTTGGGTTTATAATGTGGAGGAAGATATAGGCATGCCAATATCCGCCCTTGGATGGACGGTCAAAGAGAAGAGTCAAACTAAGTGTCAGTAAAGCGTGATTAAAGTTGCCATAAATCTCGGAAAGAATGGATTAGTAGCATGTGAGGGAACCGAACGGTTTTCGAGGAGGTAACTGTTCTTTTCACGAGATTATTTTTTCACGGTGGAATTTTCAACAGCTAATTAATGCAACTTGAGTTGGGGCCAGCAAGTGGATCCAAAAGATAAATATTTTCTCAAAACCCTCATCGCGAGGCTCGTTTTAATGCAGAACATATTTTAAAAGTTCATATTGTTTTCAATATACAACTATGGGGGCCTATATTTGAGGCCTTGCGAGACACAATTCTTGGCTTCTCACGGATATTGGAATATCAAGATAAAAAATATTATTGTATTCATAAAGTGGCTTTGCTGCCAAAAGCAGTACATTCATTACAAAGCCAAAGGTGGCTAAAATACAAAAACAGGAATCCTCGGATATCTTTTGAATCTTTCCTCAAGTGGAAGCAGCTATGGAATCCAATGTCGAGTTAAACAACGCCATTATACCAAGGAGAGGCAAACTTCAGGGAAGGAAAAAGAGAAGTAACGGAGCCTCCGCGCCCCATTTACATGGAAGCGGTAGAGGAATACAACATAGGCTTGGCCAACACCATTATCCATGAGAAAGGGAGACTCCAGTGAGAGAAAATGGAGCATCCAAGCCCCCTCAATTGGAAGCAGCTATGGAATCCAACGTCGGTTGAGCCGCGCCATTATCTCCGGGAAGGGCAGAGAGTGAATGAACCGAATATCAGCTTGAGTCTCTGCACCCCCTCTAGCCATGGTAACCACCATTAGTTGGACGTGAAGTATAGGAACAACCATTCTGTAGCTTGAACCCATTCCTTCAAAGAGCCCATCCCTTCTCATCCCTCTAAGATTCTTTCAAGAAGAGAAAGGGGGAGAAGGAGGTGAGAACCAAAGCCTTTTCCATCTGGAGGGCACAACATGGGCCGGGTCCAGAAGGAAGGAAACAGAGGAGGAAAGATGAACCACAAAGTGGCCTTCCTCCCTTTCTCCGTTTCGCTCCGCGTGTGGGATCCTAACAAAAATGATCTCGCATGATCGTGGATCCCACACTCGGAGCCCCCTTGCGTTTCTAAACCAATCTGAAGCCTGGCATTGTTATTGCAAAATTCCAGAAGGGCGAAACAAGGGGTTGCCTAAGATTACGCCATAAGGCCTAACCCAGGCTTAAGATTACGCCATAAAGCCTAAAAATTTAGAGGCTAAAGGTCATTTCATGAGGGTAAGATTTGTAAAGAAGGAGAAAAAGAAGCATGAACTGAAAGGACATTTCTTGAATATTTCAGAAAAGTTGTTGTGAGTATTCCCTTCCCAAAATACAACTATTTATAGGGACTTCAGGCAAATCCCCACCCTTGGATGAAGCTCAATTTCAAAACTGATGACAGTAAATCGAGATTAGTGATTCCAAATCTCGAGAAAAAAAAGGACTAGCAGCATGTGAGGAGACCGAACGGTTTTCGAGGAGGTAACTGTTCTTTTCACGAGATTATTTTCTTTACGATCGTTGTTTTTCAACGAGTGATTAATGCCTTAAATCTCGGAAAAGAAGAGATTAATAGCATGTGAGAAACCGCACGGTTTTCGAGGGGGCCTACAGAGATTGACTCGCAAAGCTCAATTTCAAACAAAGTTCTTCCACGTGGCGTTTCGCCGCAATGGCACCAGCTTCGGCCTGAGTGGCCCGTTCTCTGATATGGGCCAGGTTGCGGCCTATTTCTTCAGAAGCAGCCAAAGGTTCATCGAGTTGAGCTTCTTCTGCAACAATTGCATTCTCAACAAAGGCTAAATGGGCTCGGAGGTTCTCTATTTGAAGTTTGAAGTCGGACCTTTGGATTTGTAGTTCCCGCAGGCGGATGGCTCGTTCATTTAAAATATCGTAGGAGAGGTCAATTTCTCGAGAGACACTATTCAAAGCCTCTTGAGCGTCATGAGCCTGGGTGTTCGTGGCCGATTGACGTCGGCGGGCCATATCAAGTTCATTCAGCAGAGAGTCGATAGCACTAAATTGCCATGAAGTCAAAGCTTTCTCCTGGCGGAGATACCTTAGAGCTTCTAAGACTCACGGGAGGATGTCAGTCTCCAATACCCAAGGACCTAGATGTTCACGAAGCACCAACTTAGCCTCATCCACAGTAGAAGGAGGAGTTACCTCCAACACCCTCATCAATCTCTCGAATCTGGTAGGAGGAGGAGGCGGCGGAGACGCCACAGGATCACGAACCACCACTGCAAATGGGTGGACAGCTTCCTCAATTTCTTCGTCTTCAACAGGTTGGTCTGTCCCTTCAGCCGCAGGAGAATCTGGAAACTCAACTTGCGGCTCACCATAGGCAAGTGGAGCAGATTCAAGCATAGAGCCCTCAGCTCCGACGGTTGTCTCATTTATTCGCGAGACTTGGGGGGCTCCACCTCCGTCAGTATCATTTTCCATCTCTGGGGCGACTGTCCCGCCGATAGAACCCTCAACTTTTGCAGCCACCTCCTCGGTACAAATAGAATCCTGGTCAGATTCAGAAATGTCAGAGAGCGGGGTTGGATCAGAAAGGGAAATGGAAAACATTGGCCAACAGTGGCTTACCTCTCGAGTTGTCTGGTCAATATCTGATATGTGGTCTCCAAGAGGAAGAGGCCTCACCTCATTCACCTCTTGGACCTCTAGTGCCGTGAGAATCTCTGTCGTCATCAGTTCCTCGTAAGCGGCAGAAGCCTCAGAGTGGCCTTCCACGCTTTCATGCTTCGAGGACTCATCATCGGAGATCGTTATTAAAATGGTAGGACCTTGCAGATGCTCTTTAGATGTGGAAGACGGAAGAGGCGCCACGGGGTTAGTTGATGCTTGAACTAGAGAGAGAGTTGGCTCTTCTGCAGCGGCTGAGGATCTAGCCTCGCTCAGGCGAGAGGGATCAGTGGTCCTCTGACGAACCTGTCAAAAGATACATAATGAAGATCCTGCACAGATTCTGAAATTTAAATAGAATAAGACGGGGCCGGAGTTTACCAATCACATTCCAAGAGTTTCGTCATCTTCAAAACTCTCTTCGACGGATTGAGCTCGATCGCGTTTGCAAGCAAAGATAGCAGTGGCCTGCACGACAAAAGGATCACAACTCAAAAAGGGGGAAAGCACCAAAAATGCAAGTTTGGGATCGTTCTTAACCAAATTACCTCAGCGGAATCTTCATCATGAGAAGATTCTCCCTCAGGAGTCCCCTCTGCTATTGCCTTTTGTTTCCCGGCCTGAACAGAGGCCGTCTTGCTCCGGGTAGTTTGCTGCAAAACACACTCAGGAATAAGAGCGGGAAAATCAAGACAAGGAAAAGGAATGGTGAAGAAAGACAAAAACTTACTGTTGCCCTAGGCTCATGGATTTGTATCCCTGCATACGATGAGCGAGAAGGTAGAGTAAGTCGCCGAGGTTGTGCTGTAGGGTTGGAGAAGCGCTCAAAAATCTTGCGGTCCTCCGGACCAGGACTACTCATTCCACGAAAGATCTGGACGAAAAGTTCGTCATGTGGCAGGTCCCAACAGTTCACAGACACTTCTTTCCACCAATCAACATAATCATTGTCGACATCGTTGAGGGTATACAGCGCTCTGACCCAAGGAGGAATTACTATCAAAGTAAACTGACTCTGAAAGGAGGCAGACCCAGGTGGGGCTAATCTCCGCCAAGAGGTGTAGTAATTGGCAGAATCAACCAGAGGCCAGGGTACCAACTGGGCCAACCCAAATTGGCGAGCAAAGTGGTTAGGGGCATAGAGCTCATAACTTACGTGGTCGGTGGTAAGACGAATATCGGAGCAGGAGATGGCTCGACGAAAGGCCAAGAGGGCTCTTTCGCTATGATCGCGTCCACTGGGCAGAAAGCCATCATCAAGGGGAGGAGGGAATCGCCTAGAAAGGACTATTTTTGGGTCTGGCATCTCTCCCAACAAGTACAAGTAAATAAAACACTCGGAGTAGGGTGGAGCTCGATGCCTTATGTTGCCACAAAGCCAGTTCCCCAAAAGGGAATCGACTGGAGGTTCCTTTGGAATATCACCGCGACGGAAGCGAGGGAAATAAATCTGCAACCAAAAGGCAAGGATCCAGAATGGACCACTAATGTCGGTATCAAAGGGGCGCATTACAGCTCTATAAAGGGAGCGATATAACGAACCCAATACAGGTTGCCCAAGGCCAACGCAAATACCATTGTAGAGAGCAGTGGCCAGAGAATTCCAGCGCCCAGTAGGTTTGTTGGAAGAAGTGCAAAAGATAAATTTGCAAAGCCAGAATTCCAGGAATGCGATACCTCCTGTATGGTCACATTGGGTGCGGTAATAATCAAGCCAGACATGGTAGGATTTACTGTGATGCCCCCGACCAGCCATATCCATTCTCAAAGGAAATTGAATACCATCAAACTGACCATGCACATAGGGGTCAAAATCAATGGGCAACCCCGTGATGGTAAGAACATCCAGCAGAGTTATGCTCATCTGCCCAAACCGGAAATCGAATGTATTGCTGGAAGTGTTCCAGAAGCAAAGAGCAGCGGCAAGCGGTGCAGGGCTAGTATTATGGGGAAGACAGAAGCATAGATCGATGGTTTGGGTGATACCCACCGCATCCCATCGAGCCAAATCTCTCACTCGGACCTCCTGATACCAAACCTTTTCCTCGAGAGTGATGGTAGGCCAGAAGCCCACTTTCCTCCTTGGTCCCCAACTGCTAAAATCACCAGGCACCTGCCGAAGAGCCATTATGGGACGGCGGATGGGAAGCCCATAATAGGCCATAGCATCATCTGGCAAACGATCGCGAGGTGTGGGACCCAAACCCGCTTGACTATCACCTCCACCAAAGCTCATCAGTAGACTTCTCTCCTCTCTGGTCTGACTTCTACATCGAACACTCATGTTAGTCCGCCATGTGAATGTGGCTTTCTCAGTGATTTCATCTGCCTGATCGATAACGAATGGTTTCTTGGATGTCATTTCTGGGTCACAAGGGACACTTCTCCATTACACCTTGATTTATAGCTCAAGTGTTTTTGGAGATTAATTTATTAGCTGGGCCAGTGAGTGACCCTAGTTGATAATTAATGAATCACTATTCTATCTTGAGAATCGCATCTAGGGTGACAGTGAAGATATTCCACCTTTTCCCACCGCAGGGCCAGCATAGTGGCCTGATATTTTTTTTTTAATAAAACATGATTAAAACCAATGCGGTTTTAGATGCTAAAGTTGTAGCAAATATGGTGGTTTCACTTCGTCACATGTCATGATGACGATAGCCATGATTCAATCATCCTCTTCAGCATAAGATTCGCGAAGGATTAAATGGCAGCAAACAGTTTGCTATTCAACATCTTATTTTGCCAAGTACTATAGGCCTTGATCAAACTTGATCTAGCCAGCAAAAAGGCTCCAAACACCTACATTTGAGAAAATCAACAGAGAGCCAGCGATCAAGGCAGATACTTGTTGCTATACACATGGCGAAGCTACCACCAAAGAAGAGAAGGATCCTCATTCGCAATCAAAAGCAGTCTCCTTCGCATGGGGGGCACGCTAAAGTTCTGATATCCTACAACCTGCCTAAGTTTCGCCAATCCACTGCATACCAGACATCAGATACGGGGGCAATAAAGTTGGCAAAGAAAGCATCAGTTTATGACAAAGGCAATTCAGATTGTGGCATCCAAGCTTTATGGCCTATTTAGAGGCCTATATGGAATCAATCAAGTAATTTCAGTCAAGCCAATACAAGTGGCTTCAGAGCAACGATATTATACGAGTGGTACTGATTCAAGACCTCTTCAATCAAGACGAAGGCCTTTGACTTCGAGGTCTGGGGGGCAATGTTTGGACCCAAAATGAGAATTTTGGCCTGACAAGGCACGTCTTGGAGAAATCGAGCCAATATCAGTGGCTCAAGCTATATATTGTCGACAAGTTCGAAATATATATTTAGAGGCCAAATAAAGCCTACTATGGAAGCATGGAAATGAAAAGTCAACTTTAGCATATTTTCCTACTTCGGCTAGGAGAAACCGAGCTAAACAAGGAAGGAGGGGCGGTAGACTAACCATCCGAACTTCAAATGAGTTGAAACTTTCCAGATTCATTCTAAACATCCCAATGATCATTTCATATGAAGAGTGCTAGAGCTTGTTCGAAGTGGAAAACCTTCAAACAATCAGTCCAATTTTCTGCAGAAGCAAAACTGGAAAACTGGACCTGTAAGGAGTCCAGTAGCAATTTCGGCCCAACCACATGGAAATAAATTCTGAAATTTTACCACAATAATCTACATCCATGGTGGATCATTTCATATGAAGAAGTCCAAGGTTAAATATGAATTCTTAGTGGAGATAAAAATCAAAGGAATAAAGAAGTGTTAGTGCTCTCACCTAACAAAATCCACTAAGTGTTAGTGAATTTTGCCTAACAAAATCCATTAAGTGTTAGTGTGCTGAAACCTAACCCACTATGATTTGTTTAAAGGCCAAATAGTCTTGCTTGGAAGCCTATATATAGAGGCTACAACAAGTATCATCTCACCAATTCACTCATCAAAACATCTATAAGATGATCTAAGTTCTCTCTAGAGCAACCTCTCTAAGAGCAATTCCTCTCCTTCTCTTTCTCTTATCGGTGATCACACTCTAAGTTCTAGTCTCCTTAGGAGCCAACTTTCAGTACCACCAAATCCTCTGTCAAAGTGCTTTGGTCCTAGTCTCCTTGGGAGCCGACTGTAGTACCACGACCACAACGGTTACGGAACCAGCCAAGCAAGGGTAACGCCCTCGCAAACCAGCCAAGCTAGAGTCACGCTTTAGCAAGTTCTCCTCACTTCCCAGTGGTTTTCGCTCTGCTCGATCTACAACATCGAGTATCGATTGTGATTTTGAAAAGGCTCAGCAAAAGTCCTCGCCACGAGGCACAAAGAACCCCACGACGAGGTTGGTGCTCTCCTCGTCCACAATCGCTCAGAAGAAGTCAGGTCAAGGGACACCCCCGACGACCGCACCCGAACGGTGCTGGCACGCCCACGCAAGAAAAGAGACTGTTGACCAGCTCAAGAAAAACTGGAGCCAAACAATTGTTGTTTTTCAATGAGTGATTAATGCCTTAAATCTCGGAAAAGAAGAGATTAATAGCATGTGGGAAACCGAACGGTTTTCGAGGGGGCCTACAGAGATTTGCCCTCAAAGCTCAATTTCAAACAAAGTTCCTCCACGTGGCGTTTTGCCGCAATGGCACCAGCTTCGGCCTGAGTGGCCCGTTCTCTGATATGGGCCAGGTTGCGGCCCATTTCTTCAGAAGCAGCCAAAGGTTCATCGAGTTGAGCTTCTTCTGCAACAATTGCATTCTCAACAAAGGCTAAATGGGCTCGGAGGTTCTCTATTTGAAGTTTGAAGTCGGACCTTTGGATTTGTAGTTCCCGCAGGCGGATGGCTCGTTCATTTAAAATATCGTAGGAGAGGTCAATTTCTCGAGAGACACTATTCAAAGCCTCTTGAGCGTCGTGAGCCTGGGTGTTCGTGGCCGATTGACGTCGGCGGGCCATATCAAGTTCATTCAGCAGAGAGTCGATAACACTAAATTGCCATGGAGTCAAAGCCTTCTCTTGGTAAAGATACCTTAGAGCTTCCAAGACTCGCGGGAGGATGTTAATCTCTAATACCCGAGGACATAGATGTTCACGAAGCACCAACTTAGCCTCATCCACAGTAGAAGGAGGAGTTACCTCCAACACCCTCATCAATCTCTTGAATCTGGTAGGAGGAGGAGGCGGGGGAGGCGCCACAGGATCACGAACCACCACTGTAAATGGGTGGACAGCTTCCTCAGTTTCTTCGTCTTCAACAGGTTGGTATGTCCCTTCAGCCGTAGGAGAATCTGGAAACTCAACTTGCGGCTCACTATAGGCAAGTGGAGTAGATTCAAGCGCAGAGCCCTCGGCTCCTACGGTCGTCTCATTTATTCATAAGACTTGGGGGGCACCACCTCCATCAATATCATTTTCCATCTCTGGAACGACTGTCCCGCTAATAGAACCCTTAGTGTTTGCAGCCACCTCCTCGGTACAAATAGAATCCTGGTCAGATTCAGAAATGTTAGAGAGCGGGGTTGGATCAGAAAGGGAAATGGAAAGCATTTGCCGACAGTGGCTTACCTCTCGAGTTGTTGGGTCAATATCTGGTATGTGGTCTCCAAGAGGAAGAGGCCTCACCTCATTCACCCCTTGGACCTCTAGTGCTGCGAGAATTTCTGTCGTTATCAGTTCGTCGTAAGCGGCAGAAGCCTCAGAGTGGCTTTCCACGCTTTCATGCTCCGAGGACTCATCATCGGAGATCGTTATTAGAATGGTAGGACCTTGTAGATGCTCTGTAGATGTGGGAGACAGAAGAAGCGCCACATGGTTAGTTAATGCTTGAACTAGCGAGAGAGTTGGCTCTTCTACAACGGCTGAGGATCTAGCCTCGCTCAGGCCAGAGGGATCAGTGGTCCTCTGACGGACCTGTCAAAAGATACATAATGAAGATCCTACTCAGATTCTAAAATTTAAATAGAATAAGACGGGGTCGGAGTTTACCAATCGCATTCCCAGAGGTTCGTCATCTTCAAAACTCTCTTCGACGGATTGAGCTCGATCGCGTTTGCAAGCAAATACAGCAGTGGCCTGCACGACAAAAGAATCACAACTCAAAAATAGGGAAAACACCAAAAATGCAAGTTTGGGATCGTTCTTAACCAAATTACCTCAGCAGAATCTTCATCATAAGAAGATTCTCCCTCAGGAGTCTCCTCTGCTATTGCCTTTTGTTTCCAGGCCTGAACAGAGATTGTCTTGCTCCGGGTAGTTTGCTGCAAAACACACTCAGGAATAAGAGGGGGAAAATCAAGACAAGGAAAAGGAATGGTGATGAAAGACAAAAACTTACGGTTGCCCTAGGCTCGTGGATTTGTATCCCTGCACGCGATGAGCGAGAAGGTAGAGTAAGTCGCGGAGGTTGTGCTGCAGGGTTGGAGAAGCGCTCAAGAATCTTGTGTTCCCCGGACCAGGACTACTCATTCCACGAGAGAGCTGGACGAAGAGTTGGTCATATGGCAGGTCCCAACAGTTCACGGACACTTCTTTCCACCAATCAACATAATCATGTCGACATCGTTGAGGGGATACAATGCTCTGACCCAAGGGGGAATCACTATCAAAGTAAACTGACTCTGAAAGGAGGCAGACCCAGGTGGGGCTAATCTCCGCCAAGAGGTGTAGTAATTGGCAGAATCAACCAAAGGCCAGGGTACCAACTGGGCCAACCCAAATTGGCGAGCAAAGTGGTTAGGGCCATAGAGCTCATAACTTACGTGGTCGGTGGTAAGACGAATATCCAAGCAGGAGATGGCACGACGAAAGGCCAAGAGGGGTCTTTCGCTATGATCGCGTTCACTGGGCAGAAAGCCATCATCAAGGGGAGGAGGGAATCGCACAGAAAGGACTATTTTTGGGTCCGGCATCTCTCCCAACAAATACAAGTAAATAAAACACTCGGAGTAGGGGGGAGCTCGATACCTTACGTTGCGACAAAGCCAGTTCCCCAAAAGGAAATTGACTGGAGGTTCCATTGGAATATCACCGCGACGGAAGCGAGGGAAATAAATCTGCAACCAAATGGCAAGGATCCAGAATGGACCACTAATGTTGGTATCAAAGGGGCGCATTACAGCTCTATAAAGGGAGCGATATAACACACCAAATACAGGTTGCCCAAGGCCAACGCAAATACCATTGTAGAGAGCAATGGCCAGAGAATTCCAGTGCCCAGTAGGTTTGTTGGAAGAAGTGCAAAAGATAAATTTGCGAAGTCAGAATTCCAGGAATGCGATACCTCTTGTATGGTCACACTGGGTGTGGTAATAATCACGCCAGACAGGGTAGGATTTACTGTGATGCCCCTGACCAGCCATATCCATTCCCAAAGGAAATTGAATACCATCAAACTGACCATGCACATAGGGGTCAGAATCAATGGGCAACCCCGTCATGGTAAGAACATCCAGCAGAGTTATGCTCATCTGCCAAAATCAGAAATCGAATGTATTGCTGGAGGTGTTTCAGAAGCAAGAACGGCGGCTAGCGGTGCAGGGCTAGTATTATGGGGAAGACAGAAGCATAGATCGATGGTTTGGGTGATACCCACCGCATCCCATTGGGCCAAATCTCTCGCTCGGACCTCCTGATACCAAACATTTTCCTCGAGAGCGATGGTAGGCCAGAAGCCCACTTTCCTCCTTGGTCCCCAACTGCTAAAATCATCAGGCACCTGCCGAAGAACCGCTATGGGACGGCGGATGGGAAGCCCATAATAGGCCATAGCATCATATGGAAAACGATCGCGAGGTGTGGGACCCAGACTCGCTTGACTATCACCGCCACCAAAGCCCATCAGTCGACTTATCTCCTCTCTGGTCTGACTTCTACATCGAACACTCATGTTAGTCCGCCATGTGAATGTGGCTTTCTCAGTGACTTCATCTGCCTGATCGATAACGAATGGTTTCTTGGATGTCATTTCTGGGTCACAAGGAACACTTCTCCATTACACCTTGATTTATAGCTCATGTGTTTTTGGAGATTAATTTATTAGCTGGGCCAGTGAGTGGCCCTAGTTGATAATTAATGAATCACTATTCCATCTTGAGAATCGCATCTAAGGCGACAGTGAAGATATTCCACCTTTTCCTACCACCGCAGGGCCAGCATAGTGGCCTGATCTTTTTTTAATAAAACATGATTAAAACCAATTCGGTTTTAGATGCTAAAGTTGCAGCAAATATGGTGGTTTCACTTCGTCACATGTCATGATGACGATAGCCATGATTCAATCATCCTCTTCAGCATAAGATTCACGAAGGATTAAATGGCAGCAAACAGTTTGCTATTCAGCATCTTATTTTGCCAAGTACTGTAGGCCTTGATCAAACTTGATCTAGCCAGCAAAAAGGCTCCAAACACCTACATTTGAGAAAATCAATAGAGAGCCAGCGATCAAAGCAGATACTTGCTGCTATACACATGGCGAAGCTACCACCAAAGAAGAGAAGGATCCTCATTCGCAATCAAAAGCAGTCTCCTTCGTATGGGGGGCACGCTAAAGTTCTGATATCCTACAACCTGCCTAAGTTTCGCCAATTCACTGCATACCAGACATCAGATACGGGGGGCAATAAAGTTGGCAAAGAAAGCATCAGTTCATGACAAAGGCAATTCAGATTGTGGCATCCAAGCTTTATGGCCTATTTAGAGGCCTATATGGAATCAATCAAGTAATTTCAGTCAAGCCAATACAAGTGGCTTCGGAGCAACGATATTATAAGAGTAGTACTGATTCAAGACCTCTTCAATCAAGATGAAGACCTTTGACTTCAGGGTCCGGGGGGCAATGTTTGGACCCAAAATGAACATTTTGGCCTGACAAGGCACGTCTTGGAGAAATTGAGCCAATGTCAGTGGCTCAAGCTATATATTGTCGACAAGTTCGAAATATATATTTAGAGGCTAAATAAAACCTACTATGGAAGCATGGAAATGAAAAGTCAACTTTAGCACATTTTCATACTTAGTCTAGGAGAAACCGAGCTAACAAGGAAGGAGGGGCGGCAGACTAACCATTCGAACTTCAAATGAGTTGAAACTTTCCAGATTCATTCTAGACATCCCAAGGATCATTTCATATGAAGAGTGCTAGAGCTTGTTCGGAGTGGAAAACCTTCAAACAATCAGTCCAATTTTCTGCAGAAGCAAAACTGGAAAACTGGACTTGTAAAAAGTCCAGTAGCATTTCTGACCCAACCACATTGAAATAAATTCTGAAATGTTACCACAAGAATCTACATCCATGCTGGATTATTTCATATGAAGAAGTCGAAGGTTAAATATGAATTCTTAATGGAGATAAAAATTAAAGGAATAAAGAAGTGTTAGTGCTCTCACCTAACAAAATTCACTAAGTGTTAGTGCTCTCACCTAACAAATCCACTAAGTGTTTGTGTGCTCAAACCTAACCCACTGTGATTTGTTTAAAGGCCAAATAGTGTTGCTTGGAAGCCTATATATAGAGGCTACAACAAGTATCATCTCACCAATTCACTCATCAAAACATCTATAAGATGATCTAAGTTCTCTCTAGAGCAACCTCTCTAAGAGCAACTCCTATCCTTCTCTTTCTCTTATCGGTGATCACACTCCAAGTTCTAGTCTCCTTAGGAGCCAAATTTTAGTACCACCAAACCCTCTGTCAAAGTGCTTTGGTCCTAGTCTCCTTGAGAGCCGACTGTAGTACCACGACCACAACGGTTATGGAACCAGTCAAGCAAGGGTAACGCCCTCGCAAACCAGCCAAGCTAGAGTCACGCTTTAGCAAGTTCTCCTCACTTCTCAGTGGTTTTCGTTCTGCTGGATCTACAACATCGAGTATCGATTGTGATTTTGAAGAAGCTTAGCAAAAGTCCTTGCCACGAGGCACAAAGAAGTCAGGTCAAGGGACACCCCCGACGACCGCACCCGAACGGTGATGGCACGCCCAAGTAAGAAAAGAGACTGTTGACCAACTCAAGAAAAACTGGAGCCAAACACAGTCATCACAACATCATTACCCTTCTTCACCTTAAGGTTTGAACGTACCCTACTACATCCCAAACTAAAACAAGATGAATCTTGTATTACATATTATTCATATAAATATCACCGTTTCTTATGAGAAGACACTTAAGTTACAATCGAGTAGGAAGCACAATTTGCAAAACCTGCATCAAAATCATAATATCAATGAAAAGTTGCACTCAAACACATAATTCGCATATTGATAGCAGCTCATTCAAGCTTCACTTACCACACATGTTCTTCTCATACTCCATCTTGAAATAGCCATTATCACACCATCATTGTCCCCAAGAGTTCTTGATGAGCCAGTATGGAACACTGTTTTCCACTCTATACCCAATAGCAAGAACAACATGGTTCACATCCTGGCAACAAAAATGGGATCAAATTAGTGAAAACCAAGCACACACAACATTTGACAGTTTCTCAATCACCTAATCAGAAAAATTTAACTCACTTAGGAGCGTAGCTGCATGTTTCACCAAATTCGAAGAAGAGCAAATCTACTAACAACTAAATCAACAACATGAAAATTCTCAAAATCAAAACAAATCGTTGAATACATAGTAAACAAGCTCATGAAATTGCAGGAAAATCATCAAATTGAAACATATACAAGTAATCGAAGCAAATATAGAATTAAATTCGAAGAAGAGGAAGCTATCAATCACTAAATCAACGAGAAAGGAAAACAAAATCAAAACTAATCGAGCTATTCTTTGAATTCAGATTCTTCATGAAGAGAAAAGGCGTTCGATTCGAATCGATTAAGATAAACAAACAATCAGAGCTCCATTGAAATCAAAGCTCCAATATGCTTCTAGCACATTCATGATGGAGCTCAAGTTCTTTGAAGCTCAAATTCACGACTGAAATCAACGCTCCAATATACTTCCAAGTTCCAACAAATTGCCCTTCGAGTTTTTTTTTTTCAGAGTTCTAAAAATGGTAATTTCGTAATTTACTTGTTAACAGAAGTTATGTAAGAAATCTAGGTTATCTGGCCGCAAGGAATTGGGCGTTGCGCATGGACCTTGTGCACTATCGTAAGGGAAATATGAAAAACAGGCCTGTTAATGGTAATTGTAGCCCAAAATGTGTAGATAGTGGTAATTTGCTATAGAATCTAGGGAAAAATTTACCAACGGTGTCTGAACACTTAGGAGACTTTCAGAATGATACATGAACTTACAAGTTATCAATATGATACCTTGACTCATTTTTTCGTATCAACGTCGTACCTACAACCAATTTCAGTCACGGAGCCATTAAATTTTGCATCTGTGATGCACGTGAGTCATGGAAATTGGTCGTAGGTATAACGTTGATACAAAAAAATGAGTCTAGGTATCATATTGATAACTTTGTAAGTTCAGGTATCATTCTGAAAGTCCACTAAGTGTCCAGACACCGTTGGTGAATTTTTCCCAATTTTGCACGTACGATGCACATGAGTCACTTAATGAAGACAAAAGAACCGATTTACCCTCAATTTTTTTTTCTTTTCTTTTCTTTCTTTCTTTCTTTCTTTATTCTTCTTTCTTTCTTCTTCTTCTTTAAAGGTTTCTTCTTCCCCTGATTTGAATCATCAAGATTCAAATCATCTTGCTCGTCCTATTCCCACCACCGATCGCCGATCGCCAATCAGACACCGCCACTGCGTCTCAATCCACATTCATGCACCGCAGATGTTTCTGGTTCCCCCAACTTCAAATCCTACAGCAAATTAAAATTGTGCACTGAGGCTTCATCGCTCACTCCGAGTTCATCTCCCCCCCTCCCCCCCCCCCCCCCCCCCCCCCCCCCCCGGCGCCGGCAATGACTTGGCCACCACCACTCTCTTTCTCTCTTTCAACCCCCTTTTATACACCATTGATCAGAAACTCAGACGCCACCAGCCCTTTACTCTCAAATCACAGCTCCAATCCCACCCCTTCATCCTCTCCGTCGTTCCCGACATGCAACACCACCTCCACACCATCCTCCCTACAACTTCAACGGTTTAGCCGAAAACTTCGGCCTCTAGCCCAACTTCGATCAGAGGCAATTGTAGGCAGACAAAGACTAACAACTTCGGCCTCCACACCATCCTCACCTGCAGAAAATTTGAGCTGTTCTGATTTACCAGCTCCACCACTCCATTGCTACCCACCATTGTGTTGCCGATTAGCAGATAAAGAACTCGGAGCCTCCACCATCGAGAAATGGAGGCTCACGTTCTACGTGTCCTGCGTGGCGGATATCAGCACCTTCAAAGAAAATGTTGTCTGAACAGAAATTTAGTTCGGGTTCCACGGCAGTAGCTAGTCGAGCTTGTCGATTGTGGCCTTGGCTTTCTTGATTAGCCAATCGACGGCCTTGCTAGGCAGGTCGTATCCAAGCCGATCCTGCATGTTGTAGAATTGAATGGCGGTCCCTAGGGCCTTTGGTGGTGCAAACCTTGCTGTAGCGGTCCTTCCGGCTGGTGGCCCTTAGAATGTGGCCTTGACCCTCCACGATTTCACTAGCGGTGGAGGAAGAAGCAGTCCTTATCCCCAAACCCAATCGAGAAGCAGCGGAGGACGACGTCGTTGCACGGTGGTGGAGATTGTTGTGGCTCTCCCCCATTTTTCTTCCTGCATATTTGATGGTGGGTTCTCCGAACGCGGCGGTGTTGGCAAGGAGAGAAGGAGAGAATAAAGAAACCAAAAAAGAAGAAGAAGAAGAAAGAAAGAAAGAAAGAAAAGAAAAGGGGGGAAAAGAGCTTTTGAGGGTAAATCAGTCCTTTTGTCTTCATTAAGTGACTCATGTGCATCACACGTGCAAAATTTAACGGCTCCGTAACAGAAATTGGTCGTAGGTACGACGTTGATACGAAAAAATGAGTCCATGTATCACATTGATAACTTTGTAAGTTCAGGTATCATTCTGAAAGTACCTTAAATATTCAGACACCATTGGTGAATTTTTCTTTATAATCTAATAAGAGAACTCTTGTGGAGAATATATGGTACCTAATAGGAAGGAGTGTACACACACGCACACGGACGTATATACGGCTCGGCAAATTAAGGAGACTAGTAATGGGCTACTAATATAAACAAATATTATATTTTAAAAACCCTAATATAATTCTCTTTCTCGCCCGAGAAAATTATCGCCGGCTCCTTTCTTCGGCATCCTTTCTCAGACTCTCTCTTCGATTAGAGGATGCATTTTCGCTGTAATTGATGGAGATCGAGTTCTGGTTAACCGGTTTTGGCTTGGTGGAGTGCTCTCGATCCGACGAACTGTGATGGTGATTGGCGTGCACGGCGTGAAGGTCTGACTCACGAATCTGCTGGAGGCGGTGAGTTTGTGGGTTGCGACGGCTTCTGTGCCGACGACGGCAAATTGGCTTCTGAACCTGCGAGGGTGGTCGAGGTGGTCTGACTATCGAGAAATGGGTGCGGCTTTGGGAGCAGTGTGATCCTGGTAGTGTGTGGTCGGTGCTCCTTGGGGACCCGGGCCGACGATGTCAACTGCTGGGCCTTTTGGGGGCCTATGCCTGGGTTATAGACCTTACGCAAGGTTGTGAGTGGGTGGGCTAGGTCCTATTTGCTAGGGCCTGGCCTACCTTAGATGTGGGAGTTTAAGGTGCCTGTTCACTTTTCGTTCCCATTATTGCTTTAATTTTTCAGCTCGTAAAAAATCTTTTCATTCTGTTCATCAAATTTAGTCCTACTTTCGGAGGTTTAGATTTTTTTTTTTTTTTTTTTTTTAACAAAAGTGATTTAAGTACAAAAGTGGGTGTATTTGGGGTATTGAGAGCTTATTCTTTTTCTAGAATAGATTTTTGTATTCTTCTTGACGACCTAGAGGGGTGGGTTATTTTTGTCATGTTTGCTTGCTCATTCTCAATAAAAATTTGACCTCTTTCTTTAAAAAAGAAAAAAAAATTATATTTTTGAAAAATTATATAAAGAAATTCCAATAAATAACTTATACTTTTTGCCGTGTACTTTTCCAAATGCATCATAGCACTCATATTGATTAACTTTACGAATATCTCATTGTATTTTAGATGCTTGCAATATTGGTCTAAATATATCTAAAATCGTACATTGTTTTCTCTCAACCATTAATGTCTATCCGTCGACACTTTCTAAAACAAATAGGAATGCGTGTGATAAGTTGTTCGATGGCATAGCTAAAGCCAAAGTCTTTTTAAAAAAAAAAATTTTAATTAATAGTAATAAATAAAATGATCCACTGATTAAGAATATGCATTCACATCAACATGCACTTGAGGTTCCAGGACCTGAATAAGTTCCCATGTCCTTCCCATATGAGCATCATCAATTAATCATACATAGCAGCTTATGAGATCGAATTAATGATTAGTGATCGATCTTTTTAGCCTAAGAAATTAAGTAAGAATATTGATCGATCACTATCAAAGTATGTTGTACGTAATTCTTGTGATACAAGTCTCGATCAGTTTCCCCAGACAAAATAACAAACCAACAGTTATATATGCATCAATATATATGGTTTATTTTTTTTAACAATATGCATCAATATAGTTAGGTTTTCCGTTTTCACTCATTAATGCTACCTATAGGTGTCAATATTCATGCATTTACAATGTTAATACGCATTTGTAATTGGCTTTGACAACTTTAAGTTTGGGTTTGTCTGCATTAGTCCTTTGACATAGATGGAACTTTGAATGCTATGATTGGCATTAGAAATTAACGGATGCACGTAAAATCTATCATCCTCGAGTTCACAATCATACTAATAGTTGTGATAGGCGCTTGATCGAGTGGGACTGATCATATTGAAAATTTTAAGGTTCTATTCTGCCACACAATGTGAATGAGGTGGAATGTATAAGTATATGTGTCTAGATTAACTTGATCATGCCGAAAACTGTAAACAGAAATATGTAAGTATGTATGAAAATTACAAATGTGTACATAGTTTGCTTTGATATCATGTAAAGGTAGAGCATTCAAGTGAAAATCAATTATAAATTTTCAATGCAAAATTCGATTAACTTATGATAACTTAATTTATTAACTCAAGAAAACTTACTGTATTGGGTGATTCAAATATGCCTCTGCTGTTATATTATTATGTGTATACTGTATATTCCATCAATTAACAAATATAAATGATATATGCCACTGGCTGATGGTCATCTGATGGAAAATGACTTTACGTCCTAAATGCTTATGCTCATTGCCACACACAAAAAAAAAAAGACCTAATTACTGCTAATGACCCAACCTGGTCTTGTCTCAACGATGACACTATTTCCTAATTTATTGTAGAATTTATGGCTCTAAAATTCTAATATTCCTTATAAAACTAAACAACATGTTAGGGCTGCAACTGCTAACAATTTTAGTCAAATATTCCCCTAAAAAGCCGGTTGGGAAAGCCAACTCAGCATGTACGTACCCTTCAAATTCCAACCCCCCAAAATTCTGTAATATCAGCTTGTTACTATATATATCTAATTAAAGTTGTCCTCATATATATGTTAATACATATTCAATTAGAAGCTAGGTAGGTGGCTGCATATGCTAGTGTGCTACTGGTGAAGATGGACAAAACCAAAGCTGGTTTAGAAGGATCTGAATTTGGAGAAGCAAAAGTTAAACATCACAAGAATATGGACTACTATTTGAAGGATATAATGGGAGGGATCAAAGTATTCAAGGGAGAGAAGTTAACGAGCTTGATGGTTTCGCAGTCGCGATTCTGCAGACTCAAACTGTTAGCAGTTGCAGCCACAACCATGTTGCTACTCTGTGCCTGCGCTGTGCAGTACACCACGCTCAGCGATACAATGAAGCCACGCGTGCTGATATTTCGTTCTTCTCAACATTTTGCTCCTCCACAGGGTAGTACTGCTGATATTGAAAGTAAGCATTCTGCAATGTTAGTCTTAATTTCCCCATCTTATAATTATTTTGTTCTATAATGAGCATGTACGTAGTTAGTTGAAGAAACCAACTACTATTGGTGATGTGTTACAGTTATTCTGAGTTGAGGACGAATCTTTAGTTCTAAACAATTTTATTCTAAAATTAGCAATCTTGGTTAATAATCCAGCATACTGTCCATGAGAAAAAATATGGGGAAGTTAAAACTTAAAAACAGCTTTGTTCAACTTGCAACCATACGTACACCTAACTTGGAACTTAACCCTTGTAAATAAAGAACCCCTTTAGGGGCGGCCTTTCTTCCTAGGTTTCTCGAGAAAACATGCATTTGCAATGGAGGCCTATAGCTCTGTTCGGAGGGAGCATTTACTCCCACACTCCAGGCCAGAGTCCAAGAAAAAATCAGCTATGGCACCACAGATATATGCGTGCGATTGTGCATTTAGCAGTATGCATGTCGAAATTGTACCTTTCTTTTCTCACGGTTTTTACTTTTCTTCTCTGCATAAAAATCTTTAAAACGTATATACTTGTCAATACACATGTCGTTGATCGTCATCAACAACATCATCATATATCTTCCTCTTCTTCAACATCTCATTTTCAAGGGCATTACGTGAACAATGGATTTCTCATGGTCTCATCAAATGGAGGATTGAATCAAATGCGAGCGGGCGTAAGTAAACATGTCATTCGAGATTTTGCTTACTTCAAAATTCACTTGCTATATATATACATTGGCTTCTATATTTGACCAGAAAATCTATTCTGTACAGATTTGTGACATGGTAGCTATTGCAAGGTTTTTGAATGTCACGCTTATAGTTCCCGAGTTGGATAAAACCTCCTTTTGGAATGATCGGAGGTCAGTTGATTAACTTAGTTTATAATTAGAATTTTATCATATCTTCAAGATTAATACTTTATTCATACACATGGATGCAGTCAGTTTGAAGATATATTCGACGTGGATCACTTCATAGCATCATTGAGCGATGAAGTCCGCATATTGAAAGTTCTGCCCCAGAAGCAGAAAAGAAGAATAGAAATGGCTTCCCTCTATTCCATGCCCCCTGCTAGTTGGTCTAATATGACATTTTACTACAACAGGGTTCGTCTTCCCAACTCCTGCTCTGAGAAAATTTGTTGTATGTGCCAGTTATAAATAGTTTCCAGATGCATGTTGTGGATCATCACGGTTATATGTAACCGGTGCATACCAAATCTTCTATCAATTGTTCAAATCTAATTGTCATCATTTTGTGCAGACAAGATTGTTATTATCCCTAACTTTTGCTTGTACAACAGGTTCTTCCTCGGATTAAGAAGTATGAAGTTCTGCATTTCACTAAAACTGATACAAGACTTGCCAATAATGGGATCCCTGTGGAAGTTCAGAAAATGCGCTGCAAAGCAAATTATGAAGCCCTGAGGTTCACTCCCCTAATTGAGGAATTGGGGAAGAAGATTGTAAGGATTCTGAGAGAAAGGGGCCCGTTCTTAGTTCTTCATCTCAGATATGAAATGGACATGCTAGCCTTTTCGGGTTGTACTGAAGGCTGCGATGACAAAGAAATTGAAGAATTGACAAATATGAGGTAAGAGCACTACTAAGCTCATATACAGGCCTTGTTGCTAGGTTTTCAATATTCCGCCGTACTATGAATAAAAACACAACTTCGAGTTGCTTTTGTATCAAACAGATATGCTTATCCATGGTGGAAAGAGAAAGTAATTAATTCCACCAAAAAAAGGAAATCTGGGAAGTGCCCGTTGACTCCAGAGGAGACTGCTCTTGCACTGAGAGCATTGGATATCGATCCTAGTATCCAAGTATACATAGCCGCAGGTGATATTTATGGGGGAGAAAGAAGAATGGCATCTCTGAGATTAGCCTTTCCACACATAGTAAGTCGATTATCTCAGCCTTAAGAAACAACTAACTTGCTCAATTACAATCATACCCGGTGCTCATTGTTAATGGTGTGTGAAACAGGTTAAGAAAGAAACATTGTTGGAAGCCTCAGACCTTGAGCCCTTCCGAAACCATTCGAACCAAATGGCTGCATTGGATTACATTGTGTCACTGGAAAGTGATATCTTCGCTCCAACTTATGGAGGAAACATGGCAAGAGTTGTCGAAGGCCATAGACGGTACTTAGGATTCAGGACAACAATTCGTCTAGACAGAATGCTTCTAGTGAATTTGATAGACCAGTACAAGAAGGGAAGACTGAGCTGGGATGAATTTTCCCAGGCAGTGAAAACAGGACATGCCGATCGCTTGGGTAGTCCTACACAAAGATTGGAGATTCCTGGTAAACCCAAGGAAGAGGAATACTTCTATAACAATCCACAGGAATGTTTACCACCAATTTCTACAAAACCAAATAGGCTGTGATGCACACGTTACAATCAATGGAATGTTATCACAGGCCAATAGACTCCACTTCACTAGTCCATCAGATGACACCATTCTTTCAACAGAACCACTGTAAAATAACTTTTGTTCTTGTTCCCTTCGTTTTTGGGTTCGGGTTGTGGAAGAAGGTAATCTTTTCTCTTCTTTTCTTTTGCAAACATAGTTTCGACATTGAATTATTTACAGCTGTAGAAGGTTTTCACAGAAGAGCTAAAGGTTCTTGCTGCTGCTAATTCATTCACCATATCTTGACATTGCCATGAGTATCCAATTAATATAGGACAAGCTTTTGAACTCCCCACTCAATTATTTCTAGACGTTTGCCCCGCCTAATATAAAACCTTTCTCAAGGCACAAGAGGATAGTTTCATCAAGATATTATACTATGAAAATTTGCTGTAAATTTATGCACAAGACACCAGCTTCTACCAATAAATCAGCCCTGAGTGGCTCCATTTGAAACAATTATGTACGATACAACTGAAATGGCTTCCCCTAACACAAGTCTTGAAAGAAATCTACTATTAAGGAAATGGTTCTCAACATATGAGTTCCAGAAATAGT
Source organism: Rosa persica (assembly GCA_025331145.1). Classification (NCBI taxonomy): domain Eukaryota; kingdom Viridiplantae; phylum Streptophyta; class Magnoliopsida; order Rosales; family Rosaceae; genus Rosa; species Rosa persica. The sequence continues at coordinate 42,540,644 of WFKR01000004.1, read as the reverse complement.
ATAAAGAAAACAAAGCAACACATGTACACTAACCAGAAGATGGCACTAGGACATCCAAAGCAGAATGTGAGAGTAAAATCTGAATGAAATGGATACTGAGAGTAAAGTCTTATGACTTCAGCCGCTTATGAGCTTGATCTGAATCATCTCCACTGCCAGCATCCCTAAAATGTGCCATCGTTTGATTGCTCGAATGTGGATTCTCATGATCCTGGACAGTGATTCAGAAAATATGAGATCATCAATCCTCTGTGTGTGTGTGTGTGTGTGAGAGAGAGAGAGAGAGAGAGAGAGAGAGAGAGAGACCTTGGAAGCAGGTGTTCCAGCAGACAGCCCTCGGTTTGCGCGATTACCAAGATCAATCCGCACTGAGACACTAGCCTGTGACAGATCTACACCTGCAGTCTGAAGTGCATGACTCAGAGAGTTCAATAACCTGTGCATCATCAATTTCATGGTTGTTATGAGATTATAATTATAAACCCAAGCTGTAGAAAAAGGCTTTAAAATTGAATTATACAGACAAAACACTGAGCATTATGACTAAAAAAGTCAGAGGCCAAACAAGGCACAAGCTGTCCACTCAGCTTAGCTATAACTTGTACAACTACAAACTAATAAAAGCAGTTAGAAGCAAACACCTAACCAAGAAAATGCATGCAGTACATTTGATTACAATGAAAGTAAACAACGCAACTAAAGAAAATATAAGCGAGAATAAAGATACGATAAAGATATGGGACTCTGGAGTCTCAACAGTAAAAAGGCTGACCTAAATTGACTCACTGTAACTGACAAGTCAAATTGAACATAGGATGAATGGCAAATATTTCCAGAATTATATGAGACACCTAAATTTTGTTTTTATTATAAGTCCTATCAGAGAAGGATTTAGATTTAGTACGAGAGCCCACCCTTGTGAGTAAACACTTGAGATGCTTATTGTTCCACCTTCAATAGTCAGCTCCTCCCGTTGATTCAGTGCATCACCACTTGTGGTGGGGCATTGAGTTGATTGAGCATTAGAAATTGCTCCGTGCAGAGGACGGGCGAGCATACCATCATTTCTGACAGGGGGAAGCAGATTTTCTGGCAGAGGCATAGGCGAAGGAAGTCCCTTATTCACTATCTCAGGTGGCTGATCCATGATTTTAGAGGCAACATCCCTGCTAGGTTCAGATTCTACGGGATTCTGTGTGCTGTTTGCAAGAATATTCGGAGTAATAGAGATGTTATTTTCATCAAACTTTCCAGGAAATGGTGAAATTACACCAGTATCATTCTTTATCGGCTGAGGATGACCAACAAAACTCTGAACACGCCAGTGGCTATTTCTCTGTTTCACACAGGGAATAAGCATGTTAAATTAAGGATTATGTTCGAGAAGAAAATAAGTGCCATAATCAGAAGCTAGGCTCATTGCAATTTATCCGCCACAAATATGCATTAAAAGCAGTTAAATAATTCCACCCTATTTCTACAGAAATCACATAGCCAATCCATAAAACACCTATTTTTGACCATTCAGGTGATCCCTAGAACCCTACACTAAGACAGTGCAAGTGTCCACAAATCAGAACATTACCCATGGCATTAACTTTGTGGGCTCTGCACTCCACCCCTGGCACGAACCTTCATGTTTGTTGACCCTTTCCTGTAAATACTGGACATACTCGATCACCTGCAGACCAAAAAAAAAAAAAAGAAATTTCAATAAACAAAGCATCTTGTATTCTCCTTATACACAGTTCTTCCACACAAATACATACCTCTAGCAAGAACGATGCCGTATCTCGCTTTTGCTCACTATGGGGTATTAGATCTCTCAATATCTGGAATCTGAAACGAAATAACTAACCAGCCTCAACCCTTATCGACAATTCCATTTTATAAATCCCAACATCAATTACCACATTTCTATCACACAACATAACACAAGAACTTCAACACCTATCAACACTACACATCCAAGTCAAGAATTCCACCTTGCACAAAAGAAAACCATACAAGATTCATACTTTCTCTACCCTTTTACAACCTGAACCACTCAACATACCTCTCATTGATCTTGCTCCTTCTCCGCTGCTCCGTCACGGAATGCTTCGACCGTATAGCACTAGCCTTATCGTTGCTCTTAGCATCTGCTTCCCCAATTTCAATTTCACAAAAGCAATGCACAAGAAAATAAGCAATAGCTAAAAACGAACCCAAATAAATTTCAAGGAAAACCAAGAACAATTCAATTGAAATTGGATCCAGAAACACAAAAAATTCTCAAACTTGATGATAAAGATGGTACCTTTACTGTTGGGATTGGATGAATTGGAAGAAGGGCCATCTTTCTTGGAGCCAAAGTCGTCGTCTTCGTACTCATCCTCCTCCTGACTACCTTTCCCTGCGCTTCTCATAATGAATTACGATTCTGGGTACCTCTCTATTTTTCGTTTTTCAAGATTTCCTCTACGAATCTGAAGGAAAAAAAAGGCCCAAAATCTCAGATACCTTACTGGGAATTGGGAATTGGGAATTGGGAACTGGGAGTGAGATTTTATGGATAGTTGAGTGAGAAATTGAATTCGGGTCGGGTTTTTTTCCGGCAAAGCACCGCCGGAGTTAGTTAGGGTGGTGGTGCTAGTAGTGTAATTTGGGATCAGCTGGTCTCTTACTGTCAATGCTTTGGTGACCTGTGTGGCACCACGACTCGTTTGAGAGAAAAGTGGTGGAGTAAGATTAGCATGTGGGTGACTTCATGTGCATCTTGTGAGCTCACCTACATTTTTGGTTTTCTTTCTTTTCATTCACTTGCAAAAAGAGTTAGTAATGTTAATATGTCCCTCCTATTGTGAGCGAGGGTTTGGTTTTTTGTTTATGGGTCGTGTCGATGCCATTGTTTGGTGTCTTGGTCGTTTTGGTGTTTCTGGTCTTTTGTCGGTGCTTTCTAGTTATCAACGTGTTGGTGAATCACCCTTACAAGTGGTCTGACTATGGGACGCGGTGTCCAAACGGGTGAAAACAGTTCTTCTTCATGTTGGTGGCAGGGTTGTATCACTTTTTGTTGATCTGATTTTGGTTAAATTGGGTGGGGTTGAGCTTTTTTAACTCATGTCGGTCTCTCTCGTCGATAGTTCGGAACTTGAGATCCGATGAATTGTGACTTGTTATGGTTATTAATAAATTGTTTACTTTCTCTAAAAAAAAAAAAAAAAAAAAAAAAAAAGAGAAAGAGTTAGTAATGTTGCGAGGTAGGCCTCGTGGTTTCGCACTTTGAGCCCGAAACCGATAACGACCCGCTTGACCTCGTAGGTTCAAGTTTGGGAGGCGTCTCGAATCGATGGTTCGATGGATTAGAGATTTTAGCGTTACGTCCCTAAGCTTGATATTGCGGTCAGCCAGCCTGATGGCGAACCATATTTAGATGTAAGAGATAACTAAAATTTTTTGTGTCTTCACTTGATGCTTAAGTCGGAGCTGAATGTTTGAGTTGTAATGGTGTTATTTGTAACCATGAACAAATAATAGACATTGTGTTGATAAAGTAATAAAACGAGACTCATTCAACCATTGTGAAATTTACTTTTAATAGTTGAGTCTATTATAGATGAATACAATATCTGTTTATATCACAAGGAATTAACATTCCATTGCGCGCTTGTAACATGCACAAAAATGTTCGGTGCTTGCAAAAGTTCTTGCCAAGATTATGGCCTTGAGAGATGGGCTACAGGCTAGGTTACCGAATAGGGTGTGATTATAAATACATATTCCGGTATTCGATTATGTGGGAGGCGACATACATAGGCAATATTGAGATGTCTTTCTTGTCTTCCTCCTCTGTGAATATTGAGTTCAAGCATGTATTACCATGAGCTAACTTCGCGCAACTCCATGGCTAATGATCTTCTCGAACATACATAAGCATGATAAGTAGGTTAATTGTCTGTGAACTTATACCATCGAGCTTTTGAATACAACTACTATTCAAAGTCGTTTCAAAGTCATAGAGCACCCCTACCTGGACATTACACTTCATCAGTCGACTCTTGCACCAATTCTGCCCCTAAGAATTAGTCCGCACACTCATTTTGAAAATAAAAACTATTACAAAGATGAAAGGTGGTATCATTTCTCAAAGAAGTTATTGCAAAAACACGAGTTAACATGCAGTCAATCTACACCTCAACTACAGTTATGTTTGCTAGTAGTTTAGTTCCAGTTAAAATTAACATTTTGCAAATATAAACTAAGAAATCTATATAGCCGGATTGATCGATCGTGAATCTATTATATCTATGGCTTTTAAATAATCTGTCTGAGTTACATATGTGTGAATTGCTATTTTGCTACTAGTATATAATGATGAATCTCCGTCAAGAATGGAGTGCCGTCGATTACTTTAAGAAAGAGCAGGTCATAGAAACGCGGTGGACACCCCTAATATAGCGACCTATTCCTACGCAGCACATCCCATTTCTCTCTTCTTTTTTGGTAAATCCCACATTCCATTTTCTGCCTGCAAATTCATTCTGATTTATCCTCAACACCTCCGAACCTCTCTTCACCCCTTTTCAATTTCACGTACATAAATCAACACGATGGGAATCTCTCCGATATTGTCACCGGCAGATCCACTGCTCCGGCACCCCCTCCGGCCACGTGGCACCATATATTCAGCCACGTGGCAGCTGCTTCGCTTATAGTAGCTACCTGACCTCCTCAAGCTCCTACATTAATTTTGATCATTTCTCTGATTTGAGATCTGCATCGATCTTTCGAGAAGAAGTAGCTGATAGATAGATATTCCTAGCCCTACCCTCTCTAAACCCTAAACCCACCCACGTAATTCTTTCCATGATGAGTGAAACTTCATCAAAACCGTCATCCTTTTTCGCACTGGAAATGCGAACTCAATTATCATGGAGGAAATACAAAAACTCAGTTTTGTTCAAACTGCTAAATTTGTGGGCAAAGGCAACCGTATGTGTAGTAGTGCTCCCCACAATCTTCTTCATTTGCGTCCCACTCTCTATCCTTCTCATCCCACCGTTATTTATTGCTTCTACATGGGCGTTTTTTATATGCAAGATGCTATATTTCTTGTGCCCCCTTAGATTTGTAGACACCATGAAGTTTTTCAGATTCTGTACCACATTAATATTAGGCAGCAGCAGCACAACCAAGGCTGGTGATAACGACAATGAGGAAAATATGATGAAGGAGTTTATAGCCAAGAGCCTGGAGGATAAGGAGCAGTTGATGAGCGTGGTTGAGTTGGACCCCTCGGAGGTGCCGTGTTTCTACGAATCAGATGATCATGAGCAAGAAAACAAAGAAGAGCAGAATTTTAAGGAAGAAATGGGTAAAATCGGCATGTACGATGAAGGGTCGTGGCAGGTTTTGGTACCAAAGCGTCTAATACCCAAAAGGAAGAAGGACAAGCATTCGGTATGATTTTCGATCATGTACAATAAATTCGGTGGTTTTGATATAAACTTTTGTTCATGTTAACTTAAGGTTTGTGTTTTGTTTATGATTTTTACAGTTCCATGAAGTTTTGTCATACTGGAAAAGCAAGGAAAAAGGAGAGGCAGCATCAGCTGACATAAAAGAAGATTAATGTGCATCTAGAGAGAATAATGTAGGGCTTGGGAGAGTTATTCAGTTGCTCTCAATCTTGTTCTTTTTCATTTCGTTAATTACCCACATAACCAGTGGACAAAATCAAATTGACATTGTGCATGCATTGTACGCTTGCTATGTTCAAAATGGATCTCCAACCTGTGTGGTTAATTTTCTTCAAATTGCCCTTCATCATTTTTTTAATTATGCCCTTAACTGCATGTGTACACAAGGAAAGTAGCAATAATATTCAATCATTCAAATTCATAGAGCATACATTTTGGAAAGGATCCCCTGATCACACATATCCTATGGATTGATTTCACGAGATTCATGACACAAAACATTCTGTGAAAAGAAAAGTATCAAACCCTAATACAAATTTCAAAATAAAACAAATTTTTTTTCCAAAACAGCCCGGTTAAAGATACATTTTCCTCTCTCACGAAGGCGGATTATAAGTTTCCCCGTATATCAGTACACAACAGTTCACATCTGCATGCATGTTAGGAGACGAATATCATATATAAGGTATTATGAGAGTATATGAATGGCAAGTAGGTATCCATGCATACATGGTATTGACTATTGACAACTCATCATTTTGCTTCCCCCTCCTCCCTCGATGTTCTTCCTTGTAGATAGGAAAAAGGAAAGAAAGGATTGATGGTAACATTTGGGTATCATGCATGGGTACCCGTTTGTCCTCTCTAATATCATATGGATGTTACAGCTAACAGCCACATATATACAACTATTATTAATAATTGATTGACTAGTTGAATCGAACTTTGTGGGCTGAAGAGAAATGCTTCGCAGCAGCAACCATGTCTGCCTCTGGGCCAGTTACAGCCTTTGAGCCCCTTGAATTATCACCTTCACCATCTGAGCCGAAGAAGCACCAAGTGAAGGGACTCAGTACTGATGATCCCTTACTCTCTTCCTTGCCCTTTCTCATGATGTTATTGCTTGTCAAATTAGCATGACTGCTTGCAGTATCCATCGATCTGTTGCCAATTACAGAACCTGAAGTAATATGGAGCTCGCTTGTGTGGGTATTTGAGATTTGAGAGAGAAACGCCTTTCTGCAGTGATGATGTTGTAGTATATATGAAAGAGTAATGTGCTCAATTTGTTTCTTGACGATTATGAAACCCATTTCTGCCTTTATATAGTCTAAATGTTACTTGGTGGTCAAGTTCAGCACAGTATGAATGTGACTTGTTTGTGAAAGTCTTTGAGTATTTACTTAAGAAAGAAGAAAGAAATTTCTGGAGAAAAATATCTGAGTATATTACAATTGATATCTGAGTATATTACAATTGCTTGGTTGTTAAGAGCATCAGCAGCAGTGGGGAATCAGAATTTGGACTCAAATTTGGGTCCAAATTGATTAGAATAGTGATTTGAGTCAATATGATAATGTTCAAAATGACTTATTTTTATTAGGTGCTGCAGTGGTGTAAGACTTATTTTTGGACTCATATTTTAAACTCTATTTGTTTTACTCATATTTAAGTCCAAAACACAAATCTCTCCATTGTAGAACATACTCATATCTAACTATTTGAGTCTTCCTTACGTTTGTTTATAATTTTTGGATATATATATATATATATTTATATTTGACCTAATTTAAGTTCAAAAAATTTATACAAATAAAAAGTATTTATGGCCTAGTACCATTTGGTCTAGTGGTATAGTCTCTCATTCATAAGTGGGAGGTTGTGAGTTCGACTCACAAAAGACTAGTTGTAGCATTTGAATTGTTCATTTGATAAAAAAAATTATCAAGCATCAAACATAAAATCATTAAAATTAATTTATTACTATATAACTAAAATGAGGTAAAAGTTAACGATGGCTAAACAAGCACTAAATTTGTTTCTAAATTGACAACTGAAAAAAAAATGAATTAATTTTTTTTTTTTGTAAAAACAAACAAATCTTGTCTTTTATTTTAATAGAAAAAACAAACCCTACAATTATTTGAAGCATGCAAAGTGTGGTCCCCCGTGTAATGATTTGAGTCTTGCAAATTACAGTTGATTGCCACGTGGTGGGTTCCATAACTTTTAGTCTAAATTGATTTGGGTCTTTCTTTGGACCAAATCTGATCCAAAATATAGGTGTCAGGGATATTTGGGTCTGTTTTTTTTTTTCTCGACCCACTACAACTCAGTTTCTATACTTTTGACCTCAAATTTTGATTTTGGACCCAAATTTAGACAACTACACAATCAGCGTATGCTTATCGTATATTTCGGTTGTTTGATTTGAAACTTACTGTTCCAATCAATTAATAAATGAACCTTGGGTCAACGTACAAATCAACAAAGTCAAACCTGCCTAAATTCTTCCCTAGTGAAGTAACCAGGAAGCTTATACGAAGTCTTTCTTTTTAAAAGCAAAAGCTAGTAATTAACTACAAGTTCATTAGCACTATACTGTTATATTTGACTATATTACATTGTAAAACTAGATGATGTACAAAATCTGATGCACCTGATATGCTAATAAAAAAAAATACTATACATTGAAGATGAAGCCATCGGATTCTATCCAAGATAAATTTATCCCCTGAATCTGAAAATGTGTTAATAACTGAAGAGTTCGCAACAACTGTGGTTTCATGGGCTACTTTTCCAAATAGCCACGAACTCATCACTGTTGCAGAATCTGTCAATACTACATATACACTGCTCAAGCAGACTGTTGGGACGGAATAATTAGTTCACAAAAATTAGTGATTATCTGCTATATTTCTTGTAATGTTTATCACTTTATCCAATATAAATTCTCATGACAATACAGTTTTATGTGGGAAACAAGAACAGAAGAAGGTGCAAAGACAGACACACAAGTAATTGAATCCATAAAAGTGTTAACACAGATCGAAGGTGGCTTGGTGATCAATGTAGGTACATCGTATGCTTTGATTGTTTGAATCGTAAATAATCAGGGCATGTAGGGAGTAATTTAGGTCTTAAAAACCAACTAAGCCGTCGATATCTTCTAGATTTAATAAGATTTCTTGATATACATACAAATTATAGATAGATAAATTATTTTGTACACACCGAATATATACAATTTTCCTCTCACACATGCAGATGATCGAATGTTCCAAAAAATTACAATGGATCCAGCCACCAAATTTACTATCTTCTAATTCTGAGTTCACTGTTCATCGACTAAGTAACAGTGCGGGACCTGATTACCCCGACATGTGTTTACTAGCTGTGGCACCGAGTGGCTTTGGCTTGGCTACGTGTTGACTCCGTAGAAAATAGAGAGAGACGAACTCTGATTAATAGTCTTGACCTAATGATGGATGCGACTCTGTATGTGTTTTTGTTTTCTCTGATTAGAGAAATAATGGAGAATGAACAATGAGAAGATTGAATTTGGAGGACTGTTTATGTGTTTGAGAAATAGCTCGCAACGCTATTCGTTACTTCTGGACAGGTAATGATGTTTTCTTTTAAAGAGTTTTTCATTGCCCAATCAAAATTTCTGCTTTTGAACAATTGGCATTTTTTTATCAGAATTTGTTTTGCTTTTATCGAGTTCACTGGTGAAGGTAGTGTGGGTTGTCCGTATGCCGAGATTATATAGATGCATTAATTTGAAGACTTATATGTTGCAGTTAGGCTGCTTCGAGTCTTGCCGGGACAATGCTTGGATGAGGGTATTGCCTTCTAACACAGCTATTGCACATGTTAGCCCAACAGAGGTTCTCAAAGGTTTGACCTTTTGATTTTTGTTCTAAAGAATTTGATCTTAGGAAAATCAAATTGTCAAATTGTGTGTGTTTTTCTGGGGTGTGAGAAAGTAAGATTGAGATTAGAATTGGAGGTGTGTACTCTAATCATTTAACCTTACTTGGAATTTTATTGAAAAACAAACTTAGTGAGCTATAGATGGCTTGGAAAAGTTGGTGAAAGAGACTCAAAGGGTACTGTACTGAATATGAATATTTCTTGGAATGTAGTCATATGCTTCTTCTTTTTTATCTTGCTTCCAGATATGCTTGCCATTTCTTTCGACAAGGAATGAAACAATTAATAATGAACTCAGAGACTCCTGAAGCTAAAGCGTTGGAGAGGTGGAGGATATGTCCAAATAAGAACTTTGAAGCATTGGCTTTTATCATTTGACAGGATCCGACCTAGAATTTCCCCTTGAAATTTCAGGTGGTCCTGTGGGGTCCATTTTTTGAGAAAATTCAACAAAATTTTCTTCAAAAATGAACAACCCTAACCTGCAAAGAATTCAAATTACACTTCTAACATACCGTCCTTATACTTATGGAGCCATCATGCTCCCCAAAAACCAACAACTCCATTTCCATAACAAACAATTCTCATAGGTTATCAGAGCCATTCTAAAACAAATGAAAAGAGGATAAGGATCGATATATCCTACAATGCGGAAGTAGTGCTAGCTATGCCTCAACTCCATGTACGTCCGATCTCGACTAATATCGCCTGCAAACTGGGCATTTGAAAACAAATGACCCAAGAGAAAGTAATTTAAAAACACATTAGAGTGAGTGGACAAAAATAGTTAACAATATAATTTAATTGAACGAACTTTAATACTTTCTCATAATTTGAAATATTTACAAAAATTTTGATGCATGCCACATTTATAAAATATATTTTTCGCCACATGAAAACTCGTAAAAACAGACCAGCCTCGCCGGTTAGAAGAAATCGGGCCAGTCTCGCTAGTCAAATATAATATCATACGGGGAAGAACGATTATCACCATACGAGTATATCAGAGCCCCTCAAGCTCTACCCTCGACTCCCTCACATATAAATTATGTGAGGAGGAGAAATAACAACTTCTACTACTCACATAAGGAGGAGAATAAATCACCTCGACTTCACTGACAAACACAAAGTAAATGAGAATGAGACACAATAACCAACTCAAGTATGGTGAAGGAAAATAATCCAAAAACTCGTAAATCCATAAAGCTTCCTCAATTCCTCGCAAAAAAAAATACGTATATTCCAATGACATGACCCCGCACGTCAAAATATTCTCAAATTCATAAACAAGTCGGCAAGAATAATAAGTGTAAATAATTTCCTCGAAAATCTCATCTCCGATAATATTCCAGAATCTCAAAATCAACGAATAAAATATAATATTGAATTATGGAAATCACCTCAGAAAATAATTCGTTGAAAATCACATAAATCACATTTTCAAATAATAATCATAAATCGGATATAAATATCGAAAGCTCAATATCCAAAAAAAATAGTATCACAAATCCATTTCTCAAATCATAATCGAGATCAATCATAATTAATCTCCGAAATCAATTCATATTCTCAAAAACAAATCATAAATCCAAATTCGAGCATATAAGTTCATATTCGAAATTCATATGGAAAAACCAATACCAAAATTATAATCCAAAACAAAATATTATGCTCGCTAAATAAAACGTTAATTAAATAAATCAATAATTTCAAGATAAATGCATGCATCATTATTTAAAACAAAAGTCCACTCACAGTATACGGCTAAACTTGCCGTTTATTTAAAGTTTCCTCCGTGTGATTCCTCCTCACGTCCTGTATAAATATAACGCTCGTAAATAAATAATTACACGACGGAAATCTAAATTTACGATAATTAAATCGAATTCCTAAACGTCTCCTTTTATCTTAACTTCCTCAATTCTCCTTGATATCCATCCAAACTTCATATCAACTCCCTCAATAATTACACTGTTCACCGCCGCCAATGTTCACGCGGCTGCCAACTCCTCCGATGGTCACCAAATTTTAGCAGGACCTTCATCTCAACCTCCTAAGAAATTCTCTTAACTACCATAAAGCTAGAAAACGACTAGAACTATATGAACAATTAAGAAAACAGTAAAATCTGAATATTATCCAGAAATTCAAACCTTCGATTCATGCTCCACACTTCAAATTTGATCAAGAAACTTTGAGGGATGCTTGTATGATCCAAGAGCTCCAAGACCCAGAAAGAATCATCGCTGGAGGTGGCTAGAAACTCAAGTTCCGACCAAAAATCCAAGAAAACAGCAGCACTTTCCTCTTCTTCTCCTTGTTGCACCTTCCACAGTTCAAATTAAGCTACCAAACTAACCCATAAATGAATAGAAGGAAGAGAGCTTTCCAACGACATCTTATACATCAAAATCGGTCACCGGATGAAGGAGTTATGGTCGGAAGAAGGTGAAGAGGTCGGAGAGGAAGAGAGAATCGAGGAGAGAGAGAGTGAGCTCGGTAAGTTTCTGAAATGGAAACTTACCACAGTAACTCGACTATTTATAGACAAATTATCACAAACAGTAACTTTGATATTTTGGTCATAACTTTCTCATACAAACTCCGATTTAAGCGTACCACATATGCAGGCACTCGGTTTAACGTCCTCTACAACTTTCATGAAGAATGTTTTCTCAAATTTTGAGCCAAACAAAAAGTCATCTTTTAAGGCCACCTAAAAGTTCGTAACGAAGCCGAAAATTTAAAATAACTCTCGTTTACCGTCCAAAAGACCTCTAAGTCTATAAATTTTGGTTCGGGTCGTAACATCATTAATGAGATTTCACTCGCTTACACTTTAGAGGTATATGTCCAGAACCTCTTTTATCATTTGTTTGCTTGATAACACAAATGGACAGTACCAATTCTTTTTACCATTTCATTATCTCAGTAATATATAGCTGTGAATAAGAGAGAACTGTCTTGTTTTAAAAAGCATAACATGTTGCTGACAGGGCAAAAACAATACTTAATAAGTCAATAACTGGGAGTGTAGCTGCAGATGGGATGTGCAAGTCACCTTCTAAAGAGTAAGAATTCTGCTAATTATGTAGTTCAAGGTTTCGTTTCTATAGGTAGGGGTTGCAACTTAACTTGATTGTGTTGTTACTATGTTCTACTTTAATTCAAGCAACTAATTCTTAACTGGCAACAATTTTATAACATCATGGAACTGAATGTTTGGCAGCCAATCTAGGGGCCATCATGGGCCAGGCTAGGGCCCTACCCTAAATTTTAGGGCTTAGGGTCAGGTAGGGTCGGGCCGGGTCTAATCAAAATCAACAAAATTTAGGTGGGTAGGGTCGAGCTGGGGCTTAAATATGCTAACCCCTACCTGGTCTAAAAGCCTGATCTATTAGAGTCGAAAGGGCCTGGTTGGGCCGACCTTCCGAATATGGCCGAAAATGGCCTTATTTTTTTTAATAAATAAAAAACTTACATTATTTGTTTTTCTCAAAATGTGGCTCAATGGTTATATAGGTAATACAAGACATTGTTTTTTGTTGATCATATTTAATATATGTGTGTGTGTGTATAGGAATTAACTTATAACATTTCTCTTTAAATCTCCTAATATTAATTGTTATTTAACAAATAAAATAAAAACTAAAGAAAACAAAACTTAAGAAATCAATTACAAAGAAAGAGATAAATTTGCATATTGTAGAAAAAAGAGAAACATAATTAAAAAATAGAAAAAAATAGAAAATTATTAGGGCTTATTCGAGCGGGCCTAAAAGGCCGGACCGGGCTTGGCCCTAACGGGTTCAAATGGGCCGGGCCGAAGGGTCGGGTCGGGTTTCATTCTTATGACCTATACCATACCCTATTTTAAAATGGTCGGGCCGGCCCGCCCTAATGCAAGTGCCGGGCGGGCTTAGGACGGGTTTAGGGCCAAAGGGCCAAATGATGACTCCTAAGTAAATCTCTTACTGCAAATGGAAGCAAGCCACGATTTAAAGGAGACTGGTTATTGAGCGAAGGAGAAGAGGATGGCTTTGGATCTGGGTCTGCTTTAGCTTCCTGCAAGCGCAATGGTAATTGGAAAATGTTACTGTGAATATTAAGAGTCCTTTTTTGTTTGCTATGAATCTGGTTTTGTGTACTTGGTCAGTTTGGTTATGTATGCCTTCAAGTTAGGTGTGTATGTAGTTCTTCTGTTTTGTAACTTTGAGTAGTTGAATGAAGTTGAATAGGCTTTTTAGTATTATTGTCCATATATCCCTATGTATCAAAATCAACCTTGCACCAATTGTGTTGTTAAATTCTTGAATCTTTCATTTTCTTGAGTTGGGTAGTTTTCGTGGTGGTCACATTAACCCTTCTAAGCAAGGACCCAACCTGCATCTTATTTTGATTTTAGCACTGTTTATATCTACAAACTTGAGTAGTTGTTTGTAGCCAAACACTGTGATATCTTTGTCGCTGGTTGGAGAACAAAACTGGGAGCAGGGTAGAAGAGTAAAGGGCTGCTGCTATGAATAGACAGCAAGGTGCTCCGATAGGGGTAAGTACTATACTTATTCCCCAACTGAGTTGTATCTCTGTTCGTACTAAGACTCATAAACATTACAACATTTGTTGACTTTTGATCTTATTACCAACATCATCTTTTGTCGGTAATTGAAGCAAATGAGAAGTGTATATATTAACTCGATCCAACTTGAGGATGCCATTAGTAACATAGCTGCATTTTCTCTCCCAGTATTTGGTTGGTGTTACTTTGCATTTCTTTTCCTTTTCGTACTCATCAAGTGTTCTATAGCTAGACTAGAATGTTATGTTTTTGTCGAATTATTAGTCATTACATATAAAATTCATGAAAAAATAACCAACCCCGCAGCAACAAACTGACGCTTTTCAGTAGAAAAGAATACTTCAATTCAGAGTTAATTCAAATAATTATATTCATGCAACAATGAGGGTATATATACAAGTATAATTGAGTAGTCTAACTCTAATAGGAAACAAACTTTCCATAATTACAGGATATCCTAATTAAATAAAATCCTAATTACATACAGATTTACAACGATTCTACACTCCCCCTCAAGTTGGTGCATAGATGTCTATCATGCCCAACTTGTCAACCGAGCTGTCAAATACCTTCCTGGACACTCATTTAGTAAGAATATTAGCTAATTGCTCCTTTGAGTTTACAAATTGAAAGCGAATAACCTTTCTGTCAAGATTTTCTTTAATATAATGATGGTCAACTTCCGTATGTTTTGTTCTGTCATGCTGAGCTAGATTATGTGCAATCTCAATGGCAGTTGTATTATCACAATGTAAATACATAGGCTTTTAAGCTTATAATCCAGGTCTTTCAAGACATTACAAATCCACAACATTTCACAGACTCCATATGCCATACCTCGGAACTCAACATATACACTTGATCTGGCAACGACTTTCTGCTTTTTACTAAGTCAAGTGTCAAGGTTCCCTCCAACAAAAGTAAAGTACCCAGATGTAGAATGTCTGTTAGTTTTATCACCAGCCCAATTTACATCTGTGTACCCAACAACTTTCAATTCATCTTTTTTTTTGAAGCAATAACCCTTTACCTGACGCCATCTTCAAGTACCTCAAAATATGAAAGACTGCATCCATATGCTATTCCCTAGGACAATGCATAAATTGACTAACAACTTTCACAGCATAAGCAATATCAAGTTTAGTATGTAAAAGATAAATCAACCTTCCTACAAGACGTTGATACCTCCCTATATCAGTTGGAACTTGATCAGGATAAATAGCAAGTCTGTGATTCATCTCAATGGGTGTCTCCATTGGTCTGTAGTCCAGCATCCCCATTTCAGCAAGTAAATCAAGGACATACTTCCTTTGTGAAAGCAAAATCCCTTTCTTAGACCTTGCAACTTCAATACCCAGAAAATACTTCAGTTGTCCCAGATCCTTCATTTCAAACTCCTTTGAAATATACTTTTGCAATTCATTCATCTCTTTCGGATCATCTCCTGTAACAATCATGTCATCAACATACATAATAAGAGCTGTAATATTATCATTCTTGCGTTTGATAAACGAGGTATGGTCAGAATTGCTCTGTATGTATCCAAAGGCTGACTTTGAAAATCTTTCAAACCAAGCTCTTGGAGACTGCTTCAGGCCATACAAAGAATTATTCAATTTACACACCTTGCCAACGTCACTTGGGTAATTCTTAACACCTGGGGGTATAATCATGTACACTTCTTCCTCTAAATTCCCATTAAGAAACGCATTCTTCACATCAAACTGCAAGGGCCAATCTTTGTTTGCTGCAAGTGAGATTAGAATCCAGACAATATTGATCTTTGCCACAGGTGCAAAAGTCTCCTCATAATCAATCCCATAGTGTTGTGTATATCCTTTGGCAACCAACCTCACCTTGTATCTATTAATAGTTCCATCTGCATTAAGCTTCATAGTAATACCTAACGACATCCTACAGCCTTCTTTCCAACCGGTATAGGTACTAGCTCCCATGTTGCATTCTTTTGAAGAGCTTCCAATTCTTCATTCATCTCCTTTGTCCATTTTGGATCCTTCAATACATCCTACACGTTACTAGGAATAGATACAGTAGATAATTGATCAATAACAAGTGCATGTGACCCAGAATTCCTATGGTTAGACATAAAATTAGCTATAGGGTATTTAGCTTTAGCTTTAATATCTGGTTTATATTGTTTCTTAGGACATATTCCCTTGGTAACCCTTTCTGATTTTCTAGGTTCGATACTTTCTAACCCAGAAGACTCATTAAAGTTTAGGGATACCTGAGGTGGATCATTCTGAACAGGATCTTTAGTTGGTGATGCAGAAGAGGAAATATCTTGTGTGTAACCTTCATATACGTCTTAATTTTGATTCAAACTATCCAGAAAAATTGTCTATTATGTCTCGGAATTCACAACGCTCTGTTCGGCAGTTGCATTTTCTGTCTCTGAATTCACAACGCTTTGTTCGGCAGTTGCATTTTCTGTTTCAGAATTTACAACACGCTGTACGGCAGTTGCATTTTCTGTTTCAGAATTCACAATGCTCTGTTCAGCAACTACATTTTCTGTTTCAGAATTTCTACCTTCAAATCGTTCCTCCAAATTTTCCAAGTCTTCAAAGGCATCAAAATCAATAATAGAACGAGGATTCCCTTCACAACCTCTCTTTTCCCTGAAGGGAAGACTGAGAAGCTCCCCCTGAGTAATAAGGCTCAGATTCATGAAAAGCAATATCAAGAGAGATATGTATAGTGTCAGTAAGAGGATCATAACATCGATAACCCTTCTGGAAGTCAACATAACCAACAAATATACACTTACAGGCACGAATTATCCAAACACGAAACATGCATGGAACATGGGAGTCACAAATGTAAAGCTCCTCCGAGTCCCTTAAAATCACAGCAAACTGTCACCAACAATACTGGAAAGTGGAAAGCTAGCTTACGTATAGCTGCGCTTTTTTGTTTTCTCAAACAATGTAGTAATGGCACATATTCTATATCTTATCCTGAGGAGAAAGCTAGCCCCATGTTCAGGCTAGGGTTTGATACACCTCGTGTGCATTAACCTTCATCCACGTGAATGGTAATATAGTATATGAATTACACACAGCCTTTCACAGCCTAAAAGAGCGGGCTCTGCTGGAATATGAACAAAACAAGAAGAAGTTGCCTGTAGCTCAACTTGTCTGTGACTCTGTATCTCTCTCCGAGTCGTACATCGTCTCTGAGTCTGACCCATAAAGCCAAAATCCATGTGCGCCGTCCACCGCCCAAGCGCCCACCGGAAAGGCTACAGACTCTCGCATACCATGAAACTACTTGACCAGTCAGATGGAGCCAGTTGATTTGTTTCTCTAGGGTTTTATAAACCCTAGGAATCTCTGCATCGTGGTGACGTGGCTTCACGCTATTGACTGGATATATTTGTCTGCTCTGAATTTCTGATATATTCGTTTACATAAAGAAGCAAATAGAGTATGCAGTGTACCGGGTCTTGCTGCCCAACCGGTGTGGCTCTGGGTCATGGCTTTGTTATGGGTTTTCAATTTTAATTTCTTTTGTCCCCTCAATCTTATTTAGCTCCAATGAATGTGGCACAACACAATATATATATATAATCTTTTTTTGGTTTTTTAAAGATAGTAGGAACCTGTCTGACTAATTTTCCGATTCTTCGCGCCCACAACTACATTATATGAACAATGATATATAGGGATTTCAGCAGAATGGAACTGGTACCCCGCATAATAGAGATTGAATAATCTACATTTCTTTATCCTCAAGTTCGTCATTGGAAAAGCAAGTTGCGGACCTGTCTATTTTTGTTGAAATGCAAGGGTCGATCGACCAGTGCGTGCGACAATTACACAAGCTCAAAAAATGCATCACGAAATCATGTTTTACTGCATAAAACAGTTTGGTACTTTTTAAATTAAGAGTATCAAAGACCTAGATACAGTATTAATAGTTGAAGAAGCATCCGCAGAATCGTAGGAAGTCGTCTGCACAATGGGGGACAAATATCGCCACTTAATATATCAAAAAGAAAAACTTGTAGCTGAAATTAGTAAAGAAGAAATGGTGGCAGCTAACTGAGGATAATATCGACAGGTAGGATAAAGTAATTAGGGTCATGGTCACCAATCACCATCACGTGCAGAATGGCACTCATTTGGGAAGATTCAATTGTCTGCGTAAATGATGAAGATGATGGAGGAGGATAGCAATATAAATTCTAACGTAGGTTTTAAATCATTGGACAAGTTGCAGTCGCAGTCGCAGCCGGAGCTAGGTTTAATGTGTGACTCAGCAATTGCAGTCTCTACAGGTTGGTAGCTCGATCGAAATTAAGCTGCGACCGCCCTCACCTTCAAGGAATGATATCATATTAAGGCATGGCCGGCCCTACTTGTAGAATTATATTAGTTAATCCATGCACTTAATTGTTCTAAACAATGTTTAACTAAGCAGCTACCTATTAGATCTGGCTAAGGGTGAAGTGTCTTATGTTTTTGACCTCGATTTGTCTTGTTCTAATATTTCACCTTCCTTGGTCCCAAAGGGAACTAACATAGGAAAAATTTTCAATCTTATTATTTTTTTATTTTATCCAACAATGATATCTGTGTGCGTGGTTATCCTATTAACCAAATGGTAAGATATTGATGTAGATAGAAACTGAATTATTAATTGTTTAGTTAATCTCACATCATTCTCAATCTTCATTGGTTTAGTTATTGACTTCTTGTTTTGTGTATTTTGCAGTGTATTTCGCTTATTATAGTGTTAAACCATCCAACTGTGATAATTGACGGATGATTTTAGCTTAGTGATCAACCAGTGAAGAAAAATATATGCTAATAACAATATTATCTTGAAATGCTTTAGATTTCATTTATATGTTATGAAATTTGTTGTCACACTAGATACGATTCTTAATTAGCTTTTATAACCTACAATACTATAATCAAATTTTGCAAAGCTGAAAGTAGCTAGGCAAGCATCATATGCAAATGGATACAAAAGAGCTGCTGTTGCGTGTGTGTGTGTGTGTATATATATACACACTTGTGATATTCACTATACTATGTCAACTTGCGAGTAAAGACGCTCAATTTCTAAAGTGATATTCACTATACTATATCATCCATTTTTTCATGCAGTTAGTAAGATATATATAGGGGAGGTCTTTCACTAACACTACAGAGTGCCGTTCTCCTGGTCAGCTATTGACCAGTGATGATATGGTCAACTAAATCGGACGGTTGACAGATCTAAGCTAAAAAAGACTGTGTCGAAAACTAGTCAATGATGACCTTCCATGGATTCGCCTATATAAGCCGCAGCTAGGGTTGCAAAAATAAGAGCTTGAATACCGCTTGTAAATAATCCAAGGAACATGACAGGTATAGGAACTACTAAAGGTACTAAAGAAACAAGAACAACAACTACTAAGAACCAACCAGATTGACCTAGCGGATAAATCAGGAATACAGAAACAAAAACAGCAATTGGACCGGAGAATGCAATTGCATTATAAGGTCGTAATTGAACAGATCGAGCAAGTTCAAATTGACGTAACATGAAACCTATTAGTCTGAAAGCATCGTGTAGAGCAACAAAAGTCCACAGACCGCCCAATTGACACCAACGAGTAAAATCTCCTTGTGCTTCAGGACCCCATAGTAACAACAAAGAGTGTGCTAAACTGTTAGCAGGGGTGGAAACTGCGGCGGTTAAGAAGTTACAGCCTTCCAAATAGGAACTTGCTAATCCATGGGTATACCATGAAGTTACAAAGGTTGTACCTGTGAACCAACATCCTAGGTCTTCCCGTTCCTTCATCTGGCTTATGTTCTTCATGTAGCATTCAGACTGAATGACTCTATGAAATTACGTCGATACTTCCACATATTATTATTATGGGTAACGTAGGAGACATCTCTATTTTTCCCCCGGGGAATCCTTAGAATTACCACTGCTTAGCTTTCAATTCGCCTCTGACCATCAAATGAAATGTGAATAACCCGTCCTCCTCTCTTTGAAACAAGGGGCGCTTCTGTACCTTTTAAAAAGCTAGAGAGCTGTCAACCATCTGATTAGAATCAGACGGTAGTTTACCATATCATACATGGTCAGCTATTGACTAGGGGAACATCCCTGAACACTACAAGTCTATAACAACTTTTGTTAATCCCCGCGGCTGCCCACTTATCCTAAGTTAGATTACGCTTCAAATCTATAATAACTTCTATAATACTGGTTTATAAATAACTGTTACCAAGAACACCTTATTTATTTACTTACTTTTCTAGTTTATTTTAAAATGGCAACAATTAACAATTTTTTTTTTTACTTATTTACTAATTCTTCATCAAAATTAATTCATTTTGAGAGAGGGGAGTATGTGCTTGAACATACTTCAAGAGGATACCACTTAATTAATATTCATCAAAGTCATCTTCAAAAATGTGTTTCATACAACATGGGAGAATTAGAATGCGTTTTAATTGAAAGCAGCTTCTAAAAGTAAAAATAGTTGCTTCTAAAATCTGCTGTCAATGACATATAATTTTCAATTAAAGTTATTTTTTATTTATTTACGAAACACAATAAAATCTAAAATTTTAGACAAACACTGATTTTTTTAAAAGCGAAGCAATCCCAAATGGGACCTTAATGCCCCAAAAAAAAAAGTTCTTTTCCTTAATGCTCCTCCATTTGTATGCATAGATAAACATTTGCAGCAAATTTTATTACTGAAGCTTATAACAAAGCCAACTAATTTTGTTATAGACTTCTAATGGTAAGATATACTTCTCCAAAACTAACATGCATTAGTAATAACAATGATAACATATCTCATTTCAAACACGATATCGACATGTACAACAATTCCAAATAGGGTTGGGTATTTAAGCCCAAAAACCCGCGGATCCGGACCGGCCCATCAAAGCCCGACTCATTCGGGCCGGATCCAATTTTTTTTTTTATCAAAACGGTTCAGGCTCGGACCCTGACTTTCAAACAAACGGTTCGGGTCGGGCCTTATACTTCAAATTTGAAAAAGCTCGTCAGGCCCGTACGTATTAAAAATAGACAGATTTCCATATATTATTGGTCCTAATATAGAGCACAAATTCCTTATCATAGGATCAGACATACAAGATTACTCCACTCAAATACCTAAACCTAGTCTTACAGCCTCATTTCTAATTTACTCGATCTGAAGTTCTGAACGACTGAAGCCGCCTCCTCCTTTCTCCCTCTCCTCCGCCATAGCCATGAAGCACTGACGCTGAGACGCCGTGAGCCCGTGAAGCTGAGATGCCGAGGATTGCTCTCTCTCTCTCTCTCTCTCTCTCTCTGTCTCTCTCTCTCTCTCTTCACTTCACCTGCACGGATGCACAGCTGCACGGCTCTCTCTCACATGACATATCCGACGCAAACAAGACTGTAAGGCCGCCTCATTCTTCATCCCTCACGGATCTTTCTGGCTTTCTGCTCTGCAATTCGGCTGCTCCTCTACAACTCCACATCGATTTCTCAATTCTCGATCTGGGTTTCCTTCCACACAATTTGTCTCTCTCTATCTTCGACTCCACCATTCGATTAAGTTCAATTCCAGTTTAATTTCCTTCACAGATTTCACATCTTTTTAGTCTCTCTTGAGTAAATTTCGTTGCTTTCAGATCCAAACCTTGATGGGTTTCTCAGTTTAATGACAAATTTGATTTCTTTTTCAGTTTTTTGTGCTTATTTGGTTTGTAGCTAAACTGTGATTTGTGTTTATGTTCAGTTCATTACAAACATGCTTGTGAGTTGTGGTTTATGGAAATGGATCTTAATATAGCTTGTGCTATGTGATTGTAGCATGACTAATGATGGGAGCCGTCGACAGCTCCAATTGAACCAAACTCGGAAACTGATGGAATCTGGATTATATATATGTGGGTAGACAGCAAAGAATAAAGTTGGTATTTAGGCCTGAAAGCCCGGTCCGAAAGAAAACGGGCCGGTTCCTGTAAGTGCCAAAACGGGCTTTAGGCTTGAACCATAAAAAACGGGCCGGTTTCGAGCCCAGTGAAATTTTAGTTGGACTCGACCCGTGCCCAGCCCTAATTCCAAACACTATAAATCTATAATGACATTTATAACCTTGAGTCATATTTTCTCTTTAATAAGTTCTCAACATTTTCTACAGTGAAACATACAAGGATGATTTTTTCAACTAAAAAAAAAGTAAAACACACTTCTCCAAAAATCCTACAATTTTGGCAGTGGCAATAGCTAAAAGGAGTTGTCATAATCACTTGCTTCTGAACTTAATCATTTTTCCCAATACAAAAATGAGAGAATTTTACGTAGGGCACCCGCGCGGACACGTGGTGGGGAGAGCCAATCACTGTCCAGCAGGGGAGTGTTTTGGGTATTGTACTTTAGGAAACATGGGTAATTTCAGAAAAAATGAATTTTCCTCTTCTGATTAGATGGCCGTAAAGATACGTGGTGGGAAAACTCCGATCTAAGAATTTTTCTACAAAAATTATGGAAAAAAAAATACAAATTCCCCTCAGCCAAGTGCGCCGATTATCTATGTCACTTCAAACCGCACGATTAATCCACCCACGAGCTGGAACTTCTAATCAAGGAGCAGAGAAATTCCGCCAATTTCCCTCTCAGGGGCACTTTAGTCATTCCACTTATGTGGTGGGCTCGAGAGATTCGCAATCAAATCGGCATAGAAAAATGTCCAAAAACCCAAGAAAGAAATTACTAAATCCTGATTGGCTGCGACTACCATTTTAAAGGTGAGAAATTCCACGTCACACCCAGTCTCTTATCTCCACGTCACCTCTACACATTGCTCCCCGAGCCCCGATAGCATCGGACGGCCCGCGCTTCCCCATGAGTCGCGGATCCAGCGGCCGCGATCGCGTGTTCTAGAGGCTTCGAATCTTGGGAGAGAGAAAGAGGGTGGTCACATCCTAACCATGGTTAGCTTTCCTAACCCAACCGGCGTTACACGCTGGGGTTAAAATCGTACCCAAAGAACGGGACACAGACTGAGACTCAGAGAGCAAGAAAGAAGAAGAAGAAGAAGAACCATAAAAATTCACAGAGGGGTTTTGCGAGTCAACTCGGACGACTCTCTCTCTCTCTCTCTCTCTCTCTCTCTATCTCTTCTGAAACCCTAGCCTAGCCTAGCCTATCGGACTCGGTCCGTTAAGCCTTTGATTTCCGTTCTCAAATTTCCTAAGGGGCTTAACTGCTTTGTTCGAGGCTTATTATACAACGGCCGGTGTCCGTCTCATCAGAACGACAGCGTTTCGGTTTCAGATCTCACATTCCGGTGAGTCTCTGCATCTGATTGGGCTTTTTCCTAGCTCAGCAATGTTCAATTTCTGCTCTTCATTGTCGGTTCGCATTGATTTTTCCATTTTTGTCATCTTCTTCTGAGTTTTCGTCTCCTAGGTTTAGATCGGATTGAAATGTGTTGTAGGTTTACAGTGTTTTTGAGTTTGGGATCGGAGAAGCTTTCGAGATAGTTTCAGTTTGAGTGAATCGAATTTAGAGTTTGATACGTTTGCTGAGTGATTAGTTATTGACGGGGTTTTGGAATAAAGCTGTTAAATTTTTGATGAAAATGATTGAAATTCTGGATGAATTTATCTGTCCTGAGAAACTGAACAGTACATTAATCCTTGTAATTTCTACATTTGTATGCATGCTAAGCATTAAATCAACAATTTAGTGATTAACCAGTTGTTTGTTATTGTGTTAATTCCGCGTCGATTAACTTGGATTCAACATTTGTTGGATATGGTAAATAATGCAATCTTAGACTGTTACGCTTTGTTGCAGATTCTTTAGTTTTTGAGTAGCTCCGTAGTGGCTCTTCACTCCTCACTCCATGGCATTGATGGATAGCTGATCTTTCAATTTGTCATGGTTTCTGCGATCTGAGAATCTCGGTGGGGATTCAAAGTCCTTCTCTTTATCAATTAATGATCGGTTTGGAACTGATTTTTCTACTTCCATTTTCGGTCGCTTTGGAGTCTGGCACCTTTTGGGGAGGGGGGAAGCTCTCTTCTACTGCCACCTCTTTTGCTGGCCATCTGATCTGCCGCTCCTCTTTGGTTAATGTCTCATAAGCGGGATAGCCCTGTACAGACCCAAATGGCAGTGGCAATATGTAACCGCCTGCGTACCAGTGAGTGTGGGAGCGAGGGGGTCGCAGGGAGGCAGATAACAGGTCGGAGAAGAGTTTATGTGCAAACTGAAACTGGATGTGTCCTCGGGATGGAATTAAATCGCGGTGACAATGCCCATACTGTGAAGAGGAGATTGCAGCTTGCTCTCAATGTTCCAACTGAAGAGAGCTCGTTGACATTTGGAGATATGGTGTTGAAGAACGATCTTAGTGCAGTTCGAAATGATTCCCCTCTTCTTCTTACACGTAACCTTATGCACAGAAGCTCATCAACTCCATGTTTATCACCTACTGGGAGGGATATGCAGCAGAGAGATTGGAGTGGTCCTATAGAGATATTAGGGAACTCAGATCAGTTTGCTCGAACCAAGCATGTGGTCGAGGACATTAAGCAGGCCATCAATATGGGGGTTGATCCAATTCCTGTGCATAGTGGGCTTGGAGGTGCATACTATTTTAGGAATAGTAGAGGCGAAAGTGTTGCAATAGTGAAACCAACTGATGAAGAACCTTTTGCCCCGAATAACCCAAAAGGTTTTGTGGGTAAAGCTCTGGGCCAACCAGGTTTGAAGCGTTCAGTGCGGGTTGGGGAAACTGGTTTCAGAGAAGTTGCAGCTTATCTGCTTGACAAAGATCACTCTGCAAATGTGCCTCCCACTGCCTTGGTGAAGATCACTCACTCAGTCTTCAACATAAATGATGGGGTGAATGGGAACAAGCCGCAAAAGAAGAGGCTGGTTAGCAAGATTGCATCTTGCCAACAATACATACAACATGATTTTGATGCCAGTGATCATGGGACATCCAGCTTTCCAGTAGCAGCTGTGCATCGCATAGGGATTTTAGACATTAGGATTTTAAACACAGACAGGCATGCGGGGAACCTCTTAGTTAGGAAACTTGATGGTGTTGGGAGGTTTGGTCAAGTGGACCTCATTCCGATTGACCATGGCCTTTGCTTGCCAGAATGTGTGGAGGATCCGTACTTTGAGTGGATACATTGGCCTCAGGCTTCTATTCCATTCTCAGATGATGAGCTTGATTACATTGAAAAGCTTGATCCGGTTGAGGAATGTGAGATGCTGCGAAGGGAGCTTCCCATGATACGAGAGGCTTGTCTCAGGGTTTTGGTTCTCTGCACCGTTTTTCTGAAGGAGTCTGCTGCTTATGGTCTCTGTCTTGCTGAAATAGGTGAGATGATGACTAGGGAATTCCGTAGTGGTGAGGAGGAGCCTAGTGAACTTGAGGTGATTTGCATGGAAGCAAGGAGGATGGTAGCGGAAAGGGAGGTGCCGTCCCCCAAGGCTGATGTGGGAGTTGAGGAGTACCTATTTGATATAGATTGTGAGGACGCGGAATCAGGCTTCAAATCTGCAGCAGAGGATTATGTGACCAGGACAGCTTTTCCATTTGGAAATGGGAGTGGACATGGTCGCTTTCCTCTCTCCAAACTGGAAGAAAGCATTGAGGAAGAGGAAAGTGAAGGAGAAGAACAAGAGGTGTTAGCAAGTCTGCCACCTTCTGGACATATCCCATCAGTAGCAAAGCTTTCTGTGTCGCTGAAGACTACAAGTTTGGGTGAGAAGAACCTCCTGAAATACATGGGAGCAAAAACAGAAAATGGATACATGGCGAATACATCATCTGGACACAGGAGTGCGAATGAGCAACTTCCTGCAAGCATGAGCTTTGTGAAGCTGGCTGACATGAATGAGGATGATTGGACCTTGTTTCTAGAGAAGTTTCAAGATCTGCTTTACCCAGCATTTGCAAAACGAAAGTCGGTAACTCTAGGTCAGAGGCAGAGACAGAGGCTTGGTACCTCTTGCCAGTTTTGAGATTGAGGCATCAATGTGCGGCTATGATAGGGGTGACTAATGATGGACAAGAAGATTAGTACTGTTTGTGGAAGTGAGGATTGGTACTTATGTTGAGTTAGATTCGGCTTGTGGTTTTCTTCTTCCTGGAGAAAGGGTGCTTTAGTTGACGAGTGACTGTAGGAGTGGCTGTAAATATTCTTGGCATCCCTTGATTTTCTTTCTTGTTTTTCGTCTTTGATTTTTTCGTTGTTTCTTACTTTCTTTCACTCCTTTGTGGACATGTTTGATAAATAATCTGTAGAATGAAATCCAGAAAAGAAGGTTTATGTATATAGTGAACTCTGTTTCCTTGCACTCTTTTGAGTTACTTTTTACCATCTTCATTTTGCAAAGTTCTTGTTTCATGTGTTAACCTGGTGTTTTGCTTCATTTGTTCCAAAACCAACAGGATAGTACTCGCAATCAAATACTGCTGATACTTTTAAACTCGAAACTGACATCTCTAACTATATTTGAGGTATCAAGTTCTATGCTCTTCTTCCGATGAGAGTCTAAAGTCAAAAAATAGGTAATGTGAGACAAGCTCCTTTTCAGCTTCGGTCCAAATGTTTGTTCTTGTAGCCGTCTCTTACTTTTCCTTTCGGTCCAAATGTTTCTTTTTGGCCTTTGACGAATTATGTCGATGATGATAGCACGGGGTGTGCTATGTTTCTCATGATGTCCGTTTCTTTCCGTTCAATAACATCAGGCTGCCATCCACAGATCAAAATCGAAATCTATTATTTCTGGGGTTGTCTCAATTATTAGGGATTAATATATATATATATATATATATATATATATATATATATGTATATGTATATCATGCTCATAGTTTATTATATTAATTCCAATCGAAAAAGACACGACTCTTGTTTGTGTCACGGTTGTTGAAATGAAGCATACAAATGAAGGACTACATAGAAATTTTGTCGATGCTGACATGGAAAGCAAAACTGATAATTATCATATCAACTAACGAAGGAACATCACATGGAGAAAGGTCCCACGTTCAATCTCTGAATAATTTCAGGCATTGGCCTTTCAACTTGTTTTACCTGCTGTTTTCTTTCAGGAGTTATGTTAACATACACCTACATTGATAGAGATCTTGTTGTTCTTCGCGCTCGACATTATATATCGAGTTTACACAGAGTTCTAGTTTGGAGAAGCGATTTTGTGTCAACAAGATTTGATTATGTATTTAATCACGATTGAGTTGGTCGGAAATAAGTGAACAATATAAGTCAAGTTTATACTTAGAAACTTGTCCAAATGCACTTGATAAAAGTTTGTTTGGAGATGGGTGCAAAGGCAATGAAGGGTTTACCTTAATTATATGCCATTTGTGGTGGTGGTGGGGTTTAGGGTTTAAGCTAACTCTTAACAAAGTTCGTTTTGGACTTTATCTATAAAGAGGATAGGCAGTTAGGCACTGAGGTTTAGGGTTTAGGGGGTACTTGAAATTTGCTGTCTCTAAAACCATCTCCCAACACTGTCCCTATGTGTTGATTGAGAAATAAAAAATGAAAAATTAAGATAATTATTTTTTATTTATTTTGAGCTAATCAACACATGAAGAGAGGTTGGGAGAGGATTTTTGAGATATGAGATTTCGTCCCTTTGGTGGGGGTGTTCAGCTAACAATCTTTGTGGGCGGTCAATGACTTTCCCATTTAACTAGCTGATGGAGAATCGCGGTTTGCTTAATTTGATCACAATCCACATGACGATGAGTGAATTTATGGAATAATTAATTAGCTGTAATATGATTATTAATTGTGGACGGAGACTGCAATGAACGTGGCAGCCTAATCCTGAAGATGACTTGCTGCTTTATATTGTATATTGCCACTTGTAGGTCCCTGGTGCAGTGGAGGGTTCCCTTCTTCTGGGTTCACTTTCTTAGAATGGTTTAAGATGCAAGACAAAATGATGGATGCATTAGCAGTGGAAATGGAGACAGACAAAACGTGAATTGAGACCTGTCTAGTTACTCTCTTCATTACTTTATTACAGCATCTTCTTCGGTATATTAATGTGTCGAATACAACGGTGATAGATCAACTAAAATATAATATAGACAAATTCGTTGTTCTGATAGATTAAAAATGATTGAACTATCACACAATAGTGAATAGTCTAATTTACCATTGATGTACAAAAGCCTTTGCTATATACTTTACCCTAACACTGGTATTATTATTTTAATATATACCATGATGCTCAAATTTACAGTATGATTAAAGTGATTGTTATGGGCCTGCTCTTATTGCTTGCTGTTTCATGTTGGAGATTTGTTTGGTGTTTCCATGGATCGGTCTGTAAAAAGGGCCTTCGATATAATACCTGATAGATAGGTGATGCACTATCTTATTTTTTGAAACAATGTGAAGTATGCCTTTTTATTGGGAACCAAACATCATTACAATTTACAACAATACTTTTAAGACCAACTAGCAATATATTCAGTTTATTCATGGATTGTACTATCTGAAATGAAAGTTTTTCCGGCAAATTTGGTCTCCAGAGTTCACAGATGGTGTAGCATTACTTGAACTCCATGTTGCGGACGAACTGTAATGTACCTAAAAGGTGAGTGGACATAACCCGGGGAAAGGGTAAAGGAGTAGCGTTGCAGAATCATCGATAGAACAATCTTTGCTTCGGTGGTGGCAAAGTTGAATCCCACACAATTTCTAGGTCCCATTCCGAAGGGTAAGTACACGACCATGTTATGGTTAGTAGCTTTAGCAACACCTTTTGAGAATCTCTCTGGTTTGAAAAGATGCACATCTTCTCCCCAGAGTTGAGGATCATGGTGAAATACTAGGTTTGGGACGTGCAATTCAACATTAGCAGGAACAATGATTCTTCCGAGTCTAACTTCCTTTTCGACTCTCCTTATAATGGAAACAACAGGAGGATATAACCTTAGAGTCTCATTTAGGATCATACTCATCTGCATGCAACAAAATGAATACATGGTTAAACAAGTCAGGATACATTTCTAACAACTTACACAACAAGGAACTGATAATAGACATTTTTTTTCATACAGTTTTGAGTTTGGAAAGGCCGTCAGAATTTGGAGTTTGTTTGCCAAATAATTGCAGGACTTCCTTTCTTGCTTCCTCTTGCCAATCCGGATGCATTGCCAGAAGAAGAATAGTCCAAGCAAGCAAAGTATTAGTGGTTTCCTGTCCAGCAAAGTAAAATGTCTTGCACTCATCAACTAAATCATCCACTGTAATCCTTTGGTTGAAATCGGAATGATAAAGAGCCTTCAAAAGCAATCCAATAAAATCATCTCCAAATTTGTCTTCGTTGCCAATCATACTCATGGCCTGCTCTTCTCTTTTCCTAACAATCTCTATAATGGAGTCATATATTCCTTTCACAAGCTTCTCTGATTCAATCTCATCGTCGATTTTAATAAAGCGACTGCAATGTTGAATTCCATTAGCTTTGAGGACTCATAAATTCATAATCTTATTGACTTATTCCAGGGACATTATATATTGATATGATATCAAATTACAAAGGTTCAACAACTAAAAGAGGGATCACTGTGATATTAGGAAATTACCTGATGCCAGGAATCCTGAGTCTGTAAGTATTTTTAACCAAAAATGAGGCTAACTTCATCAACATCTGAAAAATATCCTTCCCTTCTAAGTAGCTGCTGCCAAATGCCGTCCTCGAAATCACTTCTGAAGTCAATAACCGAAATTCTTCAAATACCTCAATCTCTTTCCCTTCTTCATGATTTTGCCATCTTTTTAGCATCGTCTCAGTACTAGCTATCATCGCTGGAATCATATTCTAGTAAAAGTAAAACAATCCCATTATTAAGTATAATCAGAAAATGAGCAAAGTTACAACTTGTTTTCCTCAGCATATGATATTAACTAACATAGGTATTAGAATATCACTCTTATTTCTTAGTTTGCAAGAACTTCCATTAATTATAGTAAGAACTTACTTTTAAGTTCTCTCCATGGAAGGCATGCATGGAAATTTTTCGCACTTTTAACCATTTTTCACCTTCTATACCTGGAAGGCAATTCCCTTGTAGCCTCAATGCAAAGCCTTCCTTCTTCAGTTTCGATAAACCCTGTCTTTGCCATTCAGGATCTCTTTGCACATCTCAGGTTCCATAACTATCAACTGAGCTTGGGAACCATGCCACTGAAGATAAGTCTTAAGCTTCCCTTCTACAAATTACACATAACTAAAATTATACAAGGAACTATTAATAATGAAAGCCATGTATACATAGTTAATGATGAGCTAGTTTGCTATTAAATACCATATTTCTTGCTCCATGTGTGAATATGAGGATGAATTTGATAAAGTATGTCGTGTGATAAACTCTTGGGCCTGCTCATTGCTTCCTTTATCATGTGGGAGATTTCTTTGGTGTTTCCACGGATAAGTCGGTAAGAAGGGCCTTCAACTCCCTGCAAATTCAATGTTTTCTTAATGCGCGTCGGAACCCACCATTGTTTGTAAAAGATCTTTATGAGAGCTAGGAGAAGAAGGTAGAGAATTGCAAAGCTTGAGAGAGTGATTGCTTGGCTTTCGAAAGATGCAGTCATCTTTAGTTTAGCTTTCGTATTTTCCCTCTACACTACTACAAAACTGAACTATGAACACCATTGTGAATGACTGAATGGTTGGTGTGGATTGAAGTTAAAGACAATTTGTGTCTAATAGCAATAGGCACCCCCTTGGACACTAATTAAGGAATGGTTGGCTTTGCTGGCGTGACATATACTCAAATATCTATATATATTAGAAATGATTTTATTATTTTTTTGAATGGTGGATTTCATTAATGCATGTCAAGATGATCATTACATATCCTTATACTGCCTTTAACTAGACAAATCAAGAAGTTGTAGTAAGAGAACTACTTTGATATATAGAGACAGATTATCTATATTCGAACTAATCGCTCACTTATTTAAAGTGAGCCTATAAACTATGAAAAATAGAGAGACATAGTAAATAGGCTCCTACCACAACCATCTATATCTTGTCTTTGCCCTTCAAGCAAGGGCTTGGGAGTTTACCCGAGTACAAAACTATTAAGACCTCATCAGCAGAGACCTTCTTTGTCTTTGGGTTTTTATTTTTGGACCCCAAAGGCCTTCCTTTCTTCTTCTTTGTCCCTGGCAGCTCAAGTATTGGCTTTGGCACCATGCCCTCAGCCGGCACTAACATTCCTCCAGGAGTTTCCACAAGGCCCAGAGACTTGGCACTGAATTTAGAGGAGAATTCAGACAACTTTACTTTCTTTGCAGAAGCAACCAGACTAGTTTTACCTTCAAGTAAGTCAGACATCCAAAATTTCAATTTTTTTGGGGAAGGAAAAGGTCTACCTCATTTAGCTTGGCCCTCAGTTTCAACCAGCACAATAGCAAGGGAGTCCTCATCACTTGTCACCCTTGATTCAGCATTCTTGATGATCACCGGCCTTTTAGGCTTGCTGGACTCAGAACCACCAAACAAGGCACGCCTCACCGATGGCAGAATGGGAGTAGTAATGCCCTGAAACATGAATGTCCCTTCCTTAAACTGAGGACCATGGAATCCCAGAAACTGATTAGTGAGTTTGAGCTTTCGAGCTACAGGTTGTTCAACAGGATTGACACTATTTGGCAAAGTATCCGGATTGCATGGGCCATTCTCATGGAAGACACGAGCACATATATCACACTTGCCTACTAGATTTTCAAACAAATAGTGTACCTCCTACTCAGTCCCTTGATCAAACTTTAGGGTTTTTGTCAGGAAAAAAGGCTTGAAGATTGAGTGGGAGACACGAACCCTAATCTCCCCCGTAGCATCAAACAACTTTCCATCGAGTTCCAAGTACTTTTCGGCAACAGAGGCTACATTGGCAATTGTTTTCCGTTGTTCATATGCCGGTGGCATATTGGTTATGCAAACCCAGAAGAATAGGTCTTGCATTTGTATCGATTACAGAGGAGCAATACCATCATATGGCTGCATCACAACCAGAGCCCGGTTAAAACTCCAAGGCCCTCCCATCATCACTTTCCGACAGTCACGGCGGAGGTCAAACGAGAACAAGAACCTATCTGGGGTCCTTTGCTGCCCGGTAAATTCCTGGTTTAGTACCAAACACGCCTGAAATGGCACCTCAAGTCCATGGCTGTTGTCGTTTTCGGAGTGAGCGGCCATGCAAGGAGATAGGATTGAGAGGTTCGCAGCGCGCCTCCCTCCAATATGGCAGAGATGTCAACCACATAGTTGCTTGCAATGGCAAGCGACGTGGCGAAGCTTCTGGTGAAAGAGTCAATATTCGACATGGTAGGCAATGAGGCCGGCTGAATTCCAGTTGCTTTGGTTGCAAAGATTCAGACACAGAGGTCGGAGATAGGTGCTAGGGTTTCTAGGTTGTGCGGCGTGAGAGCCTTTAGCATTGAAATCCTGAAGTGTGCTAATGATTTTATTATTTGACTATCACCAATGGTAATATAATGCTTATTGTTTTAAAATACATAGGTAATGACTTTAATAAGGACTAAACTACTCGCGTGGCCGTTTATCATCCAAAGTGATAAGATTAGAACTAGATAAGCACCATTGTGGGTATTGGTGGGATATTGGAATAGTGATGCTCCACTATCTAAACGTAGAATGAGATTGAACATGTGATAATAAAATCATGTTGTCACCATTAGCCTAAAAGTGTGCTAATGATTTTATTATTTGACTATCACCAATGGTAATATAATGCTTATTGTTTTAAAATATATAGGTAATGACTTTAATAAGGACTAAGCTGCTCGCGTGGCCGTTTATCATCAAAAGTGATAAGATTAGAACTAGATAAGCACCATTGTGGGTATTAGTGGGATATTGGAATAGTGATGCTCCACTACCTAAACGTAGAATGAGATTGAACATGTGATAATAAAATCATGTTGTCACCATTAGCCTAAAAGTTGATTGATTAGTATCCTTAACCCACATTTGTGGTAGTGCTACCACACTACTGTTATTTCGAAAAGCTCTACACCTAACTTATTTTCTAAAATGCAACCTACGTTAATCAACTCTAGATTTAACACATAGAAATTATTATGCAAAAGAAAAATGAGACATCACAAGACATCTCAAGTACACGTCTTAATTAACTTAAGAACCTAAAAACATATCTTATGCTTAGATATTTTGTTACTCTTGAACTCTCAAAGGGACCTTATTAAACAAGGGGCAAATAATGATTGTTCTTAGCAATAGAAGTCTAAACATGCAATCTAGGTTGGCAACCAAAGATAACACATAAAGAATTCATCAATGAAAAATTGGAAATTAGGTTCTCATCCATTGAATAAACAAAAACTAATTAAATGTCATAGCATGTCATACAATCATGATTGGGGCTTCAACATCCCCCAACTACTAAGAAATTAGTTGCACATAGTTGGAATTGAAAGCTCAAAAAGGTTCATAAGAAAGAAAACAGAGAAATTCTAAAATGGGAGTTGAAAATCGTCGGAATTCGACTGGTCTAAAAATGGATTCGACTAGTCTAAAATCGCTTTTTTTAGATTCTTATGCTCGGATTTTCTGCTTGATTCTCGCGCGTAAGAATCTTCTCATTAGCTTTTCTAGCTTTTTTATAGTGCTCTTGAGTCCTGTTTCATTCCTTTTTGGTTTTAGATTCCTTGAGGTGTAAAGAAAGCCAAGTTCTTGATTATCTGCTTGAATTAGGATTTCTCCACATCACTTTGTCCAATGAGAAAAAACCATGTCAACACCAATATTTTCTAAGTATTTCTCCTTTAATTGCTGCGATTTTCATGGATTGGGCTCCTCAATCCATCAAGGTCTCCTACTCGGGTCTAGACTCCAAGATTTTCCTTATTACGCATGTTTCTTCCATATTATCTTTTTTTTTTTTGTATATTTTCTCCGAAAAGTAAATAAATAAAGAAAATATAAGAAACTAACAGAGATTAATATAGGGATTAACCATATACTGTCGCATAAATTGCTCCTATCACTAATGACGAATATTTCACTCCTAATAGGAAATGAATCTTGGCGAAATCGAGGATATTGTTTGCTTGGAGGTCAAGAAAGCAGCTTCTATATAAAGAGGCCGGGTGAACTTGCAAACACACACACACACACAATCAACTGAAACAAACTTGTGTTGGCAAACTATAGCACACTGCTACCAAATCACTTTCGGAGTACTCTATGGACTCTAAACCTCACCAGAAACTCGCGACAAAGCAGTTCTTACCCGAACAACTTGGAGCAACGAGTCGTCTATCCTTGCCACTCGGATCAAAGAGTCCCACCTTCTTGGACACTCGGAATAAGGAACCGCCAACCAAACCTTGGAGAAGCAGTTTGTAATACCAGCAATTTTCATTTTACATTCGAGTAATTGTGTTGAACGACTATTATGCGATTTCACGAATATTATTCTATAATAATTCACTTTTAGAATTATCGAAGTTTCGAAACGATTATTTTTAATGAAAAGCTCGAAATGCACGGTTTGAGAAATCGACTTTTTCTACGTGCAAAATTTGGGGAAACTTCCTTCGTGAAAGTTGTAGAGCTCGTCGATACGAGTCCGTGCGTATGCGGAACACATTGTCCGGATTTGTTTTGAATTAGTTATAGAATTTAGAAATTATTTCTATTTTGGTATAAATAGGAAAAACCCTAGCTATTTTCAGAAGCCTTCCATTTTGGTCCGGCCTCCTTCCATTTTCGGAAGGTATTGTTCATCGTCTCCTTCCTCCGTTCCTCGACCAAAAGCGACCGAGAGAGAGCAAAGTTCACCATAATCGTTCTCTCTCCACAGACCACCTCTCAACCTCAAACCAAGTCCCAGGTGTTCGTCTCGAGCTGCTCTACCACCTGGATAGCGTCGCTTCCATCGACAAGGCCTCCAGCTCCGGCGAAACCGTCTGAAACAGTCGGACCCGAAAACAAACCAAAACAAGCTCCTTGCGTTTTCGACCACCAAACCAAGTGAAACTCGTTCCTCTACATCGACTCAACCTCCTGAAGCTCCCAGAAGCAGTTTTACAAGGCGGCGCGGCCTGCAGCGGCTGCGGCACGGCCCGAATCAAAAAGGTTCGTTTTCGGTTCGATCTCGATATCTCGAGCTACAGACCACCATTTCACTTGATTCTTGGCTCATTGAACTCGCCTCAACTTCCTCTACAAGCACCAAGAAGAACCGGAACTGGGTCGAACGTTTTCACGTTCGTCGGAGCTCGACCCCTTACGGATCGAAACAACCAACTTTCGATCTCAATATCTCGAGCTATACACTATCGTTTCTTGTGATTCTTGGCTTGTTGAGTTCGCAAGGAAGTTCTGAACAAGTTTCCAGAAGGGATCGAGGCGTGAAGTTGCAGTTTTCACGTCGGTTTTCAAGCTCGCCGGTTTCTGAAAAAATTCCGGCCGCCGACTGTAATTGGTACTTTTCGATCATTTCCCCTCATTTTTTGGTCTTGTGCTAGTTATGAGAGTTGCTCAGAATGATGAAATGAATGGGACAAGCTCGGCCCCGACACCATTGGTGGTGGTCGGTTGTGGCTCTGTCCCTAACTCCGGCGGCCCTTTCCGGCCACCTCCGGAGGTCTAAAATTTGGTTTCTGTCCATTTTATGATTCTATGTTTCAATACAATCATTTCAGCATATTATACGCATTTTTCGGATATCGTATGAATTAGTTATGAATTTTGTGATTTCGATCGATTTCGATCATTAGATTTTTGATATGTGAAATTAGGACCGTCGGATGAACTTGTAAAATTTGATATAATGATCATATGACTGTCCCAGAGGCTTTGTGTGGTCATGAGCGAAGATCCGACCGTTGGATCTTCGTATATATGCAAAACGGTAATTAGGGGAGCGATTCGTGAGAAACCGCTCGTCGGATTTTACTGAAAATTAGAATCCGGCCGTTAAATGGTAGTTCAATTATGTTTTGGAATTATTTGCTAAATTCGAATCCCATTTGATTAAGTGATTGACGGATTGTATTTGAGTGGGCTATTTCGGCGTTAATTATATTGTATTGAAGACGCAACGGGAATATCGAGGTGAGTAAAACTCACGTGATTCATATTACGAACCGAGCGTTTTAAATTTAATTATTTTTAGAATTTGTGTGAAAAATATTTACGGATTAAATATTTGTTTTAAATTTTTATGGACTTGAATCACCACGGTCCATAGGTAAGTAAAATGAATTTTAATTATACAAATGAATTTCAGGATTTTCTTGTGTGAACTATAGATGATATTAGTGGTCATTCCTGAGTGGATGATTACGTATATATATATTTACGTGAAAAATATATATTGATGAGTGGATTTGTTGAGTGATGATATGATTGAGTTGAATTGATGAATTGATTATATTTCAATTGTGTAATTCCATAATAGTATGGTGTATCTTGGTTGGGTTGATTTCAGTATGTGATATTATATGTTGTGCTCATTTATGGGTTTAGGGTCGACGTAGTGACCGGTGTGGGGTAATCGGACGCTCTAATCCTGGGTGGATGATGGGATACGATTGGTTGAGTATGTGGAATTATCGGACGTTCTAAATATGTATATAGGTATACATATTGATGAAATACGATAATGATAAATATGTCGGATGCCATAACCTAGGCCAGGTGACGGGCTACGATTCAGTTAGAGCTCTAGTCTGTCAAGTACCGTATTTTTATAAATACGATGTTGAGGTGTTGTGAAGAAAGATGTGAGTTGGGGGTTTGTCTTGATATATTGAATTGGTGTTTGATTGAGATTGTTAGTACTTGTGGATGTGGAAATTGTTGGGTGGCTGATTGTGTGGGAATAATTATGAGTTAAATTAAACAACATTTCTTTCTTTTACTCATACGAGCTTTCATAAGCTTACCGGGTTTTGTGTTGTTGCAATCCCGGTACACTATTCAAATGATGTAGCGGACATCCCTGCAGGTCAGGATAACCAGGGAGGTGACCGAGCTGTGTAGGTATTACAGCAGTTTTTGTTATTTTATTTAGTTGTGAGGTGTGTATGCTCATTTTGAGCTTTACAGTTTATTTTGGATTTGAGTTGTAATAATTAACCGAGACTGAATTCGGTTTGATTTTATTTCGTGTGGTGAGGATGTTAAGAAAATAAATTTTCAGGATGATTATTTTGAGTTTGTAGTAATCTCATGTTTCAGATTTTGAATTTTATTCTAAAATTCGGGGCGTGACACAGTTCTCTCCCCGGACAACTTGGAGCAATGAGCCGTCTATCCTCACCACTCGGATCAAAGAGTCTCATCCCCTTCTGGGCACTCGGAACAAGGAGCCGCCAATCAAATTGAGATTATACAAATATCTCAATTCTCTCCCTTACTCCCCACCGCCGGCCTTATTTTGATATATTCAATTCCCAAACCTCACAGCTTTCAAGTTTCACCAAATATCAAAAACCCCCCTCTATGGATTTCTTCAAGTCCGTCTTCTTCGATGATCCGGATCCATCCGATGCATCATCTGGTTAGCAGTACCTTCTAGATGGCACAAGGTAGTTAGTCGGCAAACTTGCAAAGTTGAATCCAATACAATTTCTAGGTCCCATTCCAAAGGGTAAGTATGCAACCATGTTATTGTTAGTAGCTTTAGCAACCCCTTCTGAGAACGTGTCTGGTTTGAAAAGATGCATATGTTCTCCCCAAAGAATTGGATCATGATGAAATGCTAGGTTTGGGACCTGCAGTTCAATATTACCAGGAACAATGATTTTTCCGAGTCTAACTTCCTTTTCGACTCTCCTTATGATGGAAACAACAGGAGGATATAACCTTAGAGTCTCATTGAGGATCATACTCATCTGCATGCAACAAAGTGAATAAACAGAAAACAAGTGAGGATACAATTCAAATAATTAACTTAGACACGCAGCTGATAGTTGACATTCTTTCGTACCGTTTTGAGTTTGGCAAGGCCATCAGGATTTGAAGTTGTTTGTTTGCCAAACAGTTGCAGAACTTCTCTTTTTGCTTCCTCTTGCAACTCAGGGAAGAGCCAGAAGTAAGATAGTCTAAGCTAGCAATGTATTGGTTGTTCTTGTCCAGCAAAGTAAAATGTCTTACACTCATCAATTACATCATCCACTGTAATGTTCACATTCGGATCGTGACGAGCCTTTATAAGCAATCCAATAAAATCACCTTCAATCTGTCTTCTTCGCCACTCATAGTCATGGGCTGCTCTTCTCTTTCTTAACAATCTCTATTATGGAATCATGTATTCTTTCTACAAGCTTCTCTGATCAATCTCATCTTTGATTTTGATAAATCGACTGCAATAATTGTGTACCATTAGCTTTGGGGGACTCATAATACTATTACTGACTTCTAGGGACATTATGTCATTAATTAATAATTTAAACAAGTTCAACAGCTAAAAGAAAATCGGCTCTGAGGGATCATTGTGGTTCCCTCTATAGTTCATAATTTTGTTAACAGGAAATTACCTGATGCCAGGGAGGCTGAGTCTATAAGTATTTTTTTACCAAAAAGGAGGTTGAGCTTATCAACATCTCGAAAATGTCCTGCCCTTCTAAGTAGCTGCTGCCAAATGCTTGTCTTAGAAATCACTTCTGAAGTCAATAATTGAAATTCTTCCAACACCTCAATCTCATTTCCTTCTTCAAATTTTGTCCACCTTTTTAGCATCGTCTCAGTGCTAGCAATCATTGATGGAATCATAGTCTATTAAAAGTAAAACAATCCCATCATCAGCGATCATCAAGCAATTAGTACAGTTACCTTCATCATTATAATTAGGATAATACTAGATTAACCATATTTTGGTGTTCTCACATCTTGAAACCACATAAGGTGACATTTGATGTGGCAGATAAACATTGAATAATGTTGAAAAGAACAAATAATGGAAATGATAAAAAATTAACTAACGTAGGCAATAACCTAGCACTCTCAATTGTTCAAATTGCAGGAACTACATGTAGTGATAAACTGATGATAATAATTTACTTTTAAGCTCTTTCTTCATTACTTTATTACAGCATTTCTTCGGTATGCTAATGTGTCAAATACAACGGTGATAGTTAGATCAAAATAATTAATGAAATATAGACAAATTTTTCGTTCTAATAGTTTAAAGAGGATTGATATATTACACAATAATGAATAGTCTAATTTAACATTGATGACCGATGCGTTAATGTACAAAAGACTTTGCAATTTACTTTGATAAGATGATATGAGCCAAAGTGAACAAAGTCAAAGTGAAGATCAAGGTCCACTCATCAGTCAAGGAAGACACGTGTTAGTCATATGTAGTATTTGTTACAGAAATTTACTATAAACCAAAGATGAGCTACTGTTCACTCAGGCCCGAAATGGAGTGACCATTTTGCCCTTGCTACTTGCCTCAACTACAGTTTTACCATAGTTTTGCGGATAAGGGTGTTGGAAACTTCAAGAGAGGGAGAGTGATCGGGAGAGAGACACAACAACTCTGCCACAGAAACTCTGAGAGAGAGAGAGAGAGAGAGCAACTCTGAGAGCGAGAAAATAATAGAGATTTGGGTTTGTTTTGGAAGAGGTCTGATTTCAGTTGATCGAGAGGGAGAGACAGAAACACTGAGAGAGAACTAAAGATCCATAGCAAGATTTGGATCGAATTTGGATCCATATTAATCCAAGATTGTGGTGTTTTGATAGAAAGAGAAGTAAGAGTGTTTGATTTCAATTATCTTCAATCTGTTGTGTTGGTAGGTTTCGGGAGAGTGAGGATTGCAGGTATGGAACTTTTCTTTTGCTATGGTTTTTGTTAGTTGTCGTTTCCGTTGATTGGGTGTTTTCGGTGTTGTTGGTTTTGGATTAATATGAGTTTTTATGTCTTGGGGGTTTTCTTCGTCTTTGGATTTAGAATCTGGGTAATTGATTGAGAGAGGGTTTCAGGTTGTAGTTTTATTGTTGCATGGTGGTTCACTTGATTTCATGGATTTGTTTTGTGAGTTTTGGTTATATTGGTTGGTATTAATTTTTTTATCAAATTCTGCAGCAATTTGTAGTTTATGTAAAGGGATGAGTTTAGGCGGTCTACTTAGGCGGCTAATTAATTACATATTAATGTAAATAGAGCTCGATCAATTAAGGGAAATGAGAGATCTAGGTAGGGAAGACTAGAGATTGTAGCAGGTTATGCCGGGTGCAACGTATGTATCTGAATACTGGTTTACAATGTTGATTGTTGTGCTTTCTATAAGTTGCCGAGCTCATGATATATATATATATATATATATCGGTAACGTACAATGTATGTAGGAGGTAATATATTGGTCTCAAATAGCTCATTGATTTCGAGAAGAGCATAATTGGAACAATTGGTTAAAATATGCTAAACAGAATAGGAAGTTGGTATCATGTTTTTCTTATTTTGCAAAGAGCTGTCTAAAATACTATGGAATTGATCATGGCTTCGCGGTGTCACATAATAGTTTCAGTTTGCTACACACAATAGTCTCAGTTTGCTAATGGAACCGCTCACATACATTTTATTGCATTTTAGAGTTTAATGATGAAGTAATTTTACAGTTTAATGATGAGGTGGAAATGGAACAAGAATAATATCTATAGAAGTTTGATCTAATTAACGATTTGTTCAGATAGTTCCATGTTTTGTGTGAAAAAATTGTTTCTTTTCTTCTCTGCAGCGTAAATCCAAAAATGCTTTTTGGCTGTCTATATATTTTGTTTTCTTTACATTCAATAATTCAAAATTGTTTCGTTCTTGCAGATTATATGCAAAAAACTTTTGG
This sequence comes from Rosa persica, assembly GCA_025331145.1. NCBI lineage: Eukaryota > Viridiplantae > Streptophyta > Magnoliopsida > Rosales > Rosaceae > Rosa > Rosa persica. The sequence goes on along the minus strand of WFKR01000004.1, from coordinate 42,499,755 downwards.
CACCATTTTTCTGCTGTTGTCCCTTTGTCTGCTGCTCAATATTATCTTGGTTTTGTATTGTTATTCAGGTATTGTCACGTCCCGAATTTTAGAATAAAAATTCAAAATCCGGAACATGAAAATTACCACAACTCAAATAATCATCCTGAAAATTTCTTTTCTTAACAACCTCACAACGCGGAATAAAATCAAACCGAAATTGTCTCGGTTAATTATTACAACTCAAATACAAAATGAACTGTAAAGCTCTAAATGAGCATACACACCTCACAACTCAATGAAATAAAAATAACTGATGTAACACATAAGCAGTTCGGTCACCTCCTTGGTTATCCTGACCTGCAGGAATATCTGTTATATCATTTGAATAGTATAACGGGATTATAACAACACAAAATCCGGTAAGTTTATGAAAACTCGTATGAGTAAAAAAAAAGACTGTTGTTTAATTTAATCATAAATAATTCCACTCAAATCAACACTCAACAATTTCCATAACCACGAAGTACTAACAATATCAATCCAACACCAATTCAATAAATCAAAACAAATCCCAACTCACATCTTTCTTCATAAAACTTCAACATCGTATTTATAAAAATACGGTATTCAACAGACTAGAGCTCTAACTGAATCGTAGCCCGTCATCTAGTCTAGGTTATGGCATCCGACATATTTATCATTATTGTATTTCATCAATATGCATACTTATATACATATTTAGAACGTCCGATAATTTCACATGCTCAGTCAATCGTATTTCATCATCCACCCAGGATTAGAGCGTCCGATTACCCCATACCGGTCACTACGTTGACCCTAAATTCATAAATGAGCACAACATGTAATATCACATACTAAAATCAACTCAACTAAAATATACAATATTATTATGAAATTATGCAATTGATATATAATTCAAATCATCAATTCAACTCAAGCATATCATCACTCAACAATCCACCCATCAATATATATTTTCCACGTAAATATATATATACTTAATCATCCACTCAGGAATGACCACTAATACCATTTATAGTTCACACAAGAAAATCATGAAATTCATTTGTATAATTAAAATTCATTTTACTTACCTATGGACCGTAGTGATCAAGTCCATGTAATTTTATAAGCAAATATTTAATCCACAAATATTTTTCACACAGTTATCAAAAATAAATAAATTTAAAACGTTCGGTTCGTAATATGAACCACGTGAGTTTTACTCACCTCGATACTCCCGCTGCGTCTTCAAATAAACTATAATTCACGCCGAAATAGCTCACCCAAATAAAATCTGTCAATCACCTAATTAAATGTGAATCGAATTTAGCCAATAAATCCAAAACATAACTGAACTACCATTTAACGGCCAGATTCTAATTACTAGAAAATCCGACGGGCGGATTCTCACGAATCACTCCTCTAATCACCGTTTTGCATTTATACGAAGATCCAACGGTCGGATCTTCGCCCATGACCACACAAAGCCACTGGGACAGTCATATGATCATCCAAAAAATGTGTGTAATACGCCGAAATGATTGTATTGAAACGTAGAATCATAAAATGGACAAAAATTAAATTTTAGACCTCCGGAGGTGGCCGGAAAGGGCTGCCGGAGTTAGGGATAGAGCCGTCGCCGACCACTACCAACGGTGTTGGGGCCGAACTTCTCCCCTTCGTTTCATCATTCTGAGAAACTTTCATGACTAGCACAAGACCAAAAAACGACGGGAAGGGATTGAAAATTACCAATTACAGTCGGCGGCCGGAATTTTTCCAGAAACCGACGAGCTTGAAAACCGACGTGAAAACTGCAACAACTCGCTTCGATCTCTTCTGAAAACTTGTTCAGAACTTCATTGCGAACTCACCAAGCCAAGAATCACAAGAAACGATCATGTATAACTCGAGATATTTGAATCAATAGGTTGTTTTTCGATCTAACGGGGTCGAGCTCCGACGAACGTGAAAACGATTGACCCAGTTCCGGTCCTTCTTGGTGCTTGTTAAGGAAGTTGAGGCGACTCCAATGAGCCAAGAATCAAGTGAAATTGTGACCTATAGCTCGAGATATCGAGATCGAACCGAAAACGAGCTTATTTGGTTCGGGCTTCGCCGCCGCCGCTGCCGGCCGTGTCGCGGCGTAAGGCTGCTTCTGGCAGCTGCGCAAGGTCGGGACGAAGCTACTGGAAGTGGTTGGAGCTCGTGGGGTGGCCGGATGAGGAGGAGGGAGCACGGCTGTTTCTGCGTCTCGGCCGCGCGGAAGGAGAGAGAGAGAGAGTGCAGTGCTACAGTTTCCCAAAGGGGAAATGGAGGCCGGACCAAAATGGAAATTTCCTAAAAAATTCTAGGATTTTTTTTATATATACATGTTTCGGAATTTCTTCTAAATGCGATAACTAATTCAGAAAAAATCCGATCTTTGTTTTCCGCACGTGTACGGACTCGTATCGACGAGCTCTACAACTTTCATGAAGGAAGTTTTCTCAAATTTTACACGTATAAAAAGTCAATTTCTCAAACTGAGCATTTCGAGCTTTTTGTTATCATAATTGTTTCGAACCTTCGATAATTCAAAAAAAAAAAAAATTATCGAACAACATTCGTGAACTCGTACCATAATCATTCAACACAAATACACGAATTTAAAATGAAAATTGCGGTTCTTACAGGTATGAAGTATAAAGTACTGTTAGAATATTTCTGTATTCCCTTTATAATATGTACAGCTAATGTAATATCAAATTTTTTAACTGTTGTCATTTTATTTTCCAGATTTGGGGAATAGTTTGCAGTCAGATTCCTTAACTGTTATTGATCCAGGTAAAGAAATTCTTGAGGTATGCATTACAACCGTACAGCTTACTGATTGTATTTGGCTATTTTATTTTTGTTTGATGAGAACTGATTGTATTTGGTTTGTAATTATATTTTTGCAAACTTGCTTGCTCTATCTGACTTTTTGCTTTTGTTTTTTGTTTTTTGTTTTTTTTTTTAATTTTTAATTTTTTAATTGTTTAATGTAAATTTTTTTTTTTTTTTTTGTCATGCATTATCTGATTTAAAGAGATTGTTAGACTGCTTGTTTTGCTTTGTAAAGAGGTTGTGTATTACTGATTTAACACTCACTCTAGATGATAGGTGGTAATTGTAGAAATCAATATTGATATTTGCTTTATCAATATATTCTGCCGTGTGTTTGCACTCATGATAAGGAACTGCAAATATAGTTGAACATTGTTGTGTGGTAGAATGAATCGTAGAGTTTGTCAATTATTGCTAATTAATGAAGAAAAGCGATTGTTCTATAAGCTGTATTGTTTTAAGAAAGGTCATGTCGATTCATAATAATTGAGACAGATAGACAGCCACCAAGGGAGAAAAAGTTAACAACAAAAATAAAACCAGGGATAATGAAGAGATTAATGGTATTTAAGTAGTGAGCTTTAAATGTTTTTGACTTTTTAAAGGTGTGTGATTTTAGTGACAGTAAAGATTTACAATGTAAAGAATGTGAGGGAGTCTGTTGGTATTTTTTTGTTTCTGTTAGTAAACAAATAGCAAATTTAGTACTGTGGTTAACTATTTACAGAGAATAGTATATAGTATATCTGGCTAGAATACTAGAAGCATGTAAATCTCTGGAAAACAGAAGTACATAATGTGAGAACAGAAACTCTTAACACCTTTTCAACTTCATTTTTCTATTTAGAAAATAATAGGGTCTGATTTTACAAATAATTAGGGCTTTGATACAAAGAGAGCGTATGTAGTTGTGATGAGCAATTTGTTTTTTGTTTTTTTTCCCTTCTGCAGATATCAGGAACAGTGAGCTATCAAAATCTGCAAGTATTTTGAATTCAGGTATGAATATTTAAATGATGTTGCTAATGAAATTTAGAGACTGATGCTAATTATTACTGAATAAGTTTGTTTGCAGAATTGCAATTGTTAGTCTGTTTGTAAATAAACTTTGGTTTTATCTGAAGGTGATATTATTGTTGTAATATTTAGTTTATTGTTGATGTGTATGAAAATTAAAATTATTGTACTGTTAGGTTATACAGAGAGTTAATTATTGGGTTATTGTCAGTTTGTGTACTCATATCTTAAATTAAAGATGACCTTTTAAATCTTAACTGAATTACATGTTTCGATCCAGTGATGGCACCAAAAACTATAATGAGAGGAACAAAGAGACTGTTACAACAGTGTGATCCTGAGAGCTCTGATGGTGAAGAAAAAATTCGACAGATTAGATCAAAAAGATGGAAAACAGGTAGGTATTTATGGATTTTAAAATTTCATACATATAAATAATATTACCAGAAATTGTTGTTTATTTACAAATTTGAGCCAAGTAATATTGTTTAAATTTTGGTTATAGTGTGTCACCCTCAAGCTGCTGAAGTTCCAATTACAGAAGGTAAATTTTATGCAAACTTAATTTTAACAATAGTTTGGTCAGTTTTGATCTGAAAATATTTGCAAACTGGTTGGTTATGATTATGACCTTCTGCAGCTGAGATTAACAATAGATTTCATGTTCTGGCTGTTGATTGCATGTTGATAGGATATAACTTCTGATTATTTTTGTATAATGATGATGTCATTTTCCTGTCAATGAATAATGTGGCTCATTTTGAATGACAGGTGGATATTCACATTCAATTGGTCAGGCATTTTATCAAAGAATCAGACAAGGTTATTTCTTTTCAATATTATCTATTGCTTTTTAACAATTATCAATTATACCAATTGTTTGATAAAGGAAAAAATTGTGATTTCAGGATTGACTACGGAATATGAAGATTCTGGAGACAATATTTTTAAGTGTTCTTATTGCGATGCGTATTTCTGGTTTGAAGAAGCTGTGAAACAATCATCTACAAATGCAGAAATTATATATACAAATTGTTGTAAAAAGGGACAAGTCAAACTTTCAAAGTTCAGACCAACTCCCAATTTTCTTCAAACATTATTAGATGACAAACTTTTTAAAGAAAATATTAGAGTTTATAACTCAATGTTTTGTTTACATCAATGGGAGCAGCAATTGATCATAAAATAAATACTGGATGTGGTCCTTACATATATAAAATTAGTGGTCAAGTGCATCATTTGCTAGGTTCTATGTTACCTTCTGAAGATGAATCTCCTAAATATGCTCAGTTATATGTATATGGTACAAAAAATGAAATTTCAAATCGTATCAATGCTATTGATCCTACTCATGTTAATCAAAATATCAAATCCGATATTGTTGAGGGACTCATTAAAATGTTTGATGAAATCAATGAATTAACAAAAGGATATCGCATAATGCGAGATAAATTTGAAATTCCTTTATTACTTTCATTTAATATGAGTATACTTAATTGTGAATCTACTGATGGTAAACAGTATGAAAAACCAGCAAGCGAAGAAATTGGTGGTTTAATTGTTGGCGACATTGGACAATATAATTCAAATAAAGACGGTCACGACCCGAATTTTTAGAATTACAATTCTAAAATCCGAAACATGAATATACTACAACACAAAATAATCATCCTGAAAATTTTTCTTTTCTTAACATACTCACCACACAAAATAAAATCAAACCGAATTTAGTCTCGGTTAATTATTACAACTCAAATCCAAATGTAATGTAAAGCTCTAATTGAGCATACACACACATCACGACTAAATAAATAACATGACTGCTGTATCACCTAAGCAGCCCGGTCACCTCCCTGGTTATCCTGACCTGCAGGAATATCCGCTACACCATTGAATAGTGTACCGGGATTGCAACAACACAAAACCCGGTAAGCTTATGAAAGCTTGTATGAGTAAAAGAATGAACTGTTGCTTAATTTAATCTCATTTATTTCCACACACAGCAACACTCAATTATTTCCACATATGCAAATAATAACAATCTCAATCAAACACCAATTCAATATATCAAGACAACCCAACTCACAACTTTCCCCACAACTCTCATCATCGTATTTATAAAAATACGGTATTTGACAGACTAGAGCTCTAACTGAATCGTAGCCCGTCACCTGGCCTAGGTTATGGAATCCGACATATTTATCAATTATTGTATTTCATCAATATGTATACCTATATACATATTTAGAACGTCCAATAATTCCACATATTCAACCAATCGTATCCCATCATCCACACTAGGATTAGAGCGTCCGATTACTCACTCAGGTCATTACGTTGACCCTAAACCCATAAATGAACCCAACATATAATATCACATACTCATCAATCATCCCAACCAAGATACATCATATTATTATGGAATTACACAATTGTAATATAATCAACTCATCAATTCAACACAATCATATCATAAATCAAACAATCCACACATTAATATATATTTTCCACGTAAATATATATATACGTAATCATCCACTCAGGGATGACCACTAATACCATCTATAGTTCACACAAGAAAATTATGAAATTCATTTGTATAGTTAAAAATTATTTTACTTACCTATGGACCGTGGTGATTCAAGTCCATGAATTTTTTTAAAACAAATATTTAATCCGCAAATATATTTTCACACAATTACCAAAAATAAATAAATTAAAATACTCGGTTCATAATATGAACCACGTGAGTTTTACTCACCTCGAAACTCCCGCTGCGTCTTCAATATAATTATAAATTATAATTTATAATTAACGCCGAATAGCCCACGAAATTAAAATCCGTCAATCACCTAATCAAATGTGATTCGAATTTAGCCAACAAATTCAACTCATAATTTAACCACTAATTAACGGTCAGATTCTAATTTACATTAAAATCCGACGAGCGGTTTCTCACGAATCGCTCCCCTAATTACCGTTTTTCACATATACGAAGATCCAACGGTCGGATCTTCGCCCATGACCACACAAAGCCTCTGGGACAGTCATATGATCATCATAACAAATTTACAAGTTCATCCAACGGTCATAATTTCACAGATCAAAAATCTAACGATCGAAATCGATCGAAATCACAAAATTCATAACTAATTCATACGATATCCGAAAAATGCGTATAATACGCCGAAATGATCGTATCGAAACATAGAATCATAAAATGGACAGAAACCAAATTTTAGACCTCCGGAGGTGGCCGGAAAAGGCCGCCGGAGTTAGGGACAGAGCCGCCACCGACCACCACCAATGGTGTCGGGGCTGAGCTTGTCCCCTTCGTTTCATCATTCTCAGCAACTTTCATAACTAGCACAAGACCTAAAAATGAACGGAAGGCATCGAAATTACCGATTTACAGTCGGCGGCCAGAAAAAATGCAGAAACCGGTGAGCTTGAAAACCGACGTGAAAACTGCAACCTCAGGCCCCGATCCCTTCTGGAAACTTGTTCAGAACTTCCTTGCGAACTCAACAAGCTTGGAATCACAAAAAACGATCGTGTATAGCTCGAGATATCTTGATCGAAAGTTTCGGTATTTCGATCCGTTCGGGTCGAGCTCCGACGAACGTGAAAATGTTCGACCCAGTTCCGATCCTTCTTGGTGCTTGTAGAGGAAGTTGAGGCGAGCTCAATGAGACAAGAATCAAGTGAAATGATGGAGTGTAGCTCGAGATATCAAGATCGAACCGAAAATGGACGTTTTCGGTTCGGGCTTCGCCGCCGCCGCCACAGGCTGCGCCGCCGTGTGAGACTGCCTCCGGGAGCTAGAGCAGCTCGAGATGAACGCCTGGGACTTGGTTTGAGGTCGAGAGGTGGTCTGTGGAGGGAGAACAATTAAGGAGAAGTTTTCCTCCCCTTCGGCCGATTTAGTCTGTAAGAGAGAGAGAGAAACAGTTTTCTCCAGAAACGGAAGAAGAAGAAGAAGAAGAAGGAAGAAAAGGAAAAAAAAGAAACCGGTAGGGAAAAAAAATTAGGGTTTCTAAAATTTTTCTATATATACAAGTTTCGGAAAACTTCGAAATTCGATAACTAATTCAGAAAAAATCCGATCTTCGTGTTCCGCACGTGCACGGACTCGTATCGACGAGCTCTACAACTTTCATGAAGGAAGTTTCTCCAAATTTCGTACGTAGAAAAAGTCGATTTCTCAACCCGAGTATTTCGAGCTTTTCGTTAAAATAAACGTTTCGAAACTTCGATAATTGTAAAAAATGAATGATTATCGAACATAAATCGTGAAATCGTATAATAATCATTCGATACAATCACTCGGATTTAAAATGGAAATTGCGGGTATTACAATCTACCCCCCTTAAAGGAATTTCGTCCCGAAATTCACGTACCCAATTCCCCAAAAAGCTGTGGATACCTCGTCCTCATGTCAGACTCTAACTCCCATGATGCATCACCCTCATCATGATGACTCCACAACACCTTCACGAGATCAACCTCTTTCCTACGAAGTTTCTTTGTAGACCTATCCAAGATACGAACAGGTTCAACTACAAACGTCACATCCGGGTTCACTTCGATCGTACCGTGGTCAATCACGTGAGACTCATCTCGAACATACTTCCTGAGTAGAGACACATGGAAAATGTTGTGCACACCCGACATGCTAACTGGTAAAGCAAGACGATATGCCAAGTTACCAACCCTTTCTAGAATCTCAAAGGGTCCAACATACCTCGGTGCAAGTTTTCCTTTCTTGCCAAATCTCACCACACCTTTCATAGGTGAGACTTTCAAGAACACAAGATCACCTGTCTCAAACTCCAACGGTCTCCTCTTCAAGTCAGCATAACTCTTCTGTCTACTCTAAGCGGTTCGGATTCTGTCCCGAATAGTAGTGACCTTCTCTGTAGTCTCCTGTACAATCTCAGGTCCGATGAGCCCTTTATCCCCTGCTTCCGCCCAACAGATAGGAGTCCTACATGGCCTACCATAAAGAGCCTCATATGGAGCCATACCGATACTAGAGTGATAGCTGTTGTTGTAGGCAAACTCTACCAATGGCAGATGATCCGCCCAACTACCCTTAAAATCCAGAACACAAGCTCTGAGCATGTCCTCCATCACCTGATTCACTCTCTCGGTCTGTCCATCTGTTTGTGGGTGAAATGCAGTGCTCATAGCAAGAGACGTACCAAATGCCTTGTGGAACCTACGCCAGAATTCCGATGTGAAACGAGCATCACGATCCGATACAATCGTCACAGGCACTCCATGAAGCCTCACTATCTCGTTCACATATAACTTACACAATGCATCACCTGAGTACGTTTTTGCCACCGGAAGGAAGTGTGCTGATTTAGTCAACCGGTCAACAATCACCCAAATCGAGTCATAACTTTGCCTGGATCTGGGCAATCCAGTCACAAAGTCCATAGAGATGTCTTCCCATTTCCACACAGGAATCGATAAGGGGTTCAGCATTCCTGCTGGTCTCTGATGCTCTGCCTTCACCTGTTGACAGGTAAGACACTTCGACACGTGTTCCGCCACATCCCTCTTCATACCATACCACCAAAACTGTCTTCGTAGATCCATATACATTTTAGTACCTCCTGGATGTATAGTATATCGAGACCTATGTGCTTCCCGCATGATCTCCTCCCTGAGGTTATCAACACTCGATACATACAATCTCCCTCGAAATCTCAACCCTCCATCAGCCCCAATCATCCACTCAGAAGGACCCTCCACATCCGGGTCAGCAGTCATCTCAGAAATCCTCGCCTGAGCAAACTCATCAAGTGTCTGACCCTGAATGATCCTGGAGATCAAGGTGGGCTGTAAGGTGATACTACCGAGAAAGATTCCCTGTCCTGCTCCTGCGGGCATAAGGTCGAACTCAGATGCAGCTTCTAACATGCGCCACTCCCGCACCATAATCGATGCCATGATTACCCGCGGTTTCCTACTCAAAGCATCCGCCACCACATTCGCCTTTCCGGGATGATACTCCAAGATGAAATCATAGTCCTTAATGAGCTCCATCCATCTCCTCTGTCTCATGTTCAATTCCTTCTGGGAGAATAGATACTTCAAACTCTTGTGATCAGAAAAGAGTTCAAATTTCTCACCATAAAGATAGTGCCTCCAAATCTTCAAGGCAAACACCACAGCTGCTAGCTCTAGATCATGAGTAGGGTAATTCCGCTCATGTACCTTCAACTGTCTAGAACCATAAGCAACAACACTACCATTCTGCATCAACACACACCCCAAACCCTGATGAGATGCATCACTGTAAATGACTAATCCACCACCACTAGTAGGAATAGTCAACACCGGAGCTGTAGTCAATCTAGTCTTCAGCTCAATGAAAGCCTTCTCACACTTATCCGACCATACGAACTGAGTGTCTTTCCTGGTCAATTTGGTCAAAGCCGAAGCAATACCAGAAAACCCTTCAATGAAGCGCCTGTAATAACCGGCCAATCCAAGGAAGCTACGGATTTCTGTAACCGTAGTAGGGCGACTCCAACTCATCACTGCTTCAACCTTCGAAGGATCCACAGAAACTCCATCCTTCGAGACCACATGACCAAGGAACTTGACTTCACTCTGCCAGAAGTCGCACTTCTCGAACTTGGCATATAGTTTCTGCTCTCTCAATGTCTGCAGCACTATTCGCAGATGCCTCTCATGCTCAGCTGACGACCTTGAATAAATCAAGATGTCGTCAACGAACACTACCACAAACTGATCCAAGTAAGGACTGAACGTACGGTTCATCAAGTCCATAAATGCTGCGGGGGCATTCGTGAGACCAAAAGGCATGACAAGAAACTCAAAATGTCCATACCTGGTCCTGAACGCCGTCTTTGGAATATCTTCCTCCTTCACCCTCAACTGGTGATATCCAGACCTCAAGTCAATCTTCGAGAATACAGTAGCTTCTCTAAGCTGATCGAACAAGTCATCAATCCTAGGTAAAGGGTACCTATTCTTGATGGTCACCTTGTTCAACTGTCGATAATCCACACATAGACGAAGTGAACCATCCTTCTTCTTCACAAACAACACCGGTGCGCCCCAAGGAGACACACTTGCCCGAATGAACCCTTGTGCAAGTAAGCCCTCAATCTGAACCTTCAACTCCTGAAGTTCAGCTGGAGCCATTCGATAAGGTGCTTTTGACACAGGTGAAGTACCTGGTATCACATCAATGGAGAAGTCCATTACCCTTTTCGGAGGTAACCCAGGGATCTCCTGAAACACATCTTCATACTCTGAAACTACAGGAATCCCTGTAATCTTTGAAGTACTACTCCCTGATTCAATATGGGCCAAAATCCCTATCCTCATGGTGATGTCAGACTTCAGGCAACGGTAATGAAACACCGGTTGCCCCGGAACATGGAAGGACACAATCATCCTAAAGCAATCAATAACAGCATGGTTCGGGCTCAACCAATCCATACCCAAAATCACATCATACGTGTGATCCGGAATCACAATCAAAGATGCAGAGAACTCTCTGCCACCAATCCCAATAGGGCAATCATCACAAAGCATGCTAAGCTCAAGAGACACACCGAGAGGTGATGTAACACACAATGATCTAGTCAGAGGCATAGCAATCAAACCCAAAACATCCACAATCGAACTAGATATGAAAGAGTGTGAGGCTCCCGTATCAAACAGTACTCTAGCAAGAAAGTGATAAACAGATAAGGTACCTTCCACTCCCGTGCCTGCCTGACCGATGGCAAAGACCCTAGCATGAGCAGGTGGTAACTGCCTCTGCTGGTTACCCTGCACTCTACCCTGCATCCGAGGACACTCCCTAGCCTGATGCCCTGCCTGTCCACAACTGTAGCATAACCTACCCCGTGGCTTCGTGCACGCACGAGAGATGTGGCCTGGCTCGCCACAGTTAAAGCACTTCACAGGAGCTGCTGGTGCTATCTGCCTGATAGGCATAGCCTGAACAGGAGGAGCTACTGCTGCCCTAGCTGGAGCCTGATGCTGAAACTGAGTCCTCTGTCTCTTCCAGAACCCACCCCTGAAGTCTCTAGCTCTACTGCTCCCTGCTATGGCCTTCCCCTTGCCCTGGAAGTCTCTCTCAGCAGACTCCTTCTCTCTACGAATCAGGTTCTGCTGCTCAATGATCTGTGCCTTAGCCAAGATCTCTCTCTTGGTCTTCAGCTCCAAGATAGCTACATCACGCTCGATCGAAGGACTCAACCCTCTCTGAAACTTCTTGGCCAAGTCCTCATCCTCCATCTGCCTCACATACTTGTACAATCTGGAGAACTCCGCATCATACTCAATTACAGTCATCTTCCCCTGTACAAGTGCAAGGAACTCTCGCTCCAACCTCTCCTTCACTGCTGGTGGAAAGTACTTCTCCCTGAACAGCCTCTCAAAGACGTCCCATGTCAAGGTAGACACCTCTATGCTCCTCTGAGTGACGTTCCACCACACCCTAGCCTCATCCTTCAGCATGAAAGCGGCTAGCTTCCTCTTATCAGTCTCAGTGCAATCAAGCAGATCGAAATAAGTCTGCAAATCCTCTATCCAACGATCCGCCACCATATAATCTGTGCCTCCTCCAAACTTGGTTGCTCCCAAGCGAGTAATTTCCCTTGCTAGCATCAGCAAGCGAGCAGGATTATCAACCACAGCTACAGGAGGAATAGGCTGATCCTCATATGGTGCATCTTCCTCCGACTCGAATACTTCTTCGACTGGAGGGGCCCTACCCCTTCCTCGGCCTCTACCTCTGCCACGAGGTCTACCTCTACCCCGACCTCTGGCCTCGTTTCCCTCAATCTCCATTACCTAATAAGCATGATATACTTGATTAATACACGCATAACACTTAATCAAAGCATAAGTCAAATGCAAGTCCATATTAACCAAGTACTGATCATACATAACAATACTTAAATTTCCTAAAAGTACTAACGTTCCTAGCCAACCTAACGCACTCACATACCCAATGACATTGTCAATACCGAAGAGCACACGATGGGGATCCGCTGCAGACGGGCCGTCACTCGGTAAGTATTGACATATCACCAAATATGTACCTTACGCTCTGATACCAAACTGTCACGACCCGAATTTTTAGAATTACAATTCTAAAATCCGAAACATGAATATACTACAACACAAAATAATCATCCTGAAAATTTTTCTTTTCTTAACATACTCACCACACAAAATAAAATCAAACCGAATTTAGTCTTGGTTAATTATTACAACTCAAATCCAAATGTAATGTAAAGCTCTAATTGAGCATACACACACATCACGACTAAATAAATAACATGACTGCTGTAACACCTAAGCAGCCCGGTCACCTCCCTGGTTATCCTGACCTGCAGGAATATCCGCTACACCATTGAATAGTGTACCGGGATTGCAACAACACAAAACCCGGTAAGCTTATGAAAGCTTGTATGAGTAAAAGAATGAACTGTTGCTTAATTTAATCTCATTTATTTCCACACACAGCAACACTCAATTATTTCCACATATGCAAATAATAACAATCTCAATCAAACACCAATTCAATATATCAAGACAACCCAACTCAAAACTTTCCCCACAACTCTCATCATCGTATTTATAAAAATACGGTATTTGACAGACTAGAACTCTAACTGAATCGTAGCCCGTCACCTGGCCTAGGTTATGGAATCCGACATTTTTATCAATTATTGTATTTCATCAATATGTATACCTATATACATATTTAGAACGTCCAATAATTCCACATATTCAACCAATCGTATCCCATCATCCACACTAGGATTAGAGCGTCCGATTACTCACTCAGGTCATTACGTTGACCCTAAACCCATAAATGAACCCAACATATAATATCACATACTCATCAATCATCCCAACCAAGATACATCATATTATTATGGAATTACACAATTGTAATATAAGCAACTCATCAATTCAACACAATCATATCATAAATCAAACAATCCACACATTAATATATATTTTCCACGTAAATATATATATACGTAATCATCCACTCAGGGATGACCACTAATACCATCTATAGTTCACACAAGAAAATTATGAAATTCATTTGTATAGTTAAAAATTATTTTACTTACCTATGGACCGTGGTGATTCAAGTCCATGAATTTTTTTAAAACAAATATTTAATCCGCAAATATATTTTCACACAATTACCAAAAATAAATAAATTAAAATACTCGGTTCGTAATATGAACCACGTGAGTTTTACTCACCTCGAAACTCCCGCTGCGTCTTCAATATAATTATAAATTATAATTTATAATTAACGCCGAATAGCCCACGAAATTAAAATCCGTCAATCACCTAATCAAATGTGATTCGAATTTAGCCAACAAATTCAACTCATAATTTAACCACTAATTAACGGTCAGATTCTAATTTACATTAAAATCCGACGAGCGGTTTCTCACAAATCGCTCCCCTAATTACCGTTTTTCACATATACGAAGATCCAACGGTCGGATCTTCGCCCATGACCACACAAAGCCTCTGGGACAGTCATATGATCATCATAAAAAATTTACAAGTTCATCCAACGGTCATAATTTCACAGATCAAAAATCTAACGATCGAAATCGATCGAAATCACAAAATTCATAACTAATTCATACGATATCCGAAAAATGCGTATAATACACCGAAATGATCGTATCGAAACATAGAATCATAAAATGGACAGAAACCAAATTTTAGACCTCCGGAGGTGGCCGGAAAAGGCCGCAGGAGTTAGGGACAGAGCCGCCACCGACCACCACCAATGGTGTCGGGGCCGAGCTTGTCCCCTTCGTTTCATCATTCTGAGCAACTTTCATAACTAACACAAGACCTAAAAATGAACGGAAGGCATCGAAATTACCGATTTACAGTCGGCGGTCGGAAAAAATGCAGAAACCGGTGAGCTTGAAAACCGACGTGAAAACTGCAACCTCAGGCCCCGATCCCTTCTGGAAACTTGTTCAGAACTTCCTTGCGAACTCAACAAGCTTGGAATCACAAGAAACGATCGTGTATAGCTCGAGATATCTTGATTGAAAGTTTCGGTATTTCGATCCGTTCGGGTCGAGCTCCGACGAACGTGAAAACGTTCGACCCAGTTCCGATCCTTCTTGGTGCTTGTAGAGGAAGTTGAGGCGAGCTCAATGAGACAAGAATCAAGTGAAATGATGGAGTGTAGCTCGAGATATCGAGATCGAACCGAAAATGGACGTTTTCGGTTCGGGCTTCGCCGCCGCCGCCACAGGCTGCGCCGCCGTGTGAGACTGCCTCCGGGAGCTAGAGCAGCTCGAGATGAACGTCTGGGACTTGGTTTGAGGTCGAGAGGTGGTCTGTGGAGGGAGAACAATTAAGGAGAAGTTTTCCTCCCCTTCGGCCGATTTCGTCTGTAAGAGAGAGAGAGAAACAGTTTTCTCCAGAAACGGAAGAAGAAGAAGAAGAAGAAGAAGAAGGAAGAAAAGGAAAAAAAAGAAACCGGTAGGGAAAAAAAATTAGGGTTTCTAAAATTTTTCTATATATACAAGTTTCGGAAAACTTCGAAATTCGATAACTAATTCAGAAAAAAATCCGATCTTCGTGTTCCGCACGTGCACGGACTCGTATCGACGAGCTCTACAACTTTCATGAAGGAAGTTTCTCCAAATTTCGTACGTAGAAAAAGTCGATTTCTCAACCCGAGTATTTCGAGCTTTTCGTTAAAATAAACGTTTCGAAACTTCGATAATTGTAAAAAATGAATGATTATCGAACATAAATCGTGAAATCGTATAATAATCATTCGATACAATCACTCGGATTTAAAATGGAAATTGCGGGTATTACAAAGACATAATTATCGAATCAAATAATGGATGTTTACAGTGAGTTTCTAAAATACATTCAAAATATATGTCATTACAATATCCGATTCTTTTTCCATATGGTGAAGATGGATATAAACCAGATTTACGAATGGAACGAATTGGATCAAATCGTGAACAAAAAAGAGAAAAAATGTCAATGCGGAGTTATGTTGCATATCAAATACAAGATAGAAATTATGAATCAAATACTTTATTACAAGGTGGAAGGTTGTTCCAGCAATATTTAGTTGATTCATATGCAACAATTGAAGAAAGTCGTTTAGATTGGATCAGAAAAAATCAGAAAAATCTTAGAAGTGAAACTTATAAAGATATTAATGCTGCATCTTCAACTGGAATTGATAAAGGTCATAATTTGGGACAAAAAATTATTTTACCAAGCTCTCACACTAGAAGTCCTAGAGATATGATCAATAATTATCAAGATGCTATGGCAATTTGTAGACAATATGGTCATCCTGATTTATTTATAACCTTTACTTGCAATGTGAAGTGGATAGAAATATCAAGATATTTTTAAAGGAATAGTAAATGTAAGGCCGAAGATAGACCTGATATAATTTCTAGAATTTTTAGAATAAAATTACAAAATATGATTGCTTATATCAAATCTGGAGAACCCTTTGGACAAGTTGAAGCAGATGTTTGTACAACATAATTTAAAAAAAGAGGATTTCCTCATGCTCATATGTTATTTTGGTTGAAAAAAGAATATAAATGTTATATAGCAGCTGATATAGATTCTATTATTTCAACAGAATTACCAGAAAAAAATATTAACCCAGAACTTTTTGAAATCGTTAGTCAATTTATGATTCATGGACCTTGCGGAAAAATAAATTCGAAATCTCCTTGCATGCGAGATGGAAAATGTTCTAAATTTTTTCCAAAATCATATAATGCAAATACTATATTTGAGGCAAATTCAGCTCCAATTTATAGACGTTGTGATGATCAAACAAAATTTGTGATAAAAAATGGTATTAATATCGGTAATAATTTTGTTGTACCTTATAATTCACATTTATTATTAAATATAAAGCTCACATTAATGTTGAGTCATGTTCTCAATCTATGTTAATTAAATATTTATTTAAATATATTAATAAAGGACCAGATTGAGCTCAAGTTTTACTGCATGAAGATTTAAATGATGAAATTCAAACTTATCTTAATTGTCGTTATTTAACTCCTCATGAATTTATATGGAGATTATTTGAATATCCAATTCATCAACGACATCCTGCTGTTCAACATTTACAAATTCATATGCCTTCAGAACAAAATATTATTTTTAATGAATCTGAATCTCTTGAATCTATAATTAAATATAAAAGTACAGAAGATACTATGCTTATCGGATGGTTTAGAGCAAATCAAAGTTATCCAGAGGCATGTCAATTAACCTATGTAGAATTTCCAACTAAATTTGTCTGGCATAATGATAAAAAATATTGGACACCAAGAAAACAATACCATACGATTGGTCGATTAAGATATATGTATCCTGTAGCATGTGAATTATATTTTATGAGAATGATATTAAATGTTCAAAAAGGTTGTTGCGATTTTGATTCAATAAAAACAGTTAATGGTATTGTGCACTCTTCTTATCAAGAAGCATGTCGATCTCTAGATTTATTGGGTGATGATAAAGAATGGATTGAAACTTTAGCAAATTGTTCACATGTTGGAACAACTTCTGAAATACGCCAACTATTTGTTACAATAATTCTATTTTGCAATGTTGCGGATCCTCTAAAGTTATTAGAATCACATTGGGTAAATATGTGTGATATTTTATATAAAGCTAGAAATGAAATTGGAAACCCAGATCTAATTACCTGGGTTGGAATTAAAAAATGAATTGTTATTTGAGTTAGAACAAATATTCAATTTGTCATCAAGCTCTTTAAAACATCATCAATTACCAATGCCTGATATAAATAAAATGTTATAGTTAAACAATAAATTATTACGAGAAGAGCTGGATTATAATTGCCTTGAATTAAAACGTCAACATGCACATTTTGTGACACAATTAAACACATGTCAAAGAATTGTTTATGATGAAGTCATTAAAGCAATTGAAGAAAAAACATGTAATACTTTTTTTGTTCATGGTCATGGAGGAACTGGTAAAACTTTTTTATGGCATACAATAATAAGCAAATTCATATCAGAGGGAAAAATTGTTTTGGCTGTTGCTTCATCTGGAATTGCTTCAATATTACTTCCAAATGGCAGAACTGCTCATTCAGATTTAAGATACCTCTTACAGTAAATAATTTATCTATATGTCCAATAAAAAAAGGTACTCAACTTGCAAAACTAATTGAAAGAACAGAATTAATTATTTGGGATGAAGCTCCAATGTGTCACAAATATTGTTTTGAATCATTAGATAAATCTCTACGTGATATTCTATCGAATTCAAATAACACACAAATTGATAAACCATTTGGTGGTAAACCTATTTTATTGGGTGGAGATTTTAGACAAATTTTACCTGTAATTGCAGGAGGAACTAAAGAGCAGATAATTGAAGCTTCATTAAACCATTCATATCTCTGGCAATCATTTAAAATATTTCATTTAACAGAAAATATGAGACTGTTGAAAAAAAATTTAACTGATCAAGAGAAAGAAAATATTTCAACTTTTGCAAATTAGTTGTTAGAAATCGGAGAAGGTAAAATACATTCGGTTAATTATGAAAATGATAGAGATACATCTTGGGTTGAAATTCCATATGATATACTCATTAATAGTTATATAAATCCAATAGAAGCGATATTTCTTGCAACATATTCAAATTTTAATATTAATTACAACAAATTCGAATATTTAAAAGAGCGTGCGATAGTAACACCACGAAATGCTACAGTTCGTGATATAAATGATTATGCAATAAATTTATTGCCTGGAAATACAACTACTTATTTTAGTTCAGACACTATTTCATCAAATTCTAAAACTAATGAAAATATTGATATTTTATATCCAAGCGAATTTTTAAATAAACTCTAATTTACTGGATTACCATCGCATAAACTGACATTAAAAATTGGAATGCCAATCATGTTATTAAGAAACTTAAATCAAATATCTGGTCTCTGTAATGACACAAGATTAATAATTACAAATTTATTTGATCGATTAATAGAGGCTAAAATATTAACAGGAAATAATATAGGTAGAAAATTTTTTATACCAAGAATTATTCTTACCACAACTGAAAACAAATGGCCATTTATTCTTAAAAGACGTCAATTTCCAGTTAGACCATGTTACGCAATGACAATCAATACAAGTCAAGGTCAATCATTAAATCAAGTTGGTATATATTTGCCTGAACCTGTTTCTACTCATGAACAATTATATGTTGCACTTTCAAGAGTTACATCAATAAATAGTTTAAAAATTTTGATAAACAATAGCAATGACATACCAAACAAATATGCTAAAAATATTATTTACAAGGACGTGTTGCAAAATATATAAATTTAAACACATATTACATCACATATTGGTACAATTATGAAAATTTTTATTACTATACTTTCTATTTGAAATATAGAAGACACAAACTTTGTACACTTTATTATAACATTTATTTTTCTTATTATCAAATATTATTGAATAATATGCACACAAAAAGATGCTTATGTACCCAAATCCGCTTGCAATCCCATTGATATTTAATTTCAATTTCAAAATTATCTGAACAATGCCCCTGATCAATTTGGTTCGAATTGCTTCATTTGAAAAGGCACAATGTTTACACACTATGTCAAAATTTTATATATTTTAGCTGAAGTACATATATATAAGGATGAAAATCTTGCTTCATTTGAAATTTGGACCCTAGATTAAGTTTTCGTATACATCATGTGACATAGACTATGTGACAACATAAAGTGTTACTTCAATCTTTTATTTATAGTTTTATAATAATGTATAACATTTAGTCAAAAGAAAAGTCAACACAAGATAGGGAAAAAAAAAAAAAAAACCTTTTGACACAATGCCATATATGATTCAACCTATCAATCTCTGTCAGATTTTGAATCAGAATTCGAATGTTGGTACAAAAGCTACACACACTGAAACAAATTTCACTTTCCAAGAAAAAATATGGCCTCAGTTTCCAGATTGATGTTTCCAGATCATGCTAAAAATATCTGCTTTTGTCCTCTTTGTCGGATTCTAGACTCATCCAAATTCTCTGGCTATTTACTCAGTTGTACCATCTACTCTAATTCTAAAGCGTGCCATTGACTCAGTAGCTTCTTCGGGAAGGTGTCCTTAAACCGACGGCAGTTGCTGCACTGTTTCAGATCTGCAATCAATATCAGCTTTTACAAAAATCGGGTTAGCATCATCAACCATTGTCTTTCGCTTTTTTTGCTTCAAGTCATCCATCTGCTATACTATAAAGCTGTTATCTGAATATAGCGTTTCTGTTGTCTGAGAAAGTTGAAGTCAATGGCAAGATGTGCTGTACAATTATTTTACTAGAGTTTAATCTGTACAAGATCTTAACTTTTTTTGAATTTGAAGTTAAAGATCGCGACTTTAACCTTGATAGCTAATTGGTCTGGATTTTTTGAAAGAGCAGTTTTCAGTTGCTTATTCTATATAAATCATATCAATGTTGAGTGAACGCTGGCAAATTTAATGGCGGATCAACTACTATAGTTTGGAACCCAATTCAGGATTTTGAATATGTACCTGTAAAGTACTCTATATAAATCATATCAATGTTGATAATTAATTGTATATTTAGGTGGGTTAAAAATGATCATAAAGACTTAAGGAGATCAATCAGGAAAATTTTGACAGGTGCGTTTTCCTTGCTTTTCTCCTAGCATCATGCTTTTACCAGAAATTTTGGCATATGCATCTAAAATTGTTTCTGTTTGTCGAAACTTTCTTTGTTCGAACCATTTAGGCTTGGTTTAATCAATAGTTGAGTAGATAAAAGGTACTTAGATTAAGAAATTTATGTGAATACAGGGGAGGAGTTAGAGAAGCTCGCTTTAGATGTACCTTTTTTTTATGTAACATATTATGAAATTGGTGGAGGCATTATCGGCCACACTTAAAAACAAGGCAAGTAAAAGACCAATTATTCATACGCTGTTATCCTTATGGGGTTAGCTCATTTCACAACCATCTTTCTTATCCTTTTAGAACACTCTTTCCACTTATTGTTGTCTTAATGAATTATTCTCAATGAAAACTGTACTGAAAGCTATTGGTTGAACCAAACAATGCATTTAGTTCTTACAACAAAACCATGAACTGACTTTGTTCGCATTTGCTTCTTCTACTGATATTCTCAGTAAATTCGGTTTATTGTGGCACACTGGTCAAGTCTCTATCACCAAACATAACAACTGCAACTCGACCCACCTGCTCTCCTGCAAAAGATGGTAATGAACAAGGTAGTACTTGGATTTTTGTCCTATCCCAAAATCACTCATCAAGGGCACCAGGTAGGTTGATAGTAGCTTCTAGGTATTTGACATGTTTAATTTTGATAAGAAGATAGGTCACCAATATGTTTACTTTGACAGCCCAAGAGGAAGAAGGTCAACAGAAGAAGAAACGGTTATTGGTGATTGCTCTGATCACAATTCCTATGATTATGATCCTACTGAATACAATGGTGTATGATTTAAAAAAGAGAGTACTCAAGTCAATTGGTAATCTTCTTAAACTGTTAACACACACACACACATGTTGAATCACTGTTATTTTTTACTTTAGTTCTCTCGCTAAACCTTGGGAGAAGAATCTAATTTGTTCTTTGTTCTGTTTTTCTTTAGGGATTATAGACAACATTAAAAGATCAGTTTATAGACTATTAAATGTAATTCCAGCTACAGACAATTTTAACATCAATGCTCCTAATCTGTCTACATGTTGGAGAGGGTGGTTCATATATGTCTACAAGGTATAGACAATTAGACAGTTTCTTTCTCACTTCTTGATTGCCAGGTGGCTGATCCAATGTTCATTCCTTTGTTTTTTTGTTTTTGTTTTGTTCACTTTATTTTATTTTTATTCTTCCTTTATTTTCAATCTATCTTCCATGAAAGAGTCCACCAAATTTTTGATCACCGTACCTTACCCTTTATCTATTTTACAGATATATATGGTTCTTCTGTTATGTATATAAAGACCACTGACCACAACCAACACCTATTCTGGGGACTATATGCAATAGCCTGATTCAATATGCTATTTCAATGGTACAAACTCTCAAAAGCTCAATTGTAAGGAGGTCTAATCTGATACAATTCCATCCAATATTCTTTATGATGTTCCTCTATCAGGTTGCAGGTAAAATTGCCAAGTTGTATGCTGCAGTTACAAATGGTATTGTCAATTTTGTTAACAACGCAGGCCTCGGTTTTCTATGTGCACAATGATGGGCAGCTACTACAATTAATGATGGGCAATACTTGATGTTGTCATACAATGATTTGATAGGATGTTATTGTAAACTGCAATAATGTAAACCAAATAATTTTAGATAGATGAAAGTTTGGCTCATTTTATTATTATGTCATTATTGTAAATTATTAGCAACAGCAAACCCCGCAGCAAAGCGCGGGCACTATTACTAGTTAGTTAGTTAAGAGTTAGTATAAGAAACAAAATCGATCTCAGTTTTAGTGAGTTAGCCGTTCTTTGTAAAATTAGCTAAGAGACTAATCAATATCAGTTCGTCGTCTTCTTTCCCTAGTGTTTCATAGCTTTCTTCTACCTTCTGCTGTTTCACCATGAATTTCAGCATACTTTACCCTAACACTGGTATTATTACTATTTTGATATGAACCATGATGCTCAAATTTACAGTATGATTAAAGTACTTGTTATGGGCCTGCTCTTATTGCTCGCTGTCTCATGTTGGAGATTTGTTTGGTGTTTCCATGCATCAATCTGTAAGAAGGGCCTTTCATATAATACCCTGAAGGCTTTCAGATTCGATCTGATAGATAGGTGATGCACTAGGTGATGCATTATCTTATTTTTGGGAAATAATGTTAAACACAGTTAGGCTAATGCCTTTTTATTGGGAACCAAACATCATTACAACAAACTTTATTAAGACCATCTAGCTATATACTCAATTTATTCATGAATTGCATGTACTATCTGAAATGCAAGCTTTTCTGGAAATTTGGTCTCCACGTACAGTTCACAGAGGGTGTAGCATTACTTGAACTCCATGCTGCGGGCGAACTGTAATATATCTAAAAGGTGAGTGAACATAACCCGGGGAAAGGGTGAAGGAGTAGCGTTGCAGAATCATCGATAGAGCAATCTTTGCCTCGGTGGCGGCAAAGTTGAATCCCACACAATTTCTAGGTCCCATTCCGAAGGGTAAGTATGCGATCATGTTATTACTAGTAGCTTTAGCAACACGTTCTGAGAATGTCTCTGGTTTGAAAAGATGCACGTCTTCTCCCCAGAGTTGAGGATCATGGTGAAATACTAGGTTTTGGGACATGCAATTCAACATTAGCAGGAACAATGATTCTTCCGAGTTTAACTTCCTTTTCGACTCTCCTTATGATGGAAACAACAGGAGGATATAACCTTAGAGTCTCATTTATGATCATACTCATCTGCATGCAACAAAATTAATATATGGTTAAACAAGTCAGGATATATTTCTAACAATTAACACAAGAAGCAACTGATAGTCGACATTCTTTCGTACCGTTTTGAGTTTGGTAAGGCCATCAGAATTTGGAGTTCGTTTGCCAAATAATTGCAGGACTTCCTTTCTTGCTTCCTCTTGCCAATCAAGATGCATTGCCAGAAGAAGAATAGTCCAAGCAAGCATAAGTATTAGTGGTTTCCTGTCCAGCAAAATAAAATGTCTTGCACTCATCTACTAAATCATCAACTGTAATGCTCTGGTTGAAATCAGAATTATAACTAGCCTTTAAAAGCAATCCAATAAAATCATCTCCAAATTTTTCTTCTTTGCTAATCATAGTCATGGCCTGCTCTTCTCTTTTCTTAACAATCCTTATTATGGAGTCATATATTCCTTTCACAAGCTTCTCTGATACAATCTCATCATCGGTTTTAATAAAGCGACTGCAATGTTGAATTCCATTAGCTTTGAGGACTCATAAATTCATAATCTTAGTCACTTCCAAGGACATTATATATTGGCGTATATGATATCAAATTACTAAGGTTGAACAACTGAAAGAGGGATCACTGTGATATTAGGAAATTACTTGATGCCAGGAATCCTGAGTCTGTAAGTATTTTTAACCAAAAATGAGGCTAACTTCATCAACATCTCAAAAATATCCTTCCCTTCTAAGTAGCTGCTGCCAAATGCTGTCCTCGAAATCACTTCTGAAGTCAATAACCGAAATTCTTCAAATATCTCAATCTCTTTCCCTTCTTCATGATTTTGCCATATTTTTAGCATCGTCTCAGTACTAGCTATCATCGCTGGAATCACAGTCTAGTAAAAGTAAAACAATCCCATCATTAAGTAACATCAGAAAATGAGCAAATTTACAACTTGTTTTCCTCAGTATATGATATTAACTAACATAGGTAGTAGAATATCACTTTTATTTCTTAGTTTGCAAGAACTTCCATTAATTATAGTAAGAATTTACTTTTAAGCTCTCTCCATGGAAGGCATGCATGGAAATTTTTCGCACTTTTAACCATTTTTCACCTTCTATTCCTGGAAGGCGATTCCCTTGTAGCCTCAATGCAAAGCCTTCCTTCTTCAGTTTTCGATAAATCCTGTCTTTGTCATTCAGGATCTCTTTGCACATCTCAGGTTCCATAACTATCAACTGAGCTTGAGAACCATACCATTGCAGATATGTTTTAAGCTTCCCTTCTACAAATTACACATAACCAAAATTATAAAGGAACTATTAATATTGAAAGCCATGAATACATAGTTATGTTGGGATTGATAACAGAGTACGCAGCAATATAGAAAATAAAAGAACAATACAGAGACACCAAATTTAACGTGGAAACCCTTCAATATGAAAGGAAAAAACCACGGGACAAACTCCGAAAAACTTCCACTATGAAAATGGGATTACAATCACCAATCTCTCTAGAACACTAGAGGAAAAACTCTCAAGAGAAACACTCTTAGATACACACTCACAAGAATATTGTAAAAGCAGAATTTTCTCTCTCCTTTTACAACTCTCTCTCACTCTCTCTTTCTGTCTCTAGCTCTCTCTTACTCTCAAACCTGCCGATTTGAGCATTATATGAATAACTCCATTTCTCTTTCTCCAGCTCCTTATGAAATAAAGTGTGAAAGGAATCACAAGGTGCTTTTCATAATTGAACCGTAGCTTTTCTTCTTCTTTTCTTCACATGCTTGCTTTTCTCTTTCCTTTCTCTCAGATAACATGTCTCTTTCTTCTTTTTCTTTTCTCTAAAGTCCAACATATAATGAGCATATGTCCAACATAATTAAATGCCTAGCATGATTACATCTGATAATTATATCTGAGGAGGGAATCGGCCAACAATCTCCCCCTTCCTGACTCATGCTTAAGATCGCAGACCTGCTAAGAATGTGCAGGTCTCATGCTTGCCTTTTGAAAGAGACTTTGTTAACATATAAGCTTTGTTCTCATTGGTATGGACCTTTTCTATCATCAGCATCTTTGTTTCAAATTTCTCTCGAATCCAATGGTACCGCATATCTATATGCTTGGACTTCAAATGAAAACTAGGATTCTTGCTGAGATGAATGGCACTCTGGTTATCACAATAAATAACAAACTCACTTTGGTGTACACTAAGCTCTTGGAAATATCTCTTCATCCATAGCATTTCCTTGCAGCATTCAACAATGGCAATGTACTCTAATTCAGTAGCAGATAAAACCACACACTTTTGCAATTTTGACTGCCAAGAAACAGCTCCCCCTACAAAAGTGAATAAATATCCAGATGTGGACCTCATTGTGTCTACATCTCCAGCTAAATTTGCATCAGTAAAGCCTTGAAGAATAGGCTTTTCATTGCCAAAACATAAACACAATTTAGATGTACCTCTAAGGTACCTCATAATCCATTTAACTGCTGTCCAGTGTTCTCTACCTGGATTTGCAAGGAATTTGCTCACAACACCTACTGCATAACTAATATCCGGTCTAGTACAGACCATAGCATGCATTAAACATCCTACTGCTGAAGCATAGGGAACTTTCTCCATTTCTTCCTTCTCTTTTGCATTTGAAGGACTTTGTTTCTTACTCAATTTGAAATGAGTAGCAAGAGGAACACTTACAGATTTTGCTTTGTCCATGTTGAATCTCTCAAGCACCTTTTCAATGTAACTTTCTTGTGATAGCCACAGCTGACCTTTCTTTCTATCACGAGTGATCTGCATGCCGAGAATTTTTTTTTAAGGCCCCAAATCCTTCATATCAAAGGATTCATTCAACCTTTCCTTCAACTCCTCAATTTTCCTTGAGTGTGGACCTACAATCAACATGTCACCAACATACAACAATAACATGATAAAGTCTTCAGATGCTCTTCGAATGAACACACAGTGATCTGAGATTGTCCTCTTGAATCCATTGCCTATCATGAATGCTTGTACCATTGGCGAGGAGCTTGTTTGAGTCCATAGAGGCTCTTCTTCAACCTACAGACCATATGCTCCTTGCCCTCAACTTCGAATCCCTCTGGTTGTTCCATGAAAATGTCTTCTTCTAAGTCACCATGAAGAAAGGCTGTTTTGACGTCTAGTTGCTCTATCTCCATGTTCATACTTGCTGCCAATCCCAACACAACACGAATGGAATTCATCTTCACCACTGGAGAAAATATCTCATCAAAATCAATACCTTTCTTTTGAGCAAAGCCTTTAACAACCAACCTCGCTTTATATCTTGGTTATGAATTTTCAGATGTCTTTAGCTTGAAAATCCACTTATTCTTGAGCACTCGTCTTCCTTCTGGCCTTTCCACCAATTCATATGTTTGGTTCTTGTGTAAAGAATTCATCTCCTCTTGCATAGCTTTCAGCCATTTGTCTTTGTTAGCATCATCTTGTACATTTTGAAAGCATTCAGGTTCACCTTCATCTAAGAGAAGAACATACTCATTAGATGGATATTTTGTGGAAGGCTTGTGTGTTTTGGTGCTTTTCCTCAACTGTGCAGCTTGTTCAATAACCGGTGGCTGCTCATGTTGGTTTTCTTGTGGAACTTCTTGGTTGTTTTCAGCATCATCTCTTTAATCACCATCAAGAACTTCTTCGGTGTCTTGCTCAGCTTCATGACCAACTTCTTCAACTGTAGGAGGAATAATACGGTCTAGATCAATGAGATTATCACCATATGTTTCTGCTACCTCCACATGTTCACTCTTCTCAATGTCTTTAATTGTTTGGTCTTCAAAGAACACTACATCCCGAATGCAAACCACCTTTTTGTTAAGAGGATCCCACAATCGGTAGCCAAATTTTTCATCAGCATACCCAAGGAATACACACTGCTTGGTTTTGTCTTCAAGCTTCCATCTTTCTTCCTTTGGAACATGCACAAAAGCTCTACAGCCAAAAGTCTTCAAGTGCCCATAAGAAACATCTTTTGAGGACCACATGTGATCAGGAACATCACCATTTAAAGGAGCTGATAGTGACAAATTGATCAAATAGCAAGCTGTTCTCATTGCTTCTCCCCAAAAACTTCTTGACAATTTGGAATGAGACAACATGCATCTAATTCTTTCCACAATGGTGCGATTCATTCTCTCTGCAATGCCATTATGTTTTGGAGTTCTCAGAACTGATTGCTTATGTCTGATACCATGACTTTTACAATATTCATCAAAAGATCCAATATACTCACCACCATTATATGTGTGAATGCATTTTATTTTCTGCCAATCTCCCTTTCTACCATCATATGAAAGACTTTAAACACAGACAACACTTGATCTTTTGTCTTTAAAGCATATGCCCACACTTTTCTTGAATAATCATCTATGAAAGTAACAAAATACGAGGCACCACCCAATGTTTTAACTTTCATAGGACCGCAAACATCAGAATAAACCAAGTCCAACACATTTTGTTTCCTATTCTGATTTCTATGAAAGGAAACTCTATGTTGCTTGCCAACTAGACAATGAGTGCATTTGTCTAAATGTGTACCTTTAATTCCAGGAAGCAACTCCTTTTTAGCGAGAATTTGTAGCCCTTTCTCACTCATATGGCCAAGTCATTTATACCATAATTCTGCGGAACTTTCAGTCTCTGCGGTGTTTAGCTCTCCCTTGAACAATTGAGGTTGCATTTTGTAAAGTGTGTAGCATTTGCTTCCTCGTGTTATCACCATTGAGCCTTTTGTGAGTTTCCATTTTCCATTACCATGTAAGTTCATGTAGCCATCATCATCTAACTTCCCTATGGAGATTAAATTCAAGCAGAGATCAGGTACATGTCTTACGTCCTTAAGTACAAGTTTGCAGCCTACATTTGTTCGCAGGATCACATCACCAATTCCCTTTATTTTCGAGATGCCTTTATTTCCCATTCTCACTGCACCAAAATCACCACCTTTATATGTTGAGAAAAGTTTCTTTCGAGGACTAGCATGGAAGGAAGCTCCACTATCAACAACCCATGTAGTTTCTTCTTTCGAAAGGCTCAGACATGCTTTTTCACATTCGGAAACTAATTCTTCACATTCTAGAAACTCTGACAATACTATGATATCACCTTCCGAAGAAATTGTGGCAGTGTCTGTCTCATCTTCCTTCACATCCTTCTTTTTTTCTCTCTTAAATTTCCTGCATTCTCTTCTATAATGACCTTTTTGATTGCAGTGGTAACATGTGACATCCTTCTTTGATTTGGATTTGCTTCTTGAGCTCCCATGACCATGAGCATAATGATATGGCTTCTAGCTTCTAGCTCTTCCCCTTCTTTCTACAATC
The DNA here is from genome assembly GCA_025331145.1 of Rosa persica. NCBI lineage: Eukaryota > Viridiplantae > Streptophyta > Magnoliopsida > Rosales > Rosaceae > Rosa > Rosa persica. The sequence continues at coordinate 42,470,948 of WFKR01000004.1, read as the reverse complement.
ACAACTTCAGAATACGAAGAGTCTGAAGATTTTCTTCTCACCTCTTCATTCAGCAAATTGCTAGTCACTTGACTTAATGACACAACACCTTCAAGAGCAGAGTTGCTAACTGAAACCACCAATGTTTCTCAACTGTCTGGGAGTGACCTAAGAAGGAGCAAGGCTTGCAATTCGTCATCGAGAACCATATTCATTGAGGAAAGCTGATTGACAATACTCTGCATCTCATTCAAATGTTCGTTGATTGAGATGTCTTCCTTGTATTTGAGGTTGACAAGCTTCCTAATCAAAAAAGCTTTGTTTACTGCCGTCTTTCTTTCATATAGACTTTCAAGCTTTCTCCACAGTGCAAGTGTTGTAGTCTCATTTGAAACATGATGAAAGACGTTGTCATCAAGCCATTACCGCATAACTCCAATAGTTTTTCTGTTCAGCTTCTTCCATTCATCATCAGACATTGTCTCTAGCTTCTCACCTTCAATTGGAGAATACAAATCTTTGCAGTAGAATATGTCATCCATCTTCGATTTCTAGATCATGTAATTTCTTCCATTTAAGCTGATCATCCGACTTGTGTTGACATCCATAATGATAACCAGCAGCTCTGATACCACTTTGTTGGGATTGATAACATAGTATGCAGCAATATAGAAAATAAAAGAGCAATAAAGAGACACCAAATTTAACGTGGAAACCCTTCAATGTGAAAGGAAAAAACCACGGGACAAACTCCGAAAAACTTCCACTATGAAAGTGAGATTACAAGCAACTATCTCAAAACAACAACGTTTAACACGAAATGAACATACTAACTGATCGATGATCATAGTCAATGTTGTACTTTTTGATCCAAGCAACTATGCTAGCTCTCATGTTTATCTGTGCTACCGATTTAAACATAAGATAAATTTCTTCGAGCTTCTCACCAGATGAGAGAAGAATGAAGACCGACCGGTTGTCAGTTCATAGATAAACCACATTTGTTTTGGGATATGAGTGATTTTCATCATGATTGAAGAGCTTGAAGTTGGCTTAAGAGTTTATTCACTTGTTAGTTCCAGTACATGAGTTAATTTTATTATGGGCCTGCTCTCCCTGGATGAGCCTGTAAAAACTTTTCCCTGTTAATCCATCAGATTCTGTACTTAATGCACTTTTACCAATACTGCTATTTGAAACAAGCTTAAGCACAAATTTCCCCCTATCATATCATAGAGGCTGCATGGTGCTTGTTTGGGAATCAAAACTACTTTGGTGTACAATGGATATAAAAATCTGACGGATTGTTTATATAAAGTCTAAGACCAACTGTAAGGGTTGTCAAAAACTCAAAATAGTGCAATAGTGCACTATTGACAATATGTTTATTCATGTAATATTGCACTCTTTTACAAAATATGTTTATATATATGAGCTACCATATGGACTATGGAGTGCAAGATTTACTTGCAATTTTTGTGGCCATAGTTCAGAGAGTGTGTAGCATTATTTGAACTCCATGCTGCGGGCGAACTGTAATATATCTAAAAGGTGAGTGAACATAACCCGGGGAAAGGGTAAAGGAATACCTTTGTAGAATCATCGAAAGAGCAATTTTTGCTTCTGTGGTTGCAAAGTTGAATCCAATACAATTCCTAGGTCCCATTCCAAAGGGTAAGTATGCAACCATGTTATTGTTAGTAGCTTTAGCAACCCCTTCTGAGAACCTCTCTGGTTTGAAAAGATGAACATCTTCTCCCCAAAGTTTTGGATCATGATGAAATGCTAGATTTGGGACCTGCAGTTCAACATTAGCAGGGACAATGATTTTTCCGAGTCTAACTTCCTTTTCGACTCTCCTTATGATGGAAACAACAGGAGGATATAACCTTAGAGTTTCATTGAGGATCATACTCATCTGCATGCAACAAAGTGAAAAAATGGAAACAAGTGAGGATACATTTCGAATAATTAACTTAGATGACAAGCAACTGATAGTTGACATTCTTTCGTACCGTTTTGAGTTTGGCAAGGCCATCAGGATTTGGAGTTGTTTGTTTGCCAAACAATTGCAGAACTTCTCTTCTTGCTTCCTCTTGCCACTCAGGATGAAGTGCCAGAAGTAAGATAGTCCAAGCTAGCAATGTATTGGTGGTTTCTTGTCCAGCAAAGTAAAATGTCTTGCACTCATCAATTACATCATCCACTGTAATGTTCACATTTGGATCGTGACGAGCCTTCATAAGCAATCCAATAAAATCACCTCCAAATCTCTCTTCTTCACCGCTCACAGTCATGGCCTGCTCTTCTCTTTTCTTAACAATCTCTATTATGGAATCGTGTATTCTTTCCACAAGCTTCTCTGATTCAATCTCATCTTTGATTTTGATAAAGCGACTGGAATAATTGTGTACCATTAGCTTTGGGGATTCAGAATACTATTACTGACTTCTAGGGACATTATGCATCTTAATATGATAATTTAAACAAGGATTCAACAGCTAAAAGAAAATCGGCTCTGAGGGATCACTTTAGTTGTTCCCTCTACAGTTTAAGATTTTGTTAAAAGGAAATTACCTGATGCCAGGAAGCCTGAGTCTGTAAGTATTTTTTACCAAAAATGAGGCTAAGCTCATCAACATCTCAAAAATGTCTTGGCCTTCTAAGTAGCTGCTGCCAAATGCTGTCCTAGAAATCACTTCTGAAGTCAATAATCGAAATTCTTCGAACACCTCAATCTCTTTCCCTTCTTCATTTTTTGTCCACCTTTTTAGCATCGTCTCAGTGCTAGCTATCATTGATGGAATCATAGTCTAGTAAAAGTAAAACAATCCCATCATCAGCGATCATCAAGCAATTAGCATAGTTACCTTCATCAGTACAATTAGGATAATACTAGGTTAACCATATTTTGGTGTTCTCATATCTTTAAACGGGGTTGTCTATTGTACTTGGATGTATATTATACACTCATGTTACAACTAATTGAACCAAAATTAAAATTTAATTGAACTAAATTTACAGCATTGACAACAAATTTACCACATTTGTTTTACACATTTACATATAATTGAACTAAATTACCACATCGATAACAATATGTTCATAAACATGTAAAAATGTCATAAGTGGAGTAATTACCTATAATAGAACTAAAATTATCTAAAAAATAACTCTCTTTACTACAATAACAATAAATTTATTGTCATATCTGTAAATATGGGTATCATATTCAAGTATCTTAAAATTTTCCATCTTGAAACCGCATAACTTGATATTTGATGTGACAGATAAACCCTGGATGATGTTAAAAAGAACAAATAATGGGACCAATGATAAAAAATTAAGTAACGTACGTAGGTAATAACTTAGCACCCTATTTACTCAAATTGCAAGAACTAACGGCAGCACGTGATAATAAGAACTTACTTTTAAGCTCTCTCCATGAAAGGCATGCATTGAAATTTTTCGCACTTTTGCCCATTTTTCACCTTCTATTCCCGGAAGGCCATTGCCTTGTAGCCTTAACGCGAAGCCCTCCTTCTTGGGTTTTCGATAAACTCTATCTTTGTCATTCAGTATCTCTTTGCACAACTCGGTATCCATAACTATCAACTGAGCTTGAGAACCATACCATTGAAGATAAGTCTTCCCTTCTACAAATTAACATAACCAAAATTAGAAAGCCATATATATATATATATATAGATACACAGTTAGTGATGAGCTAGCTAGCTTGTATTCAAATACCATATTTCTTGCTCCATGAGTGAATATGAGGATAAATCAGGGTAAGTATGTTATGTGATAAACTTTTGGGCCTGCTCATTGCTTCCTTTATCATGTCGGCGATTTCTTTGGTGTTCCCATGGATAAGTCTGTAAGGAGGGCCTGTGACTCCCTGCAGATTCATCTTTTTCTTAATGCGCGTTGGAATCCACCATTGTTTGTAAAAGATCTTGATGAGAGCTACAAGAAAAAGGTAGAGAAACACAAAGCCTGAAAGAGTGATTACCAGGCCTCCCAAAGAAGTCATCTTTAGTTTTGCGTTTTTTTTTTATTTTTGGCTCTCTGCTGATATAATTTCATGTTAGATTGCGAGATCTTATATATAGATTCGAAACCCTAGCTAAGCTAGCAACAATGACATAATATGCTACGCATGGATATGGTCTTAAAATTCAACTAAAGAACGAGTTTAATTGTTTAAAGAAGACTTTCTTCCATGACGTAATATGCTACGCATGCATGGCCTTCAGTACAAGAGTATTTTACTGTCCAGCAGTCATGAATCAAAAACAATCATTATTTTGACTAACTATACTAAGCTGATTTTTATTCTTTTGTTTTCTTCTTGGTTGATTAATTAGTTCCTTGGGATTAAACGCGGTTGACTTTTCACTGTGTTGAATAATGGATTCTATCCTTTTCCGTCCACACTTTGCTTCTAATGGCTTAGACCATCCGCCATCGTAAGGCATAACTCTATATATGGGGTATCATCACCTCCCACCGTAAGGCATCTCACGTTTTCCCAAAAAAAAATTTGCCGTATGGGAGTAGGTTCAAGCCATATATGGCATTCAAGTTGGTAAGGTATAACACTTCTATTTTTTATTATTTATAATTTTGTTCCTCTTTTGTCCTTCTATATTGAACTCACCTTATTTTTATTTCATGTGTATCCTTTATCAACTTTAATTACACTTCTTTTTTCTTCTAAAATTTATGCTTATAAATTTGTTAGTAAGAAATGTATACCATTGTGAAGATCACAACAAAATCTTTTATTTGAGTCTAATATTGAATATATTTAGACTAAATTATCTTAATATATAATAATAAATTATGCCACTTTTTTCAATTATGCCTTATGGCTTTTGGCTTACTGTGGGAAACTTTTGATATGTTGTTTAAATGTTCCATGGAATATTCCTTGATGGTAAGTCATATAGCAGGCCAATTATAACTTACCGTGGCAGATGCTCTTACAAGCTCAAGTTTGGAGGCATTTTATTCCACCACATTTCTCTATACTTGTTTGGCGCTTCTCCATAACAAGTTATATTTAGCTATCGATGACCAACTTCAACGACAAGGCATTCCATTGGTTTCGGTATGTCAGCTTAATTTGCTCTTGTTGCACTGTTGAGGATTCAACTCATTTATTTGTTTCTTGTTCCTTCACCCAACATGTTTGGCAATGGTTGTCATGCTGTTTTGGTTCTTCTTTACCAACTCGATCATAGCTCAATTGGTGACTTATTTAGTATAATTGTTGGTCAACCGTTTTCTCCTCAACTAAAAAGTTTATGGTTTGCGGTTGTCTATTTGCTTTCATGGTTATTTGAAAAACACGTAGTAATTTTTTTTAGGGTTAAATACTGTTTATTCTCTGAACTTTCTGGGAAAAAACAGTTCAGTCCCTCCCTTTTTAATTTCACACGTTTGCTCCCTCATCTCTCAATTTCGGACCATTAGGTCAATTCCGTCTAATTTCTCAATTAAGTCATTGTTGTGGTTATCCATTTTGCTGTGAAATATCTATCCTACCCTCACTTTTTAAAAAATATATTTTTTTTTAATTTTTAATTTTTTTCCTTATCCTTTTTTCTATTTGTCTCTTCTTCTTCTTTTTTTCCTTCTGCTTCTCTCTCTTCTTCCTCTTCCACCACCGATGGAATTGGGTGGATCCTAAGCCAAAACGAAATCCTCACCAGATGTATCCTCTCTCTCTCTCTGTCAGAACTCAGAATATGTCAAAAACCACAACATAACAAGAAATCCATGTCTACTTGTTTCGAATTCAACCAAACAATATCATTTCAAGCTTAGTAACTCAAAATTTCAATCACGTCAGCAAAGTTGAACAATTAATAATTGAGGCTCCATATATCATCTCAAGAAATATTCAAAATCAACAGCCATATGAATTCAGAAAACCCAATCTCAAAATCGGGTATAGGTCGAGAGCGACAGCTTTGTTCCACTCACAAAAACCAACCCACCTTCAGCAGCACTTTCCTCATTGAAATGCAAGTCTTCTGTGACCCAAAGGGGAGGAGGCTGAGCACGAAGAGGACGACGGTGTCGTCGAAGTCTGGTTGAAGAGCACGACGGGGCTGGCAGCGCAGGAGAATTAACCATAGAACCAGTAGACGAGGATGATCAAGAAAACGATCATGAAGATCGGGTGCCATAAGAGGCTGAGGAAGACATTGAAGAGCACAACTCCGCCACCATCGAACTCATCGAGGTGGAATCAGACCAAAAAAAAATTAGGAATTTGTTTATGGACAGAGAGAAGAGAGGAAAAGAGAAGAGGATCACCGGCCGACGTCATCTTCGCTCTGCCGCCACTGAAAAACATCCCCAAGCCCACCGGCCAACGTCGTCTTCTCCCTAGATCGGATCAGCTTCTCCCTGGATTGGATCATCTTCTCTCTCAGCCTCGATTTTGGGTTCGAATCGGAGCTCCAAACAGCTGATCCACCGTAGAACTGAGGCTGCTGGCAAGACGAGGCCGATGGGGGTTCACAGCTCGGCAAGAATTTGTGAGAGAATAATGGAAGAGGAAGAAGAGAGAGAGAAGCAGAAGGAAAAAGAGAAGAAGAAGAGATAAATAGAAAAAAGGACAAGGAAAAAAATTAAAAATAATTTTTTTTTAAAATGGGGGTAAGATAGATATTTTACAGCAAAAGGGATAACCACAACAGTGACTTAACTGAGAAATAAGACGGAATGGACCTATTGTTCCAAAATTAACAGATGATGGAGTAAACATGTGAAATTAAAAAGAAATGGACTGAACTGTTTTTCCCCTGAAAGTTCAGGGAGTAAACAGTATTTAACTTTTTTTTTTAATTAATTTATTTTATTTTATTTATAAGGGATATCTTCACAAATGATGTATGAACTTTAGGCTATTCTACACTTTGGTGTACCAACTTTCATAACTATTAGAATGGTATATCAAGTTTGCTCAAACTTTTCATTTTGGTGTACGCCGTTAAATTTTCCCTTATTTTTGCCAAAAAAAAAAATATTCTGTTATCTTTTCTTTAGCTTTGTCAGTTTTTTTTTGTAAAGATAACGGAAAATTTAACGGCGTACACCAAAATGAAAGATTTGAGCAAACCTTGATACACCATTCTGATAGTTATGAAAATTGGTATACCAAAGTGTAGAATGACTTAAAGTTTATGTACCATTTGTGATGTTTTCCCTATTTATAATAAAAGGCCTTCTCTTATGTGTGGTTTTCGCTTTATTGAATCTTGGTTACGGTTTGCTGCTCCTCATTTGCCTTGTTATTCCCGAGCTATGTTGGACTCTTAGTTGGTAGTGAACTTGAGAATCCAACCGGTTAATTTTAACAGAGTAGTTGTTCCACAGTTAATTATTTAGTACCATCCTTATTTTTTTTGTGGATTAAGCTTAACACTAACGGGTTAGCTAAACGGTAATCCTAGCCATGCAGCTTGTGGTGGTGTTTTTTGAGTTTCGAATGGTCAGTATTTTGGAAGTTATTGTCAAGGTTTAAGTTAGCAGTCAACTTTCTTTGCTGAGTTAATGGGAGTTATAATTGGGATAAATTATTTTCAAATGGGTTGGCATTGTATCTGGTAGGAGAGTGATTCGATGACTGTTCTTGCATGTATTACCTCTACCTCATTTGCCCTTCCTTGGCCACTGCGCATTGCTTGGTTGAATTGTTTATCTCGTATTCGATCAATGACATTTCGATCACTGCTCTCATGTTCTTCGCGAAAGCAATTTTGTAGCTGAAATTTGGGTTTGGCTTCTTCATCTCTGATTTGGCATGCCTCGCCTCCACTCAAGATTTCTCCATACTTGAAAATGGATGACCAAGCTAGGGGTTCCCTTATTCTCGTGTTTCTTCTTAATGTTGCTTTGGGTTTCTTGGAGTTTCTTTCTTTTTTTTCTTGTTCCAAAGATGAAATTTTATTCTTTCTTTCTTTTATTTCTTTCTCGTTTATGTACTTTTGGGGTTTTAGTTTTGTCCTCCCTTCTCTATTTTCTAATTTCCTTTATTATTAATAAAAATATAAATAAGGGGACGAGTGGTGGGCTCACAGAGTGTGGTAGACCCTTTACTTTAAGGTTTGAGGGTGAGACATTTTCTCTAAATTGTCTGTCTCCGAGGAGTTAATAGAGTCTAATCTCTTATTTAATTAAAAATAAATAAAGATGATTGTCGTGACAGTATAGTTATTTCTAGATCCATCGATTTTTATATGCAAGTTGGAATCCATCAAAGAATTTGATGAGAGCTAAGAGAAGAAAGAATACACACATAAAGATTAAAAGAAATATTACTATTCCTCCCAAACAACCCTTAGTTGGATAACAAATTTGTTACAAACTTGTAGAAAGGTGGCAACTAAGTGGACTGATTACGTACACCAAAACAAACTTACATTACCATAATGACAATAAATTTGTTGTTACATCTATAAATAGATGTATGACAAACACTTGATAGCTACGTTTGAAAACGTGGAAAAGCTAAGAATTACTTACCAACTTACGGACTGAGAGAATTACCGAAAATGGCATTCACATTCTCATAATGGATGTAGGCACAAGAATTTTTTTTTAGGTTTATTTTAGCGAGAGACAATCGATTATTTATTAATAACAAAATTAATTAGATTACTTTAGCAGCAATAATTTTAGGAAGCAATAACATTTTTTTTTTGGGAAGAAAAGAAGCAATAACTATACGCGAAAGTAAAGTAAAATAGCCGGTCAAGACAATAAACTAATGTGCAAATATTAAACTAGTTAAGATGTTAAGAAGTTAAGATGTTGTGATGGGAACCATTCGCGGGTGTTCCTTCTTGGTAGTTCTGCAACATGTAAAGATTAAAGATAGCAATTTCCTTTTCTCATTAAATATTACAACTCACTTGGTACATTATACATAAACACAAAAATGGAATAATGATGAGTTCTAGAATCCAACTTGGATCCTAGATCTCTAGCTATACAATTTCATACATATATAATTAAGAACTTATAAATCATTAAGTTATTGATTTCTACAGAAGTGGCCGACAATACATAGAATTCAGTTATTAACTTATCAAGTTAAGACAGGAGAATGAGTAGCTAGCTAGATATGTCTCCAAGGTCTTTCTGCAAGGCTTACACACTCACTATACCTATAGCAATCCACAAGATGATCGATGGTCAACCCAGCAGCCTGCATGAATGAGTACACAATGACTGGTCCAACGTATCGAAATCCCCGCTTTATCAAATCCTTACTCATGGCTTCTGCTTTCGGGCTCCTCAGAGGAACATTTCTCGGGTGTCTGAACCTGTTGATCACTGGTTTGTGATTCACAGAACCCCACATATAGCTACTGAAAGATCCACATTCCCTCACAATCTGTATTCGTTTTGATAATTTAAGATAGAGATATATCAGTTTATGTGAAAATGGTGATCAATGTCAGTTTAGTTAATTTTGAGATGAGCTAGGTTGCTAGCTTGCCTTCAATATGCATTTGGCATTGTCTACAATGCACCTGACTTTGCAGTTTGGCAACATTAAAGCTTTGTTGGAAGCTATCTCTTCAATCTCCTCCTCCCCCATTTTGGCAACTGTGTTTGGATCAAATCCAGAAAAGGCTTCCCTATGTAAGCAAGAAACTATTAAATCATGCACCATAAGATTATATGTTCAATCATGCATGTACTACTCATTAGTCGCATTATCTGAATAGTTGGAAAAATTTTAGGTGACATATTTACCTGAATAGCTCCCTTCTTTTCACAATTTCAGTCCAATTGTGGTCCATCAACATACCAGACAGTGCAAGCAGCTCAAACAATTGACTGTAATTACAATGATTAACTACCACGCACTTAGTAATAATTATTGATCATAACCAGCACTCCAACCATGATTATTGGTTAAATGAGTTTGACTAATAAAAAGTTCTAAAGGACTTACTTGTCATCATATACTGGAACTCCCCAGCATTCATCATGAAATGCAACATAAACTTTATCTGCATACATCAAATCCTACAATCAATGAATGTCTGCATATACTCATAAATAAAAAGAACTAAAAGAATTTCTTCTTTCACGTTTTTGATCAAAAAGATGCATGCATTGTGATTATACTTGAGTTGGATAATCAAAAAGCTAGCTGTAGTAGGTAGAAAGAATATTGTTGGTCAAGTACTATTTCAGAAAAATGTAGCAACCATTCATTCTTTGAATTAGTTTCACTTCAGATATATGCTTTAGATCGAGATGAGTGGTAAAATGTTTGCCTCATCATGTTGTTGTCAATTTTATTATTATCTTTAAGAATCGCTACAGTTAACAATTGACTATGTGTCTATGATATACAGGACACTTTGTTGAAATCTCAACCACTTTGGTACATAGTAATGGAATAAATATCATTGATGACTTTCTTAATGATTATCATGCTTACTATCATTTTCTTTAGAATCCACATCCCACAATTTTGTCTAGGTCCATCCTATATCTTGCAAACCAACAAGGAAGTCGAAAATTTAATAAGGTTTTCGAATGCAAGACTCCCGGAACTAAGACCTTGATACCATGTTTGAGACTCCATGAAATAGTCCGAGCCACCCACTAACGTATGTCGAACTAACAACTTAGATGAAGAATTCTATAGTTTGATGCCTTCAAAATTTGACATCAGCAGTTGACATACCCCTACGTTTTGCTTAAAGGTTGCTATTGCAGACCTGTATTCAGACTTATAGTGTATATGGTATCATTTCAATCTAGTTTCTTGCTCTAGTTCAAATTAATCAACAAAGTTTATATTCTGCAATGGATGAGGAAATATTTATGCTACAGTACTTTCATATATAACTCACCGCTATTCTTTGTTATCCAATTGCATCTCCTCAACTCCCCATTATCAGTATCCTGAAAGCTCTGATTCTGCTGTTGGACAACTTTAGACACCGGAGACTCTCTTCTTTGGGGCGGCGGTGCAATGAGGCGGAGTGCTGATGAAATCTTCTGATCAAGTGGAGAAGTAGAATCAATGATAGAAGACGAGTCAATGGAGTTTTCTGACAAAGACAAGGATAAGGATGATAGTGATAGAGAGGAAGATGAAGAACTCTTGTGAAGCCCAATTGGGTAGATTCTCTTTAGGTGTTTATAAGAAAAGTGGGAGCTGAAGGCACTAGTAGTACTCTTCTCCTTGGGAACCTTGTTCTTCTCCAGAAGTACTAATTGTCTTCTTACATTTGCTTTAGACATGTTGCAGAGGACAAAGAAATGAAGTTATGTCTCCTGCTTAAATGGGATAGATATGTTAAAGTGGATTGAGTTATATAAGGTATTGACAATCAAATTAAATTTGAGGTATGGAAAAGTGTTATGCTTAAAGTTGGTTGGTGAAGTGTGAGTTTCATGCATAACTATGGATTACCATTTCCACCTTCGTTTCCAAGCAAAATCCAAAATAGTATACTGGGAATGGTCTAAACATTATTTTTTCTTGAATTCGTTTGTTCCAAATTAACCTGAAATATTTAATGCTTCTTCCCATTGAAAAAGCAACAAAGACATGGAAATTTATGCTTTTCTAAATGAATGGAACTATCTGACTTGTTTGAGTTGCTTCCCCGTGATGTGCAGCAGATCACTAACTAGATCAGGTTCTAGGGGTTGCTAAGATTTTCTTGGTGGTCAATTATGTATGGAGCTGAATAATTTAAGATTCTTTGTCACTTAAATTTTCTAAATGATTTGCTTAGCAAATTAACCACGAACCTGTCTGGATCACTGTACTGCTTAACAATCTCTCTTTTCTCTAATAAAGAAGAATGCAGTAGTAGGAGTACTCCCATAATTTCAAAGGGAAATTTGTTATAGGTGTGGTGATTGGTTCAGCTTACCACAAGCGTGATGGGTAATGGGTCCAAAACAATTGCATTCTTAACTCCTACTCTTAGTTATATCTGTAGCCTCTCAACTCTCAAGGTCTGAGGCATACTTGTTGCCTACATAGAAAAAGATATCCCATCCATCATATATACTTGATCATGCTTGTTTTCCTTTAGAAATGGTCTCTCTTAACTTGTTTAGTCAAAGCAGCATCTTCTTCTTGGGTTGCTTGTCACAAATTCATATCATATAGTTTTATATGAAGTAGCTTACATTGTCTTCTATTCAACATCTTGATTCTTATCAATTTTATAAAATAGAGAGGAGAGGAGAGGGAATATGAAGCCAAGAACTCTTTAATTTTGTTCATTATTCATCTTCCAAGTTGGTGACAGTGTGGTGTATCATATATATAACTCTATGATCATCCATATCAAACAAATGCCAATATTCTGAAACATCAAGCATTTAGTCACCCTATATGTGACAATCGGTTCTCCTCCTAAATCCTGTAATTTTATTATTTATTTTAATTTTAATAAAGAGTGGTTCTATTCAAATCTCCACATATTTACTATTTAAACCTCCTTCATTTACTGTATAATTTTAATCACCACAAGTGGTCGAGTTGGTAAGAGCCTCCAGGTGTGGAACCCCCACATCCGGGTTCGAATCCCGCCGACGCTTATTGAAGTTAAATCCCAATATATTCTTGGTGGCCGAGGGGGAGGAAGCGTTCTGACAAGATCCCTCAAGCATGGATTAGTCTCTGGCCTAAGAAGCCTTTGATGACACCATGTGATCGACAAATCAAAAAAAAAAAAATTTTCTGTACAATTTTACTCCTCTGCAATAGGAAAAAGAAAAAAAAAAACAAACAAACGAAACTAAGAAACATGCATCAACCATTAATCAACAACTAGAACCCAAAGAATTCATGATATTCAAAACCCAGATTACACAGATCCAATAATAGGATAGAAATCAAGAGCTAAACAATGGAGATGTGAATCCAATGAGATAGCATATGGAGCAATTGTCAATTTTGGATTGAGAGAGAAAAAAAAAATCAGAGAAAAGGCATGGATATGATGTAAAAACGATTTCACACCTTACCTTCTTCCACCTTTGAATGGTGATGAGTTTTTATTTATCTTTTCATTTTTAATCTATATAAGGATGAATGAGAAGAAATATCAGTGTTTATCATATCTAGAAGAAAGAAAGAGAGGGAAAAAAAAAGGGTGCAAAAAGACACAACTGAAACATAAAAGAGGAAGTTTAGGGGAGAAAAATGTGAAGGAATGTCCAAATACCAAATTGAGAGATCTGAATAATTCCCTTCAATCTACTGAAGTTTCGCTAAAAAAAATATAAATTTTTTTTTTTAATAAAACAAATCATTACAAACAAGTGTCTCTGGACACCCAGATCCTATTCTATTGAAAAAGACTGCTCTCATAATTCTTGGAGGTTATGAATAAGCAAATGTCGGTCAACATGATCCAGTTCTCTCTTTCCAAAGGCAACAATTTTGATCAATTAGGTCTTGATTTAAAAAATAAGAAGATGCTTCTAGGTAAAAAAATAATAATAATAAATAAATAAATTATCTTAAAACGCGGTAATACGACGCCGTAGGATTTCATTTGCCCCAAACATCCAAACTTAGCCTGCAAAAAATCCTCTCTTTGATTGCCACAACCCTTCAAAATTGCCGGGAAAGCCAACGGCTCCCTAAAACCCTAAACTTCCCACACCCAGTCTTCCTCACTAAAGCTTCCATCTTTGATGTACTCTCTCTTTCCCCATACCTCTTCACACTCAGATTTTCCATTTCCTTGGATTCAAACACCTCCTGAGCCCTCTTTTGCTTAAACCCTAATCCCCAATTTCCATGCTCAATCACATCCATAAATGGAAGAAACCCATCCATTTTCTTCAAAAATCTCGAACCCTCTCTTCCCTCATCTTCACTAAATCCTCAGCCTTTGCCGCAAAGCCCACCGCCTGCCCAAGCAGCACAACCAATGTCTCCGAACTCATCACCGGCCTGAGAATCTTGGGTTTGGGTCGAATTAACGGTGACCATTACTATAGAAACATTATTTCGACTTTGAATCAGACCCAGGTGGATATTATTATCGAAAGGTTGAGCCTTGAGGACCCTGAATCGGGTTTCGGTTTCTTCAATTTGCTGAGGAATGAGTACGGTGTTCGGCCTTCAAGGGTTTCGAGTTTCGCAGTTTCTCATGTTTTAGCGGCGAAAAGGCGGTTTGAGGAGTTGCGTTTGGTTATGAAGCAAGTGGTGGAGGAGGAAGGTATGGATTTTGTTGACTTGAAGTCCTTGAATGGCTTATAGTTTGGTTTATAACTTATAATTGGTGTTGGTTTTGGGTCACATTAGTATTGCTTTGTGTGTTTAATTGTTTTGCACATTTTGTTGTTTATATATGTTTCTGGTGATTTGTGATAGGTTCTGGTTCTGCAACATCACTTTGTGAGCTGTTATTGAGTAGATTTAGGGACTGGGACTCGAGTTGTGTAGTGTGGGACGTTTTGGCGTTTTCTTATTCGAGAAGTGAGATGGTTTATGATGCCCTGACTGTTCTTGCTAAGATGAAAGATCTGGATTTGAAAGTTTCCACGTCAACGTATAATTGCTTGTTGCATAATTTAAGGCACACGGATATGATGTGGAATGTATATGATGAAATTAAGGACAGTGGAACTCCTCAGAGTGAGTACACTACTTCTATACTTATAGATGGACTGTGTGAGCAAGCCAGCATACGAGATGCAGTTTCGTTTCTCATGGATGCTCAAAGGAAGGAGACTGGGCCTTCAGTTGTTTCGTTCAATACCATTATGTCGAGGTTCTGTAAATTGGGTTTTGTGGATATTGCCAAGTCGTTTTTTTGTATGATATTCAAGTATGGACTACTTCCTGATTCGTACAGTTATAATATTCTTATTCATGGGCTGTGTGTAGCAGGTTCATTGGAAGAAGCTTTGGAGCTTACAAAAGACATGGAGAGGCATGGGCTACACCCTGACACAGTGACCTACAATATTCTTTGTAAAGGGTTTCGTCTACTTGGTTTAATGACTGGAGCTCAGCAGGTCATTCAGAAAATGTTGGTTAAAGGGTTAAATCCTGATCATGTTACATATACAATTCTAATATGTGGGCACTGCCATTCTGGGAATATTGAGGAAGCCCTTAAGCTGCGGGAAGAGATGCTTTCAAGGGGTTTTCAATTGAGTGTCATTTTGTATAGTGTACTGCTTAGCAGTTTGTGTAAAAGTGGACGAATAGAAGAAGCATTGAGATTGCATTATGAGATGGAAGCTGTTGGCTTGGAACCAGATCTTATAACATGTTCTATTCTCATTCATGGCCTATGCAAGCAAGGAAGTGTTCAAAGGGCTATTGAAATATATAGAGAAATGTACTTGAAGAGCACAATTCCCCATTACTCTGCACACCGTGCTATTCTTTTAGGTCTGCGCGAGAAAGGAGACATATCTGAGGCAAGGAAGTATTTTGATACTCTAGCAACAATCACAGAGGATATTGTTTTGTATAATATTATGATGGATGGATATGTAAAACTTGGTAATATTGCAGCAGCCTTACAGTTGTATGAACAAGCAGTTGAAAAAGGAATAACTCCTAGTGTTGTCACTTTCAATACGCTTATGTATGGTTTCTGCAACAGTGGAAAACTTGTTGAGGCCCAACGGATGTTGAATACCATTGAGCTGCATGGAATGCTACCCAGTCCAGTTACTTATACGACTCTTATGAATGGTTACTGTGAACAGGGAAACATTCATGGGATGCTTGAATTGCTCTGGGAGATGAAAGCAAAAGCTGTAGATCCAACTCATGTAACTTATACTGTAATTATCAAAGGACTCTGCAAACAGAGGAAGCTGCGAGAGGCTGTCCACGTAGTTGAGGAAATGTATGCTAAGGACCTAACCCCAGATCAGATCACATATAATACCATCATTCAATGTTTCTGCAGAGCTCGAGACATGAAGAAAGCTTTTCAGTTGCACAATGAGATGTTAATGCATAATCTCGAGCCTACTCCTGTTACATATAATGTTCTCATCAATGGTCTTTGTGTATATGGTGACCTAAATGATGCTGACAGGCTATTGGTTCTTCTTGACGACCACAACATCAATCTAAGAAAAGTTGCTTATACCACATTAATCAAAGCACATTGTGCAAAGGGTTATGCACTTAGAGCAGTGGAGCTCTTCGATCAGATGGTGGAGAAAGGATTTGAAATGTCCATAAGAGATTATAGTGCTGTAATTAATAGATTATGCAAAAGGTCTCTAATAACTGAAGCAAAATATTTTTTCTGTATGATGCTATCTGATGGGATATCTCCTGATCATGAGCTTTGTAAGGTGATGCTCAATGCTTTCTGTCAAGATGATGATTCAAGTTCAGTATATGAACTCCTTGCTGAGATGATCAAATCTGGCATTCTTCCCGATTAATCCATGGAAAGGTGATATTGCTTAGCCTCTGGCTATTGGAAAAAGTTGTTCACTGGCTCATAAAAAAGGTTCAAGCCACGAGGTATTGCTACATCACACACACACACACACACATCTCTCCAGTATTCTTGTAAAATAGTGAATACTGAAATGAAAATTAGACTAAACCAGCACTCCGGACTCCTTTTCTAGTTCTTTCATAAAACCACTGACTAGTATCAAAATTACCACAACCATTCTGATGAAAACTATCTGGTTATGATGAACTTCTGAAGTCTTGTTTAAGTTTATGCAGTGAATGTATGCTAGATTTTACCTGCCATTGTTCCTTTTCTCTGCATATCGTACATCATATCTTTTATGCTTACTATGGTGCCTTGGCACTACTGATTTCTTGAAGTATTTGTATCTCTTTGCTATTTTCTGCTGCCAAGAGCCGAATGCTCTTGTTGCTTGAATGCAAACTATATATTCTGCCAATTCAGGGGAATTTTATAAGTGGAAAAAAAACAAAAAAATCTTTTTCTTTTGGACTGTAAGGGTGTTAAAGAGTTGGCCATAGTTATCACTTTGTATTTGGTAATTTGAGTTTATGTAAACAGCAAAAGTATAACTTTGTTTTTTTTTGTTAATTATAAAAAAACTTTTTTAATCAATTTAGGTCTGTGGTTTTCTAGGCAGCTCTCAGGCCCACCCTATTTCCTTCCAGAGAAGGTTCTTTAAGAGATGCAAAGAAGTGAAATGTCAGCTGGCATAAACTGCAACTTTTGTTTCTGGCATTTTCCTAAGATGTGACTTTAAAGTTTAAACTTTAAAGTAAGTCCAGATATGCTTTCATTTGTTCGGTTATTATTGATTATAAAGAGTAACTATAGTGTGTGTTCTGATTCATTTGATAGGACAACTCCAGAAGCTAGCAAAGCTTAGATAAAAAGCGTTCCTGACAGATGGAGTTGAAACTGGTTCAAAAGCATCTTTCCAAATCGTTTTATTCCCTCTGAAAATGAGTTCTCATCCTTCTTGCTGGTAATGTTTTTGTTCACCCTTCTTATAAGTCCGGCTTTATTTTAGCATTTCCTTGTGCCTTCAATCAAAAATGTCAAATTGCTTGTTTACTTTCTTTGTATAGATTATAACTCAGGAGTCAGGACTCAGGAGCAAGGTGGGGTGGTGTTCCTATCAAAAGCAAAAACTATCCTAAGAGTTTCTTTTTCTTAATATTTTTTCTTTCTAACTTACCAGAGTTCCTGGTTGATGATTTGTGTGCCTATTTGCCCTTTCTTTCAGGGATAAAGTGCTAGTCAATAGTCATGCATGTCTCTGTCTCATGCCTTCCGGAAAGGCACCTACTTGAGTTCCGCTTGAATGATTTTCTCCATGACCATATGGTTGGAGTTGATTTGCAATATTAAAGAAAGAAGATGTGAGGTCGGTTTCTTCTCAAAACAATCAAACATATATGGCTTACTTGCCCCTCGAAATCATGGCCAAACCTGGAAAGGATGTCGAATTGAGTCACCATGTCTCCTCACTTCATCATGCTCTCCTCATCAGCAAGAACATAGCAGTTACTTCATGCAAATGTAGTCTGAATTTTATATTGTTCACCGAAAAGTAATAACAATTTGCTGGACTTTGTTAGATGTCTTTCGCCACAAACATAGTAGGTGCTTATTGTGGTTGTAGTTGTACAGATTGTTTGTAAAATTAAAGAAACCATTGTTGTTAGACAACATATTTTCTTTCTTTCAGTATACGGATTTTATATTGTTGATGCCTCAGACTAATTTCACAGGAGATACAGGCATCAAAAATACAAGGAGAGAAACACTCACTCACTCCCCAAAAATATGAAAACTCCACAGGAACAAGGAAACAACAACATAGAAATAAAAAAGGAAACGGATTCCCGGTAGATTAACTGCCACTTCTATATAAACGACTTGAAAAAGAGTTATCGATCTCTCCTTACTCCCAATGATCGCTGTGTTGGGCGTCACAATGAGTGAAACCACCAACTATCCAAAGCCAAACAAAAAGCTCTCTACTCGCAGGAACAAGGCTATGGAATCAGAATCAGAATGGAGAAATCTTCCTACAGATGTTGCCTTCTTGATTCAAGATAAGTTGTTTGAGCCTGTAGACCATCTCTGTTTCGCCAGGGTTTGCAAAGAATGGGAATCCCTTTCAAAAGACTATAACAAGGCAACGCAGCACTTGCGTGAGGGCCAGGTGCTTCCCATTTTCTGGGGCTCTACAGACTTGCAGTCCGAATCCGAAGGACATAAAGGACTGCACAGCGTTTCTACAGAAAAGAGGTAAACAACATTCGCTTCCCGGTGACTTACGGCAAGAGGTGTTGTGGCTCTAGCCATGGTTGGTTGGTCACAGTAGATCTAGTAGGTCTTTTTCTCAACATAACTCTGGTGTACCCTTTCAAAAAATCAGTGGCGCCCATTTGTCTCCCTCCCTTGTACGCCATAATGAAGTACTCCTCCATATTGAAAGATGATCTGAACTACAAGAAATACATCCCAAATGTTATATTGTCCGCAAATCCCAACTTGCATCCGGACAATTATCTGGTCATTGTGCTCTACGGCTACTCTGATACAAGGTTGGCTTTCATTAAAGGAGGACAAGAGCAGTGGAAAGATTGGGTTTACTTAGATAGGCGACAATACTGCCTTCAGGATGTTACATTCTATAAAAACCAAATCTACGTTGTTGGACATCGGGGAAGGATTGTGTTGTTTGAAGTTAATGACTGTAATGTACCTAGAAAGCTGCCAAAAGCAAAGAGACTTACACCTCTAGCGCCCTTCAAAACCTACGCTGATAATTCCTACATTGTGAAATCAAGCTAGGGAGACCATCTGTGGCATGTCCGAAGGCTAGTTTCATATTCTGATGTGACAAATATACTCAAGTCTACGGAGAAATTCATGGTTTACAAGGTAGTGTTCAACGTCAAAGATGGATTGGTTGTGGAGCAAGTTGAGGTAAAAAGCATCGGAGATGAGGCTTTGTTTCTGGGCAGCGGTCATTCAGTGTCGGTTTTGGCTTCAAACTTTCCTGGTTGTTAGCCTAATTCAATATACTATACCAACTATCTTGTGCCTTATTTTGAACATGCTGGCCGCACACCATATCATATTTTCAGTTTGGATAATCAGACTGTTACACAGTACGAATGCCGTCGGCAGCTTGCAGGTGGTGTTTGGATTCTGCCACTGTTCAATTGACTATTCACTTCTTCGTTTCTTTTCTTATTGCCTTTCCCAACTCCAACTTTCAATTTATACATGTTCAACAAGCTTCAAGTTCAAGGGTATGGTAAGTGTATGCAACTCTCCAGCTACTTTATAACTCAGGATATAAGATTGCAGCAATACTTTTAGGAATGGGAATATATTTGTCCATCATCATTATTTGTTGAATTATTAGTTGAATACTTTGTACTGGAATTTTGGTTGCAGTTGTTTCGTTCATTAGTTCAACTTGGTACCTCCGTACAATTTTCATCAAGCAATGGTGAAAACTTGCCACATGCAGCGCCACGCACAACAGTTTCGGTCGCCATCTCTGGAGTCGTCTTTGCTCCTCCACGTGAGGAGTATCCCCCTCTCTTCACTTGATGTTGGCAAAAAAATACAACAAAGGATACGGCATTGCTATTTCAGAGACAGTAGCACAATCAAACACAAGTGCTACACTAATTTTGTAGCATGACATATAGGGAAAACACTAAAGCAGAACCATGTCCATATTACAAGTATCACACACTTATTCACTAGCATAGCATAGGCACAAGTACATAGAACACTGGAATTCCAATTGATGAATAAGATTCTCAATCACTTTGTTACTTTAATCTGGCCCAATTCTTTCACAAGCTCATCCAAATGCTTGGAAGAGCTCCCACCATTTCTCACAGCACCAAATGCCTTGTCCCTAAGCACCCTTGCACTCACCTTTTCAGGTATGTTCCCAGTCAGTGACTCATGGATCATCTTTCCCAAATGGGCCGGGTCGGGTATCCCATTAGCACCCTCACCCACTTGTACAGCGACGCCCATGTCCTTCACCAACAGCTTGGCGTTCACAAACTGGTCAGCCTCCATGGGCCAGGCCAATATCAACACACCCGAAACCACCGCTTCGAGCACCGAGTTCCACCCACAGTGGCTGATAAATCCACCTACGGCCCGATGGCCCAGGATCAACTCCTGGGGGGCCCAACTCTTTATCAACACTCCTCGGCCGGCAACCCTCTCCTCAAGCCCATCAGGCACAAGTCCGAGCCCTTCCTCAATCTGTTGGGCCGAGCCCTCTTTCACAGCCCACACAAATCGAACTCCACTCTTTTCCAGCCCGGAAACCAACGCCTCCATTTGTTGCCTATTTAGCAGCTTCTGACTCCCAAAACAAACGTAGATCACTGACCCATCCGGGCACCCATCAAGCCACTTCAGTACGTCAACTCCTGAATCAGGGATCGGATAGTCTGCAACGGGCCTATCTTGTTGCAGACTGCCTGATTCCGGAGCAATCAGACTTAATGGGCCAACCCCATAAATCCTGCTGTGGCCCATTATTTTCATCATGTGGTCGAAATACTTGCTCTCTAAGTCTCTGAAGCCGTTGAAAATGAATGCCCAACTCTCACTATTTTCAAGCATGGAAGCTCTCAACAGCTCGGACTCGGGATCCGAATCTCTGTGCAACCGGACCACGGACGGAATATGCTCCTTTTTAAAGGACAGTGATCTTGGAACATCGGGAAAATCAATAACAACCGCCGATGAGGAGCGAACGAGATGTATATTTTTCCAACAGTAGTCGAGAACAGAGGCCACAAAGGCCCCACAAGAGTAGAAAGAGATTGTAGGAATTTTGAGCTTGTCGGCGAGGCGTTTAGGGTAGGGGAGAAAGAAGTCGGAAATGATGGCCACTGGTGGGTTAGCGTGGGAGTTAAACCACTGGATAATTGGGTCGTGGAGGTCGGCAAGGGCGTTGATGACATACATGTTGCCGTGGTTGCCGATGTCCTTGACGTTTTCGACGCCGGGGGGTATTTTGGGGTGTGAGGGAAATGGGAGGACTAGGGTTTGGATGGAGGGGTGGGTTGAGAGGAGTGGTGTTAGGCTTGGGAGGTTCTTGGGTGTGACCACAACAGTTATGGTGAGGCCGCGGAGGGCTAGGTGGTGGGTTAGCTCGAGAAGCGGCAGCATGTGCCCTTGTGCAGGGTAAGGGAAGACCAAGATGTGAGATCCAGTTCCCTGAGAATGGCTGTTATCGTCTGCCGAGATCGACATGGTGTGTGTTTGTAGACTTGGATAGCTGAAGATCGATGATTGAGAATGTTATAAAGACAAGGTATGTCGACGAGACCACGTATGTTGATCTCATACGTGAGTACTAATTAAGCTGTTGATGTTCAACGTCGGGGCGCTAGCTAGTAGCTAAGTTGTTAACGGTCACTGTTACTGTCAAAATGTGAGGGGATGATGATACGTGTCGGTTTACTAATTTGCAACGTAGAATCTGAGGTTAATGGAAGATTAATGCATAATTTAGTATACAGTTTTCTATATCCCATAAATTAATTATTTTTTTAATGAAAATTAACACATATAGCTATCGGGCTGAGACACTGAGCTGCCGTAGCCTCGATTTCCAAAAAAAAAAAAATATATATATATATATATATATAACTATTAGTGTCATTAGACAAAATTAACTCCCTAAAAATTTGATCCCTCAAAGACGATCGTTGTAGGATACAAGACATACACTCAATCCTGAAACAACCGGACTCAATTTAGCAATGAGAGCCACTCTTATATATGTTTCTTCGACTCTGAGTGTGGCTTGTGTAATTAATCACAGATATTTGAGTTATCAATAAAATGTACAGGCCAGTTAGTGATGGTAATACAGATTGAGTTATCAAAAAAACAATATGCATCAGATCAAAACCAGCTCGATTTACCATAAATGCAATAACGTGCCCCCTCAGTACGTAGTAAGTAGTGACCAAGCCTGAGATTTTGCTTTTTTAGCTCTCTCAAAGTTGAATATAATACACCAAACAGATATACCATGGCTCAGTTTTCTTACTTCGCATCATACAAAACGTTTGTATATGGGATTTACAACCTTACATATGTATACTGAAATTTCGGTTGTTTCATTTGCAATACATTCCAAACAGTAAGGAAAACTGATTTGGGGTCCGACGACGGAGGGTTTGGACCCTTGAAGGTTGGTTCCGGAGCAATGATGTGGAACATTGGTCACTTTCTTAAACGCGAGAATGCGAGATAATGAGATCGGTCGCTCTCCTACTCAATGAGCTGTGGTCCTTGGGGGTCGTTGTTAATTTATTAGTGGCCTTCAGTATGGGTAAGCAAATTAGGAACTAATGCATCCTTTAATAGGAAATATACCTTCCCAACTTCTTTATTGTCTACCGTTGGATGCAAACAATAATAATGATGATATGGACATCACGTACTATCCCTTAATATTTACCAAAGATGATATGAAGTGTTAGTGTATATTAATATATAGATATCACATGAACTCATCTTGCCAGATATATATATATATATATATATATATATATATATATGGTGAAAAGACCGCAATTGTTGATAGCAAAAATGACTAAGGTGCTGTAGTTGAAAACTAATAGTGAATCTCAAAAGAACCAATTCCATGAAGTTCTAAGCAAAGACAGGTTACATTTTAGCCTCTAGGAGAGCAACCAATTTAGGGTTGAATTTCCTTTTTCATTATTATTTCCTTGTTCTTGATTTGATTAGTATTTACATTAATTTCTTGTTCCCTTGGGTTTTGTCAAGTTTTGAACCTTTATATAAAGGAGGGCACTCGTACTCTTACTTTTTTTTTTAATTGAATAGAGAATTAGACGATATTAGTTCATCAAAGCGATTTTTACAGTAGGCGACAACTCTCTCCAAAAAAAAAGGACCACGCACTATATTCAAAAACCAACTGCACGTCCTTCCATTCTTTTATTTTATTGAAAATAGAAAGAGAAAATATGGTGATTCAAGTTAAGTGTATGAACGTACTCCTTGCTGTGATATCCGTGAATTCTTCCTGATTAATCCATGGAAAGGTGATATTGCTTAGCCTCTGGCTATTGGAAAAAGTTGTTCACTAGCTCATAAAGAAGGTTCAAGCCATGAGGTGTTATCTAGTATTCTCATAAAATATGTGAATACTGACCAGAAATGAAAATTAGACTAGACCAGCACTCAGGACTCCTGTTAATGTTAGAATCGATTACTCTAATTAACGTTAGAAATAGAGAGGGAGAGTGAGACACAATAAGTATAGTGGTTCGTCTCTCGGTAATCAGGGAGACTACGTCTACTTGAAATGTTTAACTATGTGTGTTGGGCCTTGCAGTCCAAGAGGATTACATGTGGATGTAATAGGATGAATTCTAAGTGGGAGGAGGAGTTCCTTTTATAAGGAAGGGAGCCACCCTTCTTTACATGTTTTCCAATGTAAGATGCAAAACAATTATTCTAGTCTAGAAAGCCATATTGTGAGGACAACTTGGCAAGGTCGGAATGTGGCTTCCTGACAAGATCTCAACCACTTCCGACTATCATGACGTAGCTTAGACATTGGGCTACGGGATGCATATCGTGGTTGGGTCCCACCATAACTTGTGGGCCCACTAAGAGGTTGTTACTTATGACTGGTGACATATTAAACTAGCTTGCTAGTAAAGGTACCTACAACTCTTTTTCTAGTTCTTTCATAAAACACTTGGTAGATACCATTTTATATCAAGATTGATGCCTAATAGTATCAAAATTATCACAACCATTCTGATGAAAACTGCATCTAGTTCTGATGAAATTCTGAAGTCTTGTTTAAGTTTATGCAATGAATAATGTATGCTAGATTTTACCTGCCATTGTTTCTTTTCTTTGCATATCGTCATATCTTTTATGCTTATTATGGTGACTTGGCACTGATTTCTTGAAGTACTTGTATCTCTTTGCTATATTTTTTGCTGCCAAGAGCCGAATGCTCTTGTTAATTACTTGAATACAAAATATATATTCTGCCAATTCAGGGAAATAAGTGGAAAAGAATTTTTCTTTTTCTTTTGGACTATAAGGGTCTTAAGAAGATGGCCATAGTTATCAATTTGTATTTGGTAACATGAGTTCATGTAAAAAGCAAATGTATAAAAAAAAAAAATTCTTTGTTAATTATAGAAACTTTATTTATCAATTTATTTTAGGAGGTTTTAGGTCTGTAGTTTTCTATTCCGCTCTCAGGCCTACCCTATTTCATTTAGACAGGGTTCTTTTAATGATGCAAAGAAATGAAATCTCAGCCCGCATAAACTGCAGCTTCTGTTTCTGGCATTTTCCTAAGATGTGACTTTAAACTTTAAAGTAAGTCCAGATACGCTTTAATTTGGTCGGTTATTATTCATTATATAGAATAAATATAATGTGTGTTCTGATTCATTTGATAGGACAATTCCAGAAGCTAGCAAAGCATAGATAAAAAGCGTTCCTGACAGATGGAGTAACTTGAAACTGGTTCAAAAGCATCTTTCCAAATCGTTTTAGAGTTTTCATCCTATTTGCTGGTAATGTTTGTGTTCACCCCTCTTATAATTTCGGCTTTATTTTAGTATTTCCTTGTGGCTTCAAGCAAAAATCACAAATTGCTTGTTCACTCTCTTTGTAGAGATTATAACTCAGGAGCAAGGTGGGGTGGTGTTCCCATCAAAGCAAAAACTATCCTAAAAGTTTCTTTTTCTTAATTTTTTCTGTGTAATATACCAGAGTTCCTGGTTGATGATTTGTGTGACTATTTGCCCTTTCTTGCAGGGATACAGTGCTAGTCACGCTTGTCTCTGTCTCATGCCTTCTGGAAGGCACCTACTTGAGTTCCGCTTGAATGATTTTCTTCATGACTATATGGTTGGGGACGATTTGCAATATTAAAGAAAGGAGATGTGGGGACAGTTTCTTCTCAAAACAATCAAGCATATATGGCTTGCTTTCCCCACGAAATCATGGCCAAACCCGGAAGAATGGTGAATTGAGTCACCATGAGTGGTGGTGCGCCACCACTTATACCGTCAAAAATGGTGGTTGTTCTTTTCTTTTTAAAATTTTCTATAAAACATAGAATTTAATTAGTCAACATTAAATAAATTTTAAAACAACTAAATTTTCATATTTTATGACACAAATATATATATATATATATATATAAATTATGATTCAATAACCGGCGGTCGATATTTAAGCTTCTGGGTGCATTTATATGTAAAACCTAAGTAATCCCATACTCACTTATTATTTACTTAAAGATTTTTGATAACATGTTGATTGGCTTTAACCCAAACCTAATCCCAGAGTCTTAATTATTTAATTATGCAGCTGAAATGGTTTTGGAGCACGCGAACCAACTGTTCATTATCTTCATGTCTGTTTATCTGTTAATTTAGAACTATCTAATGGCTTGTTTTCCTATGTTATTTGTTGAGTTTGGGTTGGTGTCTTCTAATGTTGATCAAGTGTGTGGTAATCCAGGGGTCATATTTTAGAATAAACAACATTGGAATAAATTAGTCTTCATTCAATTGAATGACTGAAAAAAATTACCCACCAAACAAACAAACAAAATTTTGCAATTGAATTTGTTTGGCTCCAGTTTTGTTGTAGCTGGTCAACAATCTCTATTTTTGCGTGTGCGTGTCAACGCCATTCGGATGCAGTCGTCGAGGTGTCCTTTGACCTGACTTCTATCGAGCGATTATAAACAAGAAGAGCATCAATCTCGTCGTGGGATTCTTTCTGCCTTGTGGCAAGAACTTTTCTTCTTATCACATACAATTGATACTCAATATTGAAGATTAAGCAGAGCAAAAATCACCGGGCAGTGTTTGGATCTTGCTAAAGCTTGACTTTAGCTTAGCTGGGTTGCGAGGACGTTATCCTTGCTTGGCTGGTTCTGTAACCGTTGTGGTCGCAGCACTGTGGTCGGCTTCCGAAGAGGCTAGGACCGAAGTACGTTGCTGAGGGTTTGATGGCACTAACAGTCAGCTCCCGTAGAGACTGGGACTGGAGTGTGATCACCTATAAGAGGAGAAAGGTTGTTTGCTCCAGAGAGGCTTGGATAATTATAGAGATTAGTTGATGAATTAGTTGTCCTTCTTTTCTCGTGCTAGCCTCGGATATAGGTTATTATGTGAATTCTCAGTCCTTATAAAAGTGTAGAATATTCTATTCTCGACCAATGGTATCTGATCTGCAAGAGAATTATCTTGGGAATTACAATGAATATTGTAGATTAATTGTTAATTAATCTGGATATAGCTAAAATAGGAGCAAAGCTGACCCCTCGCTAGCCGCGAGCAGTTGGGATATGGTTGTTTAATTGAATCCCCGCGAACGCATTGCATTAATGGCGCACTAATATGGTCATGATGCTATATTCCTGATTCTCTGCAAAAGTGATCAGATCCCATAGCATGCCTAGCATATCTCTTCCACCACGAGCTAAGCTGTACTACACTTTCTGACCTCCACGTGAGTGAAGAATATAATGATTACTCCACGTGGATTCCAATAGCGGGCTCCATTGGGCCTCTACGGGGCTTCGCGGGGACTCCGCTCTGATTCCTTCGCTGTGTCTGCTACTTGTTTCCTATATGGGCCGCTACATCGGCCCACACTATCTGCCACTCTAAGGGTCCAGCCAAAAATACTTTTTGGGCTCAAACATTGACCCCCAAGCCTCGAGATCAGACTTGTGGAAACTTGTAACTGATCGAATGGAGCTTGAAGCTCCACGTCTCTTTGGTGGAAATGAGGTCATTAATGAAGAGCGGTGTAATGATGAAACGAGGCGACCTTTTGGCTGCAAAAACGCCTTTTGGCCGCATTGTTTCCAATCAATAGCAACAGTATCAGCCCTTCTTGACCAACTTTCTTCCTGTCTTGCTTTTCCGGAGAAAACCCAGAAACGAAAAAAAACCTTTTCCAGTCTCTCTCTTTCTCTGAACTTTATCTTCCATCCCCGAAAGATCCAGAAATGGCACCCAAGAAAACCAAGACCATCGATCAGCCAGATAAGATCAATGAGGACACCGCCTATACCTGCCAGGCCAATATGGGCATTCGGTGCTTGCGTGAGACCGGTGTGGAGAGAAATCGATTGATGGGCTTTTGTACAAGTGGACATCAGGCCAGCCTAGGGCCTACTACGCGCTTCCCATCCGCCGTCCTATAGCTGCTCTCCAACAGGTTCCCGGTGACTTTAGCAGTTGGGGACTAAGGCAGAAAGTGGGTCATTAGCGCACCGTCCTTACTGAGGATCTAACTTGGTACCATGAGGTCTGAGCAAGAGATTTGGCTCGTTGGGACGCGGTGGGTATCACCCAAGCCATTGATCTGTGCTTCTGTCTTCCTTCTCACACCAACCCTGCACAGATAACCGCCGCTTTTTGCTTCTAGAACACATCCAGCAATACCTTCGATTTCCGGTTTGGGCAAATGAGCATAACTCTGCTGGACATTCTCACTATCACGGGATTGCCCATTGATTGGCCCCCGTATGAGCACGGTCAGTTTGATGAAGTCGAGTTCTTATTTAGGCCTCTTGATGTGAATTAGAGCCCCTGAACCGGCTCTAATTCATGTCAAGTGAGTTCTTACGACCCTTGAACCGGAGTAGGAATACCATGAAGGGGAATTTCCGTCCTTGAGCCTTGAACCGCCTTGGATCCGACTACCGCCAAAGTAGGAAATTTTCATCTACATTAGATTAGCTTCCGACTCATGAGATTTGGGTGAAGGAATCTCCCTACCACCCGACAGTCTCATTATATTGTTTACACTTTTCTAGTTTAATTTCTTGCATTTTTAGTAACCGCTTTACATTTTATTACTTTTTGTTAAGTTCAAATCAACTCTCAATCATTGAATCCATCGACTCATTGTGCATATTCACCTTGAGGCTACAAGTTAGTGGCTTTAAATAGGCTTGGTGTGAGCTAAGTCGAGCATTGTCAAAGCTTGATGCCTTAATTGTTTATAGCTTTTATTTTACTTTATTTTTCTTGTGTGCTTTTAGTATCCTACCGCCAATTATCTTGGTTAGGTCCAACACCTAATCATTGAGGTACGATAAACTAAGATCCAAATACTTCACTTACTTGACACGATTCGTACGCTCGCGAGAGTATATGATTCAAGTCATGACCCAACCCACAATTTCACCTTGAAATTTCAGGTGGCCCTGCGGAGTCCACTTTTTTAGAAAGTTCAACAAATTTTTTTCCAAAAATGGATAACTCTAACCTAAAAAGAATTAAAACCACACTTCTAAGCAACCATCCTTAAATTATTGGAGCCATCCTGCTCCCCAAATACCAACAACTTCATTTTCACATTAAGCAAAAATTCATATGTTATCAGAGCAATTATAAAACAAGCGAAAAAAGGATAAAGGATGGATAGACCCTACAATGCGGAAGCAATTAATGACAACTACCTCTATTAATCTTACCTACAAACTAGGCATTTGAAAACAAAGGGTCAAAGGGAAAAATAATTTAAAAGCACGTTAGAGTGAGTTGACAAAAATAAATGTTTCACAAATATTTGAAGTAAAAAGAAATTATACTTTTCCCTCAAGTATTTCTTTTAAAATCTCATGCATGCAATTTTGATAAAATAATCGTTCGAGCTAATTTATACAACACATTTACAATTTATTTAATAAAGCTCGAAACTTCAACAAAAAGTGTCAGCTTCGCTGACCAATAAATAATCAGACTAGCCCCGCTAGCCAAAAATATCGAAATATGAGATGTGAAGATAATTTGCCATATAGGTGAGCCTCTCAAGCTCAGGTGATAGCCCTCTAGGCTAAAGTACTCTCATACTCCCGCTATATACTCTTACGCCACTAAGTGTAGTGATCAAGATACTGAGTTTCAACGTTACTATCACAAAGACAGTAACCAGCACCATAAAGGCGGACAGGTGTTCATGACCTCGTCACGTTGCCATATAGGCGGACTCAATGCTAGCATGATAAATAATCACCCAACATAAGGCATAAGAAATTCGAAAACCAATAAATCCATAAACCTTCCCCAAATATCGCAAATGAATTTCCAATGACGTGCCTTACACGCCAAGATAATTTCAATATGAATAATAACTCATCAAAAGAAAAATCTCATTATTGAAAACCTTCCAAAATCTCTGAAAATCAAACAAATATAATTTATCATGTACAATTCCAAAAATAAACTCGGAAACATAACTCGTCGGAAATGAGCAAAAAGCATAATTTGGAAATCTCCAAATAAATAAACATACTTATTAAAGGTAATTCCAAAAGTAACCTCGAAATATAAATCCATTCGAAATTTGCAAATTTCATAAAGTTAAATAAAATATAAATCAAGCATAAAGAATCTTAATTCCAAAAGTTCAAACCATATATCAATTTATAATTAAAACCAAATTAAAATGCTCAATAAATAAATTGATATTGAAATGAAATCAATAATTCAGAAATTATTTTGCGTGCATCGGTTTAAAACTAAAAATACACTCACAGTATAAGGCTAAACTTGTCGTTTATTTGAAGTTTCCTCAAATGAAGGTTCGCCAAGTCCTGTACAAAAATAATCGCTCATAAACAAAATAATTACAGGACGGAAATTAACTTTACAATAATTAAAACGAATTTCTAATAATCTGCTTTAATCGCTACTCCTTCATTCTCCTCAGATTTAATCTAAACTTCACCAATAAATTATATTCATCGATTTACAAATTCTAAGATGAATTCCAAAGAAATCTGACGGTCGGATTCTCGTAACTTGATAATCGAAACTCTCAATTTTCAGAAATTCATAATAAATTTAACACTTCACAAATCTTCATCAAATTTCATATATAAGCTCTACAATGTTTTTAGGATTTAATGAGCCTTAAATCGAAGTCATATGATAGCCTGAGGTGTCGCCACGCGCTGGCCACAATGGCGGCGCGTGGGATTCCCATACGCTCCACGACCACCAACTCCGATGGCCACCAAATTTTAGCAGCAGTTTCGTCTCAATCATCCAAACAACTTTCTCAACTGTGACAAAATCAGAAAATACCTTGAAATGGCCGAACAATTAAGCACTTCGAAGTGTAGTGAAATTTTCCAATTATGCTTTCTTCCTTCACGCTTCAAATCGCAACAAAAGATTGGAGAACATGAAGAGTGGCTCAATACGCTTCTAATGGACCTGAGTTTGTGGCCGGAGGTGGCCGAATATTGGCATTGACCATTTTGCTACAGTAAAAATGTTGATTTCGATCTCCACATTTATGGCCAAATCGCCGTAAACAAATCTCACATGCGTGTTAAGGAGGAGGAGACGAGTCTGTCGATGCCAGCAGCTCGACATTTGGTGGCATGGAGGCGGAGGAAGAGAGAGTTGCAGAAGAGAGAGAGAGAGAGAGAGCACGGGGGGAAGGAGAGAGAGAGAGAGAGAGAGAGAGAGAGAGAGAAAAAAAAAAAGTTACCCGGTCACAGTAACTTTTCAAATTTATATCAATCTACTATAAACAGTAACATTTGTATTTCACTTATAACTTTCTCATAAGAACTCTGATTTTTACGAACCAAGTATGCAAGCATCGGTTTAACATCCTCTACAACTTTTATGAAGAAAGTTTTCTCGAATTTTGATCTGAACAAAAAGTCATCTTTTAGGATCCTCTAAACAGTCAAAACGGAATCGAAAATTAAAATAACTCTCTTTTACCGTCGAAAAGACTTGTAAATCTATAAATTTAGGTTCGGGTCGTTACAAAGAATGAGATTAAACTAAAGCATATCAAGCAATTACACAATCAAATTATCACATAAACTAATAATCAAACTATCAAACATCAAAGTCATCAAACAATCAAAGTCTCTAACTGATCAAAGCTTTTTAAACTGTCAAAGTCTGAAATTGAAATAAAATGAGTATAGCAACATTATTCAAGGCTAAAACATAAATGAAATCAATACAGCAAGCATTCAACAAGTTCTGCACTTCTGCATAGTGCATAAAGAACTTCACAGTTCTCAAATTCACTTGATGTCCATCACTGCATTGCCCAAGTGAGCCCTAGAAAAATGTTTCGAGCAAAGATGAGATCATTTGGTAATTTTGTCACAATCTAGTTAATTATTAAAGTGCTCGGAAAAAAAAATTCAAAATTTTTCAGAAGGTTACATCCTTTATTTAATGATTCTATAGTGAAGTCGCGAGATGACAAGTTTGTGAATAGTTTCGAGAAACTTTCAGACACCCAAGCTAATTATTACGATTTTATGAGGTTTTGAGATTTTAAAAAATTATTTAAAGAGAAAGAGAATAAGATAGGTCAGATCTCAATCGTTCATTCACCTACCGCTTCATCCAGGCCATTGAATTATTTATAATTTTGGTCTATAAATAGTTCTGGTACGTCTCGAACCCGATTCGCCGAAGCCCGACCCGACCTCATCTCTTGATTCCGGTCACATCAGGTCCGTGGACCAGGTGGCGGATGAACCTTCTCGGTGGCGTGATGCGAATCGTGGCCTCAGATCATCCACTCGGCGCTGGAAGGCGACTGTATGACGTCGAGAAGCCGCTGCAACTCTGGGGGTTTTCCTGTAATTTTCGACTACTCCGGCGAGATATTGAGCCATGCATGGTATGAAACTTGATCTCCTCTCTGAGCTCTACATGTTGGTGTAGATAGACTTTGAACTCGATTACGTTTTGGGAAAAGTTGGATTTGGGTATTTGCGGTCTCCGTTCGAATCACTGTTCATGGTGTTGATTTCGAGTTTCCTTAAGTTATTTCCAGCTCGATTCTTATTGTTAGCGTGAGAACTGATGCTTGATACATGAATTTAATTTACAGAGTTGGTGAAACTGAGGAGAAGGGAATTTCTCCAGAATTGCTGTGTTCTTGTCGTGAAGTGAGGACAACAGTTTTAATATCCATTTCTTGTTACTTTAAGTAAAGTGAGCTGAAATTTTATTGGAAAAGGCCTTGGAGTTCGTGGGTGAATTACAGTTGTTTTTGGTTGGAATTTGAGTGTCCCTGGTTGATGCGATTGAAAATGAAATTTCCTTGATTACATGAACTTGCATGTTTGAATTTGCCAGATTGTTATTATTGTGATGGTAGCCTGGAAGTTAGTTGAGTTAGTTTTGAGTGGTGATATTGGGTATCCGATGATTTCTGTGAATTTGGTAATTGGTTAGAATGAAACCAACGAAAATATGTGTTGGAAATGAAAATGAAGAAATGGTAAGGAAGGAAAGAAAATTAGTATATTGGGTGCCCTTAGTAGTTTCGAGTGCACGGAAAATGAAATGGAATTAGCCCGATCTTAGAATTATTCCAATACGGTCATGATTGGTCGGAATGGTCTATGTGGTTGATAAAACTATGTTTAGTGAAATTGTCGGCACTTAAAGCATGTTGTATCGGAAAGTCAACGTTGGTTAAACTATGGTCAATCCCGGTTAAACCAAAAAATGTTAGTCGAATAATTAGTTATTTCTCGAGGTGTTAATTAGTTGTTCGAATTATTAACGATCATTATATCGGATTTAGGACTCCAGTTACCTATCGGTTGGAAGATTCGTAACTCTCAAATTACGTAAAAAATAAGCTTCAGAATTCATGTAGCTTGGGACTCATTCAGTTAGTTGTTTTTTATATTAAATTTATTGTGATGCATGATAAGGTGAAGGACTTGGTTACGTTAAAATGCGATGCATACTAACCAAACCGTCAGAGATGTTGATGGCTTGAGAGCGAAGGGTGGCATTGATTTCCTTGGGTTTCGATCCCCTAAACCTCCGAAGGGTTAGCTATATCGGTCAGACAGTGCACAATGACGACCCGATTCGTGCGTGTAGTTGGGTAGCGGACGCTCTCGCTTAGCTTACATGGTTATTTAGTAATTTGAGTGTGGTTGCAGATATTGTGCACTGAAAACAGGATTGGACCGGACATAGCTGGGTGTGCAGAAATGAGTTCGTTTAGCCGTCTTAAAGGAAATCAGGTTTCGGGTTTTATCTTGATCTTTACTTGAAATTATGTTTCCTGAAACTTGTTGAAAGTTGATCTTGTATTGAAACTTTGCTAGATTCTCAATTCATAAGCTTTATTATTTTCTGAGAAATTTGTCATATCAAGTTCTGGACGAACCAGTTAATTTACCAATTTAAAGTATTTCACCTCAAAACTTTTTCTCAAGTTTGCGCTGTGTCTTATGGAAAAATTTGTTAAACAAAATGTCTTGCAGGTTTCTAGGATGTGAATCAAACATTCGATTTATGTTTTAGAGGCTGGGGGCATTGTGACGTACTCAAGCTGACGAGGTGCAGTTTGGGGCGTTACAGTCCAATAATCCAATTCAACAAACAATCAAACAATAAAAGTTGGGCTTTTGAAATAACAATGAAAAAAATGCAGCAACCAATCAAACATCTTCTACAATTCCACTTTCAAGTTACAGCCTTCCATAGTTCCAACTTCCAAACACAAACTGGAAACTGCTGCAAAAAATAAAAAATAAAAAAATAAAAAGAGTGATGACCAAGTATATAAGTGATCAAAGAATGCAAACCTGAGTTACAAAAACCATAAATTGAGTTATAGAAATAATTCAACAAAATGAAGTAATGAACACCTAAGTGACTAAGACTAATCAAACTTATCAAAGAATGCAAAATTGCAAACAGCAAGTGAGCAAATCTGAGCTTATTAGTTTTCTGGGCTAAATACAGATTACTACCCGTAGTTTGGGTCCAAATTTAATTTAGTCTCTGAATTTCTAATTCATCAAAAACACATCTGCACTTTCAATTTTGATCTAATATATCCAATTTGTTAGTTTTCCGACAATTGAGTTATTTAACTTGTTAACATGACTCATATATGACCTATGTTTTATGATATGGTGTCTGCAAGATACCTCTAGTCAATTTCAGAGTGAGTC
The DNA here is from genome assembly GCA_025331145.1 of Rosa persica. Taxonomy (NCBI): domain Eukaryota; kingdom Viridiplantae; phylum Streptophyta; class Magnoliopsida; order Rosales; family Rosaceae; genus Rosa; species Rosa persica. The sequence goes on along the minus strand of WFKR01000004.1, from coordinate 42,436,433 downwards.
CTACTATTGAAAATAAATAGTTTTTCAACAAATAGTTCAACTATAACTTGAACCCATAACAAAATATTAACGAATTAGACCTATTAGATTAAAATTGAAAATGCAGGGGTGTTTTTAATGAAATTAGAAGTCCAGGAACTGAATTGATTTTGGACCTAAACCACAAGGTAGTAACCAGTATTGAGCCATAATTTTTTTCTTTCCATTCTTTGACACTGATTTGGAAGATTTTGATGCATCACTACTCTTTGAAAGTTTGGAAGTCTTTGCAGACTTTCGGCTTTGTTGGATGACATGAGTTTCTTCAACTTTTACTAATGCATTGACCTTCTCCAATCTCTTTCTCTCTTCTTCTGCTTGTTCTGCATAAGTGCATTGAAAAACAAGAACCGTTCACATTATTAAAGGCTTAAAGTTGCAAATGCAATAACAGTTATAACACTAAAAAGTAAAAATGTAAGTGAGCAAGTTACATACCTTTTTCAACATCTTCAAACCACCCTATTTCCTCAATGGCTGGAATATATTCTAACCCCATTATTGCATCAGATTTGAGCCAATTTTGGAGGCAGATTAGGCTTCAACTGTTCTAGGAGTTATTGAACTCCGATGTGGATCAATTATCATCTTCCATATGTTGAAACTCCTCTTACTGGCTACTGTGGAAACTTAGATTGCTAAAACATCATTTGCCATAGCTTGCAAGTTAGGATACTTTGAATCATTAACCTTCCACCAATCCAAAATCTTCCGATTTTCATTGTCTTAAGGCTTCTCTATGGGATCAAGTAAGTACATATCAACCTCTCCTCCAAACACCACTTCCTCACCTTCAAGCTGCTTGTTCCACAAGTCTAGCATAGCAACCTTCTTCCCGGTTAACCCTTATGTGGTACTCTTGGTGTTTGTCTGCTGCTAGGGTCTTCTTCCACACTTCTTTTTTTGATGCAATGTAATCAATACTAGAAGTTATATACATATCACATAAGTCCAGCACAAGCTGTTTCACTTCATCTGATCTCCTCTTAATCTCTTCACTTCCCATGTAAAGCATTGTTTCATACACATAATCAAAATTCTTCAGTTTATACCCCGGATCCAAGATAAGTGCAATGAAAAACAAATGATTGATGTCATCTAGTGAACTGAAGTACTTTTTGAAATTGGTCTTCATTTTGTTAGATATGCAAAACCTTATCACTCTTACTTGAATAACTGTTTATGGGCTTGTGAAACAGCTCATCAAGCTCTGCGTTAACTCTGACCATGTCATGGAAAGCTTTGTTTGATGTAGGGTGAATCTGTGCACCCACACTGTGACATTGTAGAAAACATTCAGAAAATTCACAAAAACACTTGCTTTCTCCCAATTAGCTTGAACGGGGGGCCTTACCCTCTTCCTAGCCTGCCTTGGCCTAACTTGAGTTTTAGCCTCCATACTTTCATCTTCAAGCTCTTCATCTTCATCAAAATAACTTAATGTATCTTGCATCCTTTAATTCTAAAGCAGTGTCCAACATAATGAAGGTGGAGTTCCACCACACACACACACACACACACACACACACACACACTATATGCCAATAATGCCGTCAGACGACACACTTCAGACGACAGAATTTTTGTTTTCTGTTGTTTGAATTTTTTAAACTTCTTCAGACAACATATAAATTAATTATGTTGTCTAAATAGCATGAGAGAATCCATACTATTTTGGTTTTTTCATCTTTTTTGTAAGTTAGAAAATTAGGATAACAAATAACTGTCATCTTTTAAGACAAAGGATTTCTCATTCAAACGTTGAAAATTGGGACGACATTTATATGTTGTCTCATCAAATGGAGAAAAAGTATACCCAAATTGGGGCAAAAATAGGTTTTTGACACCACTAAATCTGCCCACACCAAGCTAAAATTTTCAGAAGCTTACCTTTCTTTCCATCGGTCTCTCCCGACCTGGCGTAGCAAGAGCTAGCTATCAGCTCCATTGATTCATCTACCCCAGCTAGCTTGGCTTTCATTAGTTTCCTATTTGATTCATTTCGGAGAAATCCAATCTAAGAAGCCCCAACATCCCCAAATCGAGATTCTCAAACCCTAAAATTTCAATCTTTATATCTCTCTCAGTTTTCTGTGTAGCAGCGGCTACACTTCTTTCGGGAGCGGAGGAATGGGAAGTAATGGCCACCCTCCAATCCAAGTACATGGACGAAGATGAGGAAGAAGACGAACAATCAAAAACCACCACCATTGCCGCCGTCGCAATCACCGAGCTCGTTGGTTCTTATACATTTGTCGACCTAGCAGTTTAGCGCTCTCTTCCTCCTTTATTAATTCATTCAGCCTCATTCACTTAGGTAAATCATGCCACATGGTGAGATCTGAGGTTCGGGTTTAATTTCTTTGAACCCAAGGTTTGGGTTTGTCCAAGATTGTTACTGTATATATCCAATCCACTGATGATTTACCACCAATTTTGTTTATAAGCTAGCACTAACAAGTGGTTTGGATATATTTTTTTTTTACTTTTTTTACTTTTGAGTGAAAGTAATCAATTGTAATGATGAGATAGATAAGAGTTCAAATTACGGGAGGAAAAAAAGAAAAAGACATATGGTTTGAACTAAAGACAAAGAAATGGCAAATTTGTTCTGCAATCAAGAAAATTTTGGCTCCAAATCCAAATAGCTGTAAATGACCAGCCCAGATTGTTAGCAAATTTAGATCACTTTCACCTTTTAATGTTTGAAGGATCAAAACGCAGACACCTTGGTAACAAGAGTATTCATAACAACATCGAAAACGGAATCAAGGGGCTCGAACGAACGAATACGCCATAGAGCGGGTCTGATAGAATTCAACAACACGACCTGCCAGACGAGAGATCTCTTTGTTTTGGTGAGCAAGCAGCTTTGAGGTCTTACTCATACCTTCAGCCTCATTAAATAACTCGCAAATCAGCTTCTGTAATCTGTAAGCCTTCATCAATCCCAGCACCTGCCCAATCGTATATAACCCATGCAAGCAGAACCTTATTGTATGCAAGTCACTGCAGACAAGAAGATCAACCATGGGTATGATGCAGCCTGCATCCACCAGCGTCCTAGCACACCATTAAGTTCACTTATAAGCTACTGATATAACAAGTATAAGTATATTAACTAAGAGGGTCTTATAAACAAAAAGGTCAATGACAACGCACCTGACTTGGTGAAAGTAGCCCATGTCAATAATATTTGAAATAGCCGTAACGGTCCATTTCTTTGTCTCAGAGTAGGCAGGGGTTTGATTTTGAAGCAAATTCACCATAGGGCCAACTAGACCGACTTCAAACAGATGCTGCATCATTTTAAAAAGTAATCACACAGAGTTTCATATTTACTCAAGTCTAACAAACTTTTCACTAAAGTTATTCAAATTTAGATACTAGCAAACCATACCATATACAATTATTACCTGTATACTGATCCGGCGCAGTTCAGTAATCCTTGCGATAATCCAGCAAACTTGACTCTTGATTATGTTTTGATGATTACCAGTTAACAGGCTTTGAAGGTGTGGAAGCGCACCTGCTGTAATAATACGCTGAAGAAAAGGAATTTTCATCATAAATATATGATAGAGGAGGTAACAGATTAAAAGCACAGAAGGATCACATTACAGTAAAATAGCCCAAAAACCACAGTTCAACCACCAAGAGATATTATAATTGTTTCATAAACAACTTCTTAGTTCTTTCTTTACCACAACACCAAACTAACATGACAATTGCTTTTCATTCTCTTATACAAATACTGAGTTTGACTGAACCAGGTGACATTTGACTTAAATCATCACTATATGCTACTACATACAAATTGATGTACCAAAAAAGGAAGAAAAAAATGGAAAAAAAAAAAAAAACAAAATCAAGATTAGGTTACCTCAATCCTATATCTTGTCAAATTACAGATACAGCGAAGTGCGGGTTTGACAACTGAAGGAGATGGATGTCTAGGGCAATAACCAAAAAGAAGAATTAGACATTTAGACCGCCAACAGATATAACACAGAAGTAATTGCATATAGACCAAAATATTGCAACACTCACAAAAGAAGCTGGCCAAGTTGCTGGATGAGGTTCATAGGTGCATCATTAGAAACCCCAAATTCATTCTCTGAGTGATACGAGATTGCCCAGCAAGACTTCTTCATCATCATGTGATTGAACCAAACGGATAAGAGATGGAACAACTGGCCGTACCTGATAATGACAAGCCTAAAATAAGATATCAAGGCCCTAATATCAATCGATTTCCTTGCAATCCAACAGTGGACAATAAACGCCACAAACCTCTTTAACATTAGTATGTGGGTGTTCCATGAATAAGGCGGCCATCGTCCAAGTGGCAATTCTGAGCGTGGAAAGCTCTACATTCTCATGGTTCACCTGATCCTGCAGTAGCATCAAGACTCGGCTGCTGAGAAGAAGATCATGATATTCAGGAGATGCCGCAGCAATATTCCCCGGATTGAATCACTTGAGCGATTGGAGGAGGGTTTCCATCAAGCAGGTCCCAAAATTTTGACGCGGCCTTCAACTGCAAATCATCGTCCGTGGACCGAACCCCCGCAACCATGGACTCCAACTCCGTCTCCAAGCTTGCCTGGATAGGGAATTGCTCGGCTCCGGGACGCTTGCTAGCTCCTTCTCTTCATGACACCCTCCTTCTTCTTCCGGATCCGTTTCCAGTCAAACCTGTTCCTTTGGATCTGTTCCGAGTCATCCATGGTGATCAAAACCTAATCGGCCGTAGACGGACCCTAGGGATTTTGAGATTTGGGGGAGGGAGTGGGACGAGTGAGAGAGAAAATGGGTCGCGTCGTTTTGTCTTGGGGAAGAGGTCATCTCCTCTAATTGCTTTAGCTGACTCTTAATCATCTTTCTTCACCTGGTTAACAACACTCAGCTCCGAACTGGGAGTTAATCCGGTTAAGGACAAAATGAGAGAGAACTAATTTAATTTAACACCAATATATACTAACAAGCCGCTTGAGCCGTTGGGTGGGCTTTTAGCTAGAGTTTCTATTATTTCATCATTTGTTTTTTGGCAGATGACTCTTTCGCGGGAAAATTTTAAAATTTACGTAAAAAAATTAATATAAAATAAAAAAGTTATTTTATTGGAAAAAAAATATATTTCTTTTTATAAATAAAATTTAATGAATTATTATAGAAAAAAAGGGGAAAAAGGTTTTAGAGCCAATTACATGTGAGATATTATTTTAGCATAAGGGCCACTAAATATTTTCTTCCCTCTTAAGAGAGAGTTTTAAAATCTAAAATTTATATGAAAAATAATAATATAAAAAAATATTTTTTTATCTGGAAAATATTTTTTTCATAAATAAAATTTAAAGAATTATTACATAGAGAAAGTGGAAAAAATGGAGCAAGGTCCACCCAATTGACATAAATACTTTACCCATAGTTATCTATACTATCATTAAAAGAAGATAGTCATGAAGTATTTTGATCAGTCACGAGAACGTAGCCAGAGAATCGCAGAGCGAAGAAACGAGATCAGCCATATCGTCCGGTGGCAAGCAGTGCCGGTGATTGTGCTTTCCTAGTTGTCGTTGTTTGCTGCAGGACGGGAATTGTGCTTTTGCTCCTATCTTGTGGGTTTGATGGGCTTGAATGTGACAGTGAATGACTAGGATCGGGTTCTTGTTCGAAGCTTCTCAGAGGCAAGGCTTTTATAAAGTCGGTGCAAGGGACGATGATTGACAACGTGGTTAGGGTTGGTTTCAAATTCTTTCCATAAGACAATAGCAGCGAGAGCAGTATCGTATAAAATAGTTGGAGGTCCGACGCGCAAGTTTTATGGATTTGCTGCATAAGTTATGTAGTTGTTTATGGGCAGTGGAGTCGAGGCCGCATATTCTTGTGTAGTCGTGGTGGCGGTGGAGTTGGGACGACGTGGGGCGACTCTTGGCATAGGGGAGTGAATGCTGGAATTGGATTAGACAAGATTTGTTAGGCCTGGGGCTTTATCTTTCCCATTAGGCTTTGTGGGCTATTGTTTAATTTACCCTAGTTTGCTTTTGTTTCAATAATCCTTTTTTATTGTTTGGAGGTAATGTGCTCTGGCCTGACCTAAGCATTTTATTATGTTTGTTACTTTTTCTAGTTGTTAGTTAGGTGACAAACCACGTTCAGCTCATCGGGTTCGTCTTGTCTGTGCTAGTTGAAGTTCCTTCAATAGTCTTTGTAGAAGTATTTGGTTTCAACATACCACAATGGTGTGCTTGGCATTTGGAGTCAAGTCGAATCGGTTGCCTACGAGGCAAGGAGATTTTGTTAGCATAGACTACTATGGGTTACCAATTAACCAATGTCTTAATAAAGTAGTATTCTTTGTACTATTTTATGCCCATAAACATAGCCATATTAACGTACGAGCTCTTTACATAAAAAAAATAATATAAAATAATAATAATAAAATAATTTATTAAGAGAATAAGCTTCGTTAGCTAAAACTAAATCTTTTTCTAACTTTTATACCCTCAAATAATTCTATACATCTATCTAATTGTTAGGGAAAGAAAAGTCAAAACTTATATAAATAATTAAAAAGAAGCTTTATTATTTTTCAAAAACTAACTGCTTACTTCTAAACTGGTAGACACCCATTTCTCCACACTTATAGGGTGCGAGCAGTTTCTAGTATATATTATATTCAAAGTAATTGAGCCTCTTAAATCTGTAAGAATAAATAGAAGTTAATTGCATTAAATCAATAGTCAAAAGAAGTTATGTAATTTTGGAGCATATTACCACATTGTTCTAACCATGATTTTATTTTGCTTTGCAAAACCAAACACCATCAAGCTACGTATAGAACATAATAAGAAATTAAGAGCAATGCTTCTCAAATTAAGAATTGGTAATCATACAATCACATTGCCACTCAAAGTTGGCTCAACTCTTTCACAAGCTCATCCAAATCTTTTGAAGAGCTACCTCCATCTGTCACAGCCGCAAATGCCTTGTCCCTCAGCTCCTTTGCTCTAACTTTTTCAGCCGAGTCGCCGCTTAGTGACTCGGCAATCACCTTTCCTAATTGGGCCGGGTGGGGTACGCCACTCGCACCCTCGCACACTTGTATAGCCACACCCATGCCCTCCACCAACAGCTTGACATTCACATACTGGTCCGCCTCCATGGGCCAGCCCAATATCAAAACCCCACCCACTATTGCTTCGAGCACCGAGTTCCATCCGCAATGGCTCACAAATCCGCCCACGGCCCGGTGACCCAATATCAACACCTGCGGCGCCCAACCTTTCACCAGCCATCCCCGACCGGCAACCCGCTCCTCAAACCCCTCGGGCACAACACCGTACCCGTCCTTCGCTTCTTGGGCCGAGCCCGTTTTCACAGCCCACACAAATCTCACCCCGCTCCGCTCTAGCCCACTGGCCAACGCCTCCATTTGTTTACTATTCAACAACTTTTGACTCCCAAAACAAACGTACAGCACAGACCCATCGGGACACCCGTCAAGCCACGCCATTACATCGCCACCGGAACCCGTGTTCAGGTTGCCCCGATCCAAACCACCACCTCCGGCCCCAATCAGACTCAATGGGCCGACACTGTAAACCCGGTTGTGGCCCATTCTTCTCTTCAAGTGATCCAAATACTCACCCTCCAAGTCTTGAAAGGTATTGAAAACGCAGCCCCAACTCTCGGTATTGGCAAGCATGGAAACCCTCAAAAGCTCAGACTCGGGATCCGTTCCTCTGTGAGCCAACACAATCGACGGCACGTGCTCCTTTTTCAACGACGGCGACCGAGGAACATAGGGGAAGTCAATAACCGAAGACGACTGGACCAGATCTAGGTTTCGCCAACAGTACTCTTGAATCGAGGCCAAGAAAGCTCCGGACGAGAAGAAGGTTATTCTCGGGATTTTGAGGTGGTCGGCGAGGCGGAGAGTGTAGCCGAGAAAGAAGTCTGAGATGAGAGCGACAGGGGGGTTAGGGTGGGACTTGAACCACTGGATGATCGGGTCGTGGAGGTCGGCGAGGGCGTTGATGATGGCGAGGTTGCCGTGGGTGCCGATGTCCTTGACGTTTTCGACGCCGGGGGGTATTTTGGGGTGTGAAGGAAATGGGAGGACGAGGGTTTGGATTGAAGGGTGGGCGGAGAGGAGTGGTGTGAGAGTTGGGAGGTTTTTGGGGGTGGTGACGATTGTTATGGTGAGGGCGCGGAGGGCTAGTTGGTTGGTTAGGTCGAGGAGTGGTAGCATGTGGCCTTGTGCAGGGTAGGGAAAGACTAGGATGTGAGGGTGGCGGTGGGTTTGGTCGCCGGAGATCGACATTGTTGTTGGTGAGAGGAGGATCAGACGGAGGAAGAAGAAGAAGATGGGGTTTGTCACTTGTCAGTGTGTGGTTTAAGATGCTCCGTCATAAAGTGACTGTGAAGACTAGAAAAGAAGTAATGAAGTGCGATGATGTGCACGTTATGGACCTTTTGAGGTCAATAAGGTTGACTTGTGGTTCAGCACTTTTGCGTGGAAAGTGCATACCCTACGTTAAATGGTGTAATAAGTTGTTGAAGCTCATCAACCATGTTCCTATTGCTGCTTTGTCAATTGTGACAGAAATGCAAGGGAGCTTGCTCTTGATCTCTCTACCAGAAACCAAGAACTTATTTTCTCGCAGAACAAATAAAACACCAAGAACTTTGTCAATGTATCATAATATCATACAATGTTGTACTTTTTCGAAAAATACATTGGTTAAATGGATGCTTTAACCAGCAATGATATTGCTAGCAATCAAGAATGTTAATTTGTGTATACCAAAAAGAAAAAACTTTTTCCTTGTTTGATATATTTTGATGGCCAACTGACTTTCAATTTCGTTTTTTTTTTTTAAAAAAAAGACTTCAAACTTAATTATATATCTGCACGTGTAGATGATATTTAAACAAGAATTTTAGATATTTAAGGTTCGGTTATAAACTTACATTACATTTTGAGTTATAGCTACGGCTTTCAATTGCAAGTAGTTGGGATACCATTCTGATTTTGTTCTTAGTAAACAACATAGGCAACAACATAATAGAAATGATTTCTCCCATTTTCATTCATTATTATTCATACTAAATTTGACTTCTTTTGGTTTTTTTCTTTTCATTCAAAATAAGTAAATATAGATATAATTCTAAAGTAAAAACGTGAAAAGAAACAAGACAAATTATAAAGAAACATTAAGCAAAAGCTCCAAACTTTATTGGAAAGTCTATGTAGCTAACTAACTTGATTAAATTCCATATTGATCGATTGATCGATCAGTTAGTTGTTCTTAGGCGGGTGGTGCCTTGGAGCATGGTAATCCTCATTAAAAGCTACAAAACCAGACTCATCAACTCCCTCAAATCCAGTACCACTTTGTTGGTTACACTCTACTGTCTCTACATGACTACCCTGCTTCACTTGATCACCACCGCAGTTCCCTTCAATCTGGTTTGAGCTCCTTACAGCAGTCGCACCATTCACCGCTTTAACTTTCTGAACCGCCAGTTTCCTTCCTCCTAGCCTGTTCTCCTTGGTAGCAATATCAGGAGGACTAACCACTTGAATATGATCTCCCTGCACGTATATATGCAAGTTATTAGATATAATTAATGAACATTTTTATCTGAAGTGTGTATTATCATGACATATATCCTTACATTTACGGTCGAAACAGCTTGAATTCTTGTCACAGCAGCATTCCCCTCTTGACATCGTAGAAGATTGAGGTGTTAATCAGTATTTAACTTAGATAATACATCTGTATAACTTGCTTGAAGCAATATAAACTAGGAAACTGAAAATCTAAGGCCAACTTGTCAGACTTGCGGATCAGAGACGATTATGTCAAAAGAATTTTGCCATATTCGTTTAATAAATCTAAAATAATGGAAACCTTTCTCGTTTGAAGCTTTCCGCAAACAAATTGAGGCCTTAAAAATACATAAAGAGAAACAGAAAGGCAGATAATTAAGTACCTAATCGACGAGGGGAATGTGCGTCGGAGGTCTTCCACAGGCATGCAACAGAGAGAAACAGCAGCAGTGCTAAGTAAGCACACTTCACAGGACCCATATATATAATCTGTCTTCCTTAACTCTCGTAAGAAGAGAGAAACAAGTGAGAATTGAAGGCTAGCAAAATGTAATGAAATCTGGAATTCAAAGAGAGTCAAATGTGTAAAACCCTAGTCAAATATATAGGTAGCTAGCTATCACATACACCTAGTCAGACGGAAGATCGACTAGGGTCTCCAAAACTTAGAATTATTGTTTAGAGGGTACTGTGACCAAGACACGCACTACAAATACTACATAAAATGGCGAGTCACCCATGTGTAGTTTGATCTTCGAAGCATTTGAGAAGAATTTGATGGACTGTTTCTCGAATTTTCAGAAACAAACCTGGAAGCTCTCTATATAGAAACGGCGAAAGGGCATGGTCAATTAGAGGAGAAATATGTAGGGTAGCGTGGAACGGAAGCTAAGGAAGTTAAGGTGTTCTGTGCCTGTCTGCCGCCAACAACAAGAATAAAACAAGAGCTGGCTAGCTCTAACTAGCTAGCTAGCTTAGCCTACTTTGGTTGGCATGCCGAGGTTGCCTACGCTTGTTCCATGTATACAGTTTTTGGGAGGTTTCTCATACATGAAAGTGCAGCCAAGGCAGTTTGAGCATCCCCATATGATTCGTAGCACAATGCATGAGATGTAACGGTTGGTTTAAGCAAGAGAGAATGTATTAATTTATGGTTCAAATTTTACATATTATGAGTTCCGGTTTTATTGCATGATACATAGAATTAGATTTGGAACTATGTTCAAAAGTTCGTAAGAGGCCGACCGCCCGACCATATATGCATGCTATATATATACATATATATATATATATGCCCGTTGATAAATTACCACTAAACATTATCATTTTATTTATTTGTATACACATTTGAGATGACCAGACTTTTTTTCACTTGGTGGATTTTACAAGCAAGAAGAAGAAAAAGAAAAACTTATGGATAGACCCGTTTAATTATTTTGTTTCAAGTTGAACTTAGGTTGATCTATTCTAACATCACAACACTTAGCTATTATCATGGTTCTTGGAATCACCCTTCTTGCCTATTTGCATATAAATAACTGGCTTGTATGAAATGAACTACCTTCGACTTCATGGCCGGACTAATTGGGAATGATAAAATAGAATATGAAAGGCATTTCATGGATCCAACTACAGCTACTTTCAGTGGGTGTCCCTCGTCTACAGTGTAGCTTATTCTTTATTTTTTACCCGGGGGGGGGGGCTTAAACCACCTCTAAATCAGGTCGAACTTTGTGCAATATTGTGGTTCATCCCATTGATTGTACTGTATCGACAATCCACAAACATGCATGTGCTGCCCCAAAATTCATTCTGTGCCTTTCTTCTTTTGTTGGTTTAATTTCACACTGTTTATGCACTCTAAGACATCAAATTCAAACAACCAAATACTAAACCTACAACAACGATCCATATATTTCTTTAACCAAAAGTTCAGATAGATAAGACCACCGTATCCTCTAATTAGATCAGCAGATATTAACCAAAAAAAATAATCCAGAGATCAAGAAAAAAGGGTATAGAATGGTGGAGACCTTACCGGCAGCTGTGATTTAATAATGTGGAAACCGTACGTATGAGACTGATCGAGCCAGTACGAAGGGACTCAGATTCAGCAACTCTAATCAAGAGAAAACATATATAGCTAGGTTGACAATTAATCATATATTGACCCAATTAGGTAATGAATACAATTGTATTTGGTTTTAAAATGATTAAGGAATTTAAATATAGTCTTTGGCTATTTCATGCAGGTACAAAGTAGGAAAAAGACTAATTTCGCATTCAAGAGAGAAATTTGGTTTTGAAACGCTACTAAACTTGATATACTGAAAAATTTAATTCTTGATGTTGAACATTTCATGCAAGAGAATAAGGAAAATACTAATCAGCTAGGTTGAAGATGGTGTCCTCGACTAATCTCTACAGTAGTTTATATATTAATAGTTATTTATTTTGAAGTCTCAAGTTTGAATCTTAATTAATCCCAAATCATAATGCCATTTATACTTAGGTTCCATGTTAATGGCTCCTCGGCTCGGTTTTAATATATAGTCCATGTGCATGTAGGGATTGGGATTTGACTGGGGTTTTTTGGTTGCTTGTTTTCCTATATTTTGAAAACGTGGCATTATGTTTATTCTACTACAATGCATGTTTGGTAAATTAGCGTTTGATCGATTTTCTTTAAGAAGCTAGGATCAGTGTTGATTAGATATACCTTTTGCTTAGACATACGTGAGCTTAAAGTGGTTCCTAGTGAGTTTAATTTAATTACTTATCAAGCTTATCAAGAGGGGCTACTAGCTAGGCCTCTAGGGTTTAAGAGAGATGTCTTTGAGATTTAAGGGGCAAATTGCTTGTCCTTTAAAGTTCGGGGTTTTTTTTTTCCGTTATCTTTTTTGATTTATTTCTCTTTTTTATGTTATCTTTTAATATGTTACTCGATCGGTAAGTTTTTTTTTTTTTATAGAATTCGAATGAGTAAAAGTGTTGGTTTGTTCTATGGAGATATGTGGTATTATATTTGAGAGTTGGATGCTTTCCAAATTTAGCTTGATTGAGGATTATATCGGAACCAAGCTAGCGTTTCTCGAATCAGAATCAGGTTATGCCTCTTTGGTTAGCAAATTTAGTGACATCTCTGTGTCACGCAAAGACTCGAAGAACCACCGGCTTGTGCCACGTCCTTGGTCTTTCCTCCCTGGTTGGACTTTCTTTTTTGGTCATGGTTGGACTCTCTAGTTGGGTTGTTGTGTTTGTTGCCCAACGACCAACGTGTTGTTTCTTTTTTGTTGATCTGTAATGTTGACCCAAATTTTGGGTCCTTATATGTGATTTTTTGTCAATAATAAAACAAAAGATAATGGTGCTTTATCTTTGACAGTAATATTTCCATACGAGGTGAGGTTTAAGCATGAAGTCCTCCCGTGCTTGAAATTGCAATGAATAATCGTGTTTGAAATTTCAATGAATAATAACTTGAGTGCGGAGAGGAATACAATGCCCACTTTATTTACATATCATAATTTTTGGTGTATTAGCTTCTTCCACCTTAATTTTATCACTAAAATGCCGACGCTATAAGTCTTAATGATTGAATGAGGATTGATCGAGTTTTAGGAGGAAGAAGAAGCCACATTAGTGTTGATGTTGAAGAATCAAATTTAAAGGAGTTGTAGTAAGTAATGTAGTCCAATATGCAATGATGCTATGTTCCCTCTCCCTTTTATATCTCATCCCCCCCACCCAGCACTCATTCATCTTCTTTTACTTATTGCTTCATCATCTACCCCACAAGTTCATCATTCATTTTTTTTACTTTTGGCACCTTACTCTTTCATTTTTTGAAGTCCCACTCGATGGAATGCAAAGTCACAAGAGCAACATTCAAACTAAATTGAACTTTTCTAAACATGGATTTTAGTTTCTTGGTTAGTATTTGCTTAGAGATCAACTTATTACTGTGGGCAGTCAATGATATCCATTATTTGTATCAAAAATGAAAGATTAACGAAGCTTAACTTTCCAATTAAACATTTTCCAAAAGTATTTTCCGTAACTCAAGATTTTTCATTTAATTCAAAAATAGTCAATCACACAATCCATCAATTATTTAATGGTTTTGGTTGATTTTTATGGCAATGATTTGCAAATATTTTCTTTTATTTTTCTTTATTATTCATTTCACATAGAATTATATATTACTTATGTTTTGTTAGTACTCTATGATTTTGTATTGCATCCACCAATTATGCTTTGTTCAATCTTGATCTAATACATTCTATGGTCACATTTTACTGCGAGACTTCAATTCGTCCAAACAATGAAAGAGTTTGATCATGCGTATCAAATTTGTGGTCTAGCTTTCATCATAAATGTATGCCATAAATTTGAAAGCGTGTGAGTTTAAGAAAAATATATAGGCTCATTACATTACACCTGTTGGAGATATGCATGTGGGGTTAAACTTATAACCGCAGGATTGATTCAAACACATCGAGGCAGAGGAAATTCAAACAGAAAATTCAAGTCCATCATATAATGAAAATACAAATAAAAAAAAAGGCAGAACAAAAGAAAAAGAAAAAAGGAGTAAGATTGCATACTAAAGAAGGAAGACTAGGTATTCACTCTTGTCCGACAAGACTTCCTCCCAATATCTCTATGTATCTTTCTCCTGTCCTTTCCAAGTTTTCATCTTTGCCTCTCTATCAATCTCCCAAAAAACAGGAATTAATTCAAACATTTTCTCTGTAACCAAATCCAAGAAGTTTCTTTCTTTTTTCTTTTGGGGAGAAATGAAATATAATTTCCCATGATTCCACTCGAAACAAAATCCATACTTTACCATGCAATAAAAATCAGAGTCACCTCCTAAACCAATCTTTCAATTCTCCCCCGATCAAAATCAAAATGGGGTCTGCAACATCGTCTATGGCTGCAAAGTTTGCATTTTTTCCCCCAGATCCTCCTTCATATAACATATTCGTGGATGAACCGACCGGGAAAATGAGGATCTCTGATGTTCATCCCAGAGAAGATGTGGACGTGGTGAAGATCAACACCAAGAAAGGGAACGAGATTGTTGCCTTGTTTATCAAAAACCCATCTGCTTCACTCACAGTGCTTTACTCTCATGGAAATGCTGCTGATATTGGTCAGATGTACCACGTTTTCAGTGAGCTTAGTGTTTATCTGGGTGTTAATCTAATGGGGTCAGTAAATCAGTTTGAGTTCCCATGTTCATTTTTTAAAGTATTGTGAGCTATGGATGTGATTTGGTTTGCTGTGCAGGTATGACTATTCTGGTTATGGACAATCTACTGGAAAGGTATAATTTTCTTGTGAGATCTGTTGGCTCAAATCCGTTGTATGAGTATGTGTCACTTTCACAAAATTGGATGGTATAGTTCAAATTAATGAGAGAGAAATGATTTCTGACTTTACATTTTTCATCGAATGTTACAACCCATATTGTTGGGATTGCTATAGGTGCAGAACAAATTAGGAGAGATATTGTTGGGATTGCTATTGTTGGTTTGGAAAAATAATTTAAGGAGTACCATCTGATGTTCCCAAGTTCATAAGCAGAGATATGTTCCCCATATGACTTGCTTGAATTAAAATCCACTCTCTTTAGTGGCAATGTATGATCATCTTGTGGTCGGTTCAATATGTATTTTTTGATTTTCATGTTATCATAGTTTTGCATTGCTTTGGTACTTTTGAGATGTCTAATCTATGAGACTATAATGATGAGCTCTACCGTGAGTTTAACATGTCAAAAATTAATGTCACTTCTTCAAACAATTTTCATGACCATTTTCCACAACATGGTTCTTTGGTCTCAAGTCTCAACATTCCCTTTTCAGCAATTCGATTCTGTATACTAATATAGTACCATATCTTTGTCCACTAGCCAAGTGAGCAGGACACATATGCAGACATAGAGGCTGCATATAAATGCCTTGAAGACACCTATGGTGTAAAGGAGGAAGATATTATATTGTACGGACAGTCAGTTGGAAGTGGACCGACTTTGGATTTAGCTACTCGTTTGCCTTTCGTGAGAGCTGTGGTTCTTCACAGTCCAATACTTTCTGGCCTTCGAGTAATGTACCCTGTTAAGAAAACATTCTGGTTTGACATTTACAAGGTTTACCCCTTACTTTTGATAGAACAATAACCTAAATTTTGTTGTTGGAGTTATGAAATCTGTTTTTGAAAGTTCTTGCTTTGTGTCTATTGCAGAATATTGATAAAATGCCACTCGTCAATAGCCCGGTTTTGGTGATTCATGTAAGCCTCTTCATCAACTGATTTCTTTCGTTGTTGTTGTACGCTACATGTGATGACTGCTAGTATTTAAGGTGCATTGTGTTACTTATTCTGAAAGTAATGCTTTTTGTTCATATGTATTTGAAGTAGTGATAGAGTTGTTAAATTTTGCTAGGGAACTGAAGATGATGTGGTGGATATTTCCCATGGTAAGCAGCTGTGGGAGCTGAGCAAAGACAAGTATGAACCTTTGTGGCTGAAAGGTGGTAACCATTGTAATCTGGAACTCTATCCAGAGTACTTGAGGCATCTCAGGAAGTTCATATCTGCCATTGAGAAGTTACCACGACACCGGAATCTAAGTGAGCTGAGTCCTCTCAAGACCGTAGACGACAATGACAAGGCAAGATCAAGCAGTGGAAAGAGGGACAAGGCTAGGTGGAGCACCGGGCAGCTGAGAGAAAAATCGAGGAGGAGCACAGAGAATGGAGAGAAATCGTCATCAAGAAGGAGTACTTGTAGTAGAGAGAAATCGTCGAGAAAGCTAAGTGTGGATCGATCTGGGAAGGCAAGGAATAGCACAGACTCGGATAGAGCAAGAAACAGCTTCGACCGGTACTCATTCTTTCCATTTTCACCATTTTTTCTGTGAATTTTCTGATTGTTGATGTCATTGTTGGCAAACTCTGCAGCTTGGGAGATATGGTGAGATCAGTTGGATTGTGCAATGTTGATTGTATGAAGCCGGCAGCTTTCGAGGCTTGAGGCTGACAGAAAGATAGAGTGAACATATATTCTTAGACTCCATGTTTGGTGGATGGAAGTTTGGCTCAAGGGAATGACTTTTACCCAAGATTTTATTTTTCCTTTTGGTATAGGGGAAGCCCCTTCTCCCAAGTTTTTATCAACTGGTAAATTGGTAATAATATCATACCCCACTCTTCGTTTGGGTCTTCTTTGTGTTCTTTTATTTTTAAGTTCAGTATATATAGTGAGACTACAACTGTTTACGCAAATTGTGTATCAACCTTTGGTTGAGTACTTACGTTCTCCTTTAATATTGATAGATGAGATGCAGTGAGACTTGGAGTGCAAATAGAATGTGAAATGATACTACTCATTAATTTACATTTTCACATGCTTAAGTTGATGAATAACAATCTCATATAAGATCGTAATCGATCGACGAAGTTCAAGTTCAACTTATGTTCACATGTCTTGTGTTCTTACCTTTGAAACTCAATATTAGATTTCGTTGGAAAAATGAGTTAAACGCTTTAATTCTAATTTACTATGTTAGCAAAAGTGTAAATCACGTTGTCATTTGTTGAAAATTTAACCCATACTCATATTGTATGTATTTTACATTAATCTTTTATTGATGTTTTCTTATTTGAACTAAATTAGGCTCGAACCAAGCATAACATAATTCATATCCGAACTCATTCCAAGCTCAAGTTGGATTGAGCTCAAACTTAAGAAAACTCATTTGAGATTATTCGAACTTAAACTTATTAGTAGGCGGAGATAAAAGTGAATTTCGCCCATTGAAATCATGTTTGCCGGCCAAATAGCAAACACAACATATCCATGACTCAAACCAAAAATCTGGTGCAACCAACTACAACAGTTGGCACCACAAAATACATATTTTCAGAATGTTAACATCAGAACTTTAGCTCACCTAAAACAATTTCTGCCCAAATTTGGTAGTACAGCTAAAAAGAAAAAAAGAAAAGAAAAATGAAGAGGATATTGTGGGTTGCTGATATGGCAGCATCTAGGCCTTACAATTTCTCAGAACAATGCTCCCGAGTCCAAACAAAAGACCTCCGGTTCCCATTGTCTTCTTCTTTCTAGAACCCTCCTCCTCTCCCCTACTTAAAAAAGTGTAAAACCCTCACAAGTCACAAGGGTTTTT
Organism: Rosa persica; assembly: GCA_025331145.1. Taxonomy (NCBI): domain Eukaryota; kingdom Viridiplantae; phylum Streptophyta; class Magnoliopsida; order Rosales; family Rosaceae; genus Rosa; species Rosa persica. The sequence continues at coordinate 42,418,572 of WFKR01000004.1, read as the reverse complement.
ACACTCCAAAACACTAGCTGTGTTTGAAACCCAACACACCTTCTAAATTTAGGGCTCAATGGCTCCAGTCCTGAGCAGAAGCTTATCCACAGCCTCTCTTGCTTCACTTCCTTCCTTAACACTCAGAAATCCCAACAAGGCCTTGAACCTCAGAAGTGCCTTTGTGCCCCAAAATGGGCTCAGAAAGGGCTTCGCTTGCAGTGGTTTGAAATGGAGGCTTGAGACCCAAAATAGGCAGGTCACTGTTCGCTGCGATGCGGCGGTCGCCGAGAAAGAGGTCGCCGATACGCCCGGTGAGGAATTCCAGTACCAAGCCGAGGTGGGTTTCTCTCTGTTTCTACTAAAGTTTGGTTCTTTTTGGGTTCTGACTCAATTGGGTTCTGAAAGTTCTAGGCTTTTAGATGATTTGTGGTGTTATTGTTATATGGGCAATCAAAATGGATGCATTGGGTTTAAATTGTGGGGACTTTCTTCATAGTTGGGACTGTTTATAGTTTTTATTTTCTTTTTTGGCTTTTCGGATTTTAGTTTGTGAATTTTGAATTGAAAGCTGAGGACTTTGAAACTAATTACAGGTCAGTCGGCTAATGGATTTGATAGTGCACAGTCTATACAGCCACAAGGAGGTGTTCCTTAGAGAGCTTGTTAGGTAAGCTGAATATGCCTAGGCCTTGATAATTCGGGGAATATATAGAATTTGAATCAAATGATATGTGCATTATGGTTTTGTTGATATGCTAACTTTGTTTTGTTATAATGTTCTAGTAATGCAAGTGATGCTTTGGACAAGTTGAGATTTTTGAGTGTGACTGAGCCCTCGCTGCTTGGAGATGCTGGTGAGCTGCAGATACGCATCAAACCGGACCCGGAGAATGGGACCATCACTATAACGTATGCTGCTTCTAAATTTTTTTAATTTGATTGTTAAGTCTGTTTTGTTCCTTGATGGATTAGTGGAGATGATTGACATGTTGGTGTCTGAATTTCAGGGACACTGGTATTGGGATGACGAAGGAGGAACTCATCGACTGCCTTGGTACCATTGCTCAGAGTGGTACTTCAAAATTCTTGACGGCTCTGAAGGTCTCTCTCATAATGCATTGTTTTGCAGTCTACTGAATCTTGTATTTGTTTATTGATGCTTTTGAGTCTGATCTTTGTGCTTATGTTTTGTTAGGAAAATAAGGATCTTGGTGCAGACAACGGTTTGATTGGTCAATTTGGTGTTGGGTTCTATTCTGCTTTTCTTGTTGCTGACAAGGTGCAGTTTTGGTTTCACACTTATTTTAGTCTTATGCCTTGTAAAAATTATCTGTTCATAGTTGAGCTTCTAGTCTAGTTGCTAATTATTTTACATATTGTGCAAATCAGGTAGTTGTTTCTACAAAAAGCCCGAAATCAGACAAGCAATACATCTGGGAATCAGCTGCTGAGAGTAGCTCTTATGTGATTAGGGAAGAAACTGATCCAGAAAATATCATTACCCGTGGGACGCAGATCAAACTATATTTAAGGGTACCTTACCTCCTCCATTTCTCATTTCATGACATTTGGTCATTTTGCATGTGCCTGTGTTGTTTGTTGGCCATTGAATGTGTGTCCAGCTATTTATTCAATTCTTTTTTTCAACATTATGTCTGGATGGCCATCTTATATTTTTCTTCTTGCAGCCGGATGACAAGTATGAATTCTCAGAGCCTGCCCGGATCCAGAGTTTGGTGAAGAATTACTCGCAATTTGTTTCTTTCCCCATCTACACATGGCAAGAAAAGTCAAGGACTGTTGAGGTTTGTTTTCTTCTTGTAACAAACGTTTTCCCCTCTATAAATATAGCAGATTTCACAGTTCCACTTTATTTTCTTTCTAATGGTTAGATTGTTACTTCTTTTCTAGTTAAAAGGTGGTAATCAGAAAATTAATATTTCTTCAAAATGTTACTCTCTTGATAAGGTCTTCATTGTGTTGACCTTACAAAATAATCCTCAAGTTTGTGGTTCTTTATAAAAATCATGTGTACCCGTTCACTGAAAAATGAGTCAGTTAGCATTTTCGCCAGTACTAAGTTCAAACTTTTGGCAGGTTGAAGAGGAGGAAGAACCAAAGGAAGGAGAAGAACCAAAGCCAGAGGTAATTGACGTGCAACCTGAAGTGTAGGCAATATATGTTCTTTGAAAACATTGCATTGAACTTCATGTACTTGTTTATCAGGGTGAGAAGAAAAAGAAGACTATAACTGAGAAGTATTGGGATTGGGAATTAGCCAACGAAACAAAGCCTATATGGGTGAGTTGCATAGTATTATTGATTTCATGGTATATGTAATATAGATTCAGTATGATCTGTTTTCTAATGTTCATGTATAATCTTCTCATATATCTTGCATTGTTTTGCTTTTTGCAGATGCGGAGTCCAAAGGAAGTAGAAAAAGATGAGTACAATGAATTCTACAAGAAAACATTTAACGAGTTCTTGGATCCACTTGCTTACACTCACTTCACCACTGAGGTACTGAAATGACTGACTGTGTGTGTGTGTGGAAACTATAGCCCGATTTGGATGCTAACTCTACTTTGATATCTATGCAGGGTGAGGTGGAATTCAGGAGTGTTCTTTATATTCCTGGGATGGCGCCAATGAACAATGAGGATATAGCAAATCCAAAAACAAAAAACATTCGGTTATATGTGAAGAGGGTCTTTATCTCAGATGATTTTGATGGTGAACTGGTAAGTTTCTCCGTTCTAGAAACTGTACAAATTTGAGAATCCTTTTGAGTTGGTTCTTCTTTTTGTTTCATGTTCATAATGTTCTTTGTTAAGCATTAAGTCCATATTGTGATTTTATTTTGTGATGGAATAACAATTTGTATATTGAGTATGCTTGTGTTGACTGTTTAATGGGAGGTAATAGGGTATTTCTTGTTCTTTGTTGTTTTTGATCCGTATTGTTGTTTTATCCATCGTTAATAGAGTTGTGATCAGATGTCTGTTGACGGTCGGGCTATTTATCCATCATTAATAGAGTTGTGATCAGATGTCTGTTGACAGTCGGGCTATTTTAATGGTCTTTGATAGTCTATTTTATTTAAATACGTATAATTTGTCTTATTGTAAATTATATGCACATCCACATGCTTATCATCTCAAAATACTGTTTGCCACTGCAGTATACTGATTTATCCTTTTTGCAGTTTCCAAGATACCTGAGCTTTGTAAAGGGTGTGGTGGATTCGAATGATCTTCCTCTTAACGTTTCCCGAGAGATTCTTCAAGAAAGTCGAATTGTAAGTCTACTATTTTTGCTAAAGTTTTGAGAGCATCTCCATATTGATACTGTTTGTCAGTTCTTATGTGATTAGATTTGTAGGGAACATGACGTATGTTCATACTTTATGCCAACCGATTTCAGGTAAGAATCATGAGAAAGAGACTTGTAAGGAAAACATTCGACATGATTCAAGAACTCTCCGAAAGTGAAAATAAAGAGGTTGGTGGTAGCTATTTATATGTTAGCTTTTTGTTCCAGCTGAAAATTGATATTGACTTGGAAAATTGTTGACATGATCCCAGGATTACAAGAAGTTATGGGAGAACTTTGGCAGGTTTCTGAAGTTGGGTTGTATTGAGGACTCTGGAAATCACAAGCGCATAACACCTCTGTTGCGGTTTTACACTTCAAAAAGTGAGGAAGAACTGACGAGTTTAGATGAATATGTTGAAAACATGCCTGAGACCCAGAATGCCATCTATTACTTGGCAACAGACAGTCTGAAAAGTGCAAGAAGTGCTCCATTCTTGGAAAAGTTGGTTCAGAAAGATATTGAGGTATGTATCATGCTAACTTTGATCGGTAAGGAATAATGTTGACATGTTCACCTTTTCAGTTTGTAAGCTAGTGATAGAAAAGACAAGATGATATGTTCACCCTTTCAAATTTTTTCCCCTCTTTTATTATGGTGACTGTCTCCCCAGGTTGCTGATGTTGATCCTTTTTCTTAGGTTTTGTATTTAGTTGAACCTATTGATGAAGTGGCCATCCAGAACCTACAAACCTACAAAGAAAAGAAGTTTGTGGACATTAGCAAGGAAGATTTGGAACTTGGTGAGTACCTTCTCCCTGTTGTTTTTCAGCACTTGATTCAGCATGTAAACAATGTTTCTGGAAACTTATTTCACTATATCGAATTTTGAGGCATATGTCTCATTATCTTTCTCATAATTCTCACCAAAATTTATGAACCAGGTGATGAGGATGAGGTCAAGGACAGGGAGACTAAACAAGAATACACACTGCTTTGTGATTGGATAAAGCAACAACTTGGTGACCAGGTTGCGAAAGTCCAAGTCTCGAAGCGTCTAAGCTCATCTCCTTGTGTGCTTGTTTCGGGCAAGTTTGGATGGTCTGCTAATATGGAAAGGTAGATTTTGCCTTAAATGATACATATTCAGACCAGTGCTATTAATAGCTGCCTTCCCTTTCATGATTATGATAAAAATAATAATTAATTTTTTTTTTTTGCTTTTACAGATTGATGAAAGCCCAGGCACTTGGAGATACTTCAAGTTTGGAGTTCATGAGAGGAAGGAGAATAATGGAAATTAACCCAGATCATCCTATCATTAAGGACCTGAATGTAAGTTCATCTCTGTTGGTTAGTTTGTAATAAAGTAGTGCCATTAGAGTCCTCACCTAAAATATTTCCAATGTATGAAAAGCATGAAAAAGAAAATTGAAAGAAAAACGTTTCATGTTTCTGGATCCTTGGGTTTCAAAAATTACTGGATTGACAACTGGCAATTGTTGTTTCCACCACAGGCTGCTTGCAAGAACGCCCCTGAGAGCACTGATGCCAAGAGAGCTGTAGCCCTCTTGTTTGACACAGCATTGATCTCCAGTGGATTCACTGTAAGGGCGAACTCGTCTTTTACTTTCTTCTGCCATCAAGCAATCATAACTAGCTTAATGTGATCCTTACCTTTTAAACCATTAATGATTGCAGCCCGACAGCCCAGCAGAGTTGGGAAACAAGATATATGAGATGATGGCAATGGCCCTTGGAGGAAGATGGGGTAGACTGGAAGATGAGGAGGCAGAGGCAGAGGCAGAGGCAGCAGATGACAATGCCGCAGAATCTGATGCAAGCACTGGTGAAGCCTCTGAAGCAGAAGTAGTTGAAGCATCAGAAGTGAGGGCTGAGAGCGATCCTTGGAGTGAATAAATGTGTTTGCTGAAATCATCTATTACAAAAATTTTGGCAGTATTTATTTGCTTAGTGTTTAGGAAGCATAAAGTTTGGATGGGGAGTAAGGTGTTGCTTTTGTTGAAAAATAATGACAGTTACTACTGATAAGTTCATGTATTGGGTCCTAGAATGAATTAAGAGGTCCTTTATAAGCTCATGTGTACGTTTTCTCCATCAATAGTCTACTGAAGCGTTCAATTTCATTAACCCTTTTGCAAATTCTTTTTGTTTACATTAGAATTAGAATTTAGTTCAATGCATATCAACCCCCAGAAACATGGTTTAGGCTTAATGAAGAGTGGGGAGAAATGGTAATTGGGACTAGAATAAAAATGAAAGACATCTATTGTTATATCTAAACGTGGCCACTTTTGAAGCACTAAGATCCTTAAGTCGGATCGTTTATATTTACGATACACATGAATGACTAAAAGAGCACACGATTAATGATATACATGGATGAGCGCACACGTAATTGATTTTTATGTTAAAGAATAGGATAAATTTTATTATACAGCGGTGATGTAAGTAAACCAACATATCTAATAAATTTCAACCGTTGATATTCAGATTCAATTTTTTGTAATAATAAAAAAATATACTTAAGCCAATGAGAGTTGGTTTAGTTGGCAAGGGCAGACTTGAGGTGTGGGTTTACACAAGTTTGATCCCTGCTACCAACAATCTCTTATTTGGTGGGCAATCTAGAAAATGTCCTGCATAATTCCATACCCAATGGGTTGGACTCGGATACTGACCAGTTTCGTAAGTCCTGTTGGGTTGAGGTCGTAGGTTTATCCTGACCCTTGTGATGTAGGGAAGCCTCCCTCTTACCTAAACTTTTTGTTAAATATATATATATATATATATATATATTTAATATTATCTAATCGTCTAATCGTCTATAATTGTCTGTATAAGTATACGTTGGTGTACTAAACACCCTCTTAAAAAATTAAAGTAAAAATATTTAAAACACAAATTTTTTTGAGTGTAAAGTGAGTTTCATTAAAAACAGTGTTCAAACTCAAAACCTGTAATTAATCTCAGTACATATCCCGGATCCCCAGCATAACGAAACTTAAAATTAACATCATGGATCAGCCCAATTAGCTAAACGGGTGAACCCGAAAGCTTTCTCTCTAGAGTCTAGAGAGAGAAGCGTAGGTTTAAGCAGGGTTTAAAGGGCGGCCACTCCGCACTCACCAAATTTTTGCTCACTACCCAAAACTCCTCTTGATCCTTCTCTCCAAAACCCAATTTCGTATTCATCTTTATTCATACTCCCAATTCAACCATTGTTTTGATGTACTTGATCGTATTTCCTCTCTGTATTTTTCGGCCACAACTCGATTTAGCTTGTCAGAACTAATCATTTAGTCTGCAGATTTTACTGGGTTTGGGTAAGCATGTGGAGAACCCTAGCCAAACGAGCTGCTTCTTCTTCTTCTTCAACAAAGACCAAGCTTTTCTCTCCCTCTCCATTCAGCTCTGCTCTGAAACTTTCTCAAGAATCGAGCTTTTTGGAGAAAACCAGGCATTTTGAGGCTCGGGTCTGCAGAAATTATGTGTCTTCGTTGATGGGTTTAGGGCAGATTGGTGCCACGTCGTCCCAGAAAGACGAATTGGGCAGACCCAGTTTGCTGAATCCGAGTTACCCTTCTGGGTTTGGGAGATGGTATGCTACTTCTGCCGAGGCTATTGCTTCCACGGATGAGGAATCTGGGTCTGAAGAGATTCAGGAAATGCTGGAGGATTTGGTTAGGGAGAACAAGGTAGAGTCGCATTTAAGGCACCCCAAGAGGTTGGTTAATGGAATGGGAGCTGGAAAATATGGCATTCTGAGAAAGAGGCAGTTAAAAATTGAGACTGAGGCTTGGGAAGATGCGGCCAAGGAGTACCAGGAGCTTTTGGCTGATATGTGTGAGCAGAAGCTGGCGCCGAATTTGCCTTATGTGAAGTCATTGTTTCTGGGGTGGTTTGAGCCATTGAGGGATGCCATTGCCGCCGAACCGGCGACTTGGGCCGGTAAGAGGGTGCATATCAGACCCAGCCATGCTCCATTCTTCGAACTGTTGCCGCCGGATAAGATGGCTGTTATTACAATGCATAAGTTGATGGGGCTGTTGATGACTAACAGTGGTGGAGTTGGGTCTGTCAAGGTGGTTCAAGCTGCTTGTGCAATTGGTGAAGCCCTTGAGAATGAGGTTTGTGAGCTTGGGATTTTGCTTGTTTTGTACTCTCGTCTTTGCTTTTTTTTTTTTTTTTTTTTTTTTTTTTTAATTTTGTGCAGTTAAAAAGTTATGTAGTTGGTCACAAGTCTGCTGAAGTATGAGCTTTTGGCTAGAATTTGCATTTTAGTTTGTGGAAAGCTATTAGTTTTTGATGTTTGTAGAAACTCCTAGTAGGCACACAAATTGAACTAACATTTTCTGGGATTGCTGGATTCACAATGTCATAGATTAAGTCCTTTGAGCTCCCAAGACTAATGGAAAGCTTTGCATGCTAATTTAGCACTCAGTCAGCTGGCTTATCTAAGTATTAGTGACTCTGTTTCCAATTGCTGTTGGTTTTGATTTTTGAAGTTAATAAGAATGTAGTTTGACAATTATGTGCCAGGTTAAGATACACAGATTTTTGGAGAAGACAAAGAAGAAGAGCATTGTGATCAAGAAACCTGAAGCTGAATCTGATATTGTGACCAGTGAACAAGAGAAACTTACCAACAAACAGGAGCAAGAGAAACTAACCAAAGAACAGGAGCTAGAAAAACTAACCAAAGAACAAAAACTGAGGAAAAAGGTTACAAAGTTGCTAAAAATGCAGAAGCTTCAGCGAGTAAAGGAAATTGTGAAGGAACAAGACGGCTTAAAGCCATGGGGTCAAGAAGCTCATGTTAAGGTTTGTAACGATGATAGATTAAAATTCCAAACTATCTTGTTATTATTTCTGTTAAATTATGTTGGTGCTTTTACTTGCCAGGTCGGCTGTCGATTGATTCAGTTAATGATGGAAACAGCTTATATACAACCTGCACTTGATCAATTAGGAGATGCTCCGCCTGATATTCGCCCGGCATTCGTGCATACCCTTAAGACTATAACTAAAGAGGCACAGTAAGAAAGATTCGATCTTTGTTCTACTTAACCTTCTTCCTCTTTCATATTATCTGTCTCTCTCAGTCCCTCCCTCTCTCATTTTACCTTCTGGTGATTTTTTTCTTTTTTCTTTTTTAATAGGAAGACCAACAGGAGATATGGTGTTATTGAATGCGACCCATTAGTTCGCAAAGGGATGGAGAAAACAGTAAGTAGAACAGTTCTTGCTGGTTTACCAATATTTCCTGTATTCTTATGACAGTACTGCAGTGGCAGTTATCCTTTTTCCATTATTCTTGTTCAACAGTGTATCTATGAGGAGTAATAGCTCCACTAACTTTTTTTTTTCAATGATCTGTTCTATCCAATCAGGCAAGGCACATGGTCATTCCTTATATGCCAATGTTGGTGCCTCCACTTAACTGGACAGGGTATGCACTGTAAATCAGATATAATTGTCTTCATTTTTGCAGCATTTAGATAAGTTAAACCGCTTAGCACTAGTAGTAGTACTACTAGTACAACCTTGGTTTAGTATTTTGTTATCGGTAGATGTTCATTTCAAGCAACTAGCTAGGGTAACACAATTGATTTTAGCCAATTTTTATAACCCTATTGTTATTTTTTGGCAGGTATGATAAAGGAGCATATTTATTCTTACCATCCTATGTTATGCGAACTCATGGAGCGAAACAACAGCGCCAAGTTGTTAAATCAACTCCTAGGAAGCAATTAGAACCTGTTTATGAGGTATCCGTAGAATCTATTACTTTTAGTTTCTCTGTGCTATCTGTTCCTGTCTTTAGTATTAGTGCCTCCTTGTTGCTCACAAGACAGCCATAAACTTTTCCACAATCCAGGGTTTCTGACTTGTATGGTTTGGCACATCTAATCTTTTGATTGTTCTCTGTATTAGGCCCTGGATACTCTTGGAAATACCAAATGGAGGATAAACAGAAGGGTGCTTGGTGTAGTGGACAGGATATGGGCTAGCGGAGGCCGTCTTGCTGACTTGGTTGACCGTGAAGATGTGGGTTACATTTACTGGAATTTGGTTTTCATGTTATGGAGACTTCATTGCATTTCTGTAATTCAATATTAATGTTTGTTTCTTTATCTTGGTTCTTTCTATCACTAAATGATCCAAGATTACTTTTCTTTTTCCGTATTAAATAGGTTCCTTTGCCTGAAGAACCAGACACAGAAGATGAGGCAGAAATGAGAAAATGGAAATGGAAAGTTAAAGCTGTGACAAAGAAGAATAGTGAGAGGCACTCACAGCGTTGTGATACAGAACTTAAACTTTCTGTAAGAATCATTCTCGTAAGCTAAGTGATGTAGTATGATTGGATACTTTGATATTGACTTTCACTGAATGGGAGCAGGTAGCTCGAAAGATGAAGGACGAGGAAGGCTTCTACTATCCGCACAATCTTGATTTCCGTGGTCGTGCCTACCCCATGCACCCATATCTAAACCATCTTGGTTCTGATATGTGCAGAGGCATCCTGGAGTTCGCAGAGGGACGTTGTCTTGGAAAATCTGGCTTACGCTGGTTGAAGATACATCTGGCAAATTTATATGCTGGTGGAGTTGACAAGCTCTCCTATGATGATCGAGTAGCATTTACGGAAAACCATGTAGACGAAATTTTTGATTGCGCAGACAGACCTCTTGAAGGAAGGCGTTGGTGGTTGGGTGCGGAAGATCCTTTCCAATGCTTGGCAGCATGCATTAATCTCACTGAAGCATTGAGAAGCCCCTCACCGGAGACTACCATTTCTCATATGCCTGTTCATCAGGTACTTGACCTCTCAGCATAGTCAAATCATAATCTGCCAGAAATTATTACTCCATTCTCTTAGATCAGGTAATACCAAAATTGTGAATTCTACATGGTTATCTACAGTTGCATCACTGAAAAAGAAGTCACTTTTTCCTTTGGCTGTAATAAAATAAGATAGGCAAAAGTTTAGTTTTCTAGGGACTGAATTGTAAGGTACCAAAGTGATTAAATGCATGGATGGAACTAAACTGGGTACTGATCAGAAAATATGACAGATAAGCAAGCGTTTTAGCAATAGTGATACTGAGAAAGCCACTTATTCCTTGTCCAAACCGTTCACTTTTATTGAAGTTGGGCGGCTATCGGTCCTCTTTCGTGCTTTGCTATGCTATATTGTAATTTCGTAGTTGGTATTGATGGTTTTCTTATCTCGAAAAATTGATCTTAGTTTCTTCTTTTCTGTTGCAAGGATGGTTCATGTAATGGTTTACAACACTATGCTGCTCTCGGAAGGGACAAGGTATGAACTTCTCTTAAATAGAACTTTAAAAAGGTGGTGCTGCACTAGGACGCTCTTAAAGTTTGGTATTCCAAATTTATAATACCAGTTACGCAACACTTAATAATGCTACAAAAAGAAAGAAGAAAGCAAAAGGGGCAATTTTTTCACTTTTCATTAATTTCTTTAATGTAATATCTTTCTCAGCCAGGAAAAAAGAATTCAGGAATTCGTTATTGGACTGTTTATACTTTATAGCTCACATGTCCTTACATTTTTGATTAAAAACTCATCGTTTTTCAGCTTGGAGCAGCTGCTGTAAATCTTGTTGGAGGAGAGAAACCGGCTGATGTTTACTCAGGAATTGCTGCCAGGTCTCTCTCTCTCTCTCTCTCTCTATATATATATATATATAAACATATATATTCTCAGCTATAAATTTTTCCTTCCTTTTCAGTTGTGTAGTTTGGTGCATTATTATTATTATTATTATTTTAATATTGGTTCACTTAAATATGTAGAAATCTTCGGAGCCAGCAGCCTGGTTCATTTCCCTAATGATCTATTTTTTGCTGAAAGAGCAAAAGAAGTATCAACATCTGTTGGTTCTATAGGAACATGACACCATCATTGATTTAGCTACTACATTTTTTAATTTTGTGCAGGGTACTCGATATAATGCGCACAGATGCAGAGAAAGATCCAGCCAGTAATCCAAATTCATTGCACGCTAGGCTTTTAATTAATGAGGTTAATATTATTAATAGTATTTGCATTGGTATGAATTCTTTTATTGGACAATGAAACTGGTAGCCAGCATAACAAGGTTAAATACATCAGAAATTGTTAAAGTTTTGTCTTATTGTCTTAGTTTTGATGATGTTAAACAACTGATTTGGCTTTCATTGTCACAAAAAAAAAAAATTTATTCTGTCCTTGTTTGTCCAACTGCTACATTTCATGCTTCTAATACTTTGCTCTTGTAATTTGAAATTTTAGGTCGATCGTAAATTGGTGAAGCAGACAGTTATGACCTCTGTATATGGTGTTACTTATATTGGTGCACGCGATCAAATTAAGAAGAGATTAAAGGAGCGTGGTACCATAGCAGATGACGCGATGCTGTTTGCCGCATCTTGCTATGCTGCTAGAGTAAGTGAATAAAACTTTATTAGTATGTGTCTATGTTCTTATACTGAAGTCTGTACTGATTAATGTGCTGTCTACAGACCACCTTGACTGCCCTAGGAGAGATGTTTGAAGCTGCAAGAAGTATTATGAGTTGGCTTGGTGAATGTGCGAAGGTTTGTCTTATTTACTTTGTAAAATTATGGGAATGGTGTAGTTGGTCCTGGTCCGGCTGGTGTCAGGGTAGGATCTGGTTAGGAGAATATTGATTTCCGTTGATGTGAATTGCTTATCTTAATGAGCAAAGCGAAGTCAACTTTGATCTATTCTGCAGTTATGTTTTTAGTTCTATTTACTTAGACATATATAGAATCTGGTGGAACTTGAACCAAACTTGTGGTTGGCCTTTTTCATTTTAATTCAGATCCGGGGCTCATTTTGTCTAACAATTCTGGAGAATCATAATTTTTGGGTTCACTTGAGATAAAGCTTATACTCAAATGGTCAAATCATAGAAGATAGGGCCATTAACTCCTGAGCTAGGCTTTTCCTTCTGTAAATATGGGGGCTTTTCATGGCTGGTGCATTGAGCTTTATATAAGGCTTAACTTTGGGTAAATTTACTTGCTTTAGTAAGATTCCAACAGAGTGATTGGGAACCTTGGTGAAGTTATAGACGAACATTATTAGGAACTCATAATGTGAGAAAGTTTCAATGTTGTAGGTGCTGTGTTGGTTTGTATGTGTTCTCAATTCTTTTGCATTTGAAGTATAAGGGATGTTCTCTCTTGCCTGTTCTTTGGAGCATAATATCTGAAATATCATACTTTATGCTTCTTTTAAATTTTTCTACTTGAAATTATTAGTTGTTAAATATGATGTACAAGTACTGACTGCTGTGATCAAACATAATAGGTGATAGCTGCAGAGAATCATCCAGTTCGCTGGACCACACCCCTTGGACTTCCTGTTGTACAACCATACCGCCAATTAGGAAGGCATCTTGTAATACTTCAACAACTTTCCATTACTTGAAATGTGTCCACATATTATTATAGGACTTCGAGGCAAAAAAAAAATCAATGTCAGTATCTCATTAAGGTGCCACTTTGAATTATATGCAGATTAAGACTTCCCTTCAGGTGTTGACATTACAGAGAGAAACGGACAAGGTCATGGTTAAACGGCAGAGGACAGCCTTTCCCCCCAATTTTGTCCACTCCCTTGATGGATCCCACATGATGATGACTGCTCTTGCCTGCAAGAAGGCAGGCTTAAATTTTGCAGGTGTCTACTGAATTCTCATTCTCATTCTCGCTCTTTCTCTCTCTCTCTCTCTCTCTACTGAATTCTCTGTCATATAATTATTTTATTTCCATATACTGTTGTTGATTACAGGAGTACATGATTCATATTGGACACATGCAAGTGACGTTGATGAAATGAATAGGATACTGAGAGAAAAGTTTGTTGAACTCTATGAAAGACCAATACTGGAGAATGTGAGTTCATTTACATGAAATATTTTTTTTTAACTTCAAATAAAGATCAGAAAACCTTGATTGGTTTGGTGGTTTGTTAATTTTTGTGTGTCTGTGTGCTCGCTCGCACACTTAATTCTTGTTTCCGTTAGGTTAGGCTTACCATATCTGCCTTCATTTTCGAGATTTTGCTTGCTGTAAAACTAGGAATGATGATTATAAAAGAAAGAAAAAAAAAAGAACGACAAAAATCTGAGTTATTGGGATTTTGATTGAAATATAGTTATGAAAATTTTCTTGTATTTACGTTGTTTTAGTTGCCTTAGTGTTGGTGAAGTTTGATATGTGAAAGTTCAAATTTGTGAATGAAATACATCATTGGCGTATGACTAGTGAAAGAGAAGTATGCCTTTCAGTGAGCCTAACAAATTCGTTGATTATTACTTTTATGTTTACAGTTGTTGGAGAGCTTTCAAAAGTCTTTCCCCACCATTAATTTTCCTCCCTTACCGGATCGCGGAGACTTTGATCTCAGACAGGTTCTCGGATCTGCTTATTTCTTCAACTAGTATGAGCCGGATGATTGCTTGCAGTGCCCCTCATTCATGGACACAAGTTTTGTCATGATGAGTTTTGAACCCCTGTCAAGGAGAGATGGTTCAGAAGAAAAAAAAGAGCTTGATGGTTCAGGAGAGCTGGCAACCATTTCCTGCTTGTATCCTTGTACATATCTAGATACAGTAGCTGGAAATAACTCACAGGACTCGTCTGTCTTCTGCATCCGCTATTTGTAAGGATTCAAAATAAGATGGTCAACAGCCTGCAGTATTTGTTGAAAGAACAGCTCCATCGGTGTAATTCAGAGCATGTTAAATGATCAACCTTCAACCTTGTCAGAATGCTGGTGAGTTGATGAAACAGATGGGCAACCGATGGTATATGTACGCTAGGGAGATTACTATTTAAATGAAGTTGGTTAGTGTAGGTTGGGTGGATTTATGATTATTATTGGCTTGCATGCATAGAAGGTCAACACAATTGTTGTCAGAGTGTTTTTTGTTAGGATCTGTACATTAATCTTTTGTATTCATTTATAGGTAAGTGTAAAATAAGTCCCTGTACTGATTCTTGTTTGTTCGGATACTTCATATAAAGTGAACATTGCACAGTTTACCTAGAAGTACCACCACTGATCTTTGGTCTGCGATCTAATATTCTGACAAGTGTGCTGCATTGAGAAAACAGAGCTGAAGATGACAAGCAGATGCGACTTGGAAGATGAATCATGTCAATCACGACTATTTTTTGTTTTCATTCTTTCAAGTTTGTATAGAAAATATGTTAAACGCTATGCTCAGATGTTAAAATTTCCATTTCTAATATCATTATAGAAGCTCCTCAACAATTTTCAGTCTTCTTCACTGTAGATCAGTCGATCTTTGCTGCACTCTTCAACGTACTCTCATTTTTGAACTCTCGATCTCAATCTAGTTTTCATATTTCTTTGCTTCGACTTCAAACCTTCGCTCTTATGACCCCATTTGACCTATAGCTTTGGGATTGAATTCTCTATTTCAGAAATTTGTTGCTACTTGTTAGTGAAAAAGTTACAATATCTGAGCTTAAAAGACATGGCAGTAAAGGCTACTTTCTCACATTATATCTGCAAAAATATAATACAGATGCCGGTGGCAACATGTTCAAATACAAGGGATTTTCTCTCTCGCTTATCATAGGCATGTACACTAATCTCCAAGGAATATCCAGTGGTTCAATTATCATAGGCATCTGCACTAAATTTCCAAAGAAACTCCAGCGTTTTTCTGGGTTTCAAATGGCCATGCGGCCATGCAGTGTCAGTATGTTACATAATTTGTTCATCTAACAAAAGAATCCTCTTGGTCCTTTATGCCTTTGAATGAACAATGCAAGCTCACGCATGAGGGGAGACATTCTTTTTGAACAAGGCCACGGCATCACTGTATATTGCTATCAAATTTGCGAACACAGCAAGGCCAATCATGAAAACAGATAAGGTCTTGTCCTTTGATGTTGCTATGCCATGCCGGTCCCTGAATCACAAAATTTGAGATCAGAATGTGGGATATCACAATGTCGGGATATAGCTTTGATTGAATTGCAAGTGTCAGCCTGTATATAATCCTAGTTTTGAAATTTATATACATCTAAAGAGACTTGAGCATAACTAGCGACTCATCTAGAGAATTCACATATTTGACTCATTTGCGCCCATCATGGCTCAAATGGAAAATAGAAACAGTCGAATGTCACAGAATTTACCTTAGAACAATAGCAGCAGGGAAGATAAATCCAATGCAAACTGTGGCAGTCGCTCCAGTAAACTGGAAAACATCCCAGATGCTTGGAATGAAGTTTGCGCCCAAGAAGATAACAGAAATGAGTCCGAAGGTGACTAATGCAAACCTACGATTATCAAAATCCAAAGGCCTAGATGAAGGAAAGAAGAGGTCATCGAAGTTGATTCGCAGTGGATGAAAGATAATAGGAAAAACAAGCATAAGGTGCAGGGCATAGCTGATGCGGACAATATCACTGAGCAAAGAGCTGTAAGGGATGCCAAGGTCGGTGTCAAAGTTGGCTAACACATCATCAAGGGTTGAGTCCCCAAACAGGAGGAACCCGAAAAGGCTGGTCAGTATGTAGACAGAAGAGCACAATATTAGTGATGTCCGCACAACCGGTTGAATCATGCTGGACTTCTTAAGCTCATTGTTGATCGTATGCACTGCAGGAAAAAAAAATTCTCATCAAGTTTTATGCTTTTCCACTAGCAAGAAAATTTGGACATTGTGTTGGATCAGCTAGCATACCATTGTAGTGGCAGATGAAGGCCGTCACAAGAACAGGAACAACTGTGAAGAGATTCCACACTGACGTAAGATCAGTCAACACAGGAAGCAACCTGGGCATGGAAATATCTCCATGAGAAATTTTAACAGCTGTGATTCCTGCAGTAATGACTAGAAAAACGCCTGCCAGCCCAACTGCTAAAGTAGATGAGTATCTCAATGAATCTGCAAGGATTAAAAAAGAAAAGAAAAAAAACACTAAATTACATCAAACTTGCAAGACAATCACCACATAAATTTTACAGAAATTCTTGATTTTTAAGTCCTATCTATTCCACCAATCCCATTCTTTCATAACTAGCTCAAGAAACAATTCTAACCATGAGGGAACACTGCTTCAATTTATAACAAATTTCTTATGTCACTCAAGACTTTCAAGACTACCACCTAGTCCAACAACAACTACTGGTCCTTTTGGGCAGTTAAAATTTCACAAAAGAGCCAGAGCCAAATATTTACCTATTCGCTTCAGGGATACCAACGGAGCAAACACGAAAATCGTTGAAACAAACAGAACGAAAAGACGCCCATTCCACCAGTTTTCACCAAACCACCCTTCCAACACTCCAGTATGGTGAGCTCCACTCGACGCAGTTCCAGACAGCACATCCCCTAATCAAGTAAGTAGACCAAAACAGACAGTCACTACATTTTCACTTGCAGTCAAATTGCAAGAAACACAGACATGGCCAAAACAATCCATTAAGATCAGTACCAAGAATTAAGAAAAATAAAGTTATAGAAGGAAATATATCCATGGAAACCCAACAATCACCTAATCAATTCACATGGAAAGTAGACCAAGATGAAAGCTACTTCTTTTACTTCCAGTCAAATCTCAACAAAACACAGACATGGTACGTAACTATCACCATGGATCATTAACCCAAGAATCAAAATTTCTCACCAAGTATGATCATGTAAACAATGAGAGTCCCAGCATTGTTGACCAAGATACACATCTGAAACACAACCTTGCCACCTCTTCCAAAAGCATCCCCCATAACACCTCCAAACGACGCCGCATTGCCGGCCCTACTGAACCTGAGCAACATCTCCACGGCTGCCTCAGTCAAAACCGCAACCAACACGATCATCCCAATCCCGACGCCGAGGCCCAGCACCTTCATCGTCGCCGGCAAAGCCATGATCCCGGCCCCAATAATCGTCGTCGACAGATTGAACACCGCGCCGGAATACGACCCGCCGTTGATTTCCTCATCTGGGTTTTGCAGCAGTGGACTGTCCTCGTTACTGGGTAGCTTGGATTCCGGTAAAGACTCGGTCTTTTCGTCGCCGATGGTCATTTCTTGAAGCTCAGGTTACAGTGTGTGTGAAAAGAGTCAAAGACTGAAGCTTTGTTGGTTTTTTCTTTTTTTTTTCTTGCGGAAAATAGTCGCTGCTGTTATCTTGGAGAATGGTACACACGTAAGAGACGCCTTGGGTTCTTATCCAATGGCGGCTCTGTGTTAAAGCAGAGACGAATACGGTTCTGTCTTGTAGTAATGATGGTTCTGTCTTAATACGTACACCCAATCATTCACTGTATTTATATACGTAACGTGGATAGTGTGGTCCGCCGGTTTTTGTTTGTTACCAGGTGGTGGGTGGTGGCGACGACGTTTGATTTCTATTGGCCGGAAGGTCCACGTGGACAAATTTGTTTAGTTTCTCGTGCCCCGCTTCCAGGTCGGAGTTCGAGAAGGATGCTGAACTGCGACGCCCGCCATGAATTTGGGGATGATGCAGTGTATGCATCTGATTTTTATGATGTATGAGCTATGAAGTTTAAATGAGTGACAGTTAAAATTATGGGAATATTAACCAAATTTTTATAACAAAATTATGAAATTAAAACAAGTAAAGCTATTGAATCACATAAATAAGCAAGTCATACTTATTGTTTAGTCAAAATAAATCATACTTTTATGTAATTCAATAATTTTATTTGGATCTTTAGTCATACTTATGGTTTAGTCGGTATAAGTTGTATTAATTTTAGTTATCCACAAACTAAAACAAATAGAATTATTAAAAGGGTTTATGTTCATTTACCCAATTTTTAGGGATTTTTTTCTCACTTACCTCATTAAGTTTTTTTTTTTAATTCTTACTTACTCAAAATACTCTAAAGAAGTCTTCCTTAATACCCCATTAAATTTTCTTTTTGTTTTTTGTTTATTTTTTAGACTATTTTACCCTCATCCATTTGTTACTTAGAGAGAGAGAGAGATTATAGGAGACTTCGCCGGAACCCCGTCACCTACTGTCGGATTTCGGTCACCCGCCGCCTGATTCCGGTCAACTTTCGCCGGAATACTATCATCAGGCACTGGCCGCCGCCCACCGGACTTTTCTGAAAACCTAGCCAGAGGTCCCCAAAGAGGTCTTCGGATATCTCATAAGTCGCCGGAAAGGTTTATTGCCCACAATAGACGTCTATTGCCCTCCAATAGACCTGTATTGCCCCCCAATAGAACTTTCTTTCGCCAGAATGGGAACCAATCTCTCTAAAATTAGACAAATAAAACTTTGATTAAAGAAAAAAACGAGGAGATTATATCAATTCAAAACGTCTATTGCCCGCCCTCCAAATAAACTTTTAACAGATCTCTATTGCCCTACAATAAAACCTTTTCATTTTTCTTTTTTTCATTCATTTTGGGCCTAATGCCCACAATTGACTGAAGAAAAAGTGATTTGGGCACCCAGAATTGATTTGCATCATCTCTTTCCAGTACCAGAAGAGCCAGCAATGATCAGAAAGAAGCAACCTTACCCGGCGGCGAGGTTGAATGGGTCAGCATTCAATGCACAAAAAAATTGATTCCAGCGGCGACCCGACCCTATCGCGGGCCAAGCCCGAGATGGTGGGGCGCTCGATGTCGTCGACAGAGCCCTACTGCCGTTCCGCAAATCGTCCGGTCCAAATTGAACGACGTGGTTCGTGGGAGGAAGAGAGAGAGGGCTTCCTGTTGGATTCACTGGTTCTCGGATCGTGCACCATTAGATCGTTGCTGGTTCTCAAATCGTGCACCTTCAGATCGTCGCTGGCTCGATCGTACCTTGTCTTCGATCATTGTCTTCTTCTTCAAAGGCGCCAACGAGCTCGTAAACTCTGCAATGGCGTCATTTCGGTTTGTAATGATACCATTGTGGTTTTGCCGGAGCTCCGGCGTTGATATCTCAAAGAGAGAGGGGGAGAGAGAGAGAGAGAGATTGATGTATGGACGCAGGTTCTCAATTATACGGAGGTGAAATTGTCATTTTACTTGAAATTGGATAAGAATGAATAAAAATCTATTGATGGGGTAAGTGAGATAATTTTGACCAATTTTGGTGCTTTGGGTCAAAGACTCTTATTAAAACACCTCTACAGTTACGATTTATTGAAACACAACCCAAATTTAATCAGAAAAAGTAGGAAACTAAAACAATTAAAGTTATCGAATCACACAATCGCGCAAGTCATACTTGATGTTTAGTCGATATAAGTCATACTTTTGGGTGATCCAATTATTTTATTTGGATCTTTAATCATATTTATTGTTAATTATCATAAGTCATACTAATTTTAGTCATCCATAAACTAAAACGAACAAAATTATTAGATCACAGTAGCTAATCTTCAGAACACACAAAACATCTTATAACTGTCTAGGCATCTACTACTCTATTTTTGACGTCCAACTTAGTTCCGACAACTCATTTAAGATCGCAAGAGAGTCCATCAAGGCTAAAGAATATATAGAACACATAAGATAAAAATTAAGAAGTAATAAAAGAAAATAACGATGAATTATTGTCACTAAAAATAATGCATATTTTAGCTTGACCAATAGAGTTTCATTTCTAGGTCTTGGGATTCAGAATCCAAAAGAAAAGGTCTACCTTACCTTGTTAAAGTTGAATACCATTCATGATTTTTAAAACTATGTTCTAGGAAAAATACATCTCTTGAAGAAAATTATTTGTCAAGCTAATGCACCGAGTCAGTAACTCTGCATATAATAATCATGCAATGCCATTTCAACTCAATCCTATTGGCATTAATTTTTGGAAACAATGACTATGTGCACCATTAACCAATACCGGTTGCTTTCTTCATTATGTATAATCATCAGAAAGAAACTTAAAACCAAACCAGAAGTGACTGCTTGCTGACCAAGTCTTGTTCCCAGCTGCTCTTGTACACAGATATAAACAGTGACTGTTAGTCGAAAATTTCATCTTTCAAACCCCTTCTGCAGATTATGTTAGCACTTTGGATTTGTAGGTTGGGGTTCAGAGCAGGAAGGCCATAGTGCAGAACTACTCCAATTGATGTCGGTACGAGCTTTTTAATGCATATGAGATTTCCTTTTAGTTTTTATGTGTCTGACAATTGAGTTCTGGGAAGTTTTTCACAAGCCTATACACGCAGTGGAATTATCTGCTATTAGTAAGCACAAAAAAGCCATGAAGACAATATATGTGTTATGACAAATCCATAGGCAGGAGTTTTCCGAAGCTCACTTTTCCTAAGTAGCATTAGAATGATCGAAACATGTCATTTTCATATAAAAACATGAAGTATTAAAGTAATTAACCTTGTAAATCATGAATTTTATTGCTGGAAGAAGATCTATATCCTATATACATAGCACTAGTTGCTATAGAAATGGTAAAATTTTAGCATAAATGTAGTGAAAATGACCTGTGTTGTTCTTGGCCTTCAGCTCAAGGAATATGGAAGTCCAATTGAGAGTCTTGCAGAGTTCATATTGGCTTCCATTTCTGAGATCACAGTACTGGTACTAAGCATAGCGGTGGAACAAGAAAGTTTTATTGAAACTGCATGCTACCTTTATCGGGCTTCTATTGCCATAATGGAGTTGATGACCACTGACTACACGTGCCAAGAATATGCTATGGAAAATTTTCAATCTATTTCAAGAAGTGTTAATTTGGCCAAACATCTTGTGGAGAAATGCCAAAAAGGCATTCAACAATTTTCGGATCCTGAACTCATTATCATTACAGCGCAGCTGGAGCAGGTCATCAAGCACATAGGAGAATGCTTGAGCTTCATACCACCATCAACATTTGGAGACCAACATTATGCAGAATGTGCAGTTCGGTCCCTTTCAAATGAGATGCAGACTGTTCACCTTGAAGCTCAAGCATCCAAGACCAATGAGATGGATAAAAAGATGCTGTCCTTCAGAAAACAACCAAAGGCAGAACCGACATCAACACCAACAGAAATGGATCTCTACTCTATAAGTTTTGAGATCTCCACAGAAAATCCTCAGTTCTTAAATAGGCCGCAGTTGACCGAAATGCTTAAGAGCACAAGCTGGGTCAGCAATGAGAATATGAGTGGATCATTAACAACATTGCCTCCAGCTGGTCAGTACATGGAGCCTATGTATGAGACTTTCTTCTGTCCACTGACAAAGAAGATCATGGAGGATCCAGTAACCATAGGAAGTGGAGTGACCTTTGAGAGGAAAGCAATTGTTGAGTGGTTTGAGAAGCTCACTGGCTCGGATCAAATATTGTGCCCAACCACTGGCCAGAAGTTGATGAGTAAAGCTTTCAATGAGAACATAGCTCTGAAAACCACAATAGAGCAGTGGAAAGAAAGGAATGAAGCAGCTAGTATTAAGGTTGCCCGCTCAGCATTGTCCTTGGCTAGTTCAGATGCAATGGTACTTGAAGCAGTAAAAGAGGTGCAAAGTATCTACCGAAGGAAGCCATACAACAACACTCAAGTTTGCAGTGTTGGAATATTGCCATTGCTTGTTCAGTGCCTAGAGTACAAAGACAAAGATGTTAGAAGCACAGTCCTAGAGCTTTTACTACAACTGATGGAGGATGACAATGAAAGCAAGGTCAAATTTCAATTTATTAGCTTTAATTAACAAAACATTCAAATAAGATGAATACTATGATTTGCCTAAACTTGTGCAACAGTAAAAAACACCACCTTTTACCTTCAACTTCTAACGAATTGTTATCTTGTGCAGGAAATGATTGCTGAAATAATCAACATTCCTACTATAATTGAAATGCTTTCTAGTAGTCACCAGTCCATAAGGCATGCATCATTGCTATTCTTGCTTGAGCTTTCCAGATCTGAAGCATTATGTGAGAAAATTGGATCAGTTACTGGAGCAATTCTTATGTTGATCACGATTAAATATAGATGGTCATATGATGCATTTGCTTCAGAAAAAGCAGATGAGACCTTAAGGAACTTAGAGCTTTCGCCAAACAACATCAAACGCATGGCAGAAAATGGACTCGTGGCACCCCTCCTAAAAAATCTTACTGAAGGTAATGACTAATGACAACCTAGCATTCATATTGAGCCATCTCGAAAAAACATGGTTTAGTGATTATCTTGACATAAAATGATTTAGTTCAATGAGATATTATATGAAAAAGAAACTGAAATCTTTGAACTACTAGTTTTACTAGAGACCATTCTGCAAGTTCAGATAAAATGAAATGCTTGATATTATGGTTGTTCTCTGATTGAAGTTTCATTCATTCAAATGAAATATCAGGTTGTGAAGAGATGAAAATAGACATGGCAAGTTACCTTGGGGAAATTGTTCTTGGACATGACAGCAAAACCTATGTTGCTGAAGGGGCCTCTCCTACTCTCATCAAAATGGTACATAGAGGGAATACACTGGCCAGAAGTGCGGCATTCAAAACTCTAGTGCAACTCTCCTGGTACCAGCCAAATGCCAACATACTTATAGAAGCTGGAATTGTACAAGTCATGGTTGAAGAGATGTTTATTCGGAAAATTCACAACGAACCATTGAACTCAAAAAGTGAAGCAGCTGCAATCCTTGCAAATATATTTGAGTCTGGTCTTGAGCTTGAGAACCTCCAGGTAAACTCTCACGGTCACACCATGACTTCAGACTATGTTGTGTACAACATCCTTTACATGCTCAACAACTCAACCCCAGATGAACTACACAACAATCTTATCAGGATTCTTTTAGTTCTTGCTAGGATCCCCAAACCAGAGGCCACCATTGTGTCAGTGGTAAAAGAGACTGAAGCAAGCTACACCCTCATAGAACTCACCAATAACCCACATGAAGAACTTTCCATTGCAGCAATCAAGCTACTAACTGTTCTTTCACCCCATATGGGCCACCTTCTAGCCGAGAGACTCTGCAAAACCAGAGGTCAACCAGAGAACCTTCTTATCGAGAGCTCAACTGAGACGACCCTCATTACTGAGAAGCAGGCAGTTTCAGCAAAATTTCTAGCAAAACTTCCCCACCAAAATCTGACACTTAATCTAGCTCTTCTATATAAGAATATTGTGCCAACAATCATACAAGCAATCAATCAAATTCAAAGAAGAGGAACAAGATCAAGCAGGTTTGAAAGCACTTACTTTGAAGGTCTAGTGGGCATTCTAGTCAGATTCACTACAACACTATATGAACCTCAAATGTTGTTTCTAGCAAGAAACCTGAATTTCACAGCAGTTTTCACAGAACTGCTCATGAAAACATCAAGTGATGAAGTTCAGAGGTTATCAGCAATTGGGTTGGAGAATCTCTCTTCGGAGTCAATAAGCTTATCGAAACCACCGCAGATCAAGAGAAAAAAGTTCATGAAGTTGTTCTACCTGCCTAAATATCTATCTTTTGGCTATTCAAGGAGGAGGAGAATACCATTGTGCCCGGTTCACCGAGGAGCCTGTTCCTCTCAAAACACCTTCTGCATAGTTGATGCAAAGGCAGTGGAGAAGCTACTAGTCTGCTTGGAAAACGAGAATCCAGAGGTTGTTGAAGCTGCATTGTCAGCTATAAGCACTTTGTTGGATGACAAGGTGGATGTGGACAAGTCTGTGAGTATGTTGAGTGAGGTTAACGCTGTGCAACATGTTTTGAATGCAGTGAAAGAGCATAGGCACGAGGGATTGCGGCAGAAGTCATTTTGGGTGCTCGAAAAGTTCTTGAATAAAGGTAGTGATCAGTCTACTTTAGATATATCAAATGACAGGGTGTTGCCTGCTATTTTGGTCAGTGCTTTCCATCATGGAGCTGGAAATACTAGGCAGATGGCTGAGAAGATTTTGAGGCATTTGAATAAGATGCCCAACCTCTATACTTAATGTTGTCTACTACACTATGTAGAAGTAGAAAAACATGTTGGTCACACATGGTGATGTTGCCATTGCATTCAGCCATTTTGAAATGTCATGCTCACCTCTCACCAACATGCCATGTGTTTGTAAATGATCGTTGATATTTCTGGTTGTTAATGGATGTGACTTGTGTGAAGGGTTACCGAAATGAAAAATCAGAACTTCGAAAATATGGTTGCCTAAGTATAGAAAGCTATTAACTCGGTGGAAGACTAAGCTATTACGCCTGTGTGGTATGCTCAATGCATGGCTTGGCTCCATATCCATGTACTAATCACCTCTGTTCTGTTTTTCAGTTTTTCCTTTAATTTTTGGTTACTTTTATAACCCCATAACCAAACGCATGGGACACTACGTTATTGGAGTTTTATAACCAGGTTAACATTAAGGTTCCAAAAAAGAGCATCCAGATTTTGGACCTCACTATTTGGATGGAAGTTTGGAACTACTTTCCAAACATTTAGTTTTGCCAAAGAAAAAATAAAAAACACAGAATCAGTAACCTCCTACTCTTTGTTTCAACTTTCAGCATATTGGTTTAAATCCAATTATAAACCGAACAAACAAGGCTGACATAATAACATTCGAAGGAGAGACGACAAACAATGCATAAGGGTTTTCAAAAGGAAAAAAAAAAAAAAAGGGTTTACAGGAGGAACAAGCTGGCCGAAGCAAACTTCCCCACCGAGACATTTGTAACACAATGGGGCAAGTTTTGGCCGGCAATATTGAAAAGCCTGAAACAAATTTTATATTCATCCAGAAACTGAACCATTCTCAAAGAAACAAATATAAATATTAAACTAAACTATTACATCACTAATATGGCCGGCATGGGATGCTTATTGTTTCAAACATCTAATATTTCTAACCATTATAAGTATTGAGTAGTTCAGCCTAAACACCAATACAGTTTATCTCAATATATCCCAGGCCGTTCCAGTAAGAATTGATTCATATTGACCACTCTCTGCTTTCTCTGGACTCTGGAGAATGGCTTCTTTTTCGATAGAGGAATTTGTTGGGAATGGAGTTCTGAAAGGACTGATTCCAAAGCTGTTAGAAGAAGGTTGGGATGATGTGCCAACCTTGAAGATCATGAATTTGGAGGATATGGATGCAATAAACATGACACAACAACAGAAGGTTGGTTATTTACAGACCCATGTTTTCATCCTGTCACCTGCTGGAACTAAATTCATAGTAAGAATTCAAGTCATATTTCAGTCTGTCTCTCCTTATGTGGTTTCATATCTGTTGTTTACTCAGGATGCACTGGAAATCAGGTCATACCTGCATGAGCGTGCTTTGATGCAATATGGAGATGCTCTTGAGTCCAGTGGGAAAGGTATGGCTGAGATCCTTACCATAGGCGCTGTAGATCTTTCTTCCCAGTTTGGTATGAAGCGAGGCCATATTGCTCGTTTCATGGACAGAACCGGTCCATCCAGTGCATGTGTGGATGAACCAAAAGCTGATCCTTCCCCTGCAACAAAAAGAATTAGCACACTTTCGAAGAATAATAGCATTTACAAGAGTTTTCAATCTGTAAACTCTCAAAAGGTCCCATCAAGAACTACTTTAATCACTGAGAAAACTCTTGAACAATCGCTGGCGAGTTTTAAGATTAAGGATGGATACGTCTTCAAAGGGATAGTTGCCATGGAGCCAGCTGAGCCTAGAGCATGTGGCTGCGTACAACCTCCTGCTGTAACTGACAAAATTGCTCCATACTCTGCTATCGAAAGCATCTCAGTTCAGAAGCTAACTCCGGAGTATAAAATTGGAATGGAGCATTTGGTGAAAACCAAAACTCCTCCAATGAAGGCTGCAGAACTATGGCGAAACAAACCAGCCGTGCTACTCTGCATCCGGCGTCCAGGGTAAGTTTATATACTCTGCTTCTGACAAGGCTTTTCTTACAATGACAGCCTTCTTTTGTCTATTTTATATATGAAGTACTAAGTTTACTGTCTGAATTCAGACAAGTAGGAGCTATCACTGATCAACGCTTTCACAAGAATGTACTTAAGTAAATAAAGACAGATCCATAAATTAACAATAAAGAGCAAATCATCTGAATATATTGAGGAGATGATAACCATGTCTTTATAGTTCAAAAGACGAAAATATAACAGACAAGTAGTATAGGCAGGATCAGAGTCTGTATGATATCTCTATATCCACTTCAAAGTATCAGCATCTGTCTTGTAAATAATTAACTTTCTTCTGTGTACATATTGAACTTGAAAACAGGTGCATCATGTGTCGAGCTGAAGCTCACCAGCTATATGCCAAAAAACCCCTATTTGATGCACTAGGCGTTCAGCTATTTGCAGTTCTTCATGAGTATAAGGAATCACAGGTAATTACTATACTGCAAGCCTGCAATTTCTGGCTCTTTATCACCAACTTATGGTTGCTGTATAATTTTAATGCTCCAGGTAAGAGAATTCTGGCCTAGATATTGGGGCGGTGCTGTAATATATGATCGCGGAATGGAATTCTTCAAAGCACTTGGTGGGGGGAAACTGCTGAAGGAAAAATTTCTCTCAGGTTTTTTGTTCAACCCCCGAGCTATAGCAAATTACAAGCGGGCAAAAGCAATGGGAATACAGCAAAACTTCAAAGGAGAAGGTGAGATAAAGGGAGGGCTCTTTATAGTTGGCAGTGGAAAAAGCGGCATTGCGTACCAGTTTATTGAGAGGAATTTTGGTGATTGGGCACCAGTAGCTGAAGTCCTTGACATCTGTACTCAGTTGCAGGTAATTCTTTTGGCCATTTCAATTATCTTCAGTCTGCATGAGAAATAATTTTATATTTAACAACTCATTTTAAACTGAATGCAGAACCAACAGGAAAGTCGAGAGGAGTCCATTAAAAGATAATTGCAGCATGAATGAGTGTTATTCAAAATGAATAAAAACATGTACACATTGTGATTCCAGGATAGGCAAAGTACTATTTTTTATGATTCATTTTCACAGATATTGCTTGTACTATTTTGTATGCATGTATAAACATGAATTTATTGCCATGCAATTCATTTTAAAAGAAAGGAATAACTTACAATCTGCGTAGCCTATTCAAGGAATAATCCACATGATCAGTTATCTCACAATCTATAAGTAATTAGCCACTTAGTAAAATGTATAACCCAGTGTGGCACGGTGTGACATTGTAGTCCACCAAAATGTATCCAATGAGTCACCAATAAAACTTGATCACCTTTTCCTCAGTTAAACTATGAGCACCTGATCCCAGACTTCCCAATGAAACTGTGTATCTGGGCACAAATCATATGGTTTTACAGTCCTCTCCAACAGCCTTTGACACTATCAGAACCTCATCACCAAAAATCTCCACATGAACAAGTTCCGTCTTTAAATAAGTGGTAGCGGACAGAATCTCTTACAAGTATCTCTCTCTTGGTGATCTTGGAAATATATTTAGTGGCATTGTGGCAGTCCCCACATACTCTAAGGTTTTTAACAACTCGAATAGGAAGGCCAGAAGGAATAAATATCAATCCAAAGGCAATTGCAAGCCTCTCACTGTGGTAATTAAGCATCTTCATCTTTTGTGATTCGTCAACATCATGGAGAACTGAACTCACATCTGGCTCATATCCTTCTTCTATCATTTTAGAATATAGTTTCTCCAGCTCACCGTATATCTGATCTGAAAATGGACTTGACTGGTCATCTGCTGAAAAGATGTGTACTCTGCTCTTATATTTAATCCAACTGCATCCTGGTTCCTTTCTGATCCCTTTATCTCTCATTCCAGTCCTCAATTTAGACACTTCATCCCACTTCCCTTTAGCAGCATAGATGCTTGAGAGCAAGATATAGCTTGCAGGATTCTGGGGATCTATTTCTCGAAGAGACTTAGCTGCCCATTTGCCAATCTCCATATTAGAGCGAAATCTACATGAGCTTAGCAAGGTGGCCCAACCAATTGCATCAGGACGCATAGGCATCTTATTAATGAAGCTTCGTGCTTCTTCTAATCTTCCTGCTCGGCTGAGCAGGTCAATGATGCAAGTGTAGTGATCAAGAATCGGTGTAATTCCATGTACTTTAGTCATTGATTCAAAATACTGATGTCCTCTCTCTACTAGTCCTGCTCTACTACAGGCTGAAAGAACACCTATGAAAGTAACGCCATCAGGTTTTAAACCCTGGGCCAACATCCTCTCAAACAAAGCAATTGTCTCATTGGCTTTTCCAAACTGGGCATACCCTGAAACCAATGCTGACCAGGAGACTTCATCCCGGATGTTCATCTCATCAAACAGCCAATGGGAGTCTTCGATACTTCCACACTTACCGTATAAGGTAACGAGTGCATTTGAAACTGTAGTGAAAGATATCAGGCCTGAAACTAGAGCTTGACCATGGAACTGGGCACCTTCTTCTAAGCTTGCTAAGTTAGCACACGAGCTAATTAAGCTTCCCAGGGTATATTCATCTGGTTCAACCCCACTTCTCTGCATATCACAAAAAACTCTAACCGCTTCTTCACTGTACCCATTCTGGCCATAACCAACAAGCAAGGCAGTCCACGATACTACATTCTTGCAGCTCATTCTCCTGAAAACTGTCTCTGCAGCTTTTATGCTTCCACACTTACAATACATGTCAACAAGAGCGCTACTGACGAAGATATTATCCATAAAATCAGTCCTAACAATATAAGCATGAACTTGCTTGCCCTCCTGCAGAGCCAACAATCCCCCACATGCAGTCAATGCACTACCAAACGTATATTGATCCATCCCCAAACCTTCCGACCTCATTTCTCTAAACTTATCAAGTGCGTTTCTGCCTGCACCATTTCTCGTGAGTCCGGTAATCATCGTGGTCCACGAAATGGAGTCTTTTTCAGGCATGTCACCAAACAAACACTCAGCATCTCCGATCAATCCACACCTCAAAAGCCCAGTAATAAGTGTATTATACATAACCACATTCCTCTCCGGCATCAACTCAAAAACCCGCTTTGCATCAAGAAGCAACCCCGCTTTCGAGTACATATCAATCAAAGGACAGCCAACAAACACATACGACTCAAACCCAAACTTCACTATATGCCCATGAAACTGTCTTCCCAACTTCTCACACCCCTGATTCGAAGTCAGCACAAGCAGTGTGGAAAACGTAATCCGGGTCAAATTACCAGCTCCGTCCCTCAACATGAAACCATAAACCCTAACAGCCTCGGCAACCAAGCCACACCCGGCATACCCAGCAATATACGAACACCAAGACACCCCATCACGGCTCGGCATCCGATTAAAGACGTCTTGCATATCGGAAACACGGCCGGATTTGGAATAGACGGAGAGAATGGAGTTCCATGAGAAAAGAGTTGGGTGAGGCATTTGATCGAACACATGGCGGGCATATTTTAAGTTGCCGAGTTTGCCGTAGGCGGTGATGAGATTGTTGAGGAGGAAGGTTTCGGGGTTCGGTAAGGTTCGGATAATGTGGGAGTGGATTTTCTTTGCTTGTGGGTGGTTTGCGGATTGGCAGCAGAGCTTGAGGAGGTTACAGTAGTGGTTTGAGGAGCCAGCCATTTGGGGAAGGCT
Organism: Rosa persica; assembly: GCA_025331145.1. NCBI lineage: Eukaryota > Viridiplantae > Streptophyta > Magnoliopsida > Rosales > Rosaceae > Rosa > Rosa persica. Next base: position 42,388,684 of record WFKR01000004.1, on the reverse strand, counting down.
TTTGGCGGCAAAGACAAGCAGAAAGGGAACAACAAAACTATTGTTGTAGTATAAATCGCATATATACCGTATATGTCTATATCATGTAACAAAATACGTAAAAGTATTTAGATAGGTACTTGAGTGTATAATCATAGGTACTTGAGTGTATGAAGACTTATGTAAACATGCTTTACCAAAGGGCAACAAGCATGGCAGAAAATCATCATCAAGATGGTTATCATTTTGAGTTTCTCTTTGAGCATTCACACTTCAATGTAATCCTATAAATACCCCCTTTGTATGAGATGAATAAACACATTGAAATCCTCATTCTCTCTGAAATTTTACTCTTCTATTCTGTTTATCAAATCCTCTAGTTCTTAAACACGTTATCAGCACGAAGTTGCTCTAGAATTAGAATCGAAAAATTGACGAAAGAAGAGTTCTTCATCGATAGAAGTCATTTTTCAAAACCTACAAAAAATCCCCAAACCCTAGCTCAGATTAAAGCCCTTGATTCCAGGAGCCCGGAACCGGTCTCAGATTCACCGGAACCGGCCGGAAAAGGCCTGAACCGGCCGCCGGAAGCCGAAAAACCGAACCGGACCGCTGCCGGACCGCTGCCGAGACCTGCCGAGGTCCTGCCGAGACCTGCCGAGCAGCTGCCGAGAGCTGCGCAGCAGCTGCCGAGGTGCTGCCGAGACCTGCCGAGCAGCTGCCGAGAGCTGCGCAGCAGCTGCCGAGGTGCTGCCGAGGTGCTGCCGAGGTACTGCCGAGTCCTGCCGAGACCTGCCGAGACCTGCCGAGACCTGCCGAGAGCCCTGCGCAGCAGCTGCCGAGAAGCTGCCGAGAGCCCTGCGCAGCAGCTGCCGAGACGCTGCCGAGAGCCCTGCGCAGCAGCTGCCGAGACCTGCCGAGAAGCTGCCGAGGCCCTGCGCAGCAGCTGCCGAGACGCTGCCGAGGCCCCTGCGCATCAGCTGCCGAGGCACCTGCGCAGCAGCTGCCGAGACCCTGCGCAGCAGCTGCCGAGCAGCTGCCGAGACGCTGCGCAGCAGCTGCCGAGCAGCTTCCGAGACGCTGCGCAGCAGCTGCCGAGCAGCTGCCGAGCCATCTGCCGAGCAGCTGCGCAGCAGCTGCCGAGCAGCTGCCGAGCAGCTGTCGACACATCTGTCGACAGATTTGCGCGGCGACTTTCCGACGACTTTTTCGACACTTTTCCGGCGACTTTTCCGGCGACTTTTTGGACGATTTTTCTCGACTTTTTCCAACGATCTTTCCGGTCAACTCCGATAATTTTTCCGGTCAAAAATTTCCGGCAACACTATTCCAAGGTATTCTTTACTAAAAGTTCCCGTTTCTAAGTTTTTATTTATTTTCTCTCCTTTTTTCCTTTTTCTCGGGAACTTACAATCAAAAGCGGAATTAGAGCAATTCACGCCAAATGAACTAAGAGTGTTCACAATGATTCTTGGAAATTGATTTCTTGGTAGCATAGCTCGGAAATCTTATTATTTTTCGTGGAAGTTTTAACTCCGAAACTAATATTTTCTTCTTATCTTCAAGGATGTCGAATGAACCTAGACTCGATTTTCAAATCCTTGACTCAACAGGTTCGGAGTACCATAGCTGGAAAACCGACGTTGAGAACCATCTCACATCCAAGGGGACATTGCCCATCATCCATGAACCAAATCCGGCTCTTGTGTTCCCTCGATCACCCAAGAAGCATGCAGAAGCAATCATCTTGATGCGACGTCATATGGACAAAGCACTCAGGCTAGAGTACATGTCCATCAAAGATGCAAAGGATTTATGGGAAGCACTAGAAGAGCGCTTTAACAATATCCAAGATTCTCTCCTCCCTGACTTGAAGGTTCAGTGGAACGATGTACGCTTCTCAGACTTCAAGTCTATTGCTGAGTACAATTCAGAAGCTCTTCGTCTTAAATCCATGTTGAGGTTCTGTCAAAGACCCCTCACAGAAGAAGAGCTAATTGAGAAAACTCTCTCCACCTTCCCTGTTGCAGCAATTTTGCTATCAAAGCAGTATCGCACTGAAGTAAATGCTGGACGAATTACGAGGTTCAATGAACTCATAAATATTTTGTCGGTAGCCGAAAAGCACGACAACATTCTTGTAAAGAATTATAATTCAAGACCCATTGGAACCAAGAGCGTTCGTGAGGCAAATTATAATGCACCCAAAAGAGGGCACAGGGAGCGGTACCCCAGCAATAGGGGACATGTGTACCCTAATAATAGGGGACATGAAGGACGAACAGGTCCATATAACCGCCCCAACAGGGAAGGAAACCGCAACTTTAGAGCGGGCGCACGTGATGGTAACTCCGCACGTGGAAGAGGGAGGTATGGCAACACCGGCCGTGGAAATAGCACCATGAACCGTGGAGGTCGCACCATGCGCCGTGGTAGTAGCAGCAACCCTCCTAGGGGATATCCACAACGTGCACAACCTGTACAAACTGTACAACCTGCACAACCTATACCTCAAATGAAGGGAGGAAACCACAATGACATGTGTCATAGATGTGGATCAATCGAGCATTGGTTTAAACAATGTCATGCAAGTACCCAATTAGCTGCACGCTACAAGGAGTACAGGGAAGCAAGAGAGCAAGAAGCTAACCTTGCCGAAGATGAAAATAGTGAAGATGTCAATCTCACTGTTGAGGACTTCAAAGCTGTAGATGAAGAGCACGAGGATGCCACAGACTTTGATTAGAATAATCCTCTTTCTATTTTCCAAGAATGGCAAATGTGCCTTAGTCAATAAATAACAATTGTATTAAACTCCTTCTTATGTGGCGTACCCAATGAAGTATGATGTCTAGGAAAGCAATTGAGATCGGGGTATTTAAGCGAGCCTCGCTCCACCAACATCTCTCTACTTTCCTGGTCATATTCCATTGGAATTACCAAACGGATTGAGTGATAGCAATTTGTCTAGAGTTTGATATTTGGAATAGACTTATGAATAACTTTGATGTAATCATTGGCTATTTTCCCATTAATAAAGTATCGCATTCAATGTCATGGACATGTGTTAATATTCCGAACTTTATTCCTTTCAGTATGTTTTCCGGAGAATTGGAATGCCTTCTTGATAGTGGCACCACACATACGATATTGCGACATAGGCAATTATTTTTATGGATGACACCCAGTCGATCCTCAGTAACTACGATGGCAGGACCATCACAATTGATTCATGGTCGAGGACCAGCTCAATTTTTGTTACCAAATGGCACAAATATTAATGTCGCCGAAGCTCTATATGCTCCAAGGGCCGGAAGGACCCTATTAAGCTTTAAAGACATTAGAGCCAATGATTTTCATGTGGAAACACATTGTGAGAATGGACAAGAGTTCCTTTGCATCACCTCTAAAAACTACGGAAATACACGAGTTTTAGAGAAACTTATGTGTCGCTCTAGTGGATTGTATGCAACCACTATTAGAGTTATTGAATCCAACCATGTCATGAATGACAAATTATGGGATCCTGACACATACAAGCTTTGGCACGACCGTTTGGGACATCCAGGTCGTGACATGATGCTCCGTATATTAAAAACTTCACACGGACATCCATTCTTCAAAACGAAAAGAAGTACGAACCAAACATTGGTCCAAAGAGTTACTTCTAAAGTGTATCATTCGTTTTGCAAAGCTTGCTCTTTAGCAAAGGTAGGATCGAGACCATCCTATGCAAAGGACACTAAAGAAAATATACCATTCTTACAAAGAATACAAGGTGATATTTGTGGACCTATCCAACCAACTTGCGGACCATTTAGATATTTTATGGTGTTGGTTGATGCATCGACACGTTGGTCACATGTCATGCTCTTATCCACAAGAAATGCTGCATTTGCTAAACTCCTAGCACAAATCATTAAATTAAGGGCTCACCACCCCGATCATCCTATTAAGTCAATTCGTCTTGACAATGCTGGAGAATTTACATCAAGAACCTTTGATGATTATTGCATGTCCATTGGGATTGAGGTGGAACATCCTGTCCCTCATGTACACACCCAAAATGGACTCGCAGAAGCTGCCATTAAAAGACTTCAAATGGTTGCCAGAGCATTGGTTATGCGCACCAATCTCCCTATTTCTGCTTGGGGCTATGCAATATTACATGCAGCTGTGCTCATTCGTCTGAGACCTACTGCCACCCAACCCTTTTCTGCGTCCCAACTGGTGACTGGGTATGAGCCTAATGTCTCACACTTACGCATATTTGGGTGTGCAGTCTATGTGCCAATTGCGCCGCCACAGCGCACCAAAATGGGTCCTCAAAGACGCTTAGGCCTTTATGTTGGATATGATACTCCAAGCATTATCCGCTACATAGAACCCTTGACAGGTGATCTATTTACCGCTAGATTTGCGGATTGTCACTTTGATGAGACAGTCTTCCCGTCATTAGGGGGAGACAAGAACATTAATGTTCAACAGAAAAGACAGGAATTGTCGTGGTCTGTCCCCACTTTGTCTCATCTTGATCCCCGAACCACACAGTCTGAAATAGAGGTGCGGAGGATTCTCGATCTTCAGAACGTAGCAGAATCAATGCCTGATGCGTTTTCTGATATCGCTAAAGTGACAAGATCACACATACCTGCTGCAAACGTACCTGCAAGGATTGATGTTCCTAAAAATAAAGGACATGACATCCCCTCTATGGGTGATGCAGTGGCTAGACCCATGGCTCCTGCTAGAAAGCGCGGGAGGCCTATAGGTTCGATGGATTCTCGCCCAAGAAAGAAAGCGAGCTTGACACAAAATAATCCATTAATCATCGATATAAATAATCCATCTCATGAAAAAATTCCGGATTATGGTTATGTCCAAGAGACATCATTGGAGGACGCTCCAATAATAGAACCAATTCCAGAGAATAGAGAGATCTCCATGAATTACACTAGTATACATGTAATTATGGACAGAAATTCTATGGCTATTGATGATGCGTTTGCATATCATATTGCAAAAGGAATTATAGAATACGATGATATCGAACCTCGCTCCGTTGAAGAATGCCAACGTAGAGCAGATTGGTCAAAATGGAAAAATGCGATCCAGACTGAATTGGATTCACTAACAAAGAGACAGGTATTTGGGTCTATAACACTGACACCACCAAATATAAAACCTGTTGGCCATAAATGGGTCTTTGTTAGAAAGCGTAATGAGAAAAATGAGGTTGTTAGATACAAAGCCCGCCTTGTGGCGCAAGGTTTCTCACAACGTCCTGGAATCGACTACGAGGAGACATATTCTCCCGTAATGGACGTTATAACGTTCCGCTACCTTGTCAGTTTGGTAGTTTCCGAAAAACTTGACATGCAGCTCATGGATGTGGTTACAGCATATCTATATGGGGATCTAGATTCAGAGATATATATGAAGGTTCCAGATGGACTTCAATTACCCAAATCAAGTGGCTCTAAACCACGGAGCGCGTTTTCAATAAAATTAAGACGCTCACTATATGGATTGAAACAATCCGGACGGATGTGGTATAACCGTCTAAGTGACTACTTGATTGGGAAGGGATATGTTAACAATGAAATATGCCCTTGCGTGTTCATTAAGAGAACAAGATCCGGATTTGCAATTGTAGCAGTTTATGTTGATGACATGAACTTAATTGGAACTCTAAATGAGTTAAAAGAAACTGCTACATATTTGAAATCTGAATTTGAGATGAAAGATCTCGGGAAAACACGGTTTTGTCTCGGAATAGAACTCGAGCACCGTAATGATGGGATTATGATCCATCAATCAGCATATACTCAAAAGTTACTAAGGCGCTTTAATGAAGATAAAGCAAAGCCTGTGAGTACTCCCATGATCAACCGTAGTCTTGAGCCCATGAAAGATCCGTTTCGTCCAAGGGATGAGGACGAAGATTTATTAGAAGCTGAAATACCATACCTAAGTGCGATAGGCGCATTATTGTATTTAGCTCAATGCACAAGACCGGATATCTCATTTGCAGTAAACTTGTTAGCTCGACACAGTTCTGCACCAACACGCCGCCATTGGATTGGTATAAAGACAATCCTTCGATACCTAAAAGGTACGATCGATATGGGCTTGTTCTATCCCTACAGAGAGAAAAGAAATGTGAGCGCCGGCAACACTATCCATAGTGACCGACGTTCTCTTCCTCCCCTCCATCAAAATGATGTTTTGACGGGTTTTGCTGATGCAGGGTATCTCTCTGACCCTCACAAAGGTCGCTCCCAAACAGGTTATGTCTTTACCATGGGAAATACCGCGATATCTTGGAGATCTACAAAACAGACTCTTGTTGCTACTTCCTCAAATCATGCAGAAATAATTGCACTACATGAAGCCGTGCGTGAGTGCATATGGCTAAGGTCTATAAATAGACACATTCGAGGAACTTGTGGTTTGAAATTCACCACAAATGAACCTACATGCATTTACGAGGACAATGCAGCTTGTATTGAGCAAATGAAATTAGGTTTCATCAAAGGCGACAATACCAAGCATATATCGCCGAAATTCTTCTACAATCAGCAACAGCAAACACTTCTAAATATTGAAGTAAATCAAATCCGATCAGAAGATAATGTAGCTGACTTATTTACTAAGTCACTACCAAAATCTCCTTTCGAGAAACATGTAAGGAGTATCGGATTGAGGAGGATATCCGAACTCCCACAATCTTCAAGAGGAGTCTAAATCAGGGGGAGTATCCAGAAACATACTTCACACTCAACGCGCGTTGTGCTCTTTTTCCCTTTCGACCAAGGTTGTTTTTTCCCACAGGGTTTTATTACTTGGCAAGGTTTTTAACGAGGCAACTTCGATGCGCACCATCTACACAATACTATTGAACATGAAATATCCAAGGGGGAGTGTTGTAGTATAAATCGCATATATACCGTATATGTCTATATCATGTAACAAAATACGTAAAAGTATTTAGATAGGTACTTGAGTGTATAATCATAGGTACTTGAGTGTATGAAGACTTATGTAAACATGCTTTACCAAAGGGCAACAAGCATGGCAGAAAATCATCATCAAGATGGTTATCATTTTGAGTTTCTCTTTGAGCATTCACACTTCAATGTAATCCTATAAATACCCCCTTTGTATGAGATGAATAAACACATTGAAATCCTCATTCTCTCTGAAATTTTACTCTTCTATTCTGTTTATCAAATCCTCTAGTTCTTAAACAACTATAACATTTTAAGGAGGTTTTTTTTTTTTTTTTTTTTAATAGTATATGTTAAAACCGAAGATTAGACATGATGTTTTGCGTATCCTTTTATGAAATGATACGCAAGACATCATCGTCCCGTTTGTTAGTTAGGAAATCAAATCTGGAATGTGAAATAATTTCTCATTTCATTAAATGGTCATGTTTTGGTTAAAGCATAAGTCTGGAAAGGAAAGTCAAATATATGAGTTGATCGGAATTCAATTCCATAAAAGAGGTGGAATACACATGCAGACAGGGAACACCAAAACTGTAACATTTCAATGAGGCTTTTTTTTTTCTTTTTTTTTTAATAGTATATGTTAAACTGAAGATTACACATGATGTCTTGCGTATTTTTTCATTAGCGAGATTATGGTGTTTTCCTTAAAAGATCCCCAAAAACCAAAAACTATACTTCGTGGTTTTTCATGAATCAATATGAGCTATAGTTCGTGCTTCATAGTAACATATTCGTGAAACAACAATAAAAAAATGGTAAATCAAATGATTTGTAGGGGAAGTTCTTCTACTTCTTCAAGCAAGGGAAAATTTCCAGTGTGTTAGCGAAATAATCCGAATTTAATGTTCAAGTAAAAATGTTCGTTAATTTAGCAAACAAAACACTTGAGCAACAGAGATTGTCGCAAGGGATTTCTTTATTTAATATTTTCATCTCCAAAGTTCTTTGTTAGAATATCACATTTATTGATGAGTTGAACCATCAATATTTTTATTATAATTAACAGAGCTTAAGAATAACCGCACCGACCTTTTATTCAGAAAAAGAAAACAACTTAAATGATCTTGTCATCTTGATGGGCATTAACAGAGCTTAGTGTTCTTGAAGGGCATCAACTTGATCACAACTTGAAATGTCGTAATGGGGAATTCTCTTTTCCTTCTGAGTAGAAGTACCTTACATAATCTTTAATATCAACTTCTTGGTAGATTTGGGGATTCTCTTCTGATAACAACTCCTTGATTGATGCAAAAACTTTCGAGTTCCCGTCAAATCCGAAAAAAACTTACCACAGAAGTTCTTGGCCCTACAGTCGCTCTAACTCTGTAAGCCGCGCTAATAAACTTGTCCTTTGTTATGACCTGAACAAAATTAACCAACACGGTCACTAAGTTAACCGATGACAGTATTCTAATAGTTCACTTGTCCATAGTCTACAACATAACATGACAATATTCTAATAGTTCACATATCCATAGTCTACAACATAACATACATGTCAGACTGTCTGAGAAAAAACAACAAACAAAAGATTAAGGTAAAAACAATGGACATGCTTGAAGAATGTCTCCAACATTGACAACTAGAGCTCCATGCATAGGGGAAACATTAATCCATTGATTCTCATACAAAGCTTCAAGACTGCCTACTTGGTCTTGCAAAAGAATGGTGATGAAAGTAAAATCAGTGTGCTTGCCATTGCCGAAAGTCAATTCTGGCTCAGGGCATGCTGGATAGTAGTTACCAACGAGAAGAATGCCCTCGGCGCAGTTCATGTCTTTAAGATGGTTGGGATTAAGCCCAAGAGCCTCAGTATTAATCCCAAATTCTTCATGCATGCTTTGAGTACTCGATCACTATATCTCTGCAACTCCAACTCCAACTCCAACTCATCAGGTTAGGTAACTCATATAGTACATTTATCACGTGAAACTACACTTGGCTCATTACAGAATACATACGCACATGGATGTTTGTACAGCTCATCAAATTTAGTACCTGAACTTTGATTAATGTCATAATTGAATACTCGAACTCTAATTATTTGTCCTGATTACTACATAAATGGTTACTTTGAATCAGCAATACTAAAAAGGAACCTATAGTAGACAAGAATCATAACGGAAGGCTATAAGAAAAAAGTTGCTAAAAACAGAGACGACGGAGGAATGAAACAGATCTGAGAGAAAAACTATTATTCTAAGCGCAAATATAATGTGTGGTTCTTACAATTAACCGTCTAACAACATATATATAACATGATATATGGCATATATTTGTAAGAACTGCTCATGTCAAGGCTAGAGCTATATATATCGAAGCCTTAATTACATGCATACTGACAGTAATTCTTCAGCTTACTATCCTGCCTATGGAACTCTCGGATTCCTCGAATCACCCCATCCAAGACATTTACAGGAATTCCATGATTCACTACCTGAATGAAACCCCATTTCTCACACGCATGTCGAATTTTCACTATGACCTCAGCTCGTAAAGCTGAGTCAGCATGTATTATGCCTTGAAGATCGATGATCGGAATACTCAACTTGGCGCCACCGTCACTTCCCTCCCTCTTATCAACAATTGGTTGTGATCTAGAGTGGAAAATGCGCGGGATTCTTGTGACGCCTGAATCCACCAGTCCTTTCACACCGGCTTTTGTATCATCAAACGCTTTTAACTCACTTATACGGTCACCGGTGGCCACCATTTTTCTTCTGCTTTGCAAGTTCTCAATAGATGTCAACGAGATTATTATACAGAAGGCATTAGTAAATACTGTAAATTGCCTTGGCTGGTGAAGGGCTATGCAAAGCTACAAGCGAAAAAATACTTGATCTAATCTAATCACTCAATTCAAGACAACTAGAACCACTTGGTAGGTAAGAAGACAAAATAAAAAAGAGAGACGGTTCCAACTCTAATCAATATAAAAAGTAAATTAAACTAAAAAGTAAATAGCTGATGATGAACATTATGCACAGGAGATCAGGCGATCACCTTTAATATTATGTATAATTAAGACTAGAAATCTAAAATAATCTTTTCATATTACAACAATAGAAAAAATTCCTAATTTAGTAAGACACATAAAAAATAACAATGAAAAAAAAATTTCTAGTTTAATAAGACACATAAATCGAATACCCTTCAACAGACAATATTTAGCGTCGAAGATGGATTGAAGATTCACAGATACAGATGGGAATGATGGATTATGTGCCTCTATCCAGAACAGAATCTTTGCCAAATCTTAGGTAGTTGTGGTGAAATTAACAGACGCTAACCCAGGACTGACCATGATTATTTATTAGCAAGTTATGACGGGTGTGGGGAAGAAATGTACACCCTCACTTTGTTCATAACTAGGGGCAAGACCCAAAAGCACACTTGCTGAGAAGAGAAGATTACATTACATTTGGTGATACTGAATTAACCGACACAAACAGCTTCTTACTCTAAATTCTAAACTGAACAAAAGCATCACCAAGATTCTTATCCCCAAGAAACAAGGACCCCATTAGTCTCTCAATCTCTATACATCATTGATCCACAAAAGTCAGTTGAATCGGAGAGCAACAATACCGCTCCATCGATCAAAAAATTTCACCTCTCCGCATAGGAAGCATTGTTCAGTATGTCATCTGCTTCTGCATTACATTTCTCAGAATTCTCCAAGCGAGAGGCGTCAAAGTTAACTGGTAGAGCCTGCGGTAAATGTTGAGAGGGTATCTTAATCATCCTTGGTGATACGAAGAAGGAATATCATGATGATTGTTATTTCATCAAGGTAGTAATGTGGGCCGTATGAGTGTTGTGTCAAATAGAAATCGTATAATCAAAGTTCAACTTTCATATGGCCTGGTGTCCCAGATCCTGCAAATTTAGCACCATACTTAGCTCAAGAAACTTCAGAGATATCAAAGGGAAAATGCTCATATGTAATACAAATGTCACAATACCATCGACATCTTGGCTATTGGAGGGAGTACCAGTTCCATAGCTCATTTGGAAAACATTCTGGAGCTCATCCTCCCACACATTTGGTAGCTGTAGCAAAAAATATATTATGAAAGCCCAGTCATAACGTTTTAGACTCTAAAAAGCAGAGGCAAAGAAAAACATGTGTATCTGGTGTATGGGTATTCATGAGTTGAGCAAGAAATTCATGCAACACATTCTAGCCATCATTTGAAATCTACCTGGGAAGGCTCCTTGAATCCTCCAGTCATAGGTGCCATTTGGGAACCCATGGCCCTTCGAAGCAAATCAGAAGAGCTCCCCATCCCAGGAAGGCCTGCTTGAATAAGTCCCGACTGAGATGGATGAAGTGGAGGATAGGCAATATGCATATCCGGAGAAAATCCCATCGAAGATGAAGGTCCAACTCGTGACTGAAGGATCTGTCGCGAGATGTAGAATGTGTAAGGGTGAATCAGATGAGGCCACTGAGGAAGAATTGAAAGATATACATAGGCAAACACTCACATCTTTTTCCAGGAGGCTTTCAATGTTTAAATCCAATCGTGGATTCACTGTTGCAAGCTTCATTGACAAAAACTACAGAAAGGATTGGTCACTGTTAAAATCAAATATGGGGTGCCCCAGTCCGATACAGGAAGACCACACTAGATACACATGAAGAAAAGTAGATCACTTCCATACCTCAACCTGCCGTTGCAATGACTGCACATAGTTAATGATTTCGTCCAGCATCACTGCCTTTCCAGTTACCTACAAATTGACAAAAACCATTTGATTGTCATTAACAGAACTAAACAGCTTTCGGGTGAAAATCAGCGTAATTTCATTTTTGAGCTCTTAATTCTAACAAAAACAACCTTGCTGCATCCAGGTACAAGATCTTGAAGAAACTTCATCCTCTCACTGATCTTCTCCCTTCTGACCTGTTCGCAAAAATCAATCAACTCCAACTCCAACCACCCATATAATGTTTATTTAATGTTTCCACATAAAACCTTACTCTTTCTGCAAGACTGTGGCTATTTGTTGCTTGGCCTCTTCGAGCTCTAACATGAATATATTCTTCTTTCGGTGGATCAGACGTCTGCGACCCTTGTTTGACAAGTTTTCCGGTAGTCTTGTTGGTAGTTGAAGCTCCCTTCTGTACTATTTCAGTATCATCCTTTGTTGATTCACCAGGTTGCTGTGCAGCTATTTTGGTTTGATCAAGTTCATTAGCCTGCCATCAAAGATACATGACGTTAATATAGAAGAAATAAAAGAAATGAGGCACTTCTCACATGTCTTACAAAATGCTCAAAATGATGGTTTACCTGTCCACTCCTTTTCCTTTTCTTAGAGCCCTTAGAAGAAGGCCCTACCCCTGTACCCTCCATCATAGACGGCTCACCCGCACCACCACTGAAATCAGCTTCATCAGACTCGTTACCAGACCCATCCATTGCATTTTTTGCTTCATCATGAGACTTCACAAGACTCTCACTTTTCTTCTCATTCCTAAGTGAGCCCCCATCAGTTGCCCCATGATCAACAGGCAAAGAAACCTCGTTCGAAGCATCACCTACTTGATTGAGCTCATTGCTGGACATTGCTTTAGGCCCCTGGCCTGCCACAACCTCTTGTCCCCATTGCATCATTCCCCCACCCTTAGAATAAAGACTCATCGATTCAGGAACAACAAAAGGGTTCATCATATCACTAAAATTTCCACCATTGAAGCACGAGAACCTCGCAGCACGCTCAATGAACCCAGAATCAGCTGGAAACTGAGACAAGCTCTGCGGTAGCATCTTTGCCGGCCCATTTGGTAAGAAAATTCCCCCTTTCAACATCGAATTTGATGGGTTCCAACACATATCAAGTGGTCTATCAATCCCACTTCTCAAAGAGGCAGGAATCCCTTTTCTAATTCCCATTGTGTTTGAAGTGCTTGCACTGATCTGACCATTAATGTCACAAAAACCCATGTTTTGTGCATTGGTTGGGTGGTCCCAAAGCGCTTGGCTAAATGACTCCACCATTGAAGCAGAGGGTTGTGAAGAAGAACCAATCAGATCCCCTTTACTATCTGCCATAGAATTCCCAGTAGGAACCAAACCCATAGACGCATTTGTGAGATTGGAGCCACCAAACCCATAGGTCATAGAAGGTGAATAATTCATAGTCTCCTCATTCCTAATCTCCAATTCAAATTTATCTTTCTCACTCATATCCATCTCTTCCCCTCAACAACACCAAAAACTAGACCACCCTCTGTTAACACCCTAGTGGAATAAGGTCAAATAGGGATCAAAAACCTAGAGCAAAGTAGAATTCAACTCAGATAACATACAACTTATACTACTATACCCCAAAGATACACACTTTACAACCAAATTCAATCCCAATTACCCAAAGTTTGAAACTTTAAACTGGAAAACTGAAGAAATTCCAAGCAGGGTATCTCAGAAATTTACCTCAGAAGAAGTTTCAGCGAGTAAAGAAATGATGTACTTTTAGTGTTGAAGCCGATCCCCTTTAATTAATGAGCAGAAGAACCCCACAACAGTGAAAGTAGAGCCATGTAGCAGTAGAAAGAGTACGAAATATCACACCAACTTAGCAGAAGCTACCATTTCCAAAGTGGAAGACTGAAACTTTGTAGTTGCAGTGTACCAAAATTCATAAAGGGAAGCCCTCCCGAGACAGAAACTAAAAAAAGACGGTTCAAACAAGGAGCTGGTTAAAAGTCTGGTTCGGCAGTCAACTAAAAACAAAGAACATTGATTTCAGAGTAATAAATACTACCCCTCATTCAAAAACCCTAGTCAGAGTAGCAGTAAAACCCAGCTCTGGAATTGAGAGAGAGAGAGAGAGAGAGAGAGAGAGAGAGAGAGAGACCCAACAACTAAAAGGGGTTAAGAGAGATACCCAATTCAGATTCTGTGTCTACTTTTGGTACTCTGCCCTCTCCATTCAAGCTTTTTACTATTGAAATTGGGGGGCTCTGTTCAAAGTTGAAAACCCCTCTTGCTCTGTTTTTTTTCAGCTCTGCTAGACTTCACTGTCACACACCCAATAAAGAGAGAGGAGAAAACCTCAACCTGTAAATAAAAGCAATGGCTTTTAATGTTGTAGAGAGAGAAACCAGGAAGATGGGTTCCTTTTAGAGAGAGTGAAAGAGATGAACAATAGCAGAGGTCCTGCTTTTATACCCACGCTTACATAAAAAAGAGAGCTCTTGATGATTAACCACCGCCACTGCTACTGTAAAATATTAAAAGAGACCTCCCCCTCACCTTTTTTAACTCTCTTTGAAATTTTTTAACTTTGTTGTATTGATTCAAGTTGCATAATTGTAGTTGTTTAAGCCAATAATTATTCCAGTTGAGCTAGCAAACTGACATTGCCAACTCTTGCTTGGGGGTTTTCCTTTATCTTATTGCATTGTCCTTCATTCGCACCTTGGGAGGAGAGCTTAATAAGATCTTTAATGGGGTTTGTTTGGTCAAGAGACCAAAAATCTAGCTCATTTTCACACTATTTTTTATGGGACTAATAGATTAAGAAACTAATCCATCTGTTTCAAGCAGTTTGCATTATTGTGTGGGAAAATCCAGGCTATTCCATCGTGATAACTTGACCGTCTTATCTAGCAGACCAGGTACGTAAGTTCTTTGTTTATGTAGCGTATAGTTAAAATTATTGAATATAGAGATTTGAACTCAATGTAGAGATTTGAACTCAAAATCTTATATGTTAATGTTTTATTTGAAGTAAAAAGTAAAATATGCTCTAATTATGTATATGGCCATCAATTCTCATACTTCTGGCAACCGGAATGCTCCTCACAATTTGAGGGTTGACCCGTCAGTTATGAGTTCTTCTGCTTCATTGACAAGGCTCACCAAGAGGTCATCCATGAATGTTAGAAAAATCAAAGGTAAAATTCTGCAAGACTTCGTGGTATTCTAGTACCGTGTGGCCTATACCATTGATGGACTGTCCCTTTCTCTCTTCCTCTCATGTCATTATTAGTTGGCATTGGGACTTGCAATCACAGTGACCTAAACTTTAGAATAATGGAATCTCCCCCACACTTTGCTTTCTAAAACCCTAACCTACGTATTACTCCAAAAACTGAAGCCTAATTAGTATACGTACTTTTGACCCAAAAAAAATTAGTATACGTACTAGAAGTCTAAAATATATGCTGCATTACTTAAGAAAGAGATGAAAATGATTGCTTAAGTAGGTCTTAAGAGAAGGAAAAAACTATCTTCTTGACACGAAGACGGGAAATTATGCATGTATAAAGTATGTAAAGAAATGTGAAATAAGGTAAAGGGATGGTCCAAAGGAGAAGACAAAGAAAATAAGACCTGCAGGCTTGAGGCTAACGCCCTATATATTAAGAAGAGGGGATTAGATTCCTTCAAAACAATTTCTATCCAACTAGATTATAAGAGAGCCAAGAATTAGTCTAATGGGTCATTGCCACGTGTAATGTTGTGCCCTTCCATAGGGGGCGAATTGATTGGTGTCATGGTATGTGAATTGCATACAATAAAAGTTAGAAATAAATTATGTCCTAGTATAAGATCACATATTATATTTAGGGTTGGAGTTGGTTCATGCCTTCATGGTTGGCATGGCTCTTCTTTTGGGAAAGCCAAAACCAAGCAAGCAAATCCCATCCATAGTAACACCAACATGGTATGGGAGTTGGGGATTCGAGATCTCCTTACACGAGCTTTAGGATTCTTTAACCTCAAGCAAAGACCGGGTTCATGAGAATTAGAAGATGTTCATAATTCTAAATAAAGTATTAGTACTTGGAGTTGGACCTTTAATCAAAGAATGAGAAGCACGTTTGAGGCTTATGTAATTCTATTGTTGGTACTTCCCATAATACGATCACTTAAAGAGTACGTACGTGCATAATCATAATTTTGAAACTAGAATTTCATAAGCGAATCAAACAACGACAGCTATTTGATCTATGTTCTTCCTAATTGAGGTGCAAATACAAGTTGCAAATCTCATATTAGAAAATGCAAAAACAAATTGTAGATCGTGTACGTATGGTTCTAGCTAGATTATTTCTACCCTATTATAATCGAACAAGTGAATACTTGAACGGTTTACAGTATGTGGAGCTTGGAGTGCACAGCGCATTTTGTTTGACTTTTGGTCAGAATTTTTCTAGCTAGGAACACATTGTTTAAGAACTTGTATATATATAACCCTAAACACTAAACTCTAAACTCTAAACCCTAACTATATAACTTAATTACAATGCAAAGATCTTGAAGAGTAGAGGAAGAATGTCAGATGGGTCTAGAATGGCCTCCAGATACGAGATATCATCACCCAAATTTTGTGATGAATTTCATGCAAACATCATTACATTACATAATGATGAGATGCCTTGCTGAATGATTGTTTTTTTCTTTTTTCTCAGAACTTTCGTAACTCTTTTGGGTCACTTTTTAAACCCTAATTCCAGAACCCACTTTTTTTCTTGGTATGGTAGAAGATGCCTCCTGGAAAATGCAGTGCTCTTTCCTGTTTCTTTTTCTTCTCATTTTCCCTCTATTTATTTAAGTCCGCAAAAGTTAATGTAAGATGATATATCAGAGATATGGGACCCTAACTGTGATAAAATAGATCGATCTTTGCTTCTCCATGCATATGAATGTCTCTAGCTAGAGATCGATCTTTAATGAGTGCATGGATAGACTTGGGCTAATGCTAAGATGACACTCTAAAAAACATTGGTAGGTACAGATAAGAAGTCTGAAAACTCGGCATTTTGGCAGGTAAATGTCGTTTCTCACGATTTCTAGCTGTACTAGTCAGATCTTGTTCTAAAAATTATGATTGGACATTGCAGAATATGTCTAAGCAGGAATTTTTGGTTTTGTTTTTTTTTTTTTTTTGGTGAAACTAAGCAGAAATTTTCACGCCCAAGTCTCAAATTTTTTTACCTAATAATTAAGATCATGATTCATGACTATGTATTATCCCTGATTGTTTTGCGCCTTTCAAATTATCAGCCGTGTAGAGTCAGTATTAGTGCACGAGCTTTTTAATAACAGTTGATTGATACGATATATAATAAATTATTTTTTTTTAAATTAATAATTGAGAAATTTATAAGTCTTATGTATATATTTACATATAGTTGATATATTCAAATTCGAAATATCTTCTCACTCTTCTTAGTAAGAGCCATGTGATTGAAAAATGACTGACAGACCGAGTAGCAAAATTTAAAAATAAATCAAAGATCTTGAGTGTGTAATTGTTATAAATTATTATGAGATTTATATACATATACTTTATATGTCACTTCAAGAGAAGACAATAAGATTGCCAAACTTATGACTTCTATTCCAAATATAATCACTAGTTCCACCATCTAATCCAAGTCGATTTTTTTTTTTGGGCGAAATCCAAGTCGACTTTGAGACCCAATATTGTACGGAGGTAAGGTCTATACAGAATCTCCAGACTCGTACGTATCCCGGCAGTGGTGTCTACATCATCCATATATTTAACACTTGTTCTTTCTTATTCTTTTTTAAAGGAAAGGGTGCAACACGAGGCATATTTAACACTTTATACAATATTCGTTTTTTAACCAAAACCAATTCCTTTCTTTGGTTTAAAAGCATAACCATTCGTTAAGATGAAGAAGAAAGAATTTGCCTTAAATCAACTCCATAAGT
Source organism: Rosa persica (assembly GCA_025331145.1). Classification (NCBI taxonomy): domain Eukaryota; kingdom Viridiplantae; phylum Streptophyta; class Magnoliopsida; order Rosales; family Rosaceae; genus Rosa; species Rosa persica. The sequence continues at coordinate 42,370,989 of WFKR01000004.1, read as the reverse complement.
CATTTCGGCCATATTTCAATACAGTAGAGACTATTATTCTCATTGAAGATGAACATAGCAATGTCAATGAACTACAACTACCACATTACACTCTCGGGGTTGGAAACATACGTTGGTGACACCAATTGCGTACAAAAGTCTTAATGTCAGCTACGATATTTCGCCTTCGTCTGTCCAACAAGGTCCAACAAAGATCAATGGAATTCACTAGTGTTGCAACTTCAGAGCGAAGCGACTGCCAGCCTCTAGTGCAATCAACCTCTATTCATTTCTTTCACCATCGTAAATTACTGCAATTTTTTGTTGTAATAATTGTTATCCTGGCCCTTAACTAAGCTGTATCATTCATTAGATCCTAATCCAAGTTCATCATGAGGCTTGTTTCAATTAATTGTCGATTTATTCCCTTTTCCACTTATAGCTGCTTTCTTCAAGCCAGAATGTACAAAACTTCTTCCAAATTGGCAAACTAATAATTAGGATATTTCCAAGAAACCTATCATTGGGTTTCTTGGTACTTGGGGGACTGGCTACTGCACCATTTCGAAATGCTATTCCTCACGTCCAATAATTTTCTTCCAAGTACAAAAGTCTCTAGGGTTTCTTGTTCGGTAACCAACCTCTTTATCCTAACCCCAAACTGACCTGAACATTGGAAAAAGTTGGCAAAAACTCCAAAAAAGTGTATAAGCAAATGAATGGAAAGCTAGCTAGTAGTTAAACATCATGTCTAGTCGTCTAGAACTCTAGATCGTCTTAGCATGTGGCTTCTGCAGGGATGTGTTACGCGAACACAGTTGATATGGCGTTCCATTTTTGCTTCCTTCTTTTGTTAATGATTTGAGGCTAACAAAGAAAAATCAAACCATAGGATTTTAAAGTGAAGTGATGTGTCATGAAAGAGCACCATCATCTTTTCTTGGGTAGTACGTATTTCAGTAGTCCATGTTCTGCGGAGTCTATTGCAAATTGATCTCTCTAAAGTAAGGTAAGGATGAGAGTGTTGCTCGAGCACGTTTCCTCTGCTTATAATTTATAATCTGCTTGGAGAGTGAGTTTGAGATGCTAACAAATATTGGTTTCTAATTAAGATTAATGATTGTGAAAATGGGTTCCATTATTCATTAAAAAAAAAGGGATGACATTAGAGATTTCCTTACACAATATTGTTCAATAATTTATATGTTTCGAGAGTGTAGTATAGCTTGTAAGTTGTAACCGATGGAGGAAAAAAAAAATTGATGCTAAAATATAGTAAGAGCATCTTCAATGGACCCCTTATTTATTTTTATTTTTTTTAAGAATAAGAAACCTTTATTAAAATAAATCAGATTACATAAAACGGGAAAGACTGGTGGTGGACAAGAATTCCTCACTCTCCTCCTTTAAACCTAAACCAGTTATGGGCTGTCATGAATGACCTTCATGAGCCGAAAAGGCTCAACCCCTAACCACCTATATCGCCCAACCTCTCGGGCTACATAGAATCCCAAGAATATCGATACTATGTCATAGACAACCGCCAGAAAAACCAACGCCCGCTTCCACGCCGTGTCCTAAAATGTGGATAGAAGAGCAACTCCTTCCGATAACTTCCCCATATTTTGATTTTTCTCTATTAAAGGGGAAAATGAGTTTTTTTTTTTTTTTGCTCCAACAGATTTCATATAACTATCCTCATTTTATATATAGTGAGAAAAGAGAAAACAAAATTATCTAAATTCACACCAATTTCTAAAATTTTAAGGAATGATTATGGATATTTTAAAGATTGTTATAAAATAAAAAACCTATTGGAGTTTGAGAAGAAAATTATGGAAAGTTTTTATTTGTGTTTCTCTATAATACAAAAATTAAAAATATGCCCAATATTAAAAATTAGGTGGGACCCTAAAAAGAAAGCCCGTCTTTAATACGGATTATATGAGTCATTGACCATATGACAAAACCATTTCCTTTTTTCTTAGTTCTTTGATTTTTCCAAATTCTTGCCAGCAATAGATATTTTGCAAGGCGGTCCAAACCTTAACATGTGTTGATGCTGCCAATAGAAGACGTGACAGATAACAAAATTAACAAATGGTGATTGAGAAATTCAGACAAGATATTTGCATCTTTATGGTTTTGCTTCAACAAAATTGGATTGTATCAGCATGACTAGTGCTACCCAGTGTTGCCAAATTGACATATGAAGAAGCATTCATTTCCATGGGGCAAATTCAACATTTGGCAACTTATAAACAACCATACAAAAAGGATAAGGAACAAATAAATATGGCCTTTAAATTTTATGTCGAAGATGTCTGATTGATTCAGACCACTTCCTAAATTATTTAATGTGTCCCAATTTCTGGTTTTCAATCAGAAAAGAAAATTTTAAATTTGGTTCTTTGATCAGATCGAAAATGCTAATTGTTAGCAATTTCATATATGATTTCGATGTACATTGGGCTTTAGATGTTACAATCCAACCAATCTAATATGATCCACTCCAATCCAATCTCATCCAATTGACATGCTTATTTTTTTTTTCTAGAGCGAAATTCTGTCACGGCCCGAATTTTAGAATAAAAATTCAAAATCAGAAACATGAAAATTACCACAACTCAAAATAATCATCCTGAAAATTTCTTTTCTTAACAACCTCACCACACGAAGTAAAATCAAAACCGAATTTAGTCTCGGTTAATTATTACAACTCAAATACAAAATGAACTGTAAAGCTCTAAATGAGCATTCACACCTCACAACTCAATGAATTAACAATAACTGTTGTAACACCTAAGCAGCTCGGTCACCTCCCTGGTTATCCTGACCTGCAGGAATATCCACTACACCATTTGAATAGTGTACCGGGATTGCAACAACACAAAACCCGATAAGCTTATGAAAGCTCGTATGAGTAATAGAAAGGACTATTGTTTAATTTAATCATAATTATTTCCACTCAAATCAACACTCAACAATTTCCACGTCCACGAAGTACCAACAATCTCAATCAAACACCAATTCAATAAATCAAGACAAACCCCAACTCACATCTTTCTTCACAAAACCTCAACATCGTATTTATAAAAATACGGTACTTGACAGACTAGAGCTCTAACTGAATCGTAGCCCGTCACCTGACCTAGGTTATGACATTCGACATATTTATTATTATCGTATTTCATCAATATGTATACTTATATACATATTTAGAACGTCCGATAATTGTAACTGTCACACCCCGAATTTTTTAGAATAACGATTCAAAATCCGAGACATGAAAATACCCCATCACAAAATAATCATCCTGAAAATTTTTCTTTTCTTAACATACTCACCACACGAAATAAAATCAAACCGACTTAGTCTCGGTTAATTATTACAACACAAATCCAAAATGTAATGTAAAGCTCTAAATGAGCATACACACACACCTCACAACTAAATAAATAATAAAACTGCTGTAACACCTAAGCAGCTCGGTCACCTCCCTGGTTATCCTGACCTGCAGGAATATCCGCTACACCATTGAATAGTGTACCGGGATTGCAACAACACAAAACCCGGTAAGCTTATGAAAGCTTGTATGAGTAAAAGAAGGAACTGTTACTTAATTTAAACTCATATATTCCCACACACAGCAACACTCAATTATTTCCACACATATAAATAATAACAATCTCAATCAACACCAATTCAATATATCAAGTCAACTCCACTCACTACTTTCCCCACAACTCTCTTCATCGTATTTATAAAAATACGGTACTTGACAGACTAGAGCTCTAACTGAATCGTAGCCCGTCACCTGGCCTAGGTTATGGCATCCGACATATTTATCAATTATTGTATTTCATCAATATGTATACCTATATACATATTTAGAACGTCCAATAATTCCACATACTCAACCAATCGTATCCCATCATCCACACTAGGATTAGAGCGTCCGATTACCCACACCGGTCATTACGTCGATCCTAAACCCATAAATGAACACAACATATAATATCACATACTCATCAATCATCCCAACCAAGATACATCATATTATTATGGAATTACACAATTGTAATATAATCAACTCATCAATTCAACTCAATCACATCATAAATCAAACAATCCACTCATCAATATATATTTTCCACGTAAATATATATATACGTAATCATCCACTCAGGAATGACCACTAATACCATCTATAGTTCACACAAGAAAATTATGAAATTCATTTGTATAGTTAAAATTCATTTTACTTACCTATGGACCGTGGTGATTCAAGTCCATGAAATTTTAAAACAAATATTTAATCAGCAAATATTTTTCACACAATTACCAAAAATAAATAATTAAAATGCTCGGTTCGTAATATGAACCACGTGAGTTTTACTCACCTCGAAACTCCCGCTGCGTCTTCAATATAATTATAAATTATAATTTATAATTAACGCCGAATAGCCCACGAAATTAAAATCCGTCAATCACCTAATCAAATGTGATTCGAATTTAGCCAACAATTTCAACTCATAATTTAACTACTAATTAACGGTCAGATTCTAATTTACATTAAAATCCGACGAGCGGTTTCTCACGAATCGCTCCCCTAATTACCGTTTTTCACATATACGAAGATCCAACGGTCGGATCTTCGCCCATGACCACACAAAGCCTCTGGGACAGTCATATGATCATCATAACAAATTTACAAGTTCATCCAACGGTCATAATTTCGCAGATCAAAAATCTAACGACCGAAATCGATCGAAATCACAAAATTCATAACTAATTCATACAATATCCGAAAAATGCGTATAATACGCCGAAATGATCGTATCGAAACATAGAATCATAAAATGGACAGAAACCAAATTTTAGACCTCTGGAGGTGGCCGGAAAAGGCCGCCGGAGTTAGGGACAGAGCCGCCACCGACCACCACCAATGGTGTCGGGGCCGAGCTTGTCCCCTTCGTTTCATCATTCTGAGCAACTTTCATAACTAGCACAAGACCTAAAAATGACCGGAAGGCATCGAAATTACCGATTTACAGTCGGCGGCCGGAAAAAATGCAGAAACCGGTGAGCTTGAAAACCGACGTGAAAACTGCAACCTCAGGCCCCGATCCCTTCTGGAAACTTGTTCAGAACTTCCTTGCGAACTCAACAAGCTTGGAATCACAAGAAACGATCGTGTATAGCTCGAGATATCTTGATCGAAAGTTTCGGTATTTCGATCCGTTCGGGTTGAGCTCCGACGAACTTGAAAACGTTCGACCCAGTTCCGGTCCTTCTTGGTGCTTGTAGAGGAAGTTGAGGCGAGCTCAATGAGACAAGAATCAAGTGAAATGATGGAGTGTAGCTCGAGATATCGAGATCGAACCGAAAATGGACGTTTTCGGTTCGGGCTTCGCCGCCGCCGCCACAGGCTGCGCCGCCGTGTGAGACTGCCTCCGGGAGCTAGAGCAGCTTGAGACGAACGCTTGGGACTTGGTTTGAGGTCGAGAGGTGGTCTGTGGAGGGAGAACAATTAAGGAGAAGTTTTCCTCCCCTTTCGGCCGAGTACGACTGTGAGAGAGAGAGAGAGAGAAAAACTCAGTTTTTCAGAAACAGGAGGAAGAAGAAGAAGAAGGAAGAAAAGGAAAAAAAAAGAAACCGGTAGGGAAAAAAATTAGGGTTTCTAAAATTTTTCTATATATACAAGTTTCGGAAAACTTCGAAATTCGATAACTAATTCAGAAAAAATCCGATCTTCGTGTTCCGCACGTGCACGGACTCGTATCGACGAGCTCTATAACTTTCATGAAGGAAGTTTCTCCAAATTTCGTACGTAGAAAAAGTCGATTTCTCAAACCGAGTATTTTCGAGCTTTTCGTTAAAATAAACGTTTCGAAACTTCGATAATTGTAAAAATGAATGATTATCGAACATAAATCGTGAAATCGTATAATAATCATTCGATACAATCACTCGGATTTAAAATGGAAATTGCGGGTATTACAACATACTCAACCAATCGTATCCCATCATCCACCCAGGATTAGAGCGTCCGATTACCCCATACCGGTCACTACGTTGACTTTAAATCCATAAATGAGCACAACATATATTATCACATAATGAAATCAACCTAACCAAGATACACAATATTATTATTAAATTTAAGCAATTGATATCAAAACCAAATCATCAATCCAATTCAATCATATCATCACTCGACAACCCACCAATCAATATGTATATTCCACGTAAATATATATATACGTAATCATCCACTCAGGAATGACCACTAATACCATTTATAGTTCACACAAAAAAATCGTGAAATTCATTTGTATAATTAAAATTCATTTTACTTACCTATGGACCGTAGTGATCAAGCCCATGTAATTTAAAAAAAAAAAAACAAATATTTAATCCACAAATATTTTTCACACAATTACAAAAATAAATAATTTAAAGCGCTCGGTTCATAATATGAACCACGTGAGTTTTACTCACCTCGATACTCCCGCTTTGCCTTCAAATACAATACAATTCACGCCGAAATAGCTCACCCAAATAAAATCCGTCCATCACCTAACCAAATGTGATTCGAATTTAACCAATAATTCTAAAACATAACTGAACTATCATTTTACGGCCGGATTCTATTTATAAGAAAATCCGATGGCCGGATTCTCACGAATCGCTCTCCTAATCACCGTTTTGCACTTATACGAAGATCCAACGGTCGGGTCTTCGCCCATGATCACACAAAGCCACTGGGACAGTCATATAATCATCATATCAAAATTACAAGTTCATCGGACGGTCCTAATTTCACAGAACATAAATCTAACGATCGAAATCGATCGAAATCACAAAATTCATAACTAATTCATACGATATCCGAAAAATGCGTATAATACGCCGAAATGATCGTATTGAAATGTAGAATCATAAAATAGACAGAAACTAAATTTTAGACCTTCGGAGGTGGCCGGAAAAGGCCGCCTAAATTAGGGACAGAGCAGCCGCCGACCACCACCAATGGTGTCGGGGCTGAGCTTCTCCCTTTCGTTTCATGATTCTGAGTAACTTTCATAACTAGCACAAGACCAAAAAATGATAGGAAGGGATCGAAAAGTACTAATTAAAGTCAGCGGTCGGAATTTTTCCAGAATCTGGCGAGCTTGAAAACCGACGTGAAAACTACAACAACTTGCTTTGATCTCTTCTGGAAACTTGTTCAGAACTTCCTTGCGAACTCACCAAGCCAAGAATCATAAGAAACGATCGTGTGTAACTCGAGATATTTGGACCGAATTGTTGTTTTTCGATCTAAAGGGGTTGAACTCCGACGAACGTGAAAACGATCGACCTAGTTCCGGTCCTTCTTGGTGCTTGTTAAGGAAGTTGAGGCGAGTCTAATGAGCCAAGAATCAAGTGAAATGGTGACTTATAGCTCGAGATATCGAGATCGAACCGAAAACGAGCTTTTTCGGTTCGGGCCTCGCCGCTGCTTCTACAGGCCGTGTCGCTGTGCAAGGCTGCCTCTGGCAACTGCACAAGGTCGGGACGAAGCTCTTGGAGGTGGTTTGAGGTCGTGGGGTGGCCGGATGAGGAGGAGGGAGCACGGTGACGCTGTGCTCTGTTTTGCTGGGCTCGGCCGAGAGGGAGAGGACGCAAGAGAGAGAGATGAACAGTGATTTCTGAAAATGGAAAGGAGGCCGGACCAATTTGAAAAGTTCTGAAAATAGCTTAGGGTTTTTCTATTTATACCGAAATAGAAATATTTTCTAAATTCTATAACTAATTCAAAAAAAATCCGGACAAGGTGTTCCATATACGCACGGACTCGTATCGACGAGCTCTACAACTTTCATGAAGGAAGTTTTCTCAAATTTTGCACGTAGAAAAAGTCGATTTCTCAAACCAAGCATTTCGAGCTTTTCGTTAAAATAATCGTTGTGAACCTTTGATAATTCAAAAATGAAATATTATCGAGCAGCATTCGTGAAATCGTACAATAATCGTTCAACATAATTACACGAAATCAAAAACGAAAATTGTGGTTATTACAAATTCACACTTCATATTTCATTTTTTAGTAACCAAAATTTTGTCTTTAGTGACTTAAATTTTGTCTTTTTATCAAAATTTCAACTAAAAAAAGAAAGAAGTGTGGATTTTAAAATGGGGAGTATAGATTTCACTCCTTTTTTTTTCAAATTTCATTCTGTATCTCTTCATCAAATGTTTATAAAAGAACAATATTTTAGATGTCAATGTACCAAACAAACTTGTCCAATCTATCTAGCTAGGGTTTGTGCCCCAGTAGGCCTCAAAGGCATAGCATAACTGATGGTGCTTTGGGACCATAGGTTCTGTTGATTGTAATTTACTGCCAATGACTTAGTGAAATCGTAATGAATTATATTCATTGTCCTTAAATAAAAAAACTTTTCCAATCTAATAAGGTCTTTCATTATGTGGCTAGGACAATTTTGTTTATGCATTATGCACCTATTGATGGAATTGATACTGAGTGAGTGGTTTTCATGGCTATGAGTTTCAAGTAGGAGGAGAGAAGGCTAGGAAATATCTGTTGCATTATTCAAGTCCTACTTTTATTGCAAAGAAGCTCAATAAAAAGGATATCCTTTTTGAAATTGTAAGAATATATTTAGCCACGCTAATAATTTCTTAGTTAAATTTTAGCCAATGTAATTAAAAAGTTATAAAATATGTCTTCATCAGTTCTATTTCTCTCTCTTATCCGAAATATGAAAATTCTTTTAGTGGAGTGAAATTCACACTCCATGTTTTCTTTTTTGGTAACTTAAATTTTGTCTTTACTAACTTAAGTTTGTCTTTTTATGAGAACTTTGACCCAAAAAAGAAAGGGAAGTGTGGATTACAAATTAAAGTGTGGATTTCACTCCTCTTGTTTTATTGGAGCTGACATAAAAACCATTGCCCGAGCAATTACCTTTTTAAGAAACACTTGAGCATATCTAAAAATGTTCAACATTATCCATAAGAAATCAACAGTCACATATGAAAGAACGCCCTTGGCGTCATATTTCAAACATTAGCTTAATTAGGTGCTATTTCCAAAAGAAAATGTCACCACCTTCAGCAACCTCCTCCATTGCATTTTCAACTTCTGCAGCAGCTACGATCATGTCCAAAAAACAAAAACATTGGCCCACTTGCAAGCCCAAACCCATGTGCCAAGGAAATAGTCCAACCTTATTCCACCTTGCATCTACCACCGTGCAGCCATTGCTGCAACCCACTAGACCTAACCACTGCCGCACCTGCCGTCGGAATCCAACATCCCCACATTCCCAGAGCCACATCAATGTGCACGGCTGCCACCGCCACCCTTGTCGAAGATCCACCGGTTCCTAGCTACCGAAAGGGAGTGGATATCAGCCAGCAGGGTCGTGCCAGCCATCTAACCCAACCCAACGCAAACCATATTCACATATCTCCGCCTCCACCTCTCAAAGCTATCAACAACATCGCCTGCACCATGTTTGAAACCGCAAACAATGTTGCCGCTGCCTATTGCACCCCAGCCATTCTTCTCTCGAAGTCTAGCAAGTAGAACGAGATACCATTCCAAGTCCAGAAGTTTTCCACCGGTGCTCCGCCCCCACCTAGAAAAATCCACCTTTGTCTAGAGCCAAGCGGCCCCCGTTCAACCACCCAAGCAAGATCATCAATTCCTGCAATTACGACACTACTGAACCCTATCAACAACTATACCACCAAAAAAGGAGTCCCCATCACCAGTCACTGAAAGCAATTGAAAGGCAGCCCCGCCCAGGCAGGCGAGAAAGCGAAGGATTAGACCAAAGTGTATCCTAGTCTCCATTAACAAAGCAAAGGAGAAAAGAGAAAGTTGCATGAGACGACGGAGACGGCCCTCTCAAACCTTAGCACCGCTAAGTTCTCAGATGTTTAATTCAATTGACAACATGATAATTCTCCTTTCATTCGTTCTATAGTGTTTTGTATTTGATTTCTGAATTAGTTTCTTCTCTTTTAGTTAACTTTGAATTTATATTATTAATAAATATGTGATCTAAATATATTTATTGATTACATAGAATAAGTTAAAAAGATTGTTTTGAATTTAGCAAAAATAATAGAGCTAGAGCATAATCTCGCTCTTTACATTTAGGAGTAACATAGCTAAAAGTTTTAATTGAAAGCCACTTAGGAGTCTGGTGCAACTGCTAAAGTTGATACCAAGAAACATACTCTTCAAAATAACTAATGAGTCAAAATAGATAGTCTGTTAAATAAGCTCTAAACTCATCGTAGTTGTGTGAATTTGTTGCTAGTTGTTAGACTATTTATCCTTATATTTAGAGTACTTTTACTTACTTAAAATGTGTACTCGCTCTTATTATAATTATGTGTATTTGCTCTTTCATTATCTTTTTTATCATCTTCCATATTGGGTTCTCATGCTAGCCGAATTCCTACACCCACATGCTATTGAGATTTTGCAATAAGAACGCGCGGGACTTGAGTTGGCACTAATTAAATGCTCATTTCTCTACTCTATTCTTGAAAAATGATTACCTCAAGGTTGTCTCTATCATCAATTCAAAAAGTCAGGTTTTGCGGCGCATGGTGTTATAGTTAAGGAGATTTGACACAACTCCGGATTGCTAGAGTTTTTCATATAGAGATTATAATCTCGTGGTTTATAGACTGACATATTTTGTTGTTCGCAAAATTTTTTGTCTATATGATTAGAACAAAAGCCTAATTGACTCATGTGTTGTATTACTTTTAATTTATCAATTCCTTCTAATGATCTAGGTCTCATCTTAATGTCCCCCAATAGTAAGAATCTTCTTTAATTATTAGTGAAAGTGTGTTTGTCTAGCCTTTTCGGGTTTCAAAATAAAAAAAAAGACATGTAAAACTACTGTTTTTATTCCCATAATCTATCACATTCAAAAATTACGAATAAAAATAATTGGGATTTTAAATATTTCTATTAAATTTATATTTAAAGTCAACTAACATTTGGTTTAGTGGTTAAGACATTTTCCTCTAATAAGAGGTTTTGTTAGCCAAAATAAAAAATTTGAACAGATTTAACTTCGAAAGATTAAAAAAATATAAGAATAAACTAAACCACAAGGGTAGATATAATAATTACAAAATCGATTTTTATTAAGAAAAATAAAAAAAAAATGATCCCTTAACCTCTAATTTTCTCTCCCACTATTTTATCTCTACAATAACTATTTATTTCATTTATTTATTTATTTTAAAATAAAATAATTACACATGCAAAGCATGCATGAAGAAGGTTAGTAAATATCTATGAAGCATGGATACGTCATTTTGGGTCCGTATCCCATACCGATATGGGATACGGGTGCGATACGCGGTGGATACGAGTATCTGATGAATTCAAAATTCGTTGTGGATATCTGAATAGGGTACGTCATTTTGTAATAATATTGGATACTCAGGGGTAAACCTAACATTTTGCCCTTAAGAAAAAAAAATACATAAAACATAAAGACCTAATTATATCGATCAAACCTTCAACGGCCGAGTTCTATTTTCTTCTTCCACTTCGCTTTGGACATACTCTGACTTCCAAATCGATATCATTCTTCTATAGGATCAGTCAAGGTTTTCAAATCAGAATCAGGAAGGGAATATCATTTTCTGTAACTGTAAGTAGCTGTTACTATGGTTGATCTTGTGGTGAAAGAAGGTTTAGGAGAATCAGTTGATGATGTTGATGGGCAGTCCCTCTTTAATGGAGGAGGAAATCCATGTGGTGATTTACCACATGAGGAAAACATGGGTTGGAAAATTCAAAGAAGGTAGATAGCAAGCCATCTTGGAAGGTAGGTAGCAAGCCATCTTTGAAGTTAGGCATGCCAAACTTGGAAAAAGACTTGACTTTGCTTCCAATTGCATGCCATATCTATGAACCCAATTGCCTATAAATAGGCATGAAAGGTTGTAGCAAAAACAACGAAGGCAAGAGTCATTCCAAACTAATAGAGTTTGAGATAGTAGTGAGATCCTCACTTGAGAGATGAGTGAGAAGAAAATTTCTCTTGAGAGATAGAGTGTGTGTTACCATTTTGGTGAAGTTTAGTCACCAAAGTGAGATTGCCTTGTAATCCCATTATTTATATAGTGGAAGAGAGTATTACTACTGCCCCGAGGACGTAGGCACATTTGCCGAACCTCATTAAATATTGTGTCTTCTTTTATTTATTTGTTGCTATTCCGCAAATCACCCGAGAGGTGGGAAAAGTTAGAGATCCTGGGATAACCAATTATCCATTGGCCTTGTATTAAGGCAGCTATTCTTTTCCAACAAGTGGTATCAGAGCCCGACGCTCATTGTTCGTGGCATCTCATGGTGATCAAGATGGCAGAGTCGTCGTCATCAGCAGTAACAATGGTTAAGTTGACATCGTCGAATTACTCTATTTGGAAGCGCAGAATAGAAGACATCCTTTACTATAAGGATATGTACGAGCCTCTTCAAAATGGTGGAGAGAAGCCAGCAGGCAAGACTGACAAGGACTGGAGCATCCTGAACAGAAAAACTGTTGTAAGAATTCGTCAATGGGTTGATGAAAGTGTTTTTCATCATGTGGCACAGGAAACCAATGCCTACTCAATGTGGACAAAGTTGGAGTCCATGTACGAGAGAAAGACCGCACAAAACAAAGCCTCGTTTATTCGACGGTTGGTGAACACAAAGTACAGGGATGGTCAAAGTGTTTCGGAACACTTGAGCGACTTCCAAGGCATGGTGAATCAATTGACGAATATGAAGATGGTGCTTGATGATGAATTGCAAGCACTATTGTTACTAAGCTCGTTGCCAAATAGCTGGGACACGTTGGTGGTGTCATTAAGCAACTCAACTCCTCAAGGCTGTAATACCCGCAATTTCCATTTTAAATTCGAGTGATTGTATCGAATGATTATTATGCGATTTCACGATTTATGTTCGATAATCATTCATTTTTACAATTATTGAAGTTTCGAAACGTTTATTTTAACGAAAAGCTCGAAATACTCGGTTTGAGAAATCGACTTTTTCTACGTACGAAATTTGGAGAAACTTCCTTCATGAAAGTTGTAGAGCTCGTCGATACGAGTCCGTACACATGCGGAACACGAAGATCGGATTTTTTCTGAATTAGTTATCGAATTTCGAAGTTTTCTGAAACATGTATATATAGAAAAAATTTTGGAAACCCTAATTTTTTCTTCTACCGGTTCTTCTTCTTCCTTCTGTTTCTGGAAAAAAAAAAAAAACTGGTTCTCTCTCACCGTCGCTCTCGACCGAAAAGGGGAGAAAATTTCTCCTTAATTGTTCTCCCTCCACAGACCACCTCTCGACCTCAAACCAAGTCCCAGGCGTTCGTCTCGAGCTGCTCTAACTCTCGGAGGCAGTTTCACAAGGCGGCGCAGCCTGTGGCGGAGGCGGCATGGCCCGAACCGAAAACGACCATTTTCGGTTCGATCTCAATATCTCGAGCTACACTCCGCCATTTCACTTGATTCTTATCTCATTGAGCTCGCCTCAACTTCCTCTACAAGCACCAAGAAGGACCGGAACTGGGTCGAACGTTTTCACGTTCATCGGAGCTCGACCCCAACGGATCGAAATACCGAAACTTTCGATCAAGATATCTCGAGCTATACACGATCATTTCTTGTGATTCTTGGCTTGTTGAGTTCGCAAGGAAGTTCTGAACAAGTTTCCAGAAGGGATCGGGGCCTGAGGTTGCAGTTTTCATGTCGGTTTTCAAGCTCACCGGTTTCTGTATTTTTTCCGGCCGCCGACTGTAAATCGGTAATTTCGATGCCTTCCCGTCATTTTTAGGTCTTGTGCTAGTTATGAAAGTTGCTCAGAATGATGAAACGAAGGGGACAAGCTCGGCCCCGACACCATTGGCGGTGGTCGGAGGCGGCTCTGTCCCTAACTCCGGCGGCCTTTTCCGGCCACCTCCGGAGGTCTAAAATTTAGTTTCTGTCCATTTTATGATTCTATGTTTCGATACGATTATTTCGGCGTATTATACGCATTTTTCGGATATCGTATGAATTAGTTATGAATTTTATGATTTCGATCGATTTCGGTCGTTAGATTTTGATCTGTGAAATTATGACCGTCAGATGAACTTGTAAATTTGTTATGATGATCATATGACTGTCCCAGAGGCTTTGTGTGGTCATGGGTGAAGATCCGACCGTTGGATCTTCGTATATGTGAAAAACGGTAATTAGGGGAGCGATTCGTGAGAAACCGCACGTCGGATTTTAATGTAAATTAGAATCTGGCCGTTAATTAGTAGTTAAATTATGTGTTGAAATTGTTGGCTAAATTCGAATCACATTTGATTAGGTGATTGACGGATTTTATTTGAGTGGGCTATTCGGCGTTAATTATAAATTATAATTATATTGAAGACGCAGCGGGAGTTTCGAGGTGAGTAAAACTCACGTGGTTCATATTACGAACCGAGCATTTTAATTTATTTATTTTTGGTAATTGTGTGAAAAATATTTGCGGATTAAATATTTGTTTTAAAATTTCATGGACTTGAATCACCACGGTCCATAGGTAAGTAAAATGAATTTTAACTATACAAATGAATTTCATAATTTTCTTGTGTGAACTATAGATGGTATTAGTGGTCATTCCTGAGTGGATGATTACGTATATATATATTTACGTGGAAAATATATATTGATGAGTGGATTGTTGTGTGATGATATGATTGAGTAGAATTGATGAGTTGATTATATTACAATTGTGTAATTCCATAATAATATGATGTATCTTGGTTGGGTTGATTTCAGTATGTGATATTATATGTTGTGTTCATTTATGGGTTTAGGGTCGACGTAATGACTGGTGTGGGTAATCGGACGCTCTAATCCTAATGTGGATGATGGGATACGATTGGTTGAGTATGTGGAATTATTGGATGTTCTAAATATGTATATAGGTATACATATTGATGAAATACAATAATTTATAAATATGTCGGATGCCATAACCTAGGCCAGGTGACGGGCTATGATTCAGTTAGAGCTCTAGTCTGTCAAGTACCGTATTTTTATAAATACGATGATGTGAGTTGTGGAGAAAGTTGTGAGTTGGGTTGTCTTGATATATTGAATTGGTGTTTATTGAGATTGTTATTATTTGCATATGTGAAAATTATTGAGTGTTGCTGTGTGTGGGAATAAATGAGATTCAATTAAGTAACAGTTCCTTCTTTTACTCATACAAGCTTTCATAAGCTTACCGGGTTTTGTGTTGTTGCAATCCCAGTACACTATTCAATGGTGTAGCGGATATTCCTGCAGGTCAGGATAACCAAGGAGGTGACCGAGCTGCTTAGGTGTTACAGCAGTTTTGTTATTTATTTAGTTGTGAGATGTGTGTATGCTCATTTAGAGCTTTACATTACATTTTGGATTTGAGTTGTAATAATTAACCGAGACTATATTCGGTTTGATTTTATTTCGTGTGGTGAGTATGTTAAGAAAAGAAATTTTCAGGTTGATTATTTTTGAGGTTGTAGTATTTTCATGTTTCGGATTTTGAATTGTTATTCTAAAATTTGGGGCGTGACAAAGGAGTTCTCACACTGAGCATTGTAAAAGACAGCATGTTCAATGAAGAAGCAAGGAGGAAGGAGCAAGGAATATCGATCGAGTCAGAAGCTCTCGTCACCAATAACCGTGGAAGCAGTAGAAAATTCCACAACCGAGGCAAAAGGAAAGATCGGTCAAAAGGCAAGTTCAGCCCAAAGAAGGACATCGAATGTTTTCACTGTGGTGGAAAATGCCACATAAAGAGGGATTGCAGGAGGATCAAGAGAGTGCAGACTGAGAAAGGTGGTGCCAGAGACACAACTTTTACTACCTCATACGAAGAAGAGGTACTCATCATTTATGGAGAGGGTCATGTTAATTTGACATCTCAAGATACATGTTGGATCATTGATTCTGGTGCATCATTTCATGTAACCTCACGAAGGGAGTTCTTTACATCCTACAATACTGGAAATTTCGGTAATGTCAGGATGGGAAATGATAAGCTGTCCAAGATCGTGGGAAGGGGAGATATTTCCCTTGAAACCAACACATGCCACTGCTTGGTTCTCAAGGATGTGAGACACGTTCCAGACATGTGTCTCAACTTGATCTCCATATGATTACTTAATGATGAAGGCTGCACAAGTGTCTTTGGTGGTGGAAAGTGGAGGCTCAGTAATGGTCCAGAAATTCTAGCTCGAGGGAGGAAAGAGAACACTCTCTACATGACTTATGCAAAAATCTGTAGTGGGTATGCAGTTACACTCGGACAAGATTCGCCGGTCGAGCTATGGTATAAGCGGCTCGGTCACATCAGCGAGAAGGGACTTACTGTTCTAGCCAAAAGAGAGGTATTAATTGGTGTCAATGTTAAAGATATGCCTCTAAAACCATGTACGCATTGCTTGGCTGGAAAGCAACATAGAGCTTCATTCCATCGTTATCCTGCACCAAGGAAATCCAATGTTTTGGATGTTGTACATTCAGATGTGTATGGTCCCATGACCACAAGTACTCTAGGAGGTGCAAGATACTTCGTCACCTTCATTGATGATCATTCAAGGAAGGTATGGGTTTATGCACTGAAAACTAAAGATCAAGTGCTCGAAGTATTTAAGCAATTTCATGCCAAAGTTGAACTAGAAACAGGCAGGAGATTGAAATGCATTCGCACCGACAATGGGGGAGAGTACATGGGGGCGTTCAGACATGATTGCAAAAGTAACGGAACCAGGCATGAATGATCTGTTCCAACGACTCCTCAGCACAACGGAGTGGCCGAAAGGATGAACAGAACTATTGTTGAAAGAATCATAACAATGTTATCTCATGCTAAGCTGCCTAAGAGCTTTCGGGGTGAAGCTCTAATGACTGCGGTTGATGTGATCAACCTTTCTCCCTTAGCTCCATTAAATGGTGACGTGCCAAACAGGTTTTGGACCGGAAAGGACGTCTCATACAATCATTTGAAGGTATTTGGCTGCAAAGCGTTTGTTCATATTCCCAAAGATGAAAGATCAAAAATCGATAGCAAGTCGAAAGAATGCATATTTCTAGGATATGGAAATGAAGAATATGGGTACAGGCTGTGAGATCCTGTCAATAAGAAGATTTTCAGAAGCAGAGATGTTGTCTTCTTTGAAGACCTGAACATCGAAGATACTCAGAAAACTGAGAAGCCTAAACAACCCAGAGAATATCCGATGAACTCGGATAAATCTGGAGACTAATCATCAGTTCATCACAATCTAATAAGTTTATGTTTTTGGTACTTGGTTTGGCTGCAAGTTTAAATCTGGAGATTGAACAACTTGACGTGAAGATGGCTTTCCTTCACGGTGACCTTGAAGAGGAAATCTACATGGAGCAGCCAGAAGGATTCAAAGTCAAAAGCAAGGAAGATCTAGTCTGTAAACTGAAAAAGAGTTTGTATGGACTAAAGCAGGCGCTGCGACAATGGTATAAGAAGTTCGATTCCTTCATGATTGAGCAAGGATATCAGAGGACAACTTCAGACTATTGCGTATTTGTGAAGAATTTCTCAGGAGGTGACTTTATCATACTACTCTTGTATGTTGATGACATGTTGATCGTAGGACAAGATGGTGACAAGATTAGCAAACTGAAGAAAGAGTTCAGTAAGTCTTTTGCTATGAAGGACTTGGGACCAGCAAAGCAGATTCTTGGTATGAATATTACCCATGATAGACAGAATGGGAATTTGTGGTTATCACAAGAAAAATATATTGAGAAGGTATTGGAGCAGTTCCATATGGAGAAAGCAAAGCCAGTTGCTACTCCACTTGCTAGTCACTTTAAGTTCAGCTCGAAGCAGAGTCCTACAAGTGAGAAAGAGAAGGAAGAAATGGCGAAGGTGCCATATGCCTCAGCGGTAGGAAGCCTAATGTATGCAATGGTGTGTACAAGACCAGACATAACACACGCAGTTAGTGTTGTTAGCAGATTTCTGTCTAATCCAGGCAAAGAGCATTGGAATGTTGTGAAGTGGATTCTTAAATATCTCAAAGGTACTTCCAAAATGGGTTTATGCTTTGGAATTGGGAAGCCTGAACTAATAGGCTATACAGATGCAGATATGGTCGGAGATGTTGACTCAAGAAAGTCTACATCAGGATACCTGATTACATTTTCAGGAGGAGCTGTCTCATGGAAATCAAAGCTACAAAAATATGTTGCTTTGTTAACTACAGAAGCAGAGTTCATAGCAGCTACGGAAGCCTGCAAAGAAATTTTGTGGATGAAGAAATTCCTCCAGGAATTGGGCCATAAGCAACAAAAGTATGTTCTGCATTGTGATAGTCAAAGTGCAATTCATTTGAGTAAGAATTCGAGTTTTCACTCGAAATCAAAGAACATTGATGTGAGGTATCACTGGATACGTGATGTGCTGGAAGCCAAACAACTACAGCTTGAGAAGATTCACACAGATGATAATAGTTCAGATATGATGACGAAGTCCTTACCAAATGACAAGTTTCAATTTTGCAGAAGCGCGTCAGGATTGGCGCATCCCTCCATCTAAGTCGGGAGGGGGAGATTGATGGGCAGTCCCTCCTTAATTGAGGAGGAAATCCATGTGGTAATTTACCACATAAGGAAAGCATGGACTGGAAAATTCAAAGAAGGTAGATAGTAAGCTATCTTGGAAGGTAGGTAGCAAGCCATCTTTGAAGTTAGGCATGTCAAACTTGGAAGAAGACTTGACTTTGCTTCCAATTGCAAGCCATATCTATGAACCCAATTGCCTATAAATAGGCATGAAAGGTTGTAGCAAAAACAATGAAGGCAAGAGTCATTCCAAACTAATAGAGTTTGAGATAGTAGTGAGATCCTCACTTGAGAGATGAGTGAGAAGAAAATTCCTCTTGAGAGGTAGAGTGTATGTTACCACTTTGGTGAAGTTTAGTCATCAAAGTGAGATTGCCTTGTAATTCTATTATTTATATAGTGGAAGAGAGTATTACTACTGCCCCGAGGACGTAGGCACATTTGCCGAACCTCATTAAATATTGTGTCTTCTTTTATTTATTTGTTGTTATTCCGCAAATCACCCGAGAGGTAGGAAAAGTTAGAGATCCTGGGATAACCAATTATCCATTGGCCTTGTATTAAGGCAGCCCTTCTTTCCCAACAAATGTTGGGTCCAAATTCAGAACATGATCACTGGAATTTTGGTGGGTTTGAGAGGGAGGTGGTGGTCGTGGTTAGAAGCCTTTGGGATAGATGGGTGGTGGTCAGAGGGAGTGAGTCTTATTCTTCGTTGATATCGTTGGTCTGTTTGAAGCCTTCGAAGTCTGACTTGGCAAGGATTGAAGAGGAAGAGAGTGAGAAGATGTGGGACAATGAAGTGTCTTTGATCTGTACAACTAACAGATGAGTATGGGTCTAATATCTAGGATTTAATTAATGGTTGGACTTTAAATATTTTTAAGTTAAAAATAATATTTAATTAACGCATCATTCTCGTATTTGCATCCTAAAATATTTAATGTTTGATGTATGTACGTATCACACCATATCATATCCGGATACACATATCCATATCCATGCTTCACAAGTAAATATTAATAAAAGTCCAAAGTTCGAATGCTCGGTTCTCTTTTAGACATTCAATGAACCAAATGGGATCATTATAGGGGTGAAATTGATTTAGGTTCAATTTACCTAATAATCACCGCTAATCGAAAGGCACAATCATTCCATTAGTAAAGCCATTACTATTGAAATCGCCTGCAATCAATTGCTTTACCACTGGCTTTATGCACCAACTCACATGCAAAAAGAAATTCAAATATCTTCCACAATAATTGCTACGGATAATGATATTACACAGAATGACAGATGATTTGGTACATTTAAATCAGAGTTATTAAGATCAGAGCGTTATAAAATTTGTAGTTTAGTACTCAATTATTGACGGTCTAAGGTGCCAACGTGCACCGCACAACACAACATTATGATTACGGCAGCTGTTTGAGTTTTACTGTTTTAGCTGTATCTGTAGCTGTAGCACTATTCAGTTCTGACCAATCAGACAGACCTGTTCAGCTTCACAGATCCCAGAAAAAGCCACAGCAAACTTCAAAGTCCACCTTACCTTGGTCTTAACGGTAAAACTGAATGAGATAGGTAGTTAAAACCAACTGTTTCACTTCGTTTTCTTCCAGGGTAAGCTGCAAACGGGTCTAGAAGAATCAGAAGGGTCTTCTCCCAGGTATTCATCTCAGGACCCAGAAGTTAAATTTCCCAGAATTTGTATATACTCGTAGCGGTTGATTTCTTTGCAAGTTTGAATTTTGGATGCTGAATTCTTGAACTTTGTTGAATTTGCTGAATCATATATCGACAGTTTTCGGGATTCTGTAACATGTAATGGAAGTTTCTAGGTTCCGTACTGATGAGAGAAATGAATAAAGGGTGAAACATATAATTACTTGGTTTAATTTGGGTCTAATAGTTCTGGAAGAATGTCTCTGAACAATAATTTTGAATGTCATTTCCTCAATATAATGGACTGACATTCTCTGGATGTGAGTGATGATAGTATTTTCATTTTGTTTAGTTTCACCTTTGCTTTTAGTCTACATTCATGTCAGACATTGCTCGAGTAGTTAGTTACTTGAATTCTATTAGTGAAATATTTTGGCAATCATATGGATTGATAGGATGTACGACTGAACTTTGAGGCAAATTCCGAACCTTTTCTTTTTGGAACATTGTAGAGACTTAGATAGAAGAGATAAGTACTATTGAGCTTTTGGGATGGAAGACCAAGCTGTCTGTGGTGTTAATGTTAGCAGTCCAGAGTTGGAGATAGGCTACACACATCAGGGGATGTCAGCTAGTGAATCCGGCGCTGAAGAGTTGGAGAGTTCCATGAAAGTTTTGACAAAGGTGGACTTGGACTTGGCATATTCTGCTGAGAAGTTGGCAAATCTGCAGGCGCTTATGATGCGCCTTTTCTCTCAGGAAAATGATCTTGAAGCAATGGCCACCGCAAATAACTATATCTTGGCTGATTTTCATGAGAAAGTATTGGTCTTTAATCTCATGTCTAGCATTTTAGATTCCGAGGTCAGAGAGATGGACAGTTTCATGGATACTCTCCATGCAGAAATTGTTGACGCCCGTCATACGATATTTTCATGGAGTCATTTGGGAGAACCGTACACGGCAAAGGAAGAAAAGTTGTATGATTCTGAAGAGTCCTTAAAGCAGTGTCAGGAACAGGTTTCAGAGGTCAAGATGCTGGCAGCTAAGTTTCGGAGAACTGCTATAGCTTTTGCTCATGACAATTGTAAGTTTATGATTTCTGTCTATTTAAGACTTTTGTTGAACTCATTCACTACTACTTGGTTATTATTTACTTGAGGTACATATGTCAACAGGGAAAACTGACATTGCCATAGATTTATCAGAAGATGGTCAACTGTCAAATAATTATGCAAAGTACAATATGCAGATGCCTAGACAACAAAGACACAATCTACGGATGCTTGAAAAATCACTTTCACGGGAGATAGATCTTGCGAAGAAATTAACTCAATCAAGACAAAATGAGGAGCAACTTCAGTTAAAGCTACACTATACAGAACAGGTAGCGGTTCGCATGGAAGAAGCAGCAGAAGGTATTTGGGGAAGATTTTTAGAGGCAGAGAATGCTGCTGAGGTGCTCCAGGGGATTTCAAAGGATTTATTAGGGAGACTGCAGCTTCTGAATTTCAATCTGAACGGTTCAATTCACCGTGAAAGCGACTTAAAATCCAAACTTCAAGATTGTTTAGGAAAGCTTCAAGCAAAAGATGCTGCTTTACAGAAGCTAGAGCATATCAGTGCAGAAAACATGACCAAAGATGCTGAGATATCAACTTTGAGAGAAAAGGTGCTGTTTCTTGAAAAACAGCTGAAAGAATCCGAGCTCCAGCTGAAGAATGCAAATGCAACCAATGAATCAAGTCTAGAGAAACTTAGAGAAAAGGAAACTTTGGTTGAGTCTATGAAAGAAAGAATCTACAGGGAAGAAGTTAAGGCGGAGAGTGCGCTACTTAAGGTTGCAGAATTAACCGGGACGAATGTGGAACTCACAGAAGAGATGAATTTTCTCAAAGGAAGTGTTAGTAACACGGAAAAGAAAGTTGGGGTTCTCGAGAAGCAGTTAAGGGACGTAGAGATCCAATTACAGAATGCAAAGGCATCTTCTGAAGCAAGTCAAGAGCAGCAGAATATGTTGTATTCTGCAATTTGGGATATGGAAACTTTGATTGAAGATCTAAAATCAAAGGTTTCCAAAGCTGAAAATAAGACAGAAACTGCTGAGGAACAATGCATTATGTTATCTGAAAATAACATAGAGCTAAATGCAGAAATAACTGATCTAAGGGGTAGAGTGGAATATTTGCAATCATCTTTGGATCGAGCTAACAATGCAAAACTTGCAAGTGCAAAGGAACTCAATACCAGAATCAAGTTCATTATGGATATGGCAATGCAACTAGCCATAGAAAGGGAGCGCATCCAAAAGCAGGTACATATTCATTTCTCTATATTAGTCTCTCTTTAAGTGTATGCTATCAAATCCTTTAACTATATATCGTCTGTGCAGTTACATGTCTTAACCATGGAGAAACAACTTCTGGTAGAGAAGTTACGGGATACCAAAAACATTGCTTCTGTAACTGGTTGCAACAACGAAGATGGTGACAACAAAGAGCTTCCATTTTTTAAGTATGGTGTCTCGAATGCTACTTCTATAAAAACATCAGTGGAAGCAGTGACGGAGTCCTTAGATAAAAGTTCCCAGGCAGGTATTCCCTTGGATTTTCATATATGAGAGAAAATTAATGATTTAGCTGGATATCCCCTTTCATAATCTCTCCTACTCTATAATCAGGTGGATGAACTGTCACAACAGGAACCTGAGTGTGATACTGAAGGGGCTTCCAGTTCTTTAGATGATGATGCTGGCATTGGTTCAGAACTTGACACTGCTGGAGAAGCCAGGCGATGCTTGAACCTGAAGTGTGCTTTCAAAGTAATTTTTGTCTCACTATTTCTAGTCTCGGTCCTATATTTTCTTGACCAGAAACCTTTAATCCTCGACGAACTATAATGGATTCGTGTTGGTGATGTATTGTGCTATGGTAATTCTTTCTGAAGCACTCTAGAAGCTAGGGTGTCTTCTTACTAGGTTTTCTAGGTTCTGCAGGATGAAATGTCATATAATCAGTAAGTATATAGTGAAAATAAAGGCAGTAATGTTTTCATTGTTGTACATATGAGATGGATGAGGCTTTTCTGTTGTGGAAAAGAGAGAAGTTTTATCTTGTGAAATCTTCATGTGTAGGGAACCTAGTAAAGATGAAATGTCCTGTTAAAAAGCTAGCGCATTATATTGATCCATGAAATGTCACTGTTAAAACGCTAGCGAATTGTATTGATCCACAAATCATTTCGGTTCAGGACTTCAGACGGTCCTCCATAAAGACAAGCACATTTTATTCATGCCCTCTTAAGTATACTGCGATGTCGTGGACTGTGATGTCGTGGTCTTCAGGCATCAAATTTGAATGGTAAAGAAGCAATAAGCAAGTTTAACCTTTTCAAAGAGCGACTTAAGAACCAAAGAGAGAGCTAAGTGCCCTAACAGATACTACATCGAGGTGTCTTTGGAGTAAAGTGAATTTCAGTGGTTGGTACTTGGTAATCAGGACTAATACTTGTTAGAAGCAAAGGAAATTGCAAGAACAGACTAGGATTAATGATAGAAAGGGTGTTGCTACATTTATTTATTCAACTTATACATCGATGATATCCTTTTATTCATGGCAATTCAACTTCATTTAGTCCATAGACAGTTGCCTTCATCTTGGCCTGGGGAGGATTTTTGTCGCATATGCATTTGCCATCGACGCAGCGCCAGGGATATCCTTGACACACAGAACTGCAGTCTATCATACGAGGACACCGTAACTCCCCCCTTGCTTCAGCCACTGGCATCCTCCACAATGCCATACCTGAAAATATTTCATTCATGATTAGTCTAACCTAGCTCATTAATCAAATTCATACGCAAACTAATCATCAGTTCATCACAATCTAATAAGTTTATGTTTTTGTGTGTGAAGGAGAAAGAGAGAGACTAACAAGTCATTGTAGCCAACAGAAGGAGCAATGAAGCTAACTTCAAAGAAGGTTTTTTCTCCATAGAGTTTCTGGTGGTTTTCTGATGGCTATGAATCTCTGGATTTTCTGTATGCAAAACACTTCATCGCAGTCGCTCTTATAGGAGAGGGAGGGTGCGTATAACATGATAGTCAAAGTGGTTAATGGAAGGACGTCTAATCAATTTGACACCTCAAGATATTCTCCACATTAATGATATCACGAGAATGACTCATTTGTTCAACTTCGGCAAGACACTAGTGAATGGTTGATAGCAGTACGTCCAACTCATTTTCACAATTGCAGATTTATTTCCTATTCATACTCCAACAATTTGACAATTTATAATTTTAGGGATAAATGAATTGACCAAAATTTATTTTAAGTTCAAAATTCATCTTTTATATTGGATGTATTTTTGCATCCATATTATACAATTTTCTAATAAATGCGGTAAATTATCATCCCTATTAACATAATTAATGAAGGTCAAACAAGATTTTATGGAATAACAAACTCAATTTAGTTTCTAAAATTATTATTTTTTAATTACAGTTAATTATTAATGCATTAAACTTTTATAAACTCCGAATTTATTAGTCCCCCCAAAAAAAAAAAATTCCCTTCTTCCATGGCCAACTTTTATCCAATACAACTCATTTCTTTGTTTGTTTCTTTTTCTCTCCAGATATGATTCTCCCTTCTTAGTTCATTTTTATGTCTTACTAATGTAGCAATGTAAAATCAAATAAGCGACAAAAATTCATATGATTCTTAATTGGATCTAGCAATGTTTGATTTGATTGATTTTGTGTGATAATGATGCTAAAAGAGTGATTAAACTTTAAATAAGACATTAATTCGATTATGAAAATATAAAGATTAAATTTCAGAAAAGAATCAGATCAAAGAAAAAAATTTCAGTTGAGACTCTCGTAAAGCGAATGGAGTAACCAGTCGAGGATAGACGCTAGTTGATGTTTGTTAGAGTACACTGTTTTAATTGACAATCTTGTTATTATCTCAGGAAGTTCTCTTGATACTTATTGTAATTGGGGGTTTAGGTACTATGTCTCATCCATGTATTATGCAGTTTCATTAATTAAGATTTGAGGGTAGCCGTATTAACCATTTTTTGAAAAAAAAAAAAAAAAAAAAAAGCGACGTAGATAAACTTATAAACTCACGAATCCACGTTGAGCCCATGGGCCCACAAACGCTGAGTCGTTTTCGGTCAAATTCATAGCCAATGACCATTTTGCCCATGGACTATTGGCAGGGCCACGTGTTGACAAAAATAACTCAGATTTGTTCCAAAACCCTAACCCCAGCCCCCCTATAAAATCTTCTCTTTCACAAAAGAGGAAGAGAGAGGCAGACTAACTGATAGAACTGCTTGTAAAACTGTAAGGTATTTCCATATGTGTCCCTTTCTTGTTCCTTTCTTTTCTCTGTAAATTCTTTAGGATTTTGACTGGGATTGAGAAGTACAGGCAGAATCTCATGCACCAGATAGCCCCTTGCTTCTTTGAAATATAGTTGCGAGGAAATTTCGAGCAAAAGGTTTTTTGTGCAATATTGAGTCTTTGGCATGGAGTTGTGCAGTGGTTGAGAGGTTTTCTCTTGTACAACCATGATTTGCCTGAAAAAGAGTATATCTATAAGATTGGCAAAGCAAAATGATGAAGCTTTTTGAATCTGAATTTGATGTTGAATTATTATGCCTTCAAAGTTCTCTGATTGCTTTGCTAGATCTGCTATAATGCGAGATCTCATTTGATGTTCTTGGTTATACATGCATAATCTTGTAGAGTTTTATAGGTACCCTCAGTTGGTTTTTTTTTTTTTTTTCACTTTCTCGTAGTTTTGTGTATAAACTGAATCTTCACAAACGAAAATAAAAGGATGAGATTCTTAGGTGCTGTTTTGATGTGGAAACTGGTCTTCAAATTGGTATTACGTTATTAGTGCTATTGACGGGATTTGCGAGAGCCCAACATCACTCAATTGATCAGTGTTTGATAATGCAAAAATTTATGTATGGACTTGTGGTTGTGAATTTTGAAAATTTAGAGGTATTTTCTTTGTATTGATCTTGGCTGGCTAATGAAAGCGGTTAAGGATTTGGGCACCAAAATTCAGAGTCTGTAATGTATCTATGTTGCAGACTGTACGAGCATGGTGCAATATTGAAGTTATCTCTTTGCTTGTTCTAGCTACTCCTCATGTATTGTCATTCAACCATTGAGGAAGATCTAGTGAGAGAACATGTTGCCTTAGTGCTAATCAGTGTTCTTGATCTGATAGGGTACTTCTTGATTAGTAACTTATGACTGAAAGTGTTATTGGCTTGTTTTATGAACCATCTAAAGCCATCATTGTCTAAGGCTTATGGTATTACACTATTACAAAGTATTTGACAGTATATATCTGTCTATGTTAGTGTAGCATGACATAAACTACTTGATGATAATGCAGATCATAAATTAGAAACAGAACAACTGTTTGTTACAAAATGTGATTGAAGAACAAGTACACAATGTGTTAAGTGGATCTCCCTCCTCCTTTTCTCCGGGCTTGGGACCGGCTGTGCAAATGACAAAATAACAAGCATTACACAGGCGGAGTTAAGATTTTTGCTGAGCCAGACATGTTTTTGGCTCTTTTTATTTAGGTATCTATTTTTTTTTGTCTTTTTGTTTTTGTTTTCTTTGTTTTTTGTTTTTTTTTTTTGTTTTTTCAGGTTTTGGTTTCTGGAGATGGCATAACGTACATGGTAAAATGGATATGTCATCTGTTTAAGACAGGCAGAAGACTATGGTAAAAGGCTAGCAAGGAAAAAGAAAAGGCCAACCAGCAAATCATGAGATATTGCTAGGAAGAAAAATACTCGTCATTAGGAAAAACGCGATTGCGGCTGAAGCACACCCAGTTTTCTCTATGATAGTTGCAGCATTTGGGTAGGAATGCCTTAAGAAAATTCCAGAGAAACAGGATGCAAAAGCAATTGCCATGGCCACCCCAACAATGTGCCAAGCCGGTGAAATGTGTGATGAAGTGTTGGTCTGAAAAGCAAGAGCGCAGCTGACAATGGCTTGAAATGTGAGACTGAATATTGTCTTCCCCAAACTTAGTGGAGTTTTCGGTTGGTTACCGTGCAACTCAATATGACAATCAGTAATAGAAACTGGCAAGTAATCTGATGCGTTTGGCTTCCACTGACTCTGAGCTACCCAGCAGCTGCAACTCCTAGTTTGAATGATAAGAGAGGTTAGAGAAGCCATGGAAATAATAAGGAAAAGAACAGGTGTCAGGAACACAATTATGGATGATGGTGTTCCCTATTCGAGCTCGAAATGTCTGTGACTTTATAATGAAGCAACCAACGTTAGTATTGGAAACCCGAAGCTTCATTGAAGCTTCTAAGTGGGTGCAAAGAGTTTGCTTTGTCTAATTTCTATGGTTTTCTGCTCTGTCTAATTTCTATGGTTTTCTGCTTTGTAAACTTCCTACCGATAAGGTCCTGAGGCCGGCCAAAGCAAGAGAGTCACACAAGCATGAAGCATGTTGCAAGCGCGTTGCATAATGTCTCAATCGTCAATATTTCCTGTTCTCATCTATTTTGTCAAAGGCCACCGACCGTGCAAAATTTTCAGTTTTCTACACCGACCGTTGAACTTTTAGTTCAGGCCTGCACTTCTAATTTTCTTAACTAATGTTTTAGTTCAAGTAGCACACTATTACTCAAATAGATGCTCATCATAAACTTATATTTTTTTAATAATCTTGCTTTTAAAAATCAGAAAGACCTTTTTTTAATTTGGGCCAACCGCGTCCCAGATTCGGGCTTGGGCATTGAGAAGGTACTTAGCCAACTCCTGCGCGGGTATTATGAGAAATTAGTGGATCTTGGCTATATGTTTAACCAGACAATCTTGCAACAGCCATCCCTCCAAAATAACAAGGGAATTAAAATTTTTATAAATTTATTTATGTAAACCAAATGGAACCACTTATGAATCTTTCATTGGTGGTCTTGGTTACCCACAAAATGTAGCTAAACTAGCCCGTAGTTTACCCAATTTAGTTAACTAGACGATTAATTAGTTATCTCATGGTAAAAGGAGAATGATGACTCGTCTACCAACGTTTTTTTTTTTTTTTTTTTTGAAAATACTAACGTTCTTTTATTGCAAGCATGATTGGTTAGGGATGCCTCACTATCGTTTCTGCTATTTGATGTTTATTTGTTGGTTAGAAGGAGTAAGCTTGCTTTTCATTTTGGTTTTTAAGTGATAGGGGGTAAGGTGTCTCTCATTTTAGATGTACCCTCTCTTGGCATATCCTTCGTTTTTGCATAGCTTGTACTCTCAAAAGTTAAGAATTAACAAGTTCTTTATAACCTAAAATAGAAGGGAAGGGATTCAAAGTACCAATGTGTACTTGCGCCAACGTGAATGGACAGCTAGATAATATTAAATGCACTTTTTGGTTATTAGAAAAAAATTGCTACAAATATCAAGGATTTAAATCATCTAATAGGTGCCGAGTCAATTACATTGTCGGTTGATAAAATAATATTTTAGAATAGAATAACAACTTGTTTTAAGGTCAATCTATTTAAATTTATTTATCTATTTACATAATAGTTTTCCTCATTCGCTAGTAAATCGTATTGAGGTTCGAGGTTCGATCAAAGGCGTTATAACTAATTATTGGTTAATAGAATAAGATGCTAAATACGAAATGTAATACTGTATAACTAATTTTGAAGGCATTTGATACTACTCAATTTTAAATCTATAAAGTTTCACATATCAATAGATTTGTTGCCATATGTGTTGTTGATGCAAAAGATGCATACGCCCGTGCAAACAAGAAAGTGCATATATCTGTTAATAGAAATTATTTAATTGTGGTTCGGTACTTTTGTACGTCGTTTACTAATAAATGCATATTTTTTACCAAAAAAAGAAGAAAAGAAAATGCATATATCAGAGTATAGAAACTATTTAATTGCATGACTCGTTCAAATAGGCAGTCTTACCCTATAAATATCTCTCCCTGGCCCCTGCTGGAATGGACTTATCCAAGGCAGCTATCTTGGCCTAATTAGCCATCATTGCATCGTGTGAGTTTTGACTTCTCAGGCGTATTATGTGACATATTTCTCTTCTTAGATCAATGAGTATCGGACCAAATTTGTTTGTCTAAACTGGACTGGTCTGTACCCTGTAAAAATGAATTAACTAACCAAACGCATGTTAATTATTGTGTTCATGCAGGTGGGCCGTTCTCATTAGCAGCAAGAGCACCAGCTCTAGCTGAACGCCTGAGCTAGAATCCAAACGCTCCGGTGGATGATGTGCCACCACCAGATGCTCAAGTAAACGACGAAAAATGTTCTACCGATGAGGACTGCAAAATCAGTAAATGCAATGACTTCGAATCGAAGATTTCGATGGCATCTCCGGTGTGTTAATGGTACATGTATTTGCCTATTTAGTGATGAGCCACCACAAATTGAATCAACCGCTTATCCTCCGGCTGTAGAACCGAAAGGATGTCCCCGAACTGAGTGCTCCAAAATTTTAGAATGTGTCGAGGGAAGCCCCAAATGTTCATGGCCGATGCCGATGCGTAAAATCGCCCGCTTCATTTTAGTTGGTGTTAAACGAAGAATGATGTTCACATTTGTGATTAATAAAATGGGCTAAGTTACAACGAGTAGGATCTGTGGCCGTTAGTACGTAGTATGTACTGTACTCTTCTTTTTTAGTTGGGAGAAAAATTAATAAAATCAATTATTTACAGTATGCATGTGGTTCAGTACCATTTTCTTTTGTGGCTACCTACATCTATGATCTATGAAACAATTAGAACCCAAGGCTTTTGATCAGTGTCTCAATTACCATAATGAACATTTGAAAACCATGTTAGTGGATCTAGCATGTCGAGTCCGCTTGTTTTATGGGTTGTTGTGATAAATTATTAATTTGAGGTAGAATATTACATCTCACCAGTTTGCTCTGTTTTGTACTAATCGATGGACTTGGCCGGCTAAACATATTTACCTCAACTGCTAGTATAGGGATTTAGACTGGAATTGTTCTTCTTTTTCTGCTTCGACAAAAATTCTTTCATTCCTAATAACCCTGATTAAGGAAATAAAGCATGTTCTTTTTGCCTAGTGAAACGTTTTCCGTAGCGTAAGAAGAATTCTTTCGATTTTGAGTTAAATTTCTGTCAAAGCGTTTGGTGGCCAAACTGAAAGGCATCAATCAACTCTTATATTCTTATGGTCAGAAATTTTTGTAGGCATCAAGCTTATATAGTTATATTATATAAGCTAACAATGGAAATGAAGTTTTTGCGGGGTTCTATATATGTTTTCCCTCTGCTGTTTGTGACTAACATTCATTATTTGTTGCAATATATGTGGGCGTTGGGTCTGTGTATCCTCCAAAATCCAAATCAGTTTTGTTCAACGTTTGTCTTCTTTGTTCATTGTAGCCTGAGACCAAGTTAGTAACAACTAGCAAATCCAGCAGGAAATAATCTCAAGTTTGGGACAAAGAGAACACCCATTCACCCAATCCGTGG
This sequence comes from Rosa persica, assembly GCA_025331145.1. Taxonomy (NCBI): domain Eukaryota; kingdom Viridiplantae; phylum Streptophyta; class Magnoliopsida; order Rosales; family Rosaceae; genus Rosa; species Rosa persica. The sequence goes on along the minus strand of WFKR01000004.1, from coordinate 42,340,107 downwards.
GTGAAAAGTGGAAGAAGAAGAAGAGGAAGTCCCGATAAACTGGTGGTAGTTCAGGGTTTACACACGAGATGGAGAACAAGGTAGTGAATGAAGAAATAGCTAGATCAGGGCTGGAAGAGGAGATCTCATGCAGTCTGATGGTTGAAACTCCAAGCAGAACAAGTGTATGCCAACTTGTTTCAAATCATGGGATACAGAGAGGAGGGAGAAGAATGAACACATACATATACATGCAGGCTGCAAAAGCTAGGTCAGGGCCGGAGATGAAGAAGCGGATATAACCGAAGCTTGTGTATGGAGGATGAAGAAGATAAGGAACGAGAAGCGACTCTTGGCTGGCAACAGAGAACCATGAGAAAAAGAGCAGCCAAACACAGGTTGGAGGACAGAGTAGCAAGGCGGTGGGAAGGACTCTTAAGACAATGGTTTACCGAGCTGATGTCTCTTGTGGGATTATATCTGACCGTATTTCGTCTCTAGGTTCGATCAAAGGAGTTATAACTAATTGTTGGTTAATTCTTTACAGAATAAGCTTCTGAAAATGTAATACTGTCTTGTCTCATCGAAGAGTTCTCGACCAAATACCCAAATTTGACCAAACATGAACCCACTTACTCTATTAAAAGAGTTATGTGCCCAAATACCCCCATTTAAGTGTAAAATTACAATCTTATAATATACATAATTAATAAATTACAATTTTGCCACTCTGACAATAAAAACCACCTATTTCGATTTCATAGACTGTCTCTCTCTCATCCCCTCTTCGATCTCTTCTCTCTCTCCTCCTCCCCTCTCAGATTTCTTCTCTCATCGAAGACCGCATCCGGCGACATCATCGGGTATGGGCTTGGACTTTTGGGCCTGGACTTGAATTTTGGGTTGATGGGCTCTTTTCCATATGCTCAGATTTGGGCTTGGTCTTTGGAGCCTAGGCTCAAGCTCAAGCTTGGGCTGGTTGAGTTTGTTGCAGTTGCTTCAGATAAGAAGAGTAAGACCAACCTATTGCTGAGGTTGTTGGCTCCCGAAGAGGCCGAGGATGGTGCTGGCTCCAACCCTAAGGGGAAGGAGCTAGCATTTTTCTAGGTCTCTCCTGTTAGACATCTAGTTACAAGCCTTCTAAAGTTGGAGTAATCTCTATGAGCTTTTTCTAAAATGTTTCTAATTGTATTTATACCACAATCGCGTGCTGGCAGATTAGACTAGATGAATGATTTTTCTTTAGAATAGCGAGGTTGTCTTGCTTGCTTAGGCTTGCTATTCAGCGAGCGTCCTTTTAGACTTTAATGAGTTTAGTTCAGCTTAGATAGGTTATCTGGATTTTCGGATTTTCTTATATAAGTTCTGTTAGACTTTGGCCTATTTTCATGGCTTGATTACTAATGAAATCAATTCCTATTAAAAAAAAAAACAGAATCTTTTCCCAGAAAAAAAAAAAACAGAGAGAATAACAAATCTTTCAAAACATATTAGTATAAGAAAATTTAAGTGTGATATTTCATGTATTACTTTTTTGAATGAGGTCAGAGACCATATATTAATCACAAGTCAAAATGACCATTACATATCATTTTGCTATCATTAATAGATAGATAAGAAGTTATCGTGGTACCACGGTGACAAAACAGTGTTCACTAAAAAAGCAAGCCTATGACCTATGGCACAAAACATAACAAAATAGGCACGGAAAAACAAACACCACAGTGCATAGCTCCCAAAAATAGGGAATTATTTAGAAAGAAAAAATCTATAGGATAACAAACCAAAATCCCCAAGGGAAAGCCAGCAAGGTCCATCTACAGCTCGACCCATAACCAATCTCCTAAAAGAGACGTGCACTAGCCCCGCGATCAAGCCACATTCGTTCGCCACTTTTGTGACATAGCTGCCCTGTATCCAAGGTATCACCAGCACCGCGCGCCACCACTAGAAGGTTCAGATCCGCAATTAGCCTGGGAGGAACCAAGCTGCCAACAGTCTAAACGATGATGCCCCGCCATCACCTCTGCCTAAAACTGGAACTAGTCCTCGCCATCGTCCTTGAAAACAGTGACATGAGCCGCCCCTCCACAAAGATGAATCTATCAGTTCAAAAACTGCCCACCAGTGAAGCCATCAAATTGAGCCACTCTTGAATTAGGCCATAGACACCATTCGTCTGGCAGTATCCACTTCAGTAGGTCACCAAGGTCGGTACTGCTACCGATCACAGTCAGACAAGAAACGTATTCAAAAATATTGGCTATGAGGAAGATAGTGACTAGAGAGAGATGGAAAAGTTTGCTATATGCATGGATTTTTAGACTTTTCAAATGTTTCTCCTCTATCACCAAATATTTCGTATACTAATGAGGAAATTTAAAGACCTTTTTTTTTTTCTAATCGAAGGAGGTCAGTCATTTATTGAAATTGAAATATTACAGCGATACCATGCCAAAAGACATCAATAAGGGAATAAAACAGTACGAAAGGAAAATTACATATGAGATATGAAAACTTAATAACGCAAGAGCAGCAACGTCGACACCCAACGCTGATTTTACACTACGGTTGCAGCCGTGTAGTGAATTGAGTAGTCAGTGGTTTGACTACCCATGCAACTTCAACACACAAATTGACAAAAACCAACTTGGGGCAGGAATGGGGGCACTCTCTCACCTAAAGATCGAAGCCGGCCAAGGGTGTCAGAACATGGCCATGTTGGCAAATGATCTTTCATGAATAGATACCATAGAATTGGGCCCTGTATCCAATACCAATAAAGCATAGGAACCCCAATCCACTCTAGCACATGGCAAATAGCCCAACAAAGATAGTAGGCCATAGTCCAAGCCCAACTCCCACCTGGATCCTAGATCCAGTTCCATTTGCAATGCCCACCCGGATCCCAAATCCGAATCCTATTGCCAATGAACAGGACACCAACGCAGTTACTCGCAGCCCCATGACTTGCATTGAAAGAAGCCGCCTTACTGCTATAGCCATTGCCAACCAACATGTCGCCGCCGACGTAGCCCCACCACCAGCACGATCCCTTGTTGCCAAAACACCTGCGACTTGGAAAGGACACTGCAGAAGAACAAATACATGTAGATTCAAAACCAAAGGCAAGCAACCCAGCCAAGAAAGGATCAGTTCTTGTTAGGCCTCCGAGACCATCGTGGTTACAAGGAATCCAATCCAATACACCTGGATCCCCCAAACTCAACAGGTTCCACTGCCATTAACCGTGGCCCATTCCAGCCGAACGCTTGCCAGACGACCCAAACCAGATCCACCGTCAAATAACAAAATCGAACCCTTAAAATTCTCACGCCACACTAACCCATTGCTCCTGAAAATGACAAAGGCGAACATACATAGGCCGATGCCTAAAGAAATCTCAAATAATGGAGTAGTTTCAGGCCATGACGACCCCATAAGAGGGGCTGCTCCTCAAACCTTAGTAGAGAGCGTAGGGTTCATAGTATTTCTGACCTAAAACTGTCAAACCAAAGATTTAGATTGACAGTCTCTGAGATCCATCTTTAATCTCCCCACAAAAAAACCAAAATAGGTACTTTGCAATTGTTTGCAATGAAGGAACCACACCATGAAATTTAAAGACCCGTAAATCATGTTGAATAAATTTTGGGATTTGAGATAAAAGATAAATATAGAAAAAAATATGTGTTACTTCGATTTAGCATATTAACAAGGAAACGTAAATAGGCGCTAGCCATAATGCCATTAAGGACATATATATATGGATAAAATTCTGCTTACTATCCTATACTTTCAAGGGTTCATCAGTTCAACCCCTGCATTTCTAATTTAATCAGAAAAGTCCTTGCACTCTCCAATTTCATCAAATCGATCCAATCCGTCACAATTCCATCAATTTATGGGGAAAAATTTCCAAACTACCCATCTGCATTCACAACAATGACGCGTTGGCAGGATACCTAGCGATGGGTAGTTTGGGAATTTTCCTTGTGAGAAGGTCCCACGTCAGCATTTTAACAGCGAAAATTGACGGAATAGTGACGGATTGGATCGATTTGATGAAATTGGAGAGTATAAGGACTTTTCTGATTAAATTAGAAGTGCAGGGACTGAACTGATGAACCCTTGAAAGTATAAGGTATTAAACAAAATTTAATCATATATATATATATATATCGATCAATAAGGTAGGAAAACCTTGCAAAAACTTGTATTAATTGGACATATGCAGTGTTTTAATAGTGTGTACTCTTATTTCATTCCATTAAAGTTCAAGGATATATAATTAAGATAAATTTATATTAAATTTGAAAACTAGGACTAATTAAGATTTTTTTTAAAATTGAGAAGGATTAATTTTATTCCATTCCATTAAGGTTCATAGATATTTAAGATAAATTTGTATTAAATTTTGTAAAAGATAAATATAGAAAAAAATATGCGTTACTTCGATTTAGCATATTAACAAGGAAACGTAAATAGGCGCTAGCCATAATGCCATTAAGGACATATATATATATATATATATATATATATATATCGATCAATAAGGTAGGAAAACCTTGCAAAAACTTGTATTAATTGGACATATGCAGTGTTTTAATAGTGTGTACTCTTATTTCATTCCATTAAAGTTCAAGGATATATAATTAAGACTAATTAAGATAAATTTATATTAAATTTTGAAAACTAGGACTAATTAAGAATTTTTTTTTTTAAATTGAGAAGGATCAATTTTATTCCATTCCATTAAAGTTCATAGATATTTAAGATAAATTTGTATTAAATTTTGAAAACTAAGACTAATTAAGGATTTGCCAAAAAAAACCCTTCTGACCATAGGCTAGCTAGGCCTTTGTTTTTAAATGTTGTTTGTAAATATCAAAAATTATATTTTATAATTACAACTATATGAAACACATAATATGGAAGACAAGAGATGTGCAGCCTAAAGGCATGTACAGAGCTCCTAAATAGATATGGAGGAGACTCTCAAAATAACTTCTATTATAGATCTAATACAATTTCTCTCTTCCACCCCTACTCAACTATAACATAGATTTTATAAAGGCTGACTCTAAACTATGCCATAATTACAACATTTAAAATGAATATAAGTATTAAACTGTTATAATAACTTCAAACATTTCTAACTCCTATAACCTATGAAGTCACTAACTTCTACCATTATTTAGATTACATTGACTAAATAGGCAAAAAAATATCAATATAATCTAAATTGAAAGACCCTTAATTCCCCTCTCATTATTCTTACCATAACTGTCAATATAATATAAATTAAATGTTATTTTCAACAGTTTACCAATAAATGCATATATTTGACCTAAAAAAATGCATATACCAGAATATAGAAACTATTTAATCGCACAACTCGTTTAGCGAGCGATTCTTTCCCTATAAATATAAAGCAAAGAGCCTGCCTTTTATAGTGCAAAAACAAATTAAACCCTAGTCAGATTCTATTACATCTCTTCCTACGGGTATGGAGAAGTCTATAATATTATCCAAGGCAGCTCTCTTGGCCATCTTCTTGGTCGTTATTGCATCATGTGAGTTTTGACTTCTCATTCGTATTATGTGGCACATTTCTCTTCTCAGATCAATGAGTGTTGGATGAAATATATGTTTAGTTTGGAGTGGAGTGGTCTGTATTCTGTAAAAATTAATTAAGTTTAGCTAACCAAACACATGTTAATTATTATGTTCGTGCAGGTGTGCCATTCTCATCGGCATCGAGAGCAGTAACACAAGTTGGATTAGAATCCGAACCTGCTCCGGTAGATGTAATTGAGTTTTGTCATACAAACGCAGACTGCAACAATTATAAATGCTCTCCGGCCGGACGCCATGCTTTATGTGTTTATGGTGTATGCTCATGCAAAGTGGGTGCTAAAGACTCTTTGGTCGTGATGAAAGACGAAACATGTTCCGCTATCGAGGACTGCAAAAGCACCAAATGCCTCCCCAAACCTGGATGGCATGTTGAATGTGTTGATGGTAAATGCAAATGTGTATTCGATGTACCACCACGAGTTAAAGTAACTGACGAAACATGTACCACTGTGAAGGACTGCAAAAGCACAAAATGCATTGAATTATATGGATGGCATCTCCGATGTGTTAATGGTACCTGCAAATGCGTACACGACGGACGTCCACCAGAAGCTGAATCAATCGCTTCTCCTCCAGCAGTAGAACCAAAGTCGACCAAGGATGTCCCCCCATCTGATTGCTACGAAATTTCATGCGTCGAGGGATGCCCCGAACGTGTTCATGGCAGATGCCAATGCGTAGTACCGCCCGGTTCATTTTAGTTGGTGCTATATGAAAATTGATGCTCATAATTGCTAGTAATAAGAGTGGCCAAGCTACGTACATTGAGAAAGATCTATGGTTGTTAGTACGTCGTTACGTACTCTTCTTTTTTAATTGAAAGAAAAATTAATAAAATTAATTATTTATAAGGGCAATGATATAGGGCCTCAATGAGGCCTAGGATTGGTGGCCTCAATCAAAGGTGTCATGCCATGTTATCTACACACATTAATATTTGTCAAATCATGCCATGTAATTTTGAGTAAAAAGACGATCTTATTCTTTCAAAATCTAATGACTCTAAATTATTTTGGTTTTCTTACCTCTTCAATCACCATATTTCTTGTGTTAGAATTACAATTTCAATATATTTCTTTCCATTTTTGTGGATCCAATTTAATTTTTGACGTGTCTAATTAACTTGTTAGTATAAGATAACATTAATAGAAGGTTATTTATTAAATTATTAAAAGAGTTTAATATTACTTTAATTTACCAGATTTCGTGGGTTATAATCAAGATATTAATATATTTTCTTTTCATTTTTGTGGTTCCAATTTTAATTTTTGACTCTTTTTTATCAATTTTTTTTTTACTTTTGTGGTTATAATTACGATATTAATATGTAAACTTATACCATATTAATTCTACGTCGAATATATATATATATATATATGTATATATATGTGGTGTGTATATATATATATAAATTTTTTGGACGCATTATACATATACATTATTTGGAAGAATTATATATATATAAAATTTTGGACAAATTATATACATATATATATATATATGTGATTCACAAATATATATGTGAAGACCTGAAATTCCAGTTAAATATTTTGTAATTCAATATTTGTCAAATTATATGAATTATGAGTTGTGGGTGTGATTCGAATGTCGTTGTTTGTGAAATTTGGTTTCGAATGATTTTAGTATTGAAATTTAACGTTATTTAGGGTTTACTAAAATCGACTTTTTATACGTAAGGAATTTGAGGAAACTTCCTTCATGAAAGTCGTAGAGCTTGTAGATACGAGTTCGTGCATATGCGGAACGCAAGAACCAGAGTTCGTATAAAGAAGTTATCGCATTTGGAAAAGTTTCCATTTCGGGTATATATAGGCCACTATTTCGGGAAATATCCCAAAATAGCAGAAATATCCAAAAGTGGAAATTGTCAAATTACTGTTCACTATTCTCTCTCTCTCCTCCGTCGGCCGAAAACAGAGCACGGCTTTGCCGGCCTGTTTCTTCCTCCTCCGACCACCAAATCACACCAGACTTCTTCCCTTAGCTTCGTATCGGCCTTGCGCAGCTGTCAGGGGCAGCCTTGCGCTGCTTCTTGGCCTGTGGCAAGGGCGGAAGCTCGGTTTCGGTTAGAGGCTAAGTTGAGTTCAAACCAAGATTTCTCCTAGCTCCGACCACCAAAACTCGAGTTCCTTAGCTTGTTGAACTCGTATCAAGGAGTAGAACATACAGCAAGAAGGACCGGACTCGGAGCCACCGTTTTCACGGTGAACGGAGCAGTTATCGGAAACTGCAGAAAATTTTGGCCAAATCGGCTTGTTTAGGTATTTTCGATCACTTCCACTCGTTTTCTCACTTCGTGCTAGTTATGAAAGTTGCTTAAAATGATGAAACAAAGCGGAGAATCCCAGCCCCGACACCATTTGCGGTGGTCGGCTGCGGCTCTGCCATAAACTCTGGCAGCCTTTTCCGATCACATCTGAGGGTACCAAGAGCAGTTTCTGCTCATTTTTAGATTCTGCATGTCGATACGATCATTTTGATATATAGTATGTGAATTTTGGATATTGTATGAATTAGTTATGAATTTTACAATTTCGATTGATTTCGATCGTTCGATTTGTGATCTGTGAAGTTTGGACAGTCCGATAGACTTGTAGTTTTGATATAATGATTGTAGGACTGTCCCAATGACCATGTGTGGTCACGGATGAAAATCCGACCGTTGGATCTTCATATAAGTGTGTTTTTGAATTGTACGCTAAGTTAATTATCGTATTTGGTTAGGTGATTGACGGAATTGAGTTGGAGGGCGATTTTGAATCGTATTTAAGTTGTTGAGAAGACCCAGCAGAAGTACAGGTGGTAAATCTCACTTGGTTCATTTACGAACCAAAATTCCTTATTTGGACAATTAATTGTTATGTGTGAGAAAATAGTTTTAAGAAAATGAGATTTAAAGTATATGTATAAAATGAATTTCTTGGTTTTACTACGTGTGAACTATAGTTGGTATTAGTGGTCATTCTTGTGTGAATGATTACGTGTATATATATATATACGTGATTTTATACGGAATGGTGTGACATTGAAATTTGTGGGTTTTTGATGATTTCCTTTATATACTTGAATGAAAGATTTAATTGCCATGATTATAATGATAATTGGTATTGTTGTGAGTATGATTTGGGTGGAGACTTGATATTGTGAATCGGGGGGGGGGGGGGGGGGGGGGGGGGATTCTGTTTATATTTTGTTCTGCATACTGAAATGTCCAAAGTTCGATGGTTATCATAACCAGAGTGTTTTGTTCTGAGGGCATAAATGTCCAAAGTTCGACGGTTATCATTGTGATAAACTAAGTATGTTTGTTCTGCAGGCAGAAATACCCAAAGTTCGACGGTTATAGTATTAACCGAAATATATCGAATGCTTGCACCTGGGCCAAGGTGACAGGTAACGATTTAGATAGAGCTCTAGTCTGTAGTGGGAGTACGGTCATGGTGGTAACTGAGTTATTGCATTGTGAGTACTTTGTGCCACGTGAGTTGGGTTGGTGATTTAATTGTTAGGGTTATTGTGTGTGTTCGGATTATTGAATTGTTTTACTTGAATTAAATGATTTGTGACTTAATAAATCAACCGTTCATTTCTTATTTACTCACACGAGTTTTTAGAAAGCTTACCGAGTTTTGTGTTGTTGTAATCCCAGTACACTATTCAAATGGTGTAGCAAATAATCCTACAGGTCAGGAAAATCAGGGTGGTGAACGAGCTGAGTAGGGCAGCAGGGTTGAGATTAGCACTTAGTATATTTTGGTGTGTTTTATAGACTCTCTTGAGCATAACATTATATTTATGTTGGTATTGTAATAATTGAATCGAGAGATAGTTGCTACGAAGTTTGTGTTATGATTTGTGAGATGTTGGTTTATGAAAAAAATTCAGGACTTTATTTGTTTAGTTATATTCATATTTCGGATTTGAATTTATTATTCGAATTCGGGGCGTGACAAAATATATATATATATATATATATAATTTTTTGGACGAATTATATATATATATAATGAAAAAAGGAAAAGAAAAAAAAGGTCAAAATAGTATTTTTTTAGAAGAAAACTAAAATTGAGTCATTAAATCTTGAAAGTATAAGATTGTCTTTTTACTAAAAAATTATATGACATAATTTGGCTAATAGGTGATGTGTGTATGTGACATGACATGATACCTAAGATTGAAGCCACAAATCATTTTCCTTATTTATAATATGCATATGGTTCCGTGACATGTATCAAAGTATCAAACAAAAGGTTTTATTTGATCATCATCATCACCCCTTCACCGAAGTAGAATGCTAGATCCCAGTGATCCCACCAAGTTTATTAGTCGATCCCTTCTAGTTTGCTCTGTTTGTACAAAAACTCCGTTCTTCCTAAACCCGATTAAGGACATAAAGCATGTTCATTTTGCCTTGTGTGAAACGTTTTCCCGTAAGCCTCAGGAAGGTAACTGTGAGTTTGTGTTAAGCCATAGCACAAGAAAAGCCATCCCAGTCCCTCAATTCATACGTTTCTGTTATGTTTGTTCTTTGCAGCCTGAGACCCAGCTTGTAATAACTAGCAAATCCAGGAGGAAATTTAAAGGTTGGGACAAAAGAGAACACACATTCACCCAATCTGTGGGTGAAAAGTCGAAGAAGAAGTCCGAGGAACTGGTGGTAGTTCAGGGTTTGCACACGAGATAGAGAACAAAGTAGTAAATGAAAATAGCTAGGTCAGGGCTGGAAGAGGAGATCATGAAATCTGATGGTGCAAACTCGAAGGAAGTCTATGCCAACTTGGTTTAAATCATGGTATACAGAGAGGAGGAAGAAAGAACACATGTACATATAGACTGCAAAAGCTAGGTCTGGGCCAGAGATGGAACAGGAGATGATGAATCGGATAGAAATTATTAACCGAAGCTTCTGTATGGAGGATGAAGAAGAAAAGGAACGAGCAGCGATTCTTGAGCTGGCAACAAAAGAACGGCCAAACACAGGTTGGAGGACGGAGTAGCCAGGCCGTGGGAAGGACTTTAAGACAATGGTTTATCGAGCCGATGCCTCTGGTGGGAATATATCTTTCTTCCCCATAATTTGTTTTTGTTGTTTACATTTGGGCATAGTTACTGATTGAAGACATTTTTTGCTTGAGCATTCACTATAGTAAACATCCACCCCCTTTGAACTTGGAGTGCATACTTCAAATTACAGAAAACATGGAGCTTCCATGAATATAGCATTATTGAAAGGGACCGTGACCACTTACCCGATTTTATGCTAAAAATTATCCACTTACTCCACTAAGAGTCTTTTAATCCTATTTACCCAATCTAACAACTATTGACTTATTTTAATTATTAAATTACAATCATCTCTCTCTCTCTCTCTCTCTCTCTCTCTCTCTCAAGTCACACACACACATCTGCTTCCTCACCCAAACCACCGCCGTGAAGCCCTAGGCCTCGTAGCTTCCATCACCCCCGGCCAATGGGAATTTCTCGGCCATCACCGCCACACTCCATCGTCGAGCCTATGCCTCCATCGTCGCCGTCGTCATGCTCGTTTGCTGCAACAAGCTCGGCAACTTCTCGATCTCGTAATTGGATTCGACTACTCGTTGGGGTCATAGACGGAGAGGAAGGAGAGTCCGGAGATGGCGCCGAGGAGGTAGGATTCGGATCAGGCCTAGACGGCGAGGCCGGAATTGTTGGTGGTGTCAGCGTCGAACCAGAGGATGGGGACTTGTGGCGGAGGTCGAGGAGGAGGGTGATGCGGCCCTGGAAGTCGCTGGCGACGAGGAGGAGGTGGCAGTTGGAAGGATTGGTTGAGAAAAAGTCCCGATCGGGGGGAGGGGGGGGGGGGGGTTGCTGAAGCTTGGTCCGATTTGGTGCCCAGAGCAAATTTCTGGTTGGCCCTTTTTTTTTTTTTTTTTTTGAAAATGAGACGGTATTCTTCTATTTCTATCTCTTTGAAGTGTTCCAGGATGGAGGTGTTGGCAAAAATTGATGGAGGTATCAGTCTGTTTTCACTGCCTCCGTGAAAACCCGAAACAAACAAATAAAAAAATTACTGGGGGGCAATAAAATATTTATTAGGACAATAATAAAATAATTGAGGGGCAATAATAAAATTATTTATTTGGATAAACCTCCGAAAGCTTTCAAAATTCAAAACATCTTCATTTTTCACTAATTATTGATCCCTAATAAACTTATTATTGAGGAACAATAATTGTTTATTGGGAGGCAACAATATAATTATTAAGGGGCAATGATATGATTACTGGGTATTATTAGGGGGTAATAAAATCAGACGCCGGAATCCGATCACCTATCCCTGTAGCCGGATTCGGGATTCCGGTCGCCGGAGTTCCGTCACCGGAGTCCGAGGCCGGTCACTGGTCACCGGAGTCCGGCAAGGTCTCCTATCACTTCTCTCTCTTAGCAAAGAAGGATAGGGCAAAATTGTCCCAAAAATAAATAAAAAAGAATAAAAAAAATACTTAATTGGGTAATAGGGAAATAACCTCTTAGAGTGTTTGGGTAAGTGGACAATTTTTAAGCTAAAATTGGGTAAATGATCATTTTGTTAGGAGCACTTTGGTTAAACCCCCTATTATTCCTATTTTAATTGCATCTTGTTGGACCACTTCTGCTAACCTTTTCTTTATCTTATTTTATTTGCATCGGTAGTAGAATTAAATCAACCCCAATGTTGTGGTGTTGTGGACTTGAGAGACACGCATGCTTCACGCATGCTTTTCTTTTGTATGTAATCTAGGTAGGGACCTAGTCTCATTTCCTATATTTTGTAAGCTCCAGCGGACGGAGGAAAGGAATGAATGATGATTTGAATCTATTTCCTTTCTTTTATGCTTTCTAATTATTGTTGCTCCCATCATCTGGTATCAGAGCATGGCTCCAAGCAGGACCGTGCAAACCACCACCCCCTCCGCTAACCCTCCCATCCCTCCTCTTATTGACCCACCACCTCCCCACCAACCTGCCATTACTCAACTAGCTTCTTCCTCATCCCAACCTGATGACCTTCAACACCTACAGATGGTTGAGTTTCAGCGCTCCATCGACCTCCTACAAGACGAAATTCATCAGTCCGTCGACTCCATCAATCAAAATCAATCTGCTTTCCAGAACCATATCGCTGCCCAAATCGCGGCGCTTCAAAGCACGTTGGTGCATGCCTTAACCAACCGACCCCAACCAGTGCATTCTTCCCCACCTCCAGCCTCTTCGCAGTTTCCTTTACCACCAACACCTTCCACTGTCCCAGCCATCACCTTTGGCTCCATTCCTTCACCACATACACCTCCACACATGGCCGCTCCCCTTCAAGACTCCACACTCATGTCCATACCCCAGAGCAGTCCCACCCCTGATGTACACACCCCATTTCCAACCTTTAATGCCGCCCACCGACCACTACACCACTACTATAAGGAACACCAAACCCTTCGCCCACCCAAGTTTAATCTCCCTATCTTCACTGGAGACGACGTAATTGGTTGGTTCACCATGGCTGAGCGGTATCTCCGGACACAAAGAATTCCCCCCTCTGAGCACATCTTCACAGTAGCCTCTCATTTCGGCCCTGATGCATGCATGTGGATGAATTCATTCGAGCAACAATTTCCGACAGCCACTTGGGACAAATTTGCCTCCGCGTTTCTGGAGCATCACGGGGCCGGCAACACGATGGAATTCAAAATAGCCCTTTCCAATCTGAAACAGTCAGCCTCCGTGAATGAATTCATCTTAACCTTTACCAAGCTTGCTGGCAGAACAAAAGGGTGGTCGGATGCCGAGTTGCTACCCATATTTCTCAGCGGGTTGAAACCGGAGATCCAACATGATGTGATTGCATTGGACCCCCAAACACTGGTCTCTGCTCAGCGCCTGGCACGCCGCTTTGAGCTCAAGCTGGCCGACATCCGCTCCTCACGTCAGCTCCGTACAAACTCGTGGCAATCCTCGTCCAAAATGGGTCAGCACTTCTCTAGCCCTTCTGTATCCACTTCCAGCCAACTTACCCACCACCCAATCCAAACCCAACCAAACTATCCAAACCAAAAGCCAAAACCCGATGGTCCATTTAGGAAATGGTCCCCAAGTGAGCAGAGGGAACGTAGAGCCCAGGGACTCTGTTACAGCTGCGATGAACAGTGGTCCAAAACCCACGTTTGTAAAAAACCCGTTATGGCCATTCTGGAATCACCAACACCATTGGAGGAACTCCCACTCGAGGCAATTGTGGAAGAGGAACAACCGTCTGACTCGGAGCAATTTATTCCGATTCACGCCATCACTCACACAATGATGGGTCAGATGATGAGATTCAACGGCTTCATTAACAACCAACCCATTTCCGTGTTCGTTGATTGTGGGTCAGCCACAAATTTCTTGAATCCGGCAGTGGTAAGACGTCTGGGTCTCACTATTCAACCCGTGTCGCATCTCCAATTCACTTCAGCTTCCGGCGAACAACTATCACCGTCGGGCCAGGCTATAGACACCACCGTCTCCATTCAAGGGTACCAATTCACAACCTCATTTTTATTGATGCCGGTGACTGGGTGTGACCTCCTTCTAGGAGCGCAATGGCTAGAGACACTTGGGTTCATTGGTTGGCATTTCTCAGAAAAGGTCATGGTGTTTACAGAAAATGGGCAATGCCATGTGCTGCACGGCTTAAAGAAGCAGCCTAGTCAAATGGACCAATCTGCATTCATGGCCCTCTTACCCGCTGAACACTTGGATTCAGTGTCTTCTATCACAGGTCCAATTCCAATTCAAGGATCAGCCCTCGTCCCTGAGCTGCAACCCTTGCTCACAAGTTATGAAGATTTGTTCTCCCCTCCCATAGGCCTTCCACCCAAACGGGCCATTGATCACCGAATTATGTTGTTGCCCAATGCCGGCCCAGTGAATGTGAGGCCGTATCGCTACGCTCACTCACAAAAAACAGAATTAGAGGCTCAAGTACAAGAAATGCTTTCGCAAGGGAGCATCCGCCCAAGTCGTAGCCCTTTCTCTTCACCGGTTCTCTTGGTGAGAAAGAAAGAAGGTACTTGGCGATTTTGTGTCGATTATCGCTCTCTCAACAATGTGACCGTCAAGGATAGATTTCCCATTCCTGTGGTGGACGAGCTTCTTGATGAGCTACATGGAGCTAAGTATTTTTCAAAGTTAGATTTGCGTTCAGGTTATCACCAAATCCGCATGCATCAAGAGGATATTCCTAAAACCGCATTCCGCACTCATGAAGGTCATTACGAGTTTGTGGTAATGCCTTTTGGTCTCTCTAACGGTCCTTCAACATTTCAAGCTCTCATGAATGATGTGTTTAAACATCTTTTACGCAAATTTGTTCTTGTGTTCTTTGATGATATATTGATCTATAGCCCGGATTTGCATTCACATCTCATTCATCTTGAGGAGGTTTTTCAAATATTGCTACAACATCAACTCAAGGTGAAAATGGTCAAGTGTTCTTTCTGCCAGCCAAAGGTCACATATTTGGGCCATGTGATTTCTGGTCAAGGGGTTTCCGTTGACCCTGACAAAGTACAATGTTTGAATGAGTGGCCCAAGCCTCAAACCGTTAAAGGCCTAAGGGGATTTCTCGGTCTTGCGGGCTATTACAGAAGGTTTGTTAAGAATTTTGGGCTGATAGCTCAACCTCTCAATGATATGCTCAAGGCCAACAACTTCTTCTGGTCTACTGCTGCTGAGGATGCTTTTCAGAGACTCAAGTTGGCTGTTACCACAGCCCCCGTGCTTGCACTCCCTGACTTCAATCAAGCCTTCACCGTGGAGACGGACGCAAGCGGCCTGGGCATTGGGGCCGTATTAACACAACAAAAGCATCCAATTGCCTATCTCAGCAAAACACTTTCACCCAAGAATCAGGTACTTTCTGTGTATGACAAAGAAATGTTTGCCATCCTCTTTGCAATTGATAAATGGAGACCATATTTACTTGGCAACCAATTTACAATCCTCACCGATCACCAAACATTGAAGCACCTGTTGACTCAAAGAATCACTACTCCTTCACAACACAAGTGGCTTGCTAAACTACTGGGCTATGACTACAAGATAGAATATAGGCCTGGGCATCTTAATACTGTACCAGACGTCCTCTCCAGACAACACGAACTTTGTGCAATCCAGTCCATCTCTTCCCCTGTTTTCGACAGTATTGCCCAAATTCAACAAGCATGTTCACGTGACCCAGAAGCACAAACCATACTTTCTGCTTTGCAACAAGGCCTACCAACCAAGAAGAACTTTTCAATGGCAAACAACCAGCTCATGTACAAGAACAAAATTTTCGTTCCACAGACATCAGAATGGAGGTCAAAGATTTTGCATGAATTTCATTCTTCCTTACAAGCGGGACACTCCGGCTATTTACGTACCCTTGTTCGTCTCTCTCGAAGCTTCTATTGGCCTGGCATGAGAAAGGACATCAAATCATACATTGCTGCTTGTGATCAATGTCAGCGACAGAGCTATGAAGCCATTCATCCACCCGGATTGTTACAGCCGCTTCCAATTCCAGAAGGGATTTGGCTAGACATTTCGATGGACTTCATCGACGGATTACCCACTTCACAAGGCAAGAATGCCATCCTGGTCGTGATCGATCGACTCTCTAAGTATGGCCATTTTATCGCTGTAACACACCCATACACGGCTGCTCAAATTGCTGAGACCTTTATGAAGGAGGTGTTTCGATTACATGGCATGCCCAAGACCATCGTTTCAGATCGCGATCCCATCTTCTTGAGTCACTTTTGGAAAGCCTTCTATAAGCTTCAAGGAACCCAACTCTGTCATAGTTCTGCCTACCATCCTCAATCTGATGGTCAAACAGAGGTGGTTAACAGGTCCGTGGAGCACTACTTACGGTGTTTTGTCGCCGACAAACCGGCTTCTTGGAACAATCTCCTCCACTGGGCTGAATGGTGGTATAACACCACATACCATTCTGCCATCAAGATGCCTCCTTTTCAGGCAGTATATGGAGTTCCACCGCCGGCTGTGATGCGCTATGTCCCTGGTTCCACAGCTGTTCACTCCGTTGACTTGGCGCTGCGAGACCGCGATGCTTTCCTCCAATCTTTGCGTGAGAACATGGCAATGGCCCAAAACAGAATGAAGCAACAATCTGATAAGAATCGTACTGAACGCGAATTTGCCGTTGGAGATTGGGTATTTCTGAAACTCCATCCATATCGCCAACAATCCCTCATCAAGAGACCATCCCACAAGCTCTCACCTCGGTTCTATGGACCCTTCAAAATCTTGGATCGAATTGGGAGCGTAGCATACCGTCTGGAGCTTCCTCAATCGTCGAAAATCCACCCTGTTTTTCACGTTTCTCTTTTGAAGAAACGGGTCGGCGACTCATCCCCTCTATCTCAGACCTTGCCTCAGTTTGATGAGAAAGGAATGATTAATTGGTTTCCTGAAAGAGTATTGGATATGTCCGTGGTTCACAAGAAGAAGAAGGCCATCACACAATGGCTCATTCAATGGTCTGGTCTGCCAAAGGAGGATGCAACCTGGGAAGAAGCTCATTCTATCATGGCCAGATTTCCAGATTTCGGCAACCGTGGACGGCTTGCAACTCAAGGGGCCGGGACTTGTTAGGAGCACTTTGGTTAAACCCCCTATTATTCCTATTTTAATTGCATCTTGTTGGACCACTTCTGCTAACCTTTTCTTTATCTTATTTTATTTGCATCGGTAGTAGAATTAAATCAACCCCAATGTTGTGGTGTTGTGGACTTGAGAGACACGCATGCTTCACGCATGCTTTTCTTTTGTATGTAATCTAGGTAGGGACCTAGTCTCATTTCCTATATTTTGTAAGCTCCAGCGGACGGAGGAAAGGAATGAATGATGATTTGAATCTATTTCCTTTCTTTTATGCTTTCTAATTATTGTTGCTCCCATCACATTTCCCCTTATTGGGTAAACTGTTTCAGTTATGATGCCGCATCACATGTGACACATGATCAACATTCTCAGGCTGAATCCTTTGTTAGACCATCTCCTATAGCAGCTGACATAGATGCTGAGTTCAGTTGAATAACTAATACGCAGAATCTTAGAACCAGTAAAAGCTGACAAGCACACGATGTGAATGAGCTGCAGATGATTACAGCATCCTTGAATGGATGTATGGTGGTTGAGTACAAACCTCAGTTCAGTTTCGTCACAAATCGCCTTAATGCCCTGATTACAGGGAGAGGGTTTTCCAGATGAGCAGCATGTCCACAATCTGGGATCTCAACAATCTCACAAAGGTCGTTGGGTGTGCCATCATCTCCAGTCAATTTGCCATTGCCACTACCAATCGCAAGGAACATATCCTGAGCTATTGTTTTGAATTTTTTATCTTTCTCCCCAACAATGAGCAAAAGAGGCGTTTTACAGTGCTTCAAGTCTTCCCACAATGGCCTAACATGCAAAAAGAATGATTAACTTTGAATCAGAATATTTTCCGAGAAACAAACATCAAGTAGTACTCGGAATACTTACAGCTGCCTCCCAACACTTAAAGCGGACAGAACTTTTGCAAGACTCTGCACATCTCCATGATGCAGGCGGTCGGCTGCTATCTGATGAAAGAGAGGGTGTTCCCTTAAGCTGCTAAAATATTACTAAGGTTAAAGATGTATACACAAGAATTTTTTTAGTGTAACGAAGGAAATCATAGAAGGAAAGGCAAAAAAAAAAAAAAAACACCATAAAGGAGAAGAATCTTAGAATCACCTGTTCCAAAGCTCTCCAGCATACCAGGTGCCTAGAAAGTGCTTTAAGCCATATGCAACAAGGAAGCGTGCTCTAGAGTCATCTTCAGCTCTACGAATTTTTCTTGCCATTCCATCACTTAATCCAGGGCTGCCAGATATGATAATAGCTCCCTTAACCTTCATGATAAAACCAATATTTAACACAACAGAACACCACAGAAACACGAGTTAAGCTCAAATTTGAACTAAACATTCTTCAAACCAGAGACATACTTTTTTAGTAAGCTTCAGAGCCATGCAAAGTGCAATCCTGGCTCCCATAGAATATCCGACAAGGGTAACCTTCCCTGGAGTAATATGCTCAATTACTTTACATAAAAGATCGGCAACCACCTCAACACACAAACCTGAAGCCTGTACAGCATCCTTATCACCATGACTTTGTATCTTGGTTCCACCATGACCAGGAAGGTCAATAGAAACGCATCTTCCACATCCTGATAAGGCCTTCATGATGGCAATCCAATCTTCACCAGTTCCAAGAAACCCATGAAGAAATACAAATACATTATCCTGCATCAGCTTAATTTTGGTCAATTGAGGACACAATTTAAGGAAGGTAACAGATATCAATGCATATCAAACTTTAAACATGATGACTACTGAATGCAAGGCAATAAAATGGAGAAATTTATGTCCACAAGATACTCGGGAATACAGCATTGGAGCTAGAGAAAGGAAAATATAAAAAGGAATTGAGGGAGAGTAAGTGGATAAGTCAATGAAATAGTAACTAACATCATATCCTTGTCCAATCTCCTGAATTTTGATGGAGCAAGATAAACCCTCTGAATCTAAAGGCAACTGGTATATACAAACTTGCTCTCCAGTAAACTTTCTACAAATTATGTTTCCATTGATTTGAAATTGCTGCAGAACTCGATCAGAATCAGCAACAGATGCTTCTACGAACCCACTATGTGGATTACGATTTATCTTGAGAGGAGTAGTCGTCAAATCTTCTTTTAGCCAGCGGTAAGTTCCTAAACCATGGGCTATGGATGAGGCTAATGGATAGTTCATCATTGTACAAATCTCTGAATTCATCTGGTTGAGATAACAGGAAAACTGAATATATGCCGACAAACCTAGGCTGCTTTCAAATGTAGCACTAACAACAGCCATTTTCTGTTGCTGCTGGGCCCATTGGGCAATTATTGCTGCATTTTCAAAGCCACCAACAACACTTGGCTTGATGACCTGATAGAACAAATATAGGAAACCAAAGTCAGGAAGAAACCATTTAATTATTGCAGTAATGCTCATAAATTTCAAGAATAATCAACTTGCAGAAGAATAAATTCATTCTTTAGTAATTAAATGATTTCCTGTGATTTTACCACTTTGTATTACTCGTTTATTGTTCACTTTCCCACAATGCCATTGTATTATTCAAAAGAGGATTCAGCAATGGTGATGAACCCAAGATAATCCTATCTACCAGAATGCACTTGAAGTGCATGAAGCTTGGCACTATAAACTTGTGGACAATTTTACCTGCCTAAGCAATTGAAGCAGTGGCTGGAATATGGCATTGAGTAGCTTATATGGTTCGTTTACCAGTACGACATTGTTTCTAACTATGTAATCTTCAAACTTAACTCTACCAGATACGACTTAAAAAGGTGATATCAGCTCTAATGGCATACCTAACCCCAGTTTCTTTGCTACAATGACATGCTAATAAGTGCATCCATATATTTTACGCCCCTGAACATGAATACTTACAACAGCTACTATTCCTGGATGGGCATACTTTGAGAGCTTTATAAGTGGAAGTTCTCCAATATTGTCAATAGTTTCATCCAGTGCCACAGGCAACCCACTTTCTTTGCAAAACTTGAGAATATCTTCTTCAATTTGAACAGGTTCCTGAAATAAATAAGCAGTCCTATGGTTAATAGTTACAATAAATTAATATGGACAAGTACCATCAACCCTAAATTGATACAAACAGAAGGAGATGCAGCACAAATTGGAATCATCAAATTATCGAAGTATGCCTACAATGCCAACAAGAACTATCCATCCAGATGAAGATGTTGAATAAAATTTTAACAAAATTTTAACAAATTATACCTCGATATACTGCAGATCACAATCCTTTACCAAGGAACCAAACTGGATAGCTTCTTCATAGGTCCAGTTCCGATTGGCATCTGCACGAATTTTAATATGGTATCCAACTTTTTTTCTTACTTCTTGTATAACTGCAGCATCCTGTAAGGGACTCCCACAACGAGCTACCTTTTGCAAAATCATTGGACCAAACCAAAGCATTTGTTTAATTTGATGTATAGATTACCCACATTTACATATGCTCTGTAAGAATGATGTTTTGAATTACAAGAGAGTAGTACCTTGATCTTTACTGCAGTAAATCCTTCTTCAACAAGTGTAGCAATAGCATCAGCTACTTGTGTGGGTGTCCCACCGGAATCAACAAGGGCACAAATCTGAACTGTTGACGACGATTTAAATATATCTCCAACTATCTGGGGATGGAGTATTCCTAATAAATTGGAACCTTGTCTATTTGCTATGGCATTGAGAATTGCCATTTCCAAACCACATCTCACACTAGGAAAGAGCGTACATGGCTGCATCACAGTCAAAAGAAAATGTTCTCTGAAGCAAAACTCCACAATAAACAACACAAGATATATTTATATGTTATTAAACAATGCTCCATTCTTTTCTCCTTCTGATAAGAGACAATGTTTCTTTTTTCTCTAAATTTTTATACTATATGAACATGAAAAATAAGTCGATTTACCAGGATTCCAAGGTTGGACCATATCCAAGATGAAAACGAGCCCTTTAGCAGAGGAAGGAAGCAACTGATATGAGCTCCTTTCATCATATGGATGAGAAACTTCAGTTGCTCTTCTACATCTAGAAGGTTTTCTCTGTAGATGTCTAGGGGTGAAACCTGTTCAATGGAAGTCATGAATGGTCATATAATAATCACAAGTACTCAAGTGGAGTAAGGAGAAAAAAATATTAAACCAAAGCCAACCTCGCCAAGCCCAAAGCTTCCATCTTCAAAATACAAAGTTAAAATAAACCCTTCCCTGTGGAAGCTGGTGGTACCGCCATCAACAGAAACCATAGTATGAGGAGCACACAGTGGCATTCTATAACAAAAAACAGTAAAGTTAAATCAAATATTTTATTTTCAGCATATCAAAGATTTAAGTTTATTCCATGCAGAACGAAATTCACCTAAACAGTGAGTACTCCATTCTATGGACTCTGCAGAGTAAAGTGCCATCTAATATCGAGTCTTGACTAGAAGGCTTTATGACTTGATCTGCTGCTTGGCATGCAAACGTTTTTAAAGTACTGAGATAAAGAAACAACATTTATCAGACGTGAAATGAGCAGAGAAATATGTTAACCATCAGTTGATAAGCTTTTTCTTTTCTCCATCAAGGTAGTGTAACCACCAACCTGTGAAAGCTGGCATTGGTATCTATGCAGCTCTCAACTTCAATGACACAATCCATCCCTCCATGTTGAGATGTGAATAACGCATCTTCAAAATCCAACTTTGTCTTCACATGTAGATGCATCACACTGCAAAATTAGAACTTTATTAAGTCTTAAGAAAAAATTGATTTGCATATACATGACACTAAGTCAACAATGGAAATCAAATAAGCAAGTACCCATTCAGTTTCTCATCATAGATTCAGGCAGACTCTAGCTAGATTCCAAATACCATATTTGTCAGGTCTTCCACCCATTGGAATTGTACACCTTGTGATATCAAAGATAAGATAAGCTCTCTATTCATACTACAGCATGACTTTATTTTGGCTATCCTCACTACAGAAAGCAGTATAAAATTGAAATACCCTATCTTGGCAATGAGCTGTGTATTGTCTCACAGGTTTTCCATGGTAATGAATTAAGTGGGTGATCACTATTCCAATATCCTCATATCCTATTTGATTTTAGTTATCTTTTGAATTGACTTTCAGGACACATAGCACCTTTAATCTCCTCCAACTCCAACTCTTCGAATAATGAAAAACAACACAATGATTTGAAACTTTTCTTGTTCTTTTTGTTTAAAATTATCCCAGAATAGAAATGTATGCTTGTATGACTACATGAATAACATCTTCAAATGAACTCTATATAAAGAAGTTTACCCATGTGCTACACACAGCTCACGGATTGATATGTTGTGAGAGGTGTAGAAATATTGGTTTAGTATTCTTGGTTTGACTCTATCTGCAAGAGGAAGGAGACTGAATATTGCACCACCATGATTGTTAATCACAACTATCGTCATTGGTTTCCGGAACGTCCTTCACCACATCGTAAATATGTTAAATTAAGAGTAACAAGATATATGTATGGGGGATATACCGGAAGACAACCCAGAATCCTGAAAAACTAATAGAAAAGGTTCCTACCTCTGGTTCACAATTGCTAAGCCATTTGTATCATGGAGGAAGGAAACATCTCCAATCACGCAAAGTACCTGAAACAAACCAACAAGCACTTTAGTGCTCCTGCTTTTTTTTTTTTCTTTTTTTTTTTTTTTTTTTTGAGACAAGTATCAAAACTTACTCGTTTATTGCATCCTACAGCAAAGCCAACAGCTGTACTGAGTAACCCATCAATACCACTTGCACCTCTATTCCCAGCCACCTGAATCATTTGACAGGGTAGTTTATAATTCATGGCAACAATACTACGTGTATACTCTGACCAACCACGCCCATACATATTTGCATCACGTATTGCCATACTGTTCCCAATGAAAAGAGCAGATTCAGCTGACAGTGCTTCTGAAATTAGGTATGCGACTTGAGGTTCTGTCAAGGAGTGTCTAGCAGAAATTTGAAATGACAACTCCCTTTCAACCTATAGTATAGAAATAGAGAACATAAAAAAGAAACCCCAGAAAAGGAGAAAAATATATATAAAGAATAAATATGAAGTCTATCATTCCACCATGATTTTCAAGCAGTTTCACTCATTTTATCATCTATCTAGATTAAATGAGGCTCAAAAAAAGGGAAAAAAAAGTAATACTTTCCAACTCCTCTGTTCCAATAGATAAGATACATGCATGCATTAGGACAGAGCTACTGTGAATTTTCACCTTCATTCAAAGGTGTCAAATTGTGGACCAGGTGGTGTGTCCCAGGTGGTGTGTCAAAGGTTTAAAGAACAAGACCAATTCAGCCTGTATTCAAGTACCAACATGGATCACATGCACGTTGTGCGTGCAAAGTTGACAGAGGTAAGGAAGAAAATGGGGTGTGTTGGATATCAATGAACCAGTTGGAAGTACTATAGCCTTGAGTTCAGAATATATTTTGCAGTTGTTTAAAGTACCAAAGGTATACTTCATTAACAAAAGAAAAGTATTACGGTATACTTGAGATCTTGTATATGAAGTAGAAAGGAAATGTCTAACTAAAAGTATAGATAGTAACTCTGCAATTATTCAAAAGAAGAAAAGAAATAGCAATAACTATAATTTAGTAAACCAAGGTTTGTTATATCCTAGCCTAACTAGTATGTGACCAAGTGGGTGCCTTTAGGTGATAGAAATCAGACGAACTTTACCATGTTTCTTCCAAGTCCAACCAGTGCTGGCACCAGCAAGAACACCCAACAAAACCATTTGGAGATTTTTGTTGAAACATGTCAAAAGAATCTACCAAATAGTTTAATATAAGATTTAGAGCCTTTACCATTGCATTTATCATTTGAAGATAAGTGCTCCATTCCTTGCTGAGATGGGGAAATTCAGCTTTAAGGATATAATCAGCAAATTCAAAAATGTTACTGTGGACTCTATGAGTTACAATATGAGAAGGATCGTGACGAAATGGATGCTTGTCAACCATGATATATGAGCAGGGAAAGGATTCCTCTAGCATCTTAGCAATACGCTTGCTTGTAATCCTGCTCCCAATCTGTTTGTCACAAAAAGCAAGGCAGAAAATTAACAAGAGAGGAAATAGCTCCACAGGCAATTGTCATCTGTAGTGTAAAGTTCACAACCAAGGTTATGAGACTAGTAAAGTCCACACAATGGATAAAAATTTAGAATATTAACTTATGGCGTTTCTGATTTCTCTTCAACTATCACCATTATACCAATAATCCCAACTTCCTAAAACTATAAAGCCAAGACCAAGCACTGCATTATCAGAGTTTATTGGACTATAATTTTAGAATGAAGGTTACAGAGTAATTCCAGTTGTTGAGAATAACTAGGTTACAATTACGAATACTCTTACACTGCAAAAAATTATTCTACATTTGCATTCCCCCCCCCCCCCCCCCCCAGCAACTACAGCCAAGGTGACTGACTTCCATAAAAGATAAAAAAAAAAACACCTCTAGGGCCATAAAATAAGCCAAGTAGAAGAGTTGAGTGGAGGATGGAGGAAGTGGTATACCTGAATAATCACATCAATGTTAATCCATTTACTGACAGAATCTGATAGTAAGGCATGGTCAAGATGATCAACAAACAATAAATCATTGTCAACTTCAGGGAAACTAGTCAAGAGCTTTCTCAATCGCAATCCAGACAAGATGTCAGCTATAACAGGCCAGTGAAGGTGTTTAGCCAAGAGAAGAACTGCCCACATCTCATCTTCTGAATGGATTGCACCAATAAGTAGAAGACCCTTGTTAGTCCCTTTAATTACATTTAGAATTTCTGACATTCCGCCACAACCATCATTACTTGTATGAGCATGTTGTACTTGAATATACTTGGTAAATGGTTCAGAATTAGACATCCAAAGGTTTAATCCGTTCAAACAACTCAACATCCATTTTCTAGGGCTATCTTCTAGTGGCTCCCTGAAAGGACAGTTAATATGAGCAGGCCCACATGGTGAAGAGGTTGCCCAATGTACAGCATTGTCGAGTGTTGTAAGTACCATGCGAGCTGAAATATGATCTGTGGGTGCAGGAAGGCTAAAGAAAAACCGTGCAAAAGAGCCAAAATGGTTCACCTGGCATACAAATTCTAAAACATGAAACTAAAGAAAAATAAAATCCATAATCTCAGTGAAGCAACTTATTTATGCTTTTATGAAACTATGCTAGTATAGAAGCTTTATACCTCATAAATTGACAGATTCTTGAATGACACAATTTCCATTGAAATAAAACTGGAAAATTTCAATTGATTCTTATATATACCTGATTGATTGCTTGGTTTGCTCCAGCATCCTGCAGTTCTGCAGGACGATCAGCTGTGAGCAATATAAGTGGTACAAAATCTTGACTAGCCTCGACCACCTGGACATTTTTCTTCAATGTTAGCACAAGAGCAGATTATTTAAGAAATTATTGCATCATAAACACATGCGAAATGAGGGTTCATAATATTAACAATGAAATGAGAAAGATTCTCATCATAGCAATGACAAAAACCACAGAAGAAAAAAATAATAGTAAAAATGCCCCAGAAGGCCAAGTGGCTGACTAAAGTATGAATACCATAACATTACAGAACTGATGAGAAGAAAAGATGAACAGTTTTTGAAATACCTTATAGGTTACAAAGCTTGAAGTCACAGAATATAGATATAAATGTTTCTCATGAAGTTCTAATAGACTCACAGCAGGAAGAAGGTTTGAAACTGCAGTGCCAGATGATGTCATGACTACTGCTGGTTTGCCAGATCCTCTTGCATACCCAACAGCATGAAATGCAAGTGAGCGTTCATCATAACATACAATACATGTAATAAGTGGATGAGTGGATGCAGCAACAGCAAGGGGGGATGATCTTGATCCTGGAGCTACACAAAAATACTAGAACGAAGAATGAAGAAGGAATTAGAAAAACGTACGACATCAAAGATGAAGTAGAAAAGTAAAGCTTAATCTCACCGTCAAACCAAGTCGAGAACATTCTTCAACTATAAGTGATGCCCAAACAGTGTTGATGTTGCCACAATCTTGCACTGAGAAGCACATTTTACTGGCATGATCCAACTGATAGTAGAAAGAGACAAAAATCCTGAACAATATTCAATGAAGTTTGTTCCCTCTAAAATATTTTAATTAAAACTAATCAGTGGAAGAGAAGTATGAATAGGATGTATGTGTCATGGTGCATTATCCCAAGCCACTCTTGTTTTCTACTTAACAGTGCTCCTAAGCATGCAATGTGACTTTTCCTATATTTATCTAAATAAGGACGGTATCATACCATTTTATTAGCAACAGCCATGGTAGGTGAAAGCCTCACACAAAACTGGGAGGAAGACAGAGCCTCTTTCTGCAAAAGAGGTAAATGACTAAGTATGTCTGAGCTACAAAATGGTAACACAACAACAGTAATTGTCTATATGAGACACAAATACTAAGCAGGGCTCCACAGAAGAAAATGAACAATTACCAGGAAAGGGGGGATACCAGTGCCATGATGTCAGACGAAACGTTTTTTCCACCTGCTAACAGCATGTTCATGTGTACCTACAAAGTCCTGTTAATCAGAGATTGAATATGAAACAAATCGACAGCCAAGTGAATATGGAATCATTAACAAAATTCCAACCCAGATTCGAAAGTTAAACTTGCGAACAACAAACAGATCCAGCAACTTATATAAATTGGTTTTTAGCAATCTAAACATTGAGAATCGTGTAAATACTATAAGATGAGACAAATAAAACTGTTTAGTAAAAAATTATTTCAACATGTGGATAGTTATACCATAGAAACAATTCCATCCTCCAGAAGACTGAGCTTCCTAAGAGTAGATCTTATATTTGTGGTGTGGGATTTCTTTGTTGTGGAACAAACATGACAGGTAACCTGACAAACATATATAACAATGAAATCATGAGTAGAGGAATGAGTACAGCTACAAACAATTGAAACTGCTTCTTAAGACTTCAACTTTTTCTGTTGTAATACTTCACTGCCTTATACAACATACAACTCTGTAACCAATTAATGAACAATTCTCGGGAGGAACAGATAACTCTAAAAAAAATAAAAAAATAAAAATATATATTTTCAACATTTAGAAAATATGTTGATGACAATGGAAGATTGCTTTAAATAAAAAATAAAAACAAAATATCTGTGAGGAATGAATAAATCACAAATAATTTGAATATGCCTAGATAACATTTATCAGCAATAATTGAAAAACCATAGTCTGAAAATTTCATCAAATTTGTTAATGTACATGAGTAATGGCCCCTAATCTTTCTAATTACCAACCAAACACTAAAATATACTAATTCCAACAAATGGCGAGAGAAAAAAAAAATACAGGAAGCAGACTAGTGGAAAAAGAGAGACTACAACCTCACGATACCTGGTTGAAACATAACTCATAAGAAAGAACAGCTTCCTCAAATGTACAAAGGGAAGACTCACTCCAACCAATAGTTGCTGCTAATACAGAAGCGCCCTCATGCTCATGTAACTCAATCTGTTAAAACACTGTCCACGTTAAATAGTAGTTCTACTGAATAAACCTCGATCTAAAGAATCTAAATTTCAAAACTTAAAAGGACAAGGAAAGGATGCACTTAATCACATTAACAAGGATGCCAAATTAAAAAAAAAAAAAATGCAAGTTTACCTGAGGAATAAAAAAGTAATATGAACCTGCCTCATGCTTCATATAAGATGACTCTTGGTCGTAATTAATATCCACAAAACCATAAGCTATTACAGAAGCTGATTCATTTGATAGAATTCTGCAGAAGAAGAAGAAGAAGAAAAATGATTCATATCTCCTTGAGCTTATTTTCAAAAATTAATATGACACGTTCAGTTACACAGCAATCTTAGTCTGCTGTAAAAGTTCAAAATTTTAGCAAGCATTATACTTCAATCTTTTCCAGGTAACTAACCTTTTGATCGAAGAAGAAGAAGAAGAAGGCGTGAAGTAAATTGCAGCACCGATTCCAAAAACTCCTCGAGTTTCATTCACATACAGTGATTTATAGCTCGGATTTTCAGTTTCCTTGGAAACAAAAAACAGTGGATAGACCGCAGACGACTCCGGTTGGCAGCAAAACCAGTTCAAGGCTTTCGCACTCGGCGGCACAGCCACCTTCACAATCAAATTCAACTCAAATTCACAAAACTCAATCCACATTGTATCAATCCGTAATTTAAAAAACCTAATTACCTGAAACCTGAGAATTCCACTACAAGTTGAAGGAGGATTGAGCTTCAACTCGTCAACCGCCTCCTTGATCCTCTCAAGCCCTTGCTGAATAGTCAACGCCGGAGTCAGATTCCACGTGAGGCAAGTTTCGATGACCAAATCCCCGACGTCGGTGTCCGTCACTTGGCTGATATCGATGGCCGGGCCGTCGAATCTCACGCCTCGAACGACCTGATACAGTTGAAAATGGAGCATTCAGCATAGGATTTCACAAAGAAGCGATATTGAAGCAGAGGGAAGCGAAAATGAGACCTTGGAGTCAGGAGGGAGGCGGAGATGGCGGGAGCTTGGGTGGAGGAACGGGAAAGGCGGCGGCGGCGGTGAGGGTTTTGTGTGAGGGAGAGACCTTGTGTTGGAGTGTAGGAAAGAGAGAGAGTTTGTGAGTAGTAGCATGGTGGAGGTAACATACAGTGATGAAGAAGAAGAAGAAGAAGAAGAAGAAGATAAGGACCCGCGTTTTGGCTGGTGACCGTTATATATTTATATGACGGTGGAGAGTGTGGGCCTGGATGGGATTGAATGGGCCTGGGGGAGGGGGGACATAGCACTAAGAAAAGCCCAGCACAGGTGCTAGAATTCTCAAACGGCAAAACCGATATCGAGGCAGAAGCAGAGTATGCCCAGCATGATGATAATGGGCTGGGCGTTAGGACCAGGAAAACCAGGCCGGACCGGCCAGTGCGGTTAGGTTTTAAAAAGAATTGGTGTGTTTTAGTGAAAACCGAACCTGTTTTTACTATGAACCGGTCTGGTCCCAGTCTAAATATTTGAAAAAATATATATTTAAAAAAAAAAAAAAACTAGAACTAGACATCCTTTAACATGTGTTGTCCATCTATAGGCCCTTTGAACAAGGCTTTGTATATATACACCTGACCACAGGTTATCTCTCAGCCCCGTATAAAAACACTCCTTCCCTTTCGGTCGCACGATTCCTTGTTCTCTTTCTCTTCTTCTCTCTTCTTCTGTTCCATTGCGTTCTACTGCCTGAGCCTTTCTAGCCTCCTGAATTGGTAATTGTCCCAGAGAAACGCACGATCTTTCAGAATATTCGACTTCTCTGAAATCTTGAATGCGCGTTTCTTTTTCAATTTCTCTACACTTCTGCTTCACTCTCTACTTCTCCCGGACCTCCGATTCGATCTTTACCTCAAGCCCTGCACACTTCCCCTCCGCTGCGAAAGTCTTCAGCAACTCAAATTTGAACTTAGTTCGCTACAAACTTCTTTGAGATCTTAATCTTCTCCATCACTCAGATCCTCAAAATCTCGGTGAAGTTGCCATTATACCTAATGGGCCCCAAAAAAGAAGGGACTGGTCCGGGTGCACTCAGTCCGGGTTGTACCCGATCCTAAACCTTGAACACCTAATTTGAGCCTGACCCGAATATTTCGCGCTCGGGCCGTTTCTTGAAAAGTACACAACGGGCGGGGCGCCTAGATGGTAACTCTCCTTCGTTTGATTATTAATTTGTTTTTTTTATCCTGATCTGAGGCTATTATTCGGATGATTTGTTTGTTTGGTGCAGGAAAATAAGTTTATATTTATTGATTTATTAAACTTTTTAAAATTTAATATATATAGTAGAAATCTATTTGTTCTTCTTAAAATTATCTCACAAGTGAGCAGACTTATCTTTATATATTATATATGTCCGTTATATCGTATTCATTACAACAATTTCTATCATCTGTAAACAACAGATTTATATCTCAAGACTCAAGAGTAGTCTTTGAACAAGAAACGATATATTAATGATAGTAGATTGGGAACAAAGATTGCACAATATAGAGTATCAACAATACCTACCATGGATAAAGAAAAGATACTATTGAGCACATCCCAAATCAACTAAACAAAGCAAAACTACAAGGACAAAACAACAATCAGGCATCTTTGACTGAACCATGAAGATGGACGAGTGACCGAGTGAAAATACAGGCAGTGAAGAAGAAGATAAGTAAAGATGTAGACATTTTTTTTTTTTTCTATTTCTGGCTAGTTACGATATGATGGAGAGTTTGGACCTGAACGGGCTTAAATGCGTTGGATCATTTTGATTGACCATTCAGGTCAATTGATAGACTCGATGTAGTGATATTAGAAATCATTTCTTCTCATCTTCTCGAGACATTATATAGGGTACTTTGGTCTCATATATGTACGGTGTTTGTGCATATTATTGGTGAAGTCATCAAGAGAGGGAAAATGTGGAAACACCACCGCATTAGTCCCATTTTCTTTCATCAAAAATATTAATTTTAATATTGTTCAAATTTTCAGGCGAAATTATAAAATTTAAATTTTATTAACGGCATTTTTCAATTCAATTCATAATAAAAGCTAAACTTTTTTTTTGAACAAATGTCAAACCAATTTTATAATTCAGCAAGCAGTATTAAACAACACACTCATATGGGATCGACAGAAATAGTCATTCTTTAGAGCATACAAAAACTTTATTCTAGACGCAATAGAACCTAACATATCCATAGTATACCCATCTTTTCGCTAATCTACGCACCATTATTCTAACAAAAACCTAGACAAAATAAAAGGTTTCAATCGAGTTACAGGTTTTTTCGACCCAAAAAATGAAATCAACCAATTCTAGCAGTAGAGGATGATAGTTCACCCTCCACTCGTTCTTCTACAACTGAAGACTCTTCCAATTGCTCAGCATTAATCTCATGACCAGTCTCCACCTCATATATCCCAACAGTAGAATAGATTTCTCTACCACTAGCTTCCTGACATTTCCATTTTCTAGGTCTATACACATGCACCACCTTGTTAACTTCGCGCACATCTTGGGTTTATTCTCGCTTCCTTTCGGATGTCCTAACTTTTTCTTCTTTGGTGAAACCACCAATTTGCCATTCTTGTGCTGTAACACCAATGAAAGACCTTCATATACTTGAAGCATAGGTTCAGAAAGGGTTAGGTAGCATTTCCCAACACAACCATAGTCTTCCACCATCTTCCTTTTCAGTCCTATAGTAGTCCGTTGCACACTAGTTGCCTCCGCTACCATTGCATCCTCGACCCCCTCATCCTTCAACGCCAGGACCACTGCCAATGGCAAGTCAAAAACATGTTCTACCCTAATCATAGGTTTTGAAACAGCCGGAGCCATCCAACCGTTCAAGAAATCGACTGCTTTGATGCCGGCAAAAACTTACTCCAAAAGTATGGGAGTTCTCCCATTCATGGAGCTCTGTGACCTTTAGCCTCCTAGTGGCGCATGGCTTCCTTTCGTGCCACCAGATGCGGCTCCTATATACACCAGCGCTGCACAGCTACTCCCCGGCCTGCTTTCAGCCTAGTTAACCACCGGTCGCTGTCCTCATAGGTGTCCCCAAGAATAGAGACAGACCGACTATCGCCACCACTGATTGTCTATTAAGAAGCTGCTCCTTCTCCTACACCAGAAAGTTATCACACCCTTTAGCATCATGTTCAAAGAGGCCACAATTCCGGGAAAAATCCTTAAGTTTTCCATAGACAAACATTAACTCCGGCTCTGCGGTAGGGAAAAACTCAAACATCTTCCAGCCCCAGATTCGACGTCAGGTATCAAAGACTAACCTAAGCTATTGTTCCTCCTCCTTCCTATGGAACACCGTCTGATCAAAGTGCAGAACTGTCAAGCCCTGATTTTTAAACAACATTAAAAATCAATATAATCCCAGAATTATACATGCGTGATGGTTTAGTCATCAATACAAAATACCTGAAAAACTTTGTCCTTTTAAACCAAGTATATACTGATGCTCTGAACCCACTATGTCAATACAGACTCGCTCCGTAAAGTCAAATATTACATAATTTTACTAATTTAAATTGTCATAACAGATAATAAGTAAATGCTCATCAGAGCTTACTACATAGCGGAAGTCTTAACAACAGTAAAGTCACAAAATTGGATTCCTACCGTAAAGCTGCAACTATCGGAACTCAACTTCAGCCACGATTACCCTGACCTACAGGATGAACCCCTACAACATTGAATAGTTCACGGGTTGTCACATAACAAACTCGGTAAGCTTATGAAAGCTTGTATGAGTAAACTCAAATACAACAACCGAAACAACTCACACCAATCATAAGAAAATCCACATGTTCCAATTAGGAAAACAACTCATACAAATCACGGGAAAAATCCACCCGTTCCAGTTAAGGAAATAACTCACACAAATCACAGGAAAAATTCCACTCGTTCCAGTTAAGGAAACAACTCACAAAATCACATGAAAAACCTACCCGTTTCAGTTAAGAAAACAACTCACATAAACAACTCACGCTTGATTTCTTTCGAAACTTCCCTCCCTTTCTAATAAGGAAACACGTGTCACATCGTGACAAAATCATATTAATTAACTCTCGTCCATCATGTATAATAAAAGAAAGAATATACTTAAAACTCTCTTTTAAAAACTCGTACTCATGAGTCACAAGTAACCTCACTGTTACCCCAATGAGATAACCTGACAGATAGACTAGAGCTCTAATTGATCGTAACTATACACCGGCCAATGGCATAGTTTCGATAACACCCCCGATCACCAGTGGTGATCCCTGATCCTCAACCCTTAAGTCTTTGGATTTTCGGTATAAATACCGAAACATTTAAAAGAGTCTCAATGGAACCAAAATGTTACACAAATCCCGATCACCAATTGTGACCTCCCGGTACAAAGACCAACACATCAAGCAAATCGTATTGGACCCAAAATGTTACCCGAATATAAAATAAAAGATTCCCCGTAATTGATCCCTATCAATTACTCCAGTACAAAGACCAACATTTAAATAAGTCACCCGTGACATAAAAATGTTTGACAATTTTCAACACATTTCAAAACAATAGAAATCAACCCTTTTCACAATAATATTTCCAGAAAAACCACCCCCAAAACAATAAAATGAACGCAGCCACAAATATTGTTTTATCACAAAAAATCCACCAACACATATATTCACGTACACACACACACACAGTCATTCACTCAGGAATGCCACTAATACCAACTATAGTTTGCAATTAAATAAATAACTTCTCAAAACGATAAGGTAAATCCGTTGGTAAATGAACATTGTGAGATTACTTACCTCAGAATCTTGCTGCATTTTCTATATAGAACAGAGTAACATAACCACTAAATATCCATCCAAGACAATTTCGTCAAGTACCTAATCACATACGGTCGCATCTTAGTACACGTAACACAAAGCGATTAAAGTTCGAAACCCTCGTTTAAACTAAAATGCTGAAAGTAACGTCAAATCGAGGCGGAACTTTATTTGATACCACCCAAAATCTCCAGAAAACTTCTGCGATCGACATGACAAAACTACAAGTTAATCGAAAGGTCTGATCCTCACGGATCGATAACCGAGACAATCGAAAATGGTAGAAACCCTAACAAATTCATACGATCTCTAGAAATTACAAATCATATTTCGAAATGCTCGTATTGAAGAGTAGATGATAAATGAAACCCGAAACTGCCCCCAACATGCTCAAAAATGCCACTAAGTGATGCCACAGGCGGTGGCACACCGCCACCTGCCAAACTCAAACCACAACAATCCATCCCCCGATCCGACGTCGGGTATCAAAGACCAACCTAAGCTATTGCTCCTCCTCCTTCCTATGGAGCGTCGTCTGATCAAAGTAGAGAACCATCCTTAAGAGCCCACCAATGCAAAAGACGCCTTGTTTCTCAACACCAAAGGCAACCCCTTAACTGCGACCAAGGTCTCCAACAAATTTAAGGGAACCGCAGCCACCATCCGACACCATCATACTTTCCCAGAACATGTATGGTGTTACGGTAGAACCACGAACCACCATGCAAAATTCTATTATGCTAAGTTTCACGTTCAAACTAAAAGATAAAGCGATCTCTCATATCTTGAATGGTTAGTCCTGTTCTGATTCTCCAAATAGTTGAGATAGTACCTTTGAAGCTTGGATATTTTGCTTTCGGGCATAGTAATCTCCGGATCATGTATCAGGGATTAGCCTGTAGCGCGTAATCCCCTCCGAACCAAGAGACACACGAGCAGAGTTAGACAGTTGGAATGCCACTGTGGGGTGGCAATAGCGTCAGCCATGAGAACAGGGTTGAGAAAAGTTTGAGGTTTGTGAGTTTTTGTCGAAAAAAGAATTCCCTGAAAAAACCCTAGCAGAGAGACATAATCAAACTTAGGATTATGAATAGGAGCTAAACTTAATCAAACTTAAATTAATTATTGAATCACTCAATTTACTACTATGATTAGCCACTAAAATTATATTATAATAAATAATAATGTAAAAAGAGGACTGTAAAAATTAATTAAAGCAACTGTTTTGATAAAGAGATAAAACAAATGTTTCAAAAAAAAAATGTTTCAGAAAAGATGTTTTTGATAAAGAGATAAGAATTGTCTACCCTAAAAAAATGTTATCTCTTTATCAAAAACAAAAACAAAAAAAAAACTATAACACCACGAGCCAACCGGCATTATCACACGTGATGTTGATGTGATGTAAGCACTTTCAACTCCCACGTCAGCCATGCAGCTGATTAGGGCAACAGAAACTGCTGACGTTGGACGAGAGTTTGACTTGAACTCAGGGAAAGCCGAACCTCAGCACACGCTTACCACAGTCTTTCTTCATCCCGGAGTCGACGCTCACCGAGCGTTGAACCTTTGAACCTTGACCTCAACCAGTATATATATGACGATAGCTAGTGATATTGACCTCCAACAAATTCAGTTTCACAGTCCACAATCCACATCAATCAGAAACTAAGCTAGGCAGCCATGGCAACCAAACACTTCCTGCTTGCCATCTTCGTCCTCCTCCTAAGCTTTGCACCCCTCAATGTTTCGGCAGTTTCGCCACAACGTGGCGAAGAGATCACACAGTGCCACAACAAAGCGGAGGCCTTGAAGATGAAGATCATTGCCATAGCTGCCATACTAATCATGAGCATGATCGGGGTTTGCTTGCCATTCTTTTCGCACATGGTGCCGGCTCTTCAGCCCGACAAGAACCTGTTTGTGGTTGTCAAGGCGTTTGCATCAGGTGTCATACTCGCGACCGGGTACATGCACGTGTTACCCGATTCGTTTGAAGACTTGACATCCGAGTGCTTGCCCGAAAGGCCGTGGAGGAAATTTCCCTTCACGACGTTTGTGGCAATGCTCTCTGCTATTGTGTGTATGATGGTAGATACAATTTCAATGAGTCGTTATAAAAAATCTTTTCTTCGAGCTACTGGTAATGGCGACGTACGCAACAATGCCAAAATTGAAAGCGCCGAATCAGCGGATATTGGACATGGTCATGAAATGAAAATTGAGGAGGGGATCAATACTAAGGAGGAACAATTCGTGAAGCATCGTATCGTGGCAAAGGTACCTAAATTCCCTAATTGTCGAATATTTATGGTTTTGGATCAATATTTTCGGTATTGATTAATCGAGTGTTGGATGGAATCTACTTGGTGCTGATGCAGGTATTGGAAACAGGTATTATAGTGCACTCAGTAGTGATTGGACTGTCATTGGGGTCATCTGAAAACCCTTGCACAATTAGACCGCTCATTGCTGCAATTTGTTTCCATCAACTATTTGAAGGAATGGGTCTAGGAGGGTGCATACTTCAGGTGATTAATTAATCTTATATGACTAATTTAAAATTGTTAACGTGGCATTATATGATTATTATTTTCTAATTTTGGTATGACTTGTAGGCTGAATTTGGAAGCAAGATGAAAGTAATCATGATATTCTTCTTTTCATGCACAACACCATTTGGGATTGCGTTAGGGATTGCGTTGTCTAATGTATACGAAGACAACAGTCCGAAGTCTCTGATTGTGGAAGGGCTGCTAAATGCTTGTTCTGCAGGGCTACTCAATTATATGGCACTGGTGGATCTGCTAGCGGCTGAATTTATGGGTCCTAAACTGCAATCAAATATAAAGCTCCAAGTATGGTCGTACATCGCAGTTCTTTTAGGGGCAGGAGGCATGTCAGTAATGGCCATTTGGGCATAATATAGGATCTCCAACCATGCCCAAAAAAAAAAAAAAAAAGGGGGAATTCTTTGCGTACGTTTTAGTTTATCCATGGAAATATTCCTGCGGCTTATTAAGTACTTTGTACATGAAGAGCAAAGTCGGAGCAAATAATTGAGAAATTGGTTCTTTAATTTTTGCAGCTAGCTCTAGAATTACAAGTTTGTCTCCATTGCATTTTCCAGCTGAGTTAATGAAGTACAATTTGGATTCCATTTACTGAAGTACGCCACTGAGTACGTGCACTCATTTACCTTGAGTCCATGACTGGTTGATCGATATATCATCTCTCTCGATCAGTTAGTCTTCTTACTGTCTCTGTTTCGGTCAAAGTAATCAAGCAAAAGGGTAAATTTGAATGGCACTAGCAAGCAGCAAACACCTAATAATTGAACCAACCACAAACTTATGGTAAATAGTGCATTATATGTCTTGAAATATAAAAGAAAATCGAACACATTTGGGACGTACTGTACCGAAGATTTTTCAAAGAATTATTGTTTCCAAGGATGACGATGAGCCAGGTATACTCACAAATGACCACACATGCATCATGTGGATTGTGGAGTGGTAGTGCTAGGAGCTAGAAAGGGAAAAGGGTTTATAATTAGGATGGTAGTTAGATTAACAAACCTTGACCGATCGTGGTTATAGTTTGTCCTATGTTTTTGAAATATATGATCATCTCCCATTCAAGATTGGAGAAGACAGTAGTAGGCCTCAACTGTCTCTCAATTATATCAACTCAATCAAAAGGATACTCATTCCTCTCAAGACGCTTTTCTAAAAGCTTTGGCTGTACGTAACAGTTGGCTTTGCTTTCAAAAGGGTTTTTTACTATCGGAGATATCATGCTATATTTTCATCTTATAAAAGAACAGTAATTAATTACCTTCAAGAACATCTTAGCAAATAAGCAAAACATTCTCCACGAGAAAAAGGAAATTCGAAAAAAAAAATTGAAGAAATGATGCCACTCTCACAGCAACTCCAAAAGTTTCTACATATTTTGATTTTTCTCTATTTTAGGGAAAATTGAGCCTCTTTTACTCAAATAGATTCCATATAACTATCTCTATTTTAGGGATAGTGAGGAAAGAGAACATTAAATTCTCTAAATTTATAGCAATCTCTAAAATTTAGAGAAGAATTGTGGAGATTTTAGAAATTGCTGTAAAATAGAGAATCTGTTGGAGTTAAAGAATAAAAATAAACTAAAAATTTGACTTTTGTTTCTCTTTAATAAAAAATTATAGAGATATTGTTTGATCAATGGGTCCATGGTTCAATTAATTTAACTAATACCATTCGGTGGCTGTTATTCACACACAAAAAAAGTGGATGAAACTCAAGTGCGACAATTAATCGAGTAATGGAGACACCAAAAGCCCTGAAGTTGAAAAGCGCTTACGCAATTAGTACCTTCGGTTATGTTCAAAGTGATGACGATCTAACCACACAGACAATTATTAATTGGCCATTTTTTCCGCACAACGTCAATGTCGAGTATATCATGCTCAAGATTTGCTGTCATTACCAAATTAGCTGCTAGTTTAATTATGGTGGGAGTGTGGGACAAACAAATGCAAGTTTGTGGTCCTCGATACTTCGAGAATATAATCCTCGAATTAAGAATCAAAGCAATCGATCTATTTCTTGGCTTAATTTTATGGTAGGGTCTCCAAGTCAGAAATTTTCTTACAAATGATAAATGTGGTGGGGCAGTCCAATTAAAATCTAAAAAATTTTAAATGTGTTCTAAAACTATCTTCACTTATTAAAATAAAATACTCAAACCAGTCGCTTGTATGTTCACTGATTGGACAATCCTACCGGCCACGTGGTACGTTTGGTCTATATAATAATTTCTCAGCCAACTAACCAGGGAGTAACCAATCACTATATACATATAGAGTTGGATAACTTGGGTTTTCAATAATTGGGCAAGTTGGTTCATGTATGTACCAATTAAGATGTGAAAGTTCATCATTGGTAACCAACTAGCTATTCAAAGAGGATAGGTTGGGGTGTGGTTTTGTTTCTTTGTTATGGGTTTTGCGCTTGACACCCAAAAAAAAAAAGGATAGAGATTGATCACTGCGGCACTTCTGTTTTGTTCCAAGTTTGGCAACAGCATGACTTTAGCCTTTGGGATTGTACTAGCTAGGAAGCTTATTATGGTGATTGGTGATCAATTATGTAGTTTTGGCATATATATTGACACTATAGTTCATGACATACTTCTTTTTCTTGATAAAAATTCAACATTATCAAACACTAGAGCATGAATATGATAAATTTGTTGATTCTTAGATATGTATTTCAAAATTTATTTTAAATTGAAGAGGTAGCTCATATAGCGAAGTGATAATCTAGCACACATATATGAGATCTCACTTGTCTAAAGTTCGAATTTCCCTTATAAAAAAAAACGTAAAAAAAAAAATTGAAGCTTGTCCGATGGCTCCACACGTGGGGCTGCTAAGTGCTAACTACCTTACCTCGTTGAAGATACGTCTTTTCGATCTACTGAAGAGAAACCTAGATAAACAAAACCTAATTGCTTTGGAACACCTAAAACAACTTCTTGTTTTTTTTTATATTTTTTTTTATAAGAAATTACACCTAAAACAACTTTACTATCCACGTTGTTAGTGGATTATGACCCCAATTAAGTTGCGTAAGCACACGACAAGCATGGCTTACTTTTATTCTAGTATAATGCGTCAATATCCCACCGTAAATAATGTAGGACAAATTATACTCCATAAAGAACAAAATGCCACAAGAAGATTTGAAGAATAACAAATCTACTAGAATTTCAAATGGGGTTTAGAATAAAACTACGGAAGCACATCTAAAATTCAGCAGAAGAGAAAAGGATCGCTGATGATGACCTTATCCTATACAGACCAATCAGTAGAAAGTGTCAAGTGTGATGAGCGAAGCTGATAGGGAATTGTGAAGGGAAAGGTCTAGTTGATTGAGTGGGGGGAAAGTGGAGACAGTGGTATCTATATGGTACAAGTGTCGGTACCAAAAATCACATTAGAAAGGTCTTATAAGGTCTTGTATCGTATTTGTGATGGTGGTAAAATCCCAAAGGGCCGGGGCATGTCAATAATATACTGATTGTTTGGTGCAGAAGAAGTACTTACCCTTCAGGATTTGGATGAAAATATTGTCAAAAGTCATCGTTTTTCATGTTCATTAACAATATAATTGTTGTGTTCTGCGTGTAAAAAAGTTTTTTGTGATGCCATTCGATCTCAAAAGCACACCATTATAATGGCCGAAAAAAGAAGAAGGAAAAAAAAACATGTCTCCATGCATATCGGATGAGGCTTTAAATACAGTTGGTCAGAAGTAGGCTTAATGGATCCTATTGAGTAAAAGAATACACTCATCCAAACACGTACAATTCACAGAAATTAAACTAACTGTAATGCTGGTTTAATGCATGTGGAACCCAAAACAAGAAAACAAGGAAACCCTAATGCTGCCACAAGAACCACCATCACCATTGAATCGCCCCCAAGCACCATGTCGCCGCAAAATGAGCAACGAACAGCAGCAGTTAACTCAGTTCATGACATCAAACTCCAAAAATAAAACCCTAATAAATCAGCAAAACAATCCTAGCTAGAAACACTACCAGCATTCCCAAACCCAGCGCAGCATGCCTACAACATTTATCTTTAATACTTATCTTCACAACAGATATGCCATTGATTGTAGTAAGTTCTCCGCCATATTGTAATAGAATGAACAATGTGCATGTAGATACCCTTGGAGTTTTAGCTCAAATGTTCCAAAAGATTTAAGTTATAAAGTTCAAGTACAAGGGTCATCTCTAAACCCTAACCCGACCAATGTGCATATCTATGTAGTCGATCGATAGCTAACCATTGGAGCTCAGTCGACATTTAGAATGCGCAAAAACATAGTAGTTGAACCCCTATCTTTATCCATGATCACATTGATGATCGGTCGAGCTATATGTGTAGTAACTGTGCATCTGTGCGCAGTGAGCGGAAGACAAGGGAGGCAGAGGGGTCGGTAGGGGTCGTTTCCCTACTTTGTTAGGGCGACTGAGTATGAGTTGACAGGCCATGGCAAATGGGGCAGTGCTGGCCGGCTCCCTATATGGGTTGGTCCACCGGGCACCCCACGCCAGCGACTGAGCGAGAGCTTGTAGAAGCAAATGTGCATAATCATTTCATATGTTTCATATTGGTTGCCCTCTAAATTCCAAAATGATGCAATTATATATAAGTAAAAATTGTATCAAAATAGGCAGCTGTTAAATCTAGTCCCCTCCGTACGCACCACTT
This sequence comes from Rosa persica, assembly GCA_025331145.1. NCBI lineage: Eukaryota > Viridiplantae > Streptophyta > Magnoliopsida > Rosales > Rosaceae > Rosa > Rosa persica. The sequence goes on along the minus strand of WFKR01000004.1, from coordinate 42,299,036 downwards.
TCCTCTCTCCTGTGTCTGCATATATTATCTTCATAGCTACAACCCTGAAACAACTATAAATGAGACTAGGCACATATGCAAACCCTTGCAGCCATGGCTGGATCATGTTCATATCTTTTGTTTCCTCTTTATTCCTTTGTTGTTTTCCTCTAATGGGTAGGTCCCTATATTTCCAACTTTGCACTCTCAATGGATTTTTTTTTATAAAAAAATTGGATATCTATTACAAAACTTGATTAGGGACCTTTGATTAGTCATGGATATTTTTCTATTGTAGGCAATTGCATGTTTACCATAGTAAGGCAATTTTGGCATATCTTAGACAATTGTTTTTCTTTTTCTTTTACTTTTACTTGTACTTATTTTCTTTATTAACCACAAATACAAAACTTTCACTATAATGGCAAGAACTTATTTCATCACATGCATGCATATCCGGCCACTAAAGCAAAAACAAAGTAGGAAGAAAGCTTGTTACATATCTTGCATGCCTTTGTCTAAAGATGTTTAATTTTCTGGGAATGCTCTTTATAAATCAACTATGCACCCTCACTGATCTTATCCTGAGTTTGCTTTAGAATTTAGAAGAGGAATACAAGTTCTAAGTGGAGAAGCACCTAAACCATGCATTGTTCATATAAAGGTATGGATAGAATGTATAACTGTTTTAAAATATAAGATACAAAAAGATTTGCGTCTGGAAGTAGCTGTCTGGCTCTGAGATTTGGCCAACACTTTATTAGTCGATATAATGTTCTTCAAGCTTTCATCCTTTTCTTTTAAAATTGAAAGTAGGTTTCAACAAGAGAAAAGTTGGCCACAAAACTATTTCAAGAATAATTATTTATTTCCATATCAGTGACTGGCTAGCTACCACTTCTATTTTACTTGTTTAGAGAATTAGAGAGGATTGATCATATATAATAATAGACATAGTTAGATTTAGAACAGTTGTTTTATTATGTTTTAGCCAGAACCTGATACGTACACCATGAAAGAATAATGATAGACTTGTAAATAACTTGGAAGAGGCACTGAACCTTTCAAATCACATATAGATAGTGGTGGAACCTTAAGTTAACAATGATTAATGGCTTTTCTATCCTATGAATACACACAAGGTCTCATATCACATTCAATAGTAGTTTATATGGTATCACTGGCCTTTTGGAATAGTGCCATTTAGTTTCCTTCCAATCATCACAACAACTTTACACTGCTTAACTAAAAAAAGCTTAACCTAAATATTGGGACTAGACACCACAAAGAAATGTCTATCTCCGATCCATCTGTTTTTGGTCCTATAGTAGTCTCTTTGATATACGTTTTTGTCCAACCGTTCTCAATTTTGAAATGCAAACATTCATCATTTCAGACCATTCTACAATCTAGTCATCTAAAATTATACCCACAAACAGCATAATAATCATATAAATAAAAAATATATATAATAATAGTTGTCAAATGGCTAATCGATTTCCATACCATTTTATAGAACTCTTAACATGAATAGTCTTTAGGAAATGTCCTAAGTAGCTAGTGATAGGGCTCTGTACACTGGATTAGGACGTTTGCATTAATCTTTTTTTTTTTGTCAACAACTAGTATGAGATTTCCACTAATTTGGTTGCTTATATCTCAAATTAATAGATGAATATTATGATCAAAACCTATAGATCATGGATCTTTCTCCCGCAAGACAAGTAATTCTATCTTTACAAGTTTGCCTAAACATAATTATGAGTTAATTAAACAACGAGAATGAGGCTACAAAGCCAAGAACCGTGTGATTAATTTTTTTTAACAACCAAAAACTGTAAAAAAAACCCTAGGAGATTTTTTCTCTCAACCTAGCTTCTCAATGGCGCCCTAGCCTCCATCTCCTAGCTTCCTTCTATCGCTTTCTTCTCGACTTCTCTCCACCCAATGGCCTCCAATGATGCTATCACGGCAAGCTTCGCTGCTTCCCTTGCACTCACTGAAGGAGGCAGCTCTCCTAACCTGGTGGTGGTCTTGTTCGCAAGTCTTCCCAATCCTTCCTGATTGGAAAACCTCTGACCCACAAGCCGGTTGATCCTACGGCATTCAAAGCTCACTTTCACCGCACTTGGATGGTGGGAAGACCACTTGGGAGCAAGAACAAGAATCCTCGCTCACAAAAGAAGGTGGGGGCGGCTCCATTGCGTCTCACTTACCCTACTGCTGCTGCTGTTCTGGAGGTTAGCCTAAGGATAAGGGCAAAGGGAAGTTCTAGCTTTATGTTTCTTGGCACCTAGCATTTGGATTATAGTCTTTTGCTATTTAAGTTTAGCTTCTCTAGTTGTACACCAATTGAGGTCTCTAGGCGATTAGAGTTGCTCTAGCAAGGATTTAGGTAGTGTTGGATTTGTGTTCATATGGCTAGGTCTAAAAATTGTGCTAATTTTGTTGACAATGAAGGTTACTTATCATTTGCTTGGTAGTTTAGGCCATCTAAGTTTATTTGGTGTAAGACAGCATATGATGCGTCACTTTTGATGATGAATAAGTAATGAAATTATCTATTCCTAAAAGAAAAGCCAAAAACCGTGTTGCCAAGAGCCATACTGCAGGAATCTGCAGCTCAGTAAAAATAATCAAGTTCTTTTAAAAGGGAAATGGATATCGAGAGGGTTTAGGTATTTGATGCTAACAATTTAGATCATTCACCTTGATGGGTCCAAGGGTTGAAGACTTGAAGTGCTCAGTGAGTCATCAAATTTTGTTCTTAATATAAACTAACATGATCCATCACAAACTGATTACCTTTTAAACTGGAGCTTCATTGCGTCATGGGTCAAGGTGTTGAGAAAGTAAGCTTTGCACTTGTAATTTGCGTCTGAAATTGCTCGAGTCCTCAAGAAGAAGAAAAGAAGATCACTAATTTATTTTGACTTCAACTCCACTTATCAATTTTCATTTTTCCTCTTCTTCCAAAACCAAAACATGTTTACAATTATTACACCCCCCACAACATCTAACTTTTTTCTCCTGTATGCCATCAGTGTGACCCCAAATGATTTATCCAAATCTTTCATATATTCATAAATGCATAATCATGCATGCACAGTCACATATAGTCATAGATACAAACAGTCATAAAAAACATCACCAACCAACTCATAAGATGGTCTCACTCCCAGCTAATACCACCAATGATCAAAATGATGAAATAGTATATATGGTCCATGTGTTATATGCATATATCTTCCTCCACATGCTACATTATACACACTTGTATTTGTCATTTCAATAATTGTTTTGCTTATGTAAACTGTTACTCTAATTGTTGCCAACTCTGGCCCGCTGTCGTTCCCCCATCTTTTCCCTCCTATAAAAACCCTCCCACTTCTTCATGCTGTCATCCCATGTCCTCTAAACAACCTTTGGATCTGTACAATATATCCTTCGAGTACTGAATTGGATATATTAGCCTAGCTAGCTAGCCTTAAAAATTTTGAGCCATGCTTTCTGGTGAGATTTCAGGAATCCACTACCTGACTACACCTGAAATCCAGATTCCAAATCCTGCGAACTTTGGCAATAATATCATGCAGGACAACATACCGTCCTCCTTCCATTTCAATGGAGCATCAGTCTTCAGGAACTTATTCCACACTCAAATCCCTCCTCCGGGACATGATCAATTGTTCGCTACTCCGGTGCAGTCCTCAAGTCTCAGCAACAACTCCAGTACCTCCGATGAAGCCGAAGAACACGTGCAGCAGCTGAGCAACATCATTGATCAAAGAAAGCAGAGGAGAATGATATCAAACAGAGAATCGGCTCGCAGATCACGGATGCGGAAACAGAAGCACTTGGATGAGCTCTGGTCACAGGTGCTTCGGCTTAGAACTGAAAACCACAACCTAATAGACAGGTTGAACCATGTGTCCGAGAGCCATGACAGGGTTCTTGAGGAGAATGCAAAGCTCAAGGAAGAAGCCTCGGATCTTCGACAAATGCTCTCCGAGATCCAGATCAGCACCTTGAGATCGACAGAGCTGGAAGTAGAGGCGCCCTGCAGCACAACTTTAAGCACTGACTTGCTTCATTGAGATTAGATCATAAATATCACTGTTCTAGCTAAGCTCTCCATTATCACTAGCAGCTGCTTTAATTTGTGTTCCTTTTGTTTACTATAATTGGTAATCGTGCGTTTTTTCCTTCATCGCTTTATTGTATGGGAGTAAAAGACAAAGGCCGTGCAGGAACGCACTTAACAAGCCACCATCTTATCTGCACAATTTGGCTAATACATCGCCATCTTTAGCATTTAAACCAAACCAACATACTCCAAACTAAAAACCAGTCGAGTACTATTTAGACTCACCTCTCGCCGCATAAGTATCTAATGTACTTGCAGAAGTCATGCATCAAATACTCAATCACGTACGGCTTGTCTTTCTTTTCTCATTTGATCATCACAACCCTACCAACGACTTGAAAACGATCATAAGGAACACGAAACAGCGCTTCGAAGATCCAAAAACGGTTACAACTATATAGAGCATAGACAATAGAGAATCTCATATCAGAACTGCTATATGTTGAAGATACAGACTTTGTCCAACGTACTGAATTCTGGAGAAGCTATAGAGCAATCAAAGGTCAGTTTGTGTGTGGAGTCGGTGGCCTTGTGGCATGGGAAGCTTCGTACACTGAAAGGTGCAGTTTTGCAGCGACTAAGAGGACAAGATGTGGTGGATGTGGTGGTGCTAGCTAGTGGTGACTCATCATGTATACATGAGAAACATAACATTGAAAAAGGTGATCCACTAGCCTAAAACACCCAGGAATATTTGTGGATTTTTACCTTTAAACCAATTGTGATGGCATCAATACGCCTTGTCTAAAATTGTTCCAGCCATTGTTGTCATGAATTTGAAACCTGCCAAGAAGTTGGCTACGTTTCAGGTGTTGCTAGAACAGTGCCTTCACCTTTTTTGTACGTAGTACTACTGTTCACATATGCCATATGATGCAGCTAGTGGCATTACCATATAGCAATTTCTACTAGAGCTACAGTTTCTACAGCTGTGGAATGTGATATGTTTCCTTTTGTTTTTTGGCAAGGGGTATTTGGGCAGGAGAGGTAGCCCACTAGCTCAGGAACATTAAGAAACACTCGTGGCCCCGTAAGAACCCAACTAACATCTGAGTCCATTGTTAATTGCCACGTGAGAGCAGTTAGACTCTGTTGGCCTAATATTTTTCACTTTGAATGTCGAACCTTGTGATGACCCGGACGACGGAACTATTAGAAAGTTGACACCTTCACCAACGTCATATGGGGTTCCGCAACACCCCATAACTTTGTGACCTATCAATAAAGGACTTGTGAATGTTGGGACTCGAATTTAGTTGAAAATTTTCAAGAAAGTGTCTTTCCATTTATGTCAATCCTCATTAGTTGATATGTTTGTTCTTAAAGGCAACGATATACAAAAAAAGATAAAAACATCTTAAAAATTGTAATGGATGAGGCATATTTGACATCTTTATTATATTGTTGACCTAGAGCTACATATTAATTGGTCTCCTTCACATTAGCTATGCCCAGCATTTTGACAGTTTTTCCACATTCTAATCCCAACCGAATACCACAAAGATGTCAAACAAGAACTGTGGCGCGTTCATATTGAATTATTGATGACCTAATTGGGCAATAATCTGACTCAAAATGGTCAGGAAGCATTCATCGGCCATGTTCATTCTCTTTTCTAAATGTCATTTTAATCAAGTAGCTAGTCTACAATATTCACACCCACATGCATATCCTTGTGTGCCCAAAATCGTGAGAAAAATAAAGACAATAGAGGCATAGATCAATGATAGTGAAGAGGAAAAACTTTGAGAGTTAGGATAAGAGTGAGACAAGCCGAAATTTCAAGTGGAAGGACACAATCATGACACACATGCATTCGATGCATATACGGACCACAATATTATAAGGGATCCTGTTATGACAAGGATTAAACTTTTCTCAAAGAAAAAAATCCAACTGAAATGAGGCTCTGTTTGTCGGCAATCTATGCAAGGAATAAATCTACTTATGAATTTATCCTAACAGGGAAAACCAAAACAAATGAACTATCAAATACTATATTTACATGAGTGATACGTACTGATCAACAATAGCTAGGAAAATAAAATGATACAATAAATGCGTGCAATCCTTTATCATATAAAGACGAATGAACTCCATTTGTATATGTTATCCAACTTATCTTTGATTTGCATGTGCAAACAACTCCAGTTGATAATGTTATCCTTGCATTTTATGGTAAATGTTTAGCCTTTTCAAGAAATCAAGCTAGCCAGCTGCATGCCCCGTAATCTTAATTTAACCTTTTTTAGGGTCGATCTAGTCTGTGGTTCTAAATTACTCTTAACAAAAATGTCCACTATAAAGCCCTTTTGATTTTCTCTCCGGCAAGCTTAGGCCGGCCTAGCTACATTTCAAGTAAACAAGTTGTCAGATACGCCACTAGACAATTCCATGTTGTGCATTTGATATACAGCATTCTTACACCTGATAGCGGTGCACAATCCCTCTCTCATTTTGACATTGGAAGTTTCTAAAGAAGTCCAAAGATTAGGAAAGTTGGAGAAAGAAAAAGAAAGGCGGGTCGATATTTTCATACATGTTGATTAGAATACAATTTTGAAAATCATGTTTTTACTAACAATTAATTCACCTTCTGAATTCATTTGAAATATTACTTGTGACATGCAATCATGCATGAGTTTAGTATTCATAGAGTATGACTACTAAAACATTTCTTAACTCGCATACCACTTAAATATCAAAAAGATTCTTTTTATAAATTTTCTTACTTTTTAACTTTGAAAAATGTACGAAAAAAATCTGTTAGATATTTTGATATTTCGTCAATTGAAATTCATTCTAAAGATCATGCTTTTATTAATGGTGAGATTAGAAAACATTAGAGTTTGAACAAAAATGGGGGTTTGAGTGGTTTGAGACATTGGAAGCTTGGAAGGTGCCATGAGAACACCCGTGGAATACAATGACATACAAAACATGTTAACACTAATTTTTGTTGAAATTCTCTTGTACCGTAAGCTCGCTATTTGTAGACCATGATTTTTAAAACATGTTCCAAATGACTAATGATCAAAACCTCGTACAAATTATTTTCTATTTGAAAAATCATAAAAAAAAATTGCGTGATGATTTTGAAACTCTTATAGTTCAAGATGTGTTTATAAATCATTATTTTAATTTGGAAAAATTTTGGTGAGAAAATAAGAATATGCATGTAATTTTGGCCAAAAATCATGTGATATAATCTACAGTTTTGGGTATAAATCACGGTCTTGGAGAATATTTTTTATAGGGTACAGTTTCCATGGACATGAATTGTAATTATAGTTCTAAAAATTTTAATTTTCTTTTGTACCTCCATAATAAATAAATAGTTTTTAATTTAATATTATAGATTATTAACAAGAGCTTAAGTAACAAATTAAAAATTAAAGTATTAAAGGATAACAAAAATGGCAAAGATAAGAATATAATGTCAGGTAACATTTTTTTTTTTTGAAATAATGGAATTCCATTGATAATAATAGCGCATGCCAAGAAAGTCATTACATACCCACCCATAGACCCATAGGAATGGTCAGGACAAGGATTCATTGAGGAGCCACAGTGGTATATAGGATATACCAACTATATTTGAACTTATCGCTCGCATAACAGCGAGCCTATAAGCTATGGAAAAAACATAGCAAATAGACAAGCCTAAACAAAACACTCGTTAGGTTCCTAATACAAGGGAACTTATTGTAATTAGACAAAAAGCTAAAAACATAGGTTTGGGCCAAGAGCCTAAACCTCAACCCAAAATAGCAATGGACTAGGGTGGAACCCCAGCCCAAACAGTCTCAGCCCAATAAGGGGGTCCACCAAAGGAATGGACCAGACCTATCATTAGTTCGGGCCAGTCTACCTTGTCCCTTCCACCACGCCGTTGTACAACATCCGTCCAACCAAGATCTGCCCGACCCACGTCGCAGGACCAGCATCCCCACGTGTCACGAGCCACACTTAAGAGTTGTGCTATCGTGACACATTGAAAGGAGATGCCGAGAGGGGCGAGCCTTGAGGTAAGGAGATGCCGAGTGGGGTGAGCCTTAGGATAAGGTGAAGCGAGAGGAGCGAGCCTTGGGAGCCCAAAGGCGAATTTGAAGCTAAAGTGAAGATGAGTGGCATTGTCGTAATTAAGTGGAAGTTCTGGTTCGAGGTACTTCGGCTTGGAATTTGGGAAAACTCCGAACACGACAAATGTCCGGAACGTCGAAAAGAGTTCAATGCACTTGACAGCATGTCATTCGGATTTTCTCGGAATTAGTTATGGAAGATTATTCTCCTCGGCTATTTTGATGTTTCCTCCCACCTTGTGTATGTAAGTAAAATATGCTCTATAGGGGGAGACATGGTGTTGAGCTTCTACCACCCCCGGTGCTGGCCTTCATGGGGCACTAAGTGAGCTTCTCCCGGGCACCCTTGGGGGCCTAGGAGCCGGGCATGTGTCGTTAGAAAGGGACGACATATGTTTCCACGAGTCAGGACGTCTCGTGGACGGTATTGGCCGAAAGGCCAATATTGCGGGTCGACGTTGGGGGCGAGGTTCGTAAGAGGGCGATCCTTATGCCATCGGCGTTAGACAAACATGTGGGCTTACGGACGATATGTCGGGACCCTATGGTGCTCATTGGCCACGGAGCAAGCGACGTGGGCATGTGTTAGGGTTCGACCTTGCCCAAAGCAAAGTGATGCCAGCAAGCACGGAAGGGGCGACTCCGTGCTAGACTGAAGGAAGCTTAAGAGGGGCATCGAGGATGAGTTGCTCACTTGGGCGGCATGCTAACAAGCAAGAGGGCATGTCCGCTTGAGGATTGGCCATGGGTTATAATATGCCTTGGAGCCATGACGGTCATCAAGAAGAGAACAAGACAGCCTCGTCAGAAAGGGAAGGCCATAAGGCTTAGGTGACTTGTCAGGTTGGCACTCAAGGTACAAGTAGATGGGCAGGTGTTACCCAAAAGCCGAATGGGGTATCTAGGTGATGCCCATGAGGAGAAGTGTGAGGGCATGTGTTGCCCAAGAGCTAAGTGAGTTGCAAAAGAGATGCCCACGAGGAGAGACACGACGGCAGGTGTTGTCCGCGAGTCGAGCGAGTCATACTAGTGGTGTGCACGAGTTGCAGAACAAGAACAAGTGTTCCATATAAGCCTATTGGGTTGTGCAAGTGATGCCACAAGATGAAGTAAGCGGGAACGTGCTGTCCATGAGTCAAGTAAGGTGCGCAAGTGACGCGCCCAAGGTTAAAGTACGCGAGCATGGGTTGCCCTTGAGATGGAAGCCAAGTGAGTCGGATAAGCAATACCCATGAAGTGAAGTATGCGGACATATGTTGTCCATGAGCCTAGTGGATTAGATAAGTAATGCCCGAGGGGGAGTTTGCAGACATATGTTGTCTGGGAGCTGAGTGGGCAGCATAAGAGATGCCGACCAAGCGACAAAGTGTGCAAGCTGCTAAGAAATGACCCAAGGAAGAAACGTGAATGCCAACTTAGTCTCGGTACATGATCATTCTACTTGCTATCGATGTGCGAGACGCACGCGAGTCAGTAATGGGCTGGCGCAAGCTGAGATGACACGAAAGCCTATCGGTTGGGCGAGTGTCTTGGAAGACAACCATGATACAAGGAAGCGATCGGTCAGTCGCAAGAAGTGAGACTCAGGTGTGAGTAGCTTTCGTTGGTAAACCCCAACAAGTAAGGGGATGTTGTCGAAAAGGTCAAGTTGACAAGAGAAGCACACAGAAAGGAAAAGAAAAATGGAGTAATAGAGTATAAAGGAAGTGCACAAGATAGGCTGGCCTCGGTTCAGAGGAACCTTGGCGCCGCACAGGCTAAATTCCGCTGTGTATAAAGTCGGCCCGTGACACCACGCCCGCCTTGCCACGCCTTCTCGTCCCGGTGATCCAAGCCGTGCAGAGCCAACGCCTCCGCAACTTGCATCAGCATATAAGACCGATCTCTATAGGCCATGCAACCACACACGCCATTGATCGGGATTCATAGCCACCGTCGATCCCAGAACCCAGTAGCATGAATCAACGACCGGGCCCGTGAAGCACGCTCACCCTTCGCACCATCCCAATTGAACTTTCTGACAGAACCTGAGCCAAATCCCTCTGTCAATCCCATGGGCATTAGATCCCCCATCCTACAGCAAAACCATGACGACGGTGTGGCAGGAGGTCGACCCCGACGTCCGGGCGCCGCCGGACGAGAACGAGATTGTAACCGAGGGTCTTAGGGTTTCCCTGAAGGAAGATTAGATTTAATGTCATGCAACATGGAGCATCAATAAGCACTGTAAAATTTTCGACATACATGGGCCCGGGTACAAATTATCTTATCAAGCATTTTAATATTATGTGATTATTGTTTTTATCTGTCTCCTAGGTTTTCTATTAATTATTTCCATTTTCCTGTAAATTTCTTTTGATTTTTTTTCATAAGTAAACATTCAGCGCATACACCTTATAAGTAATTTTTTTTTTTTTGAGAAAATTAGTTTTAAGTCCAAAAACCATGACCTGTTTTGAATGTAATCTGGACAAATTTTTTTGCTAATTGCGGTCCAGTGACTAAGCATCCACATCAGCTTACTTCCCTATATTAGCATGATGAGTCAACTTCTACTTCTCCACATACCAAATTTACCCATAACAATATTAATCAAAACAAACAATAATTTATGAGTCAATTAATTGAGAGTTAATGTTGTTTTACAATTAATTGGTATTCATAAAAATCATACCAATTATAATATGTCATCAGCACAACAAAACCCTTAATTGATCATACATTACCATCATTTTTCTACACCCTATATCAGGTCTCTTTTCTTCTCATTTATTCTCATCATTTTCTTCTTGTTTTTACATCTTCAATATAGAATTATCATGTTATTCAACTTCATTATTCAATCAAATAGATATTTCATATGAATATTTCATAAGAAGGTCTTGATCCATCTAAAGAGGTAATACTCTACATTGTGCATATCTACCTTTGCATTAAGATAAATTATACAAATGAGAGATATTCTGGAAAGGGAGATGCATTTTTCATATCTAAGGGAAAGACAATTTGTGATGTTTTTTTTTTTTTGTGCATTTTGATTAGGAACAATGTTAAAACTAAGCATTACCTTGTGTATAGATATGTTTGCAATTTTGATACCTAGTACACAGATAATTTATTCAGGGAAAGGCAAGCTGCAATAATGATTCTTTTTTTTTCCCTACCTTTTTATTAGGAACCATGTTTAAACTATCTTATGTTCAAGTAAATCCAGAATATGTGTCTAGCCCAAACTCCAGGTTACTTGCTCTAGTTGTAATAGGGTTAATATTAGAGATATTCTCGGAGATATCCTCGTAGATATCCAATCAATGTACGATTATGTTTCCTTGTACAACTCTAATTCTCTGCTGGTAATCCTCTATATAAAGAGGCCTCTATCATCAATGAAAGCACGATTCAATTCTGTCTCAATTTCAGTTTTCCTTAAACATGTTATTAGCACGAAGTCCTAACCCTGAAACAAATAACCAAACCCTGATTCAAGAAGCTAAAACTCTAAATTTGAATACAAAACCTTGAAGCCTTTTCTATCTCCACCTTACACCTTAAAGAGCTTGATGAATCCAAAAAATTGGTCAGAAAAGTACCGAACCGGCCGCCGGTAGCCGCAAACAGCCCACAACAAAACCATCGCCGGTTCACCTCCTTCCGGACCTCCAATTGCCACCAAATTTTACCAACAACAGCGCCTCGATCTTAGAATTACAGAACCGGTCAGATCGTTTTAGGAGCCGTTCTAAAACTTGCCTAACCGGCCGCATGAATGACTGGTCTGTAGGGAGAAAACCGGACATATAAGTTTTTAGGGTAATTCCGACCACCACTGACCAATTTCGACTATCTTCGACTAGCAACAACCACCACCCGCCATCCTAATTTTCCAACGACCCTCCGATAATTTTCTGATGATTTTTCTGGTAATTTTAGAGGTATGTTTTAAAGGTTTTATAAGTTCCGATTTTTGAGTTTTTATTTGTTTTTCTCGGGGACTTGCAACCTCCATTTTTCTACCCTCCTTTCTTCTTCATAAGGGAGACCAAAAGCCGAACTATAGGGTTCACACTCATTCTAAGCTTGGAGCTTGTAGAGTCCTCCAAACTTAGTGTTTGTTGAGATGTTATGATCGACTATAAACACATCATTGTTTCGATCTGATTCCTCTTGGAATCAGATTTATTGGAAACGACTACGCTCAGAAATCCCTAATTTCTTAGTAGCGATTACGCTAGGAAATTTATAATTTCTTGAGAGCGATTACGCTAAGGAATTTTATATGTTTTCGTGGTAGCCTTTTTCACTCTCAAACTAACCATTTTTCTTGTTCTCTTTCAGGATGAGTAACCTGAACAAATTGAACTTCGCTCCATTAGGAACAACTGGCACTGGATATCACAAGTGGATTCGTGATGTCCGCCAACATCTCAAGGCTGATGGAATCCATGATACGATTCTCAAGCCTAGCCATGAAGTGCTAACTATTGAGCAAGCTCAAGCTTTGGAAGCAAATAGAGCAGCCTTAGAGGCAAATAAGGTGAAGATCATCATCCTAATGACTTGTTATATGGATGATTAGCTCCAGTACGAGTATATGAACGAATAAGACCCCAGAAAGCTATGGGTCACACTCGAAGAAAGATTTGGCAATGTCCGTGACTCCCTGCTTCCTGAATTAGAAGTGAGATGACATAACCTCCGCTTATGTGATTTTAAGTCAGTTATTGACTACAACTCGGAAGCACTTCGTGTTAAATTCTTAATGGAATTATATGGAAAAGATATCACAGATGCGATTTTGATTGAGATGACTCTCTCTACCTTCTCCGTCTCTGCTTTGATGGTTGCAAAGAACTATCGAATTGATGTTATTGTAGGACGGATCACAAGGTTTCATGAGCTCATTGGAGCTATGAATATCACTGAAAAGCATGACAACATTTTTGTGATGAACTATAATTTGAGACCCATGGGAACAGAGCATATTCCAGAGTGAAACCCTAATTATAGTCGCACTCCTAGTGAGGGCGCTAAGAGTGAAACCCTAAATCTAGCGTCAATTTTGGACGTTTTGGTCCATATTCTCGCTGTTATGAGGAAGGTAACCTCTTAAATAGGCGGACACGGAACCGAAGAGGTCAACTTAAAAGAAAGAGGTTCTGGCCATGTTGGTGGTGCCACCAACACTAAGAGCCATCTAAATGATGCTTTCAAAATTCCTCAATCAATGGAGTTTGAGCACAGAGAAGTATGCTCTCGATGTGGAGTATCCAGTCATTGGGCACACATTTGTAGAGCTCGTGAAGAAATTGTCATCGCATACAAAGCATATTGTGAAGCAAGAGAATCTCACTATGTGGAACAAGAAGATAAAAAAGATGATCTAGAATGAAGGGTTGAAGACTTCTAATCTGGCTAGGATCAATAGGTCGCCAATTCTGTTTAAGTCATTATTTTTCCAAGAGATGTAATAGGCAATTGCCATATAATTTGTAGTAAATGCCATTGATTTAGTTTTTCTTCCACTAGGCTCATCCAAAGTGAGTATCATGTCTAGGAAGGTTTTGAGATAAGTACTGGTACTTAAGCGAGTTTTGCTCCACCGACATCTCTCTACTCACCTGGTCATATTTATTTTGGAGTTACCGAAAGAAGTTAAATGACTACCATTGTTTTGGATTAGCTAGTACTTGGATTAGATTCTCTTAATGGTTAAGAAACAATGATGTACTCCATTGGCTTATGAATAAAATTTCTAGTTCTTTTCATTATGACTCCATTTTGATTCTGAGCATATTACTTTGTGACTACGATGGTTGGGCCATCAGTATTAGTTCAAGGATATGGAATAGCCCAAGTTCCCCTTGCCAAATGGCACCTTGATTACTGTCATTGAAACTCTCTACGCTCTTAGGGCAAATCGCACCCTATGAATAGTCAACGGATTTCATGCAGGAATGCATGTAGAGAACGGAAAAGATTTCCTTTGCACTACCTCTAATGATTGCGAATAAAGACGCATCGTATGTATCTCTCTAGTGGATTTTATGCCACCACTATTCGAGCTATTAAATCCAATAAAGTTATGAGAGAAGATCTTTTGGATTTAGACACATATTAGCTTTCTCATGATAGGATAGGTTATCCTAGTCATGATATGATGATCTGTCTACTAAAAACTTCACACGAGCATCAATTATTTCGAGCAAAACGAAGCATGAATCAAAAGTTGATTTCTGAACTAAGTGTGACCTCCGCCGCTGCCTCTGGCGCCGCCACCATCCACCGCCAGGGTAGGTCTGGCACAGTCCCTATCCATGATGTCATGGATGGCGTCCATCATGGTGATGACACCTCAGGTGATGCTGTGCACAATCACCAACTTTGCCTCAAATAGCGCTTCGGACGCTCAAACCCAACAAAAATCCTCATTGGTTGCTTCTAAGGCCTCTCGCTCATTTTACAAAGCTTGTTCCTTAAAGAAATTAGGACTGAGACCGTCCTATGCAAATGATATGAAAATACTCATTCTATTCTTGCATAGAATCCAAGGGGATTCTATAGACTGATTCAACCAACTTGCAGAGGTTTAAATATTACATAATGTTGGTTGACACACAAACACGCTGGTCATGTACGTCGTGTGCCATTATCCACCTGTAAATGCTACTTATACTACACTCCTAGCACATATCATATGACAACGGGCTCGCTCTCCGGATCATCCTATTCAGTCAATTGGACTTGACAATCCTAGAGAGTTTACATCGAAAACTTTCGATGATTATTGCAATAGGATTGATGTTGGACATCATATTCCCATTTACACACCCAAATGGTGTCGCGGAAACGGCTATGATGGTAGTCCGGATATTGGTAATGCGCACCAATCTCCTTATGTCCGCTTGGGGTGATGCAATATCAGATGTAGCTATGCTAATTCGCCTACTACCCACAGCGACTCAATCTACCTATGCATTACAGCTAGTGACTGGGTATCAGTATTGTACTTACCTATGTTTAAATGTGCCATTTATGTGCCAATTGCTCCGTCATCGCGCACTATGATGGGTCCTTATAGACGAATGGGTAACTAAATGGGATTTGAGACTCCAATAATCGTTCGCCACTTAATACCATTGCTAGGTGATCTCCTTACCGCTAGATCTGTGGATTCTCACTTTCATGAGACAGTCTTCCCGTTGTTAGAGGGAGATAAGAACACTGATATTCAGCAGGAATGACAGAAATTATCGTGGTCTGTCCCCACTATGTCTCATCTCGATCCCAGCTAAAATGATGAGATCACACATATCTGCTGCAAACATGCCTACAAGGATGGACGTCCATACGAGAGGACGTAGTGCCACCCTACATGAAGGTAGGCATGGCGCCAATACCGTAGAAAGTGGCACTCTGGCGTTATAGGTCATAGCCGCAGCTAGGATGCATGGGAGGCCCGTTGGTTTGAAGGATACTTTGGCACAAATCAATCCTTGGATCATCAACACTCAAAATCTGTCTCATAAGAATCTTTCAGATTATGGTTATCGTTGAGGGATGCCTCAACGTTAGAACTTATTCATGAGAATATAGAGCTCTATGAAAATTACACTAGTATATAATGAGACGTGGGATAGAAACTCTATCATGATTGATGATGTATTCGCGCATATCATAACGCATGAGTTGGTTGAGTCCGATGATATCGAACAACGCTTCGTTGATGAATGAATGTCAATGTAGAGAAAATTGGCCTAAATGGAAAGATGTGATCCAGGTTAAGTTGTATTCTCTAACGAAGACGAAAGTTGTTACGTCCCAGATTTTAGAATAAAAATTCAAAATCCGAAACATGAATTACTACAACTTAAAATAGTCATCCTGAAAATTTCTTTTCTTAACAACCTCGCCACACGAAATAAATTCAAAACCGAATTTAGTCTCGGTTAATTATTGCAACTCAAATACAAAATGACAGCCTAGAGCTCTAATTGGATCGTAGCCCGTCACCTGGCCTAGGTTATGGCATCCAACATTTTTAACTTTATCGTATTTCATCAATATGTATACTTATATACATATTTAGAACGTCTGATAATTGTACATACTCAACCAATCGTATCTCATCATCCACCTTGGATTAGAGCGTCCGATTACCCCATACCGATCACTATGTTGACCCTAAATCCATAAATGAGCACAACATGTATTATCACATAATGAAATCAACTCATCCAAGAAACACAATATTATTATAAATTTAAGCATTTGAAATATAATCCAAATCATCAATCCAATTCAATCATAGCACCACTCAACAATCCACCAATCAATATGTATATTCCATATATATATATATATATATATATATATATATATATATATATATATATATATATATATATATATATATATATATATATATATACGTAATCATCAACTCAGGAATGACCACTAATACCATTTATAGTTCACACAAGAAAATCGTGAAATTCATTTCTATAATTAAAATTCATTTTACTTACCTATGGACAGTAGTGATCAAGTCCATGTGATTTTAAAAACAAATATTTAATCCATAAATATTTTTCACACAATTATAAAAATAAATAATTTAAAGCGCTCGGGGTTCGTAATATGAACCACGTGAGTTTTACTCCCCTTGATACTCCCGCTGCGTCTTCATATAAATATAAACCACACTGAAACAGCGAACCCAAGTACAACCCGTCAATCACCTAATCAAATGTGATTTGAATTTAGCCAATAATTCCAAAACATAACTAAACTACTATTTAACGGTCGGATTCTAATTTATAAAAAAATCCGACGGACAGATTCTCACGAATCGATTCCCTAATCACTGTTTTGCAATTATACGAAGATCCAACGGTCGGATCTTCACCCATGACTATACAAAGCCATTGGGACAGTCATATGATCATCATATCAAAATTACAAGTCCATCGATCGGTCCTAATTTCACATATCATAAATCTAACGACCGAAATCGATCGAAATCTCTAAATTTATAACTAAATCATACGATATCCAAAAAATACATATAATATGCCGAAATGATCGTATCGAAACATAGAAACATAAAATGGACAGAAACTATATTTTAGACCTCCGGATGTGGCCGGAAAGGGCCGCTGGAGGTAGGGGCAGAGTCGCCGCCGACCACCACTAATGGTGTTGGGGTCGAGCTTCTCCCTTTCGTTTCATCATTATGAGCAAGTTTCATAACTAGCACAAGACCAAAAAATAACGGGAAGGGATCAAAAAGTACCAAACACAGTCGGTGGCTGGAAATTTTCCAGAAACTGGCAAGCTTGAAACCGACATAAAAACTGCAACCTCACGCCTCGATCTCTTCTGGAAACTTGTTCAAAACTTCTTTGCCAACTTACCAAGCCAAGAATCATAAAAAACGAAGGTCTATAGCTCGAGATATTCGGATCGAAAGTTCGGTTCGATCCGATCGGGGCTGGCTTCCAGCCGCGCCTCCGTGTAAAACTGCTTCTGGGAGCTTCAAGAGGTTGAGTCGATGTAAAGGGAGGAGTTTCACTTGGTTTGGTGGCCGAAAACACGAGGAGCTAGTTTCGGTTCTTTTTCTGGTCCGACTGGTTCGGGCGGTTTCGCCTGAGCTAGATGTCGCGACGGTGGAAGCGACGCGGTCCAGCAGGTAGAGCAGCTCGAGGAGAAGGCGTGGGATTTAGTCTGAGGTTGATTGACGGTCTGTGGAGGGAGAACGAGCTTGGAGAAATTCTCTCCCTTTCTCAGTCGGTCTCGGACGAAGGAGAAAGCTTGAAGACGATGAACAGTACCCCTTTCCAAAAATAAAAGGGGCCGGCTCAAAATGGTAACCTTCCAGAAATGTTCTAGGGTTTTTTTCTATTTATACCAAAATAGAAATATTTTCTAAATTCCATAACTAATTCAAAAAAAATCTGGGCAATGTATTCCATATACGCACGGACTCATATCGACAAACTCTACAACTTTCATGAAGGAAGTTTTCCCAATTTTTGCACGTAAAAAAAAGTCGATTTCTCAAATTGAGCATTTCGAGTTTTTCGTTAAAAAAATCATTTCGAACCTTCGATAATTCAATAAAATGAAATATTATCGAGCAACATTCGTGAAATCGTACAATAATCATTCAACACAATTACACGAATTTAAAATGAAAATTACGGTTATTACAAAAGTTTTCGAGCTAGTGATGCCAACACTTCCTAAAAAAAAACTACTGACTAATGGGTCTTCTTTGGAAAGTGTGATGAGAAAAAGATATGGTGATCTCGCCTTATGGCACAAGGCTTCTCTCAAAATGCCCTAGAATCGACTACGATGAGACATATTCTCTCGTAATAGATGTCATTGTACTCCACTACCTTGTCAGTTTGGTAGTTTCTGAATAACTGAACATGCAGCTTACAAATGTGGTCACCACGTATCTCTATGGGGATCTAGATAAGGAATACACATGAAGGTTCATGGTGAACTTCATTTACCCAAGTTAAGTGGCTTTAGACCACGGAACGCGTTTGCAATAAGGTCGAAACGCTCACTAAAGTGACTACTTGATTAAGAAGGGATATGCCCTCACATTTCTAAGGCAAGTTCTGGGTTCTATCGCAGTTCATGTTGAACATGATCTTCATTGGAAGCCTTAGAGAGTTAAGGGAAACTGTTGAGCACTTGAAATCTGAGTTTGAAATTAAGGATCTTAGGAGAACATGATTATGTCTTGGTTTGGAACTTGAGCATCATGTCAGTAGATGCTTAGGCATTTTGACAAGGTCAAACCTTCAAGGACCCCCATGATCGTCCGTAGTCTTGATTCTGAAAAGGATTCTCTTCGTCAAAAGGATGATGACGAAGACGTGCTAGAGGTAGAAGTGTCATACTTAAGTGTAATAGGCGTATTATTGTACTTAGCTCAATGCACAAGACTAGACTTCTGATATGCTATAAACTTGTTAGTTAGGTATAACTCTGCCAACCCGATGCCATTAGATTGGTGTAAAAGATATCTTTTGATACTAGAGATGTATGACTGATATGGGCATGCTTATCCCTACAGAGAGATGATGGATTTAGACCCATCACACACCAGGAATATCGCCAACACTGGCTTGTGTCCTCTATCCCCATCCCAAAACGCCATGTGTTTTGGAAGGTTTTGTTAATGCTGGGTATCTCTCTGATCCACACAAATGTCATTCCCAAACTAGTTATGTGTTCACCATGGGCAAGATCGTGATATCTTGGAGGTCTATGGAACAGATCATAGTCACTATATCTTCAAACCATGCAGAGTTTATTGCTCTTCATCAGATGATTATTCATATGTGGATTGGATCCATAATTACGCATGTTCGAAGCAATTGTGGTTTGAAGTCTACCATAGATGAGCCTATAAGTATTTATGAGGATAATGCTGCTTGCTTTGAGCAAATGAAGCAAGGCTCTATCAAAGGCGACAACACCAAGCATCATCAGTAACAACATACTCTCCTCAAGATTAAAGTGAACTAGGTACAACCTGAGGATGATCTGGCAGACTTGTTCACTAAGTCATTGCCCAATTCCACTTTCGAGAAACATGTTAATAGCATCATTTGCGGAAGTTATCCGAATCCCATGACTGTCGTCAGTAGGGGGAGATGCAGACATCTGGGGGAGATGTCTACATGTATGGTCTCGAAACTTGAAGGGTGTGTTGTGTTGTTTTTCCCCTTCGACCGAGGTTATTTTTGTCCCGCATGATTTTTATTACTCGGCAAGGTTTTTAATGAGGCAATGAGAGGAGCACCATGTTTGGGCGACACAAGGGGGAGTGTTTAAATAAATCCAGAATATGTGTCTGGCCCAAACTCTAGGTTAGTTGCTCTAGTTGGAATAAGGCTAATATTAAAGATATTCTCAGAGATATCCTCATAGATATGCAATCAATGTACAATTATGTTTCCTTGTACAACTCTAATTCTTTGCTTGTAATTCTCTATATAAAGAGACTCTTATTATCAATGAAAGTAAGGCTCAATTCTCTCCCAATTTCAGTTTTCCTTAAACACCTTGCTCTCTTTTCATTACCTTGTGCATAGATATATATACCTATTACAAAGGTAATATTCTAGAAATGGAGATCCATTTTGGATATCATAAAAAAAGGTAGAGTAGTGTCGTTGGTTTCTTTTTCCCTACCTGCTAATTAGGAATAATATTAAAACTCGACCATGGACTAGTCTATTACTATATCTCTAAGATTGTTGTGTCGACAATGCTGCTCAGTTTGTCTTATTTTTTCTTTTTCGACTCTATGATATAGATACGTACATCACATTGTTTGAGAATTTATTGACCTTTCATGTAGGTATACATGATATGTTTATATGAATGTAAATGCATATTGTTTATTATAATTTTCCTTGAGTAGATTTGAGGAATTTAAAATTTAAAATTTAAATATTTAAATTGAAAACAAAATTTCAAAATTATGAGATTTTGATTTGTTTCCTTTATTTACCTTGAGGAGCAAAATGGACAACGGAAAAAGTGGTTAGACCGCAATTAAAAGTAAAAAAGTGGCCAAACTACTATGAAAATTGATGTAGCAAATTGAACCTTGATTTAAATACCTCCATTTTTTTAAACCCCCTATCTCCATCCTGATGGGACTCGATCACATGACCTCCCAAATGAGAAGCCAATGTTTTACTACCACTTTATAAGTAATTAAACCCTGAAAGTACATACCCAAATCCTAATGGATACTGATTAAAGAAAATACAGATTCTCTCAATCCACTTGAAAAAATCTAAATTTAAACAAATCGGATCGTTTTTGGTTTTTTGTTCTTTTCTAAAGAACCAAATTCATTTCAACCTAAACAAACAACGTCCTATAAGAACACAACGACCATAATACCAATAATGTACACTTAACAAATTGAAGAAGCTCACCGGTAACAAAAATATGGTCTCGACCTTGGCTATCCAATGTGTTTGCTTAGTGCTATTGCTTGTAACCATTAACAAAGTTCAAGCTCAGTCCAAAGTTTACAATGTAGTGGAACACGGGGCCGTTGCAGATGGAAAATTTGATAACAGCAAGGTATGTAGAAGTATAAACTATTTGCATGATTATGGCCAAAGTGCGTTCAGTGTTTTGTTTGCTTATTAGATTTGGTTTATCTACTTTAGGTCTTGAGTGAAGTATGGAACCAATCCTGTCATCAAAACACTGGAGGTGGTGTTATTTTATTTCCACAAGGGACGTTCATGGTGGCTCCGGTGGTTTTACAAGGGCATTGCAAGGGACCAATGGAGTTGCAGGTACAGGGAACCCTACAGGCTCCCGTGGACGTCCAATCTTCGGTTGGTGTGGACCATTGGATCAGCTTCAGATATGTTGAGCACTTCGTAATTCATGGTGGTGGATTGTTGGACGGCCAAGGAGCCTCTGCTTGGGGAAAGAGCAAGGCACTTCCCACTGTAAGTAATTGTTGCACTTACATATATCTAGCTAGCTTGATACGAATGATACACAAAACTTGAGGGAAATCAATGTCGATCTCATGCCCGTAAGCTCGTTTGTTTTAAGGAGAAACTCTGTCATGCAGAATGTGCTAAAGAGGTTAACGTTTAACCGTTTTTGTTTCCCACAGAAATAGAGAGAAACAGACAGAGTAGCGTCCAGCAATAACCTAGAAATTAGCTTTATGCATATAAGCAACCTGGTTTGTATGATGGGTGCTGCTATTTGTACCCAGCAAAAATCTTAGTACACCCAACAACATAATTTTTTATTTCTGGTATCACCCTTAAACATCCATCATCATTTATTCTTCTTCTTCCCTCTATATTATTTTCTCTTAGGGGGGTATATTCATTTAAGAGTCTACAAAATATTTTTGTATTTTAGAAGTCTATGAGTATTCAACTGAGATTTTAAACAATCCTTAAAATCTTGTGTATTCAATTAATATTTAAAATTATCCATTCAAATATGTTGATATTCAAAAGTATATGGATTTTTAAGGATTTCATTAAATACTGGATTTTGGAGGATTTTATAGTGTTTTTTATACATATCAAAACTCAAAAACAATCCAACCACTTCCTAAGAGATTTTGATGGATTCTTTCTCACTCAAAAAATAAAGAAGCTCTTCACCTAAAAAAAAAAAAAAAACAGGTCTCAATAGGTGACACTCCTCCATTTTGTCTTAGACCGATTTTCTCACTATCTTCCTCTGCCTATGCTCTTACCTAATAATTTTTTATTTTATTTTTATCACTATAGCTCTAGAAGCCTTAATCCTTCTAGCTAATTAAGCTCACTTTCAATGATATTGTTAAGATGATGATACATACACAAATGATTCTTTAGTAAATTAGATATGAAATAAATTATGTCATTAGTTTACTACTTTATTTTTTGTGTAACATTTTGGCTGGTTAGTTTTCTCTTATTGTTCATATATCATTATACACAACATAAAAAATGATAGATTGCCATACTTTCTTGTCATTGATATAGCATTATAGTTGGATCATAAGGAACAAAAAAAAATTAAAGGAACAAAAAAATTTAACCTACCAGAAACATCACAAGGATTTGTAAAATCTAAACAAATACTAGTAAATCAATCCATTAAAATCAATCAGAGTCAATATAGAATTTAAACAATCCGTGCACTAAGTAAATCCAGGAATTACAAAAACTCAAACAAAGTATTTTAAAATCTAAATTGAATACACCATTCTTAGCTTTGATTCTTTCTCTAATCTTGGAGATGGTGACTATCAAGATGAGAAAAAAGAAACAACCAAGTTTGGGGCCAGCAAATCAACTAATTGAATTGCTCCACCTAATTAGATATCGATCAGTTCTATTTTCATATAATAACATATTGGTTAACTCCTCTAACTGATAAACAATCATATATACGTATAGTGGGATTGTTAAGATCTCATATGCTTAAAAACGAAAAACCAGTCTCAGCCCAAAACAAAAGCAAAAACCTCTATGAGGCCTTTTAGAAGATCATGGAAGGTCCTCCTACCTCCCTTCAGGTGAGATCACCCAATCCATCTTTTTGTATCATGTTCTCTTAACAAAATGATTGAATATTAATAGCGTTGAGCCAATGAGAGGATTTGGGGAGGCTGGAACGACTTACGACGGTTAGGATTGGTTCTCACTATTTTGGTTATTTCTTAGTTTAATTAAAATAAGGGGTAAAATTGGAAAATTAGGAACAATAATTATGCTGCTGTAAGTACTAAAATTTTTGCTGGGTACAAATAGCAACATTGTACTCGCCTAATTTTTAAAATTTTATTTCAAGAAAAGTCATGAACTATGATTCGAAGTCCATCATGAAATGTTAGCACATATATGCTCAAACTATTTATTTTCATATTATAAAATCATTGATGCAAAAAGAAATTAATGAAAATTAAAATCGTTCATATATATATATAATTATAAAAGAACATCTGGATTATTTATGAGAGAGAGTTTCTATTTGGATCTCCTAATCTACTTACTAGATCTCTCTCATTTTCAATTATTAAACGACTTATATATCCTTATATAAAAAGACGTTATAGACAACAAAATATTAAGAAAAGGTATATAAGTTTGTTCTCTCTCCAAAATCTTTATAATAATAGAAACAAATTTTATATTACTTTTATTATTCATTTCCATTTTCAATTCTCATTTCTCATTTTCTTTGTTCATGAAAGCTTTCGAAGAAAAAAAAAGATTCAAGAGAAAATGCATTCAAACTTACTTGGTGAATTATACAAGAACAAAATTATGATGCGGTAGGCAAACAATTAGATAAAGGTTTTTCTCTTTAGTATAACAAGATCATGAAACGGGGGTTAGAGCATCTTTAGCAATACTAGTCATTTTTGAGTCAAATTTTAGTTAAAGTAGCTAAAAAATTATTTTAGCTAACCACTTTAGAGTACGTCTGCATCAATGCTCTTTATTTTAGTTAGTTTTGAATTTATATTTTTTTTAAATGAAGATTAAATAGTTTTAAAATGTATTTATAACTTACATATAATAACTTAAAAATAATATTTTAAATTATAGAGAGCCTCATCCCGCTCTCTATATTTAGGACCGAGATAACTAAAAGTTATAATAGAGAGCCACTTATGAGTCTGATGCAGCTGGTAAGATAGATAATAAGTTAAACATACTCTCCAAAATAGCTAAGAAGTCAAAATAGAGAGTCTGCTAGATATGCTCTTAGAGCATCTTTAGCAATGCTAGCCATTTTTTAGTCAAATTTTAGCTAAAGTAGCTAAAGAGTCATTTTTAGAAATACATCTGCATCAATTCTCTCTATTTTAGCTAAAGTTGAATTTATATTATTGATTAAACGAAGAAAAAGTAATTTAAATGTGTTTAAAAATTATATAAAATGACTTAAAAGGTATGTTTTAAATTAACATAAATTATAGAGAGAAGGTATGTTTTAAATTAACGTAAATTATAGAGAGCCTCATCTCGCTCTCTATATTTAGGAGAGAGATAGCTAAAAGTTAAAATATAGAGTCACTTAGGATTCTTGTGCAGCTGCTAAAATTGATATAAAAAAAAAAACTAAGCATGGTCTCCAAAATAGCTAAGGAGCCAAGATAGAGAGTCTGTTAAAGATACTCTTAGAGAGGCATCGTGTAAACTAAATCAGATAAGTTTGTGAAGCGGCATGTAAGATAAAGCTAAATATACACAATAGAATGAGCAAATTTGATTTTGTAACCTAGCTAAAATGGTAGCAACCATCAAACATGAAACATTAGGCTTGAAAACAATTATGGTAATATATTTTTAATTAGTTACCAAGTTATGACTTTTTTTTTCAATATTTATTTTAGGTTTTTTTTTTTTGGTAAACAAACAATTATGGGAGCATTAAAACTCATCTTTAATGCTTGGAACATTCTATTTATAAGGTACTTGAAAAGAGGTTTACATAACAAATTTTACTTTTTAAAAAGCAAATAAGAGGTGTAAAGAGCATGAGCAAATATGGAAGTCTCAATAGAAAAACTCTTTGTGAAAATAGAGACCATTCAGACTATGGTTGATATGGACTATTTGAATGGAACTGCTATTTTGGCCAAGTCCGCAAGTCTGTCCCAGAAGAAGGGGATATGAAAACCAAAACCCTCTAACAAAAACAGAATATATATATATAGGGTCTTTCAATTAAGAGATTTTTTGTGGGATCCATTTTTCGATCACATTTTAGCACCCGACCATTCAATTTTTAGGTCCTAATGTATAGATTACTTCTGCAAATTTTCGGCCAAATCGACGATTGTTAAGGTATCAAACTAGATTAAATCAATGGACGAACCAAATCTATCCAACCTGAACCGTTTATGTTTATAATTGTAAATCACAGTTATGAATTACTTAACTATTATCAATTTGGCTAAAAATTTGTTGAGGTGATCTACTTATATAGACCTACAAACTGAACGGTCAAGGTGTGAATATGTGATCGAAAATTGAGTCTAATAAGCTATTCCTTAAAAATACCAAAAAATATATCCTTCACTGGAAGAGTCTTTATATTATAAATATATATATATATATACACACACATATATATGTGTATGTATATATATCTACTTTGTTGATTATTAATCTTGATTTCCTTTTATGTTCCTTTCAGACATTGAGGTTAGATTTTGTTTCTCATGCAAGCATCCGCCAAATAACATTTCTCAACAGCAAGAACACCCACATCAAAATTTTCACATGCAGTGTTGTAGTAATTAGCAACATCAACATAGCCGCTCCCGGTGACAGTCCCAACACTGACGGAATCAAAGTAAGTAATTCCAAATACATCCAAATCTTGGATTCAGTAATATCCGTAGGGGACGACTGCATAGCCTGCCTTCCCAATTCAAAGAACATCAACATAACTAGAGTTCACTGTGGACCTGGACATGGATTTAGCATCGGAAGCATTTCTCGTGGTACCGTTACTCATTTGAACATAAGAAACAGCAGCTTGGTTGGTACTCAGAATGGAGTGAGAATCAAGACAAAGGCTTATCCATCTCAGCCAGGCAACGTTGCATATGTTACGTTTGAGCACATTGAAATGGATAATGTCGGCAACCCCATCATCATTGATCAAAACTATTGCCCTGATCACGGATGTAGCGGAAAGGTACAGATTAACCATGTTAAGTTTAGTAATTAACAATACTAGCATGTTAGTCATGCAATACTAATCTATTTTGTTGCCTACAGGAATCCTCACAAGTTCAGATTAAAAATGTTAAGTTTAATAACATTTGGGGAACTTCAAGAACAAAGACTGCAGTTAATTTCAACTGCAGCCAAAGTAAACCTTGCCATGAGATTGAGCTGAGAGACATCAACCTAAATTATAGAGATGGAGGACCTGCGAATTCGTCATGTTCATATGTGAATGGCAAAGCTTATGGCAAACAAAACCCTCCTTCTTGCCTATAAATTAAGATACCCCGCGCTGGTAGCTAGCCCCTTAATCCCTTGTGCAGATAATTAATAAGCATGCTAGCATCCATTAATCTGCTCAGAAATTCTTGTTGTTTTATGCTGTAAAATACTAATGCATATGGAACTTGACCGAACCATTAATTAATTGTAGTAACCATTATCAAACATCAATATATTGCACTAATAAGTTTGATAATGTTCAAGCTGGGGGTACTGAGTGTAAAAAGACGTATAAATAAAAGAACTCAAAAGAAAAAGAAAAGAGAGAGATAAAGATCTTAAAGCCAAGACTCTGGTCTCTGCTCTGTTCTTGTAGTTCATCTTGTCTTCTAAAGACAAGACTATTCTCTTTACGTTTTATATATCATACAACTGAAACCTTTTATTTTATGTTAAACAACTTAATGGTGGTAGGAGGATTGTAAAGTTTTTAATAACATTGACTCATTGAGTGTCACAAAATCACATGAAATTTGTCTTGTTCTTTGTTGCTGATCACGAACAGGGAAGAGTGACTGAATAGCCTGGATACTCACCATGCATTGAACGTCATGTGATTACATCTCAATTCCAGGGTTTCATATATCAAACTAGATACAAAAACCTTCACTTTCCACCACAAATAGGATTTCGCCAGATTTACAACAGAAAGTAAAGAAAAAAATATTAGCTAGTATCAAGGTTCAGTACTAGCGCTGATATCCTGTGTGTAGATGTAATCTGTGTGGGCAACCATCGACCTTCTCATCAAACAGTCCTTTCTGTTTAAACCCTTGCAAGCATCATCATCAATATCACTCAGGCTTGCTCCATTCTACATATTACAAGAACAGACATTACAGCAGAGTAAATTATTATACATGTGAAGCAAAGTTATTAAGGGAGTTATAAAGAACGGGAAAGTAACTTACAGATGATGATGATGTTATGGAAATGGAAGAAGGTGAAAAATTTGTATCAGATAGAGGCAAAATGGGAGCTGCAGGCATTGGTCTTGCTTCCACCTTTGAAAGTAGAAGTAGAGCCAGAAGGAAGAAACTAAGGCCAATATTATTTGCCATTGGTTTGGTCTCAACTCTCAAATCTCAAGTAAGCTAGCTTAAGATTTCAGAACCTCGATCTGTCTGCCTTTATGCTAGGCTAGAATAATGATGAAGTAAGTGACTCTGATCCCTTTGGGCTTTCCGAAGAAGAGAGAGTATATAAAACTATTGTGCAGAAAGTCAAAACGTTGCCGTTACCCATTAAAGGGTCAATGTTCATCTCCTCTAATTTCCTCCTAGGAAGGATCACCATTTTAAAGACATCATTGACAAGCGTTCTTCTTTCTCTCATCATCTTCTTCTTTCTTTAGTGTTGTTGTTGTCTGTGTGATAGGAAGCTAGCTGTACTGGCACAACGCGGAGCATGCAAGTGTAAGATCTGAAGTCACATGCATGTGATGGACAACTGGTACTATTAGGGCTTCTTGGTCATTTCGTTACAGAATCATATCATATACTGCAAAAACCCACAATATCTTTAAGTAGTATTAATTTATGGTCGGATTATAAATATATATTGATCTTGAACTTACTATACTCTTGTCGTATATATATATATATATAAAAACTCACTATACTCTTGTTCAGCGCACCATATTACCATGTGTGCCTTCATCTATTTGAGCGAATTTGAACAGAAAGAGGTCATAAAAGAAACATGAAATCGTATAGCTATAAAAACTTGTTTCTTTTGGATCATTGTCAAAATTACTCACACAAAATTTGTATGCATGGGAGAAAAACACTAGTATTGGGAAAGGGAATACAGCAAGACAAATATACAAGGTTCTTACTCTTTTTAAAAATTTCCTTGGAATTAAATTATGGTATATTTTTAGTATTAGCCAAGCTCTTACATAATGTAATTATGAGTTACTGTGGTCTGTGTATGACCAAAGTATTTTACTCTGTTTTATGCAAAATCCCACTTTGTTTCGTATAAATTCACTCATTTTTTCAAATCAATCAAGTTTCAAGGTATTTATATCCGAACTATTGTCGAG
Source organism: Rosa persica (assembly GCA_025331145.1). Classification (NCBI taxonomy): domain Eukaryota; kingdom Viridiplantae; phylum Streptophyta; class Magnoliopsida; order Rosales; family Rosaceae; genus Rosa; species Rosa persica. The sequence continues at coordinate 42,270,239 of WFKR01000004.1, read as the reverse complement.
TTGGTAAGACGCAACTTTGAACATCTTCAAGAAGAAACAGGATTCGGATTCAAACAGATGATTTGTTGTCTTAATGTGAATAATGACGAGATTAGAATAGTGTAACTCTTATTAGGATTGAAGCAATTTTGCAAATTTGTAAATGTATTCGTCACTTGAGTACTCCAGCGACACATGAATGTTACATTTTTGTGTTCGTCAACGATCATAACTATTAAACGACTACAGTATGTTTGAACTCTATTAACCTCTGTATCTTTTTTCCTCTAATATTTCAATTGTTTGTGATTTCATTGCGATTTCGTTGCTCTACGAGTCCAATTTATGTTCTGTACGTTATTGATCAGTATGGACAGAGAGATTAAGGTTCCAGCGGTCCATGTACATTGATCAACCCTTGAAATAAATATGGTGATCGATCAGTGGGTGCAGTGGCAATGTTTTGGTTTTCTGCCCTCACTCTGCAGCCTAGCTAGATACTCATATGAAACCAAAATATTTTCTTTCATATGAATATGAAAAATCAGCATTTGATCAAGGCCGCTGACTGAGAAAGAGTTTTTCTCATGTACGTACGTACGTTCTTTACCTTGTTAGTTTTTCATTTCTGGTGACTGGAAAAGTTGCATCTTGGTCATTTTCTCAGAGAACTGCCGAACTTCTATTCTTTTGGGCTTAATTAGTCATTGGAGCATAATCATCTACAGTACTGCGGTCTGCACCTGATGCAGGTAATTAGCTTTTATTTTGGTCCAACATTACTGCATGAACACAAAACTAGTTATAATCCACGTTGAATGATTTGATCCCAAACAAACGATACAAAATTCTGAAGAATTCTAGCTAGGTCATCAACCATTTCTACGAAGCCGCTCCATGAACAAGAACAATTAATACATGCAAAGGGTGGCATTAACAAGATGAGGAACCCCATAAGAGAAACCTATATATAAATCCAGCATTTAAAGGACATGAATCAAAGAGCTTTTGCGGGAAACATGAAGCCTCTTCTATGTTAATTAAATTAATCAAGTCATAATTAGGAGGTCGTGTACTCGTGCGTCGCCTATGTTTACTTGTTAGACTACAAAGATTATGGTACCGATGCTCGTTGACTGTATGTCCATTTGTCTCTTGAGTCTTGATCACTAATCAATCGTATGGATTAAAGATTTTTTTTTTATTTTTTATTATTATGACATGTGAAATGGAAATATTGCTGGATGTAATTTTAATTTTCTTAACGTGAATATATCAATGCATGTCTATATATCTTTATAAAGAAAAAAAAAATTAGTATTTCACTCAAGAGTTTTTGTCAAACTCACTGTAAATTAAATTAGATCATTATCAAAACACTTATACATGCTCTTGGATCATTGTTTGTATGATTCATGGACGCCTCCTCTTGTACATGACAATTTGACTGGTTGTTTTCTAAAAAGATTAATTTTCACGTTATTCTTGTCCACTCTCAATATTTTATTCCATGCTCAACCTTTTATAATACATGAAACTCCCATACTTTTTTCTTTCTAACTCGGACAAACCTCTGTTCCTGATGAGCGTCCAAGTGCTGCAGAAAAATTAAGCTATCCACTTATAAACAACATCTGCGCGGGCATGTGAGGTTCAAATGAGTTGGTCTTGCACTTATTGAAGGATGAATAATTATAAAAGAATTTCGGAAATTTTATAGTGGTTTTTTTACGAATACATCAAAAGCCAAATATGCTACAAGTTATATGAAGCTTACCATCACAACAATTGATTGGAAAAACATAATGGTTGATGCAGCTAGGCCCTTGAGGTGTTTTGATTTATTCCACTTCTTCTGCCGTAATATCAAAAGCTACATTCACATCATGGGTCACAACCATTTTTCACAAGCCCAATGGGCTAATAGTAATGTAAGGCCCCTTTGGGCTTCCACGGGCTTGGGATAATTGATAATGTTACCAGCCTATATACTTTTACTTTTACTATGCCTGAGCTTAGCATTGCATGTGTTTCGGCGGTTGTTGCAGGCATCTATTATATCATTAGCTGCTCGTAGCCAACTAATACCACCAACAAATACTCTTTACATGCATGAAAAGTATGGTGACTGTTACGATGAAAAGTTATTCTATAGAGTGTGAAAACGATGAAATATTAATGTAAAGAGTACAGAATGAATACGTACGTACGTTATTATGTATGTATCGCAATTTGTTATATAACATTTAGGGGCCAATGTACGTAGCTGAATAACCATACAGTAATAGAGTTATAGTTTGTCATGCAACCCTTGGCATATAATAGCGCCAAAATAACGTCCAAGATTTTTTTGCTCTCTTATCCTCCAAAAGTCCAATACTTCACAACTATCTTCAAAGTTATCTCCAACTCCAAGCTTCAATGAGATTTACAAATCCTGCATTCAAATTCATGTTCACCAACTGAACAGAATCACCCATGGCATTTTCTCCAACTCCCATCTCTGCACTTTCTTCCACCAACCCAACACTGCTGCCCAAAAGGACTTCTTCACCTTTTACCACTGCAAATCCAAGAGGCATACCCAAAGACCTCTACTTTAACCATGATCGTTCTGCCACAAAGAAGCTTCTGGTAAGTGGTTAATCTGAAGCTCACAACTGGGTTTTGCTTGCCATTATATTTGATTGGGTTGGTTAATTTGGTGGTTCAGGCAGGGGTGAGCATGGTGGCAGAGCTGGTTGGGGTTACATTGGGTCCAAAGGGAAGGAATGTGGTGCTGCAGAATAAGTATGGACCTCCCAAGATTGTCAATGATGGTGAAACTGTTCTCAAAGAGGTAGTGCTATACAGCTTGGTTCTAGGTTTGATTAGCAATTTGGGGTTCAGGGATTTAAGCATTTATATACAACATGGCTGTCTATATTATCTATATATCAAATTTCTAAATTTCAGTTGTTTTTTGTTATTGACCAACTGTTTCTAGTTTCATATTTGTTGGTCATCAGAACTGCATTGCCTTTTAAATTTGCGATAATGTCCAAATAGAAACTGTTGTTAGTTTATTCATCAGTAGCTTAAAATGACTGATCAGTCATAAATTGTATTAGTATATCATTAGGAATTTAGCCAGTAAACAATATTAAGAGAAGAGCATGTATTTTCTTCACCTACCTTTCTTTTCTCCTTCATAAGATCGAGTTGGAGGACTCTGTGGAGAATGTCGGAGTTAAACTGGTAAGGCAAGCTGGAGCAAAAACAAATGACCTGGCCGGAGATGGTTCCACTACAGCTGTAATTCTTGCTCATGGTTTAATTACTGAAGGTGTGAAGGTATGAGTAATCTAATGTGATATTGTCATACCAGACTCAATAGAAACAAGTATATGAGGTAAGATGTAGGCAGGCTTCCAATACAACACAGGCTCTTAACTTCTGTTACACCTGATCAGTTCATTTGTATTTGTTAAGATTTAAGTCTATAAGCATACAGAGACTTATCATGTAGTTTGTGAAGTGGCTCATTTTGTTGTCAAATTTAGTTTTCATGTCATAACACTATGACTAGTTTTCTTCATTGTTCAAAATGTTTTCTACTTGAATGTGAGTTGATCAGTGTTTCTACTATGCTTTGGAAATCTTCTGGCCAGTGAGTTGATTGTACCATGGTATTACACATGAAATTTCCTCTAGGTTACTGCAGCTGGCATGAATCCCATTCAAATTGCTCGTGGGATCGAGAAGACTGCAGTGGCCTTAGTTTCTGAACTCAAATTGATGTCCAGAAAGGTACGCTTGTTTTTTTCTGTCTAACCTTTTGAAAGTGCTAAGACATTTGATCACCTTATTCACAATCATGGAAAAAAAAAATTCAGCTACCAGCCACCCACATATTTTATTATGCAGATTGAGGATCATGAACTTGCAGATGTTGCTGCAGTTAGTGCAGGCAATGATTATACAGTGGGGAACATGATTTACAATGCTCTTTGTCAAGTAGGAAAGAAGGGTGTAGTTACTATTGAGAAAGGGAAGTCTACGGAAAACACTCTTCAAATTGTAGAAGGAATGCAGTTTGATCGTGGATACTTATCTCCTTACTTTGTCACTGATCGACAAAAAATGATAGTGGAGTTTCAAGAGTGTAAGGTAATAACTGTAGGTTATATACAGGCCGACATGTTTTCCTATGAAGTAACTAGAGCCCATGAAATTCTTTGGTTGCAGTTGCTTTTGGTTGACAAAAAAATTACACACCCGGAGGAGCTGTTTAAGATATTGGACAATGCAGTGAAAGAGAAGTATCCAATTGTGATAGTTGCTGAGGGGATTGAGCAGGAAGCTTTAACTCCAGTAATAAGAAACAAGCTCAGAGGTGCACTGAAGGCAGTTGCCATAAAGGCGCCTGCCTTCGGTGAACGCAAAAGCCACTACTTAGACGACATTGCCATTTTGACCGGAGGTAGTAGGTTAAACAGAAAATCATATTTTCTTTTGATTCCCTAGACCAATTATCTGTTCGTCACATTTCTTTACAATTTTCTTATTTTGTGTTTGATGTACTTTGCAGCAACAGTAGTAAGAGAAGAGATGGGAATGATTTTACATAAGACTGGCCCGGAGGTATTGGGAACTGCTACTAAGGTCGTGATAACAAAGGACTCTACACTGATAGTTACTGATGGAAGCACTCGAGAAGCTGTTGACAAGAGGGTTTCTCAGATACAAAGGCTTGTTGAGGTACATGGAACATCCATTATTAATCCAATTCAATATTTGTCAAGAGTAGAAAGAATTGTACATATTGTTAGTATTCTCTCATGAGTACTATTGTGAAACATAACTAATTCTTGTTTTTCAGAACACTAAAGAAGAATTTCAAAAGAAGATATTAAATGAAAGAATAGGAAGATTATCAGGGGGGGTTGCTATTCTGCAGGTAAACCATAAGCTCATTGCGCTCAGCATCTTCATAAACTGAATGTCAAGAGACTGACTTCCTTTGGAGCTGATGCAATTTGGTTCTATTAATCAAATTATAGGTAGGAGCACAAACACAAGTTGAGTTGAAGGATAAACAACTCAGAATTGAAGATGCTTTGAATGCAACCAAGGTAGTTTCTTCCTGTTCCTTTATTTATAAGTATTTGAATGTGAATCGCTAATGGTTGGTTCTAACTTTGCTTATAATAAAGGCAGCAATTGAGGAAGGTGTTGTAGTTGGTGGTGGCTGCTGCCTTTTGAGGCTCTCTAAAAAGGTGGATGCCATCAAAGAACTTTTGGATAATGAAGAACAGAAGGTACCATTCCTCTCCCATATTTTGGACATGTTTGATTCAGTGCCTTTTCACGGCAGAATTTATATTTTATATCACCTCAGTTCGCATAAGCATGTTCTAGCTGTCAAGTCTAGTTCTCACAACCCCCACACTGATCTTGTTGTAACTACCTGTGTGCAGATTGGAGCGGAAATATTCAAGAAAGCTCTAAGCTATCCTGCAAAACTAATAGCTAAAAATGCAGGTGTAAATGGCAGTGTTGTAGTAGAGAAGGTCTCTGCATGTTAATTATCTTCTCAAAATGTAATTGTACAGTAAATGCATTTCACGCTTTAGAAACAGATATCTTAGGATCAAATTATCTGCCCTGCTTTGAGACTAGTTGAGTTTTTCAGGTTCTATCAAATGCTGATATGGGGTACGGATATAATGCTGCAAGAGACTGTTATGAGGACCTAATGAAAGCTGGGATTATGGATCCATCAAAGGTACAATTGGTTCGTTTCAGAAGACAAGTGCACTAGTTCATATGTTTATGAGGATTGTTAGCTCATGGCCTCATCGACAGGTTGTTAGATGTTGTTTGGAGCATGCAGCATCAGTCACAAAAAATTTTCTGTTGTCTGATGCTGTTGTCGTCGAGATTAAGGAATTGAATCCCATCCCAAGAAGAATGCCAAGGCGAAGGCCAAAGCCACCCCTTCCCCCCATGCCCCAAATGCCACAAATGCCGCCAGTGTCACCCATGCCGCCAATGTCCATGCCAACCTCAGGTAATTCGTGTCTTATTTCTCTGATTTTCCCTGCTGCTCTTTGATACATTGTGGTTGTTGAAGTGTTGGATGTTGAATTCAAAATCTCTGATCATTCAGGTGCTCGATCATTTGGTTCCAAGTATGGAAGATGAAACTCAATGAAGCTACTATTCTAAAGTGATTGAAACCCTGCTTGCAGTCTATCTACCCTAGTTGAAGGGGGCAGTCATGAAACCACATAGCTCTTCATAATTCAGCTCCTTCAGATCAAGTGCATTGCTTCCAAAACTACATCACCTAAAGTTTGCATTCGGGGAAAGAATGTTATTATTCTGATAGAGAATGCAGCAAGAAAAAAATTTTGCTCACTGTTAATACTTAGTAGCATAGGATTTTTTTTTTTTTTTAAAGAAATGGCTGGTGCGGTCTTAATTAATGAAACTGTTGAATTCAAGAGGGGGAGACATTGAACCTAAACCCCTGATTACAATAAGTATTTAGAGTATGTCCCGAAATAATATCAGGAATCTCTACAAAATACATGTATTCAAACAAGCATTAACTAGCAAAGAGTGCTCTACTAACTACTCCATTTACTTTGATATAACGGTGACATAACAAAAAGATAATTTGATATGTAATTCATAATTACCGATGTAACTAATACAAGTGAAAATGACCAAAGCCAGACATGTAATACCAACTATTTCTTATCCATAATCAAATTTCCCATTTTCTTCCCATAGGATATCCTCATTCAGAGGTATTAAGACTCCCAGTCATCAATCCATCATAAACATCCAAACCTTTGATACATGTCCCAAGAAGATGGACTCCAAGTGGTCTCAACATGAGCTCACCCACTGATGATTGTTCCTCATCCTCATAAAATTGTGCACCTCCTTTTTGGTATCATCAACTATCATTACTATTCACACCCAGATTCATAACAAATTTCCCCAAATACAACCCACACCAGAGCCGAGAAATACATAGCAGTGTTACTCACACCCCATATTTGCAGGGGCAGTTCGACACGTGGCGATAGAAGCATAACACACACCCTCCCAAAAAGTGCGAAAGCCGTTCTTACCGAACCCCCAAATGTCTCGACCTTTTGTCTGTTCTTTCCCCTGTTCCCTTCTCACCCCTCTGAGCCTTGTATACAAAACCCGAGCTCCATTTCCTTCTCTTACAAGCTTAGATTAGAGAACCCATTTCAGTTTTGTCAGAAAGAGAAAAAAAAAAAAAAAACGATTCACAAAACTAAATTCAACACGATGTGGATGATGGGTTTCAGCATCCAGGGCATTTTGGATTTGGTGGTGGCAGGTGTTTCTCTCATGATTGGTCTGAGCGTCTTCGCTTTCATTGCCTCTGTTCTTTGCTCTGCTGCTTTCTTGTACAGCGCCAAGGCTGCATCTTGATCCATTTTACTCAAGGTAGCTTTCCCCAATTCAGATTCAACCATCTTGATTCTGGGCCTCTATGAATTTCCATCAATTACAAGCAATCTTTAGTCCTGATCAAGATCGAACCTTTGTTTGATCCATGAAATTCAATGTCAACCCCTTTTTTCATGTCTACATGTTTTTCACAATATTTAATCCTTTTTAGGCAAATTTTGACCCATTTCACCTTTATTATATAAACTGCAGGGCTGACACGCTTTGGCAGTAAGCTGTGGATTCCACTCTAGCTCTAACTAGTTTTGAAGATGGGTTTTGTTCATGTTGTATCACTGTATCCATAAAATTTCATACATTTACCACTCGAAAAGGGTATCAAGTAATTTTTCTTGGATTCAATAAAATTCACCCTTTGTTGAAAATGATGAAGAGGAAGTGATCATGTTAAACAAGCAATAATCTTTACATTCCAAAACTCAATTCTGCAGTCTCAATCTCCTATATACTGTGCCTTGATACAAAAAAGATCACTTCTGCTTCTTGGGCTTTCTGGAATACACCATTCCGCGGATCCCATCCGGGTCGGCCACAAAGCCCAAAGGGCGATAAAACCCGAGGACCCGGGGCTCCGAATACAAAGCGATATTACCAATGCCCTTATCGACGAGCTCCTCCACGAGGCGCTCCATCACGGCCCGGCCCAGCCCGATCCCCTGAAAGGAGGGGTCGACGACGACGTCCCATATGATGGCGTTGAAGACGCCGTCGCCGGTGGCCCTGGCGAAGGCGACGGGGCGGTTGGTCTTGGCGTACTCGAGCCAGAGGAGGGAGTCGGTGTGGTCGAGAGCGATCCGGATCTTGGCCGGGTCCCGCTTGGGGAACCCAACGGCGACGAAGACCTTGTTGAGGTGGTCGAGGTTGAGGTCTGCGGTGGTGCGGTGGAGGAGGAAGCCGCGGGAGTCGAGGTCCTGGTCGGAGATCGAGTACTTGTTGGTTGGGGAATGCCACGAAACGGCGACATTTTGAGGCGGAGCTGCGGTGGTTCTGAGGCGGAGAGAAGGGAGAGGGGCGGAGATTGTGCCACGTAGCAGCATCCTCGGGAAGCGAGAGAAGAGCAGAGCGACGAGGAGGAGGAGGAGGAGTAGAGCGTGAGTGAGAGAGCGCCATTGTTTGTAGTGAGGGAGGTGTGGTTGTGAAGCACCGTTGGAAGATAACGATAGTTTCATAACGACACCGTTTTGGTGAAGTTGTGAGTTGCGAGTTTGGGACCATGGGAGAGCTTGTAATGAGGATCATTAAAATGATAACTTTTTCGTGTGAGACTCATTTTTCAATCATAATTAACATGTTTAGAAATTTGTGTGTAGATTATTTATTTAATTTTTTGAATCAAATTTAAAATCATTAACGCATTCATAATCGTGATTTATCATTTATGAACATGAACGGTTCATGTTTGACAAATTTGGTTCGTCTATTGATTTGATCAAGTTTGATATCTTTAACAATTAGCAATTTGGAGAACAATTTTCATAAATAATCTACTTATGCATACATAAACATCTAACGGAAAATATGTGGTAATGTAATAAAAAAGTAAATCTCTCAAACCGTTAAATAGAAAGTTTTTATTAAAAGCTCTCCCTGTGTTTTGGTGAGATTGTAATTTGCCGTGCAACTAAAAGAAAGAGTCGCAAGGCCAATGACGAAGGATTGAACGTTTTCTAGGACTTGCTAGCTTCCTATCTTGATGTCGGGTACAATTTAGTGACAATCGGCTATGAAAGGCCTTGAGGTATGAATTTTGTAGTTAGTCTTTGAACAATACATTAAAGCGAACTCGCACCCTCGTCATGCCTTTTACTCACTCTCTTGACTTGGACTCGATCACTCCTTTGTTTGTTTTATTTTTTTATTATATTTTTTTAAAGGATCAAATTCAATTGCCCTAGCAATTTTGCGCTTTTGGTACAAATTTCACTAAGACATAACATCAGTTGGAAGCTCTCATATTTTAGCCCAATTGAGCCAAGAGGTATGGCATTGCGTTTGAAAATTCCAGCTCCTAGGTTTGGTACATTATTTTGTTTTTCTTTCTAACTAATAAGATAAATAGGCATTGTGTTTGAAAATTCCAGCTCCTAGGTTTGGTATATTATTTTGTTTTTCTTTCTAACTTATAAGATAAATAGACAGAAGTGCTTTGAAGGCCTCAACTTTGAGAAAGACGAGTCAGTTGACCTGTATGGCCCTTAATAGATAACAAGGTATTATGAGAAGCAAATATAGAAACACCTATAGCCTAGTATTCATTCCCTTGTGATCAAAGCTGGCAACTGGCAAGTGAAAACAAATTACAGTACTATACTACTTTAACATCTGAAACACATTCAAACCAGCTAATAATATTTGACATAACCAACATTAATTCCCAGTTGATTGCAAAGGCTATGCAATCAGAGACCATGTATATGGAGTTAAATATGCTTAATGCCAAGAAATTTTGACCGAAACATAGCATGTGATGAAGTTCCTGATCTTACCTTGGCTGCACTTGAACTTGTTCAAATGTGACTAGCAGCACTATCCGCCTTGTGCAGCAGTATTTCCTGCTCAGCTTTCTCTCCTTTGATCATTGTAATTTCATTCTTCTTCTTCTTTGTGCTGTGTTTCTTGACACTCCCTTCCTTTTCTGCATGCCCGAGACGAGTTGCGCCTCGACTTCTCTCAGTGTTACTTGGGCCAGAGGAGGCATCTGAAGCCATGGAATCATCACTCTCTTCACCGTCGTCTTCGTGCTCAACACTCACCTTATTTCCTTTGGTTGCATAATGGGTGCTGGAATAAACACCATGTTTTTCACCATGAATGGAGGAGGCAATGTACATTGTCCACCCAGACTCACCATTGCCACTCCACTTCTCAGCACCAACAACTTGGGAAGACTCCATTGTTGTAGCTCCAAGTGAGAACAAACTATATATCCAAATGGCTCCAAGCAAAAGCTCTGACATGCAAATTCTCTTGAAGACTATGATGATATGCATTTATATCTGTTTCTTCATAAAAAGGACAAAGGAGCCCATCTGGAAGCCCTCATAATTGAATTGCCAGGAGGCCCAAGATGAAAGTCACCACATGGCAAACCCATCACCATAATCTTCATTGTTCAACTGACTTGAATCCCAACAGGACAAATTACCTTCTAGTGGTAAAAAAGGATTCTACCTTTATAAATAGGGTTGGAGTATGTGCCAATGTATGAAATAACTTGTCCTCTGATCTCTGTCCCAATTCACCAGAAAAATACAAGTTTTACTTCTCTGTATAGTACATAACACAGATGGGAGGGACCTGTTTTCTCTTCTTTTAGTGTTCATCGTCAAGAAAAAGCTGCCTTTTCCATTACATGGGTTGAATTCCAACAGATCGGACAGGATGAGGTGGGTGAAAAGGTCATAAATTCTGCTTCTGTTTTGTTCTTGCCATTGCTGTTTTTAATTTGCCCAACAACCAAGTCTACACACATTTGTCTTTTCTAGCAACTTATTACATTGCACAAGCAATGAGTATATACATATATTACACATGCAGTTTTTCCTAGTTTTGGAAGTTGGGTTGCCTATGTTCTTGACTTGGGAATAAATTCATGTAAAAGTCTTCTTCAACTAATCTGCAGAGATTCACTAGCAACCTTCACAATAACTTGTTTGATAGGTTGATGTTGGTTTCATGGATATGTCTCTCCACTTTTTGGCAAAACATGCTGTGCACTGAAAAGGAATGAAGAGAGGGAGGAGGGGAAAAGGTGGTTTAATTTATTGGCTTAAAATAGATCCATTCACACATAGTTTTTACATACAACTCAGTCATGTTTAAAAATTGCCTACTTTCTCTCTATTTTCGTAATATAAGTTTTCGCTTCCTCGTCATAAGTTAGAAAAATTCGTAAACTTATATCAGTCACTTATTTTTTCTCTATTTTTGTAGTTTATGTTTTCAATTACTCATCATGAGTTGGAGGAGTTCGCAAATTGGTATCGGTTGAGGTGGTGTTGGTTATTCCGCTAGCAAACCGGCAAACCAGAAGTTGTCAAGACCGCAATAAATTCAAGCAAACATTCATTATTGGCCTCATTTTTTTCTCTCCACAGATCGCATCACAAAATCTAAGCTTTCACAATCACAAAATGCCAAAAGTGATAACTCGATCTAGCCCACCGCCACGTGGCGCCCGACCAAGTGATCTTCGACTCGCATAGGAAATTTTTCTAGTCCACTGCCCAGTCCAAAGGGGGGCAGTTTCGTCAATCCACATTGATAGCCCAAAAAGAAAAAAGAAAGGAAAACCCACAGAGGTGGCGATTATAAAATGATATAATCAAATCATGGGTGGACTCGGTCTCCAGCTGATGAACAGAGACAGAAACGAAATCGAGCTGAATGTCTTTGCTGGTCTTCGAATCTGATCCAAAGCTCCCGACTTTGATTCGTTTCAAGTGAAATCCGAGATGGGTTTGACTCAATACTTGAGCTCAATCGATTGGGAGCAAGAAGCCTACCCAGAATACCAAGACTTTGCACTTCTTCCTTTCTTTGTTTTGTTCTTCCCCACAGTTCGACTTTTTCTTGACAAGTTCGTCTTTGAGGTACTTCTAGCTCTGCTTTTAATCATTGTAGCTCTTCTTCTTCTTTTTTTTATAATTTTTTTTGGTGGTTTAAGGTATGTTAATTTTGTTACTTCAGATTGTTAGATCATTGTGATTTCTGTGTGTTTAGTGAGGGAATGAATGCTAAGTTGTTTGATGGGTTTCTGTTGGACTGTAGTAGTTGATATGCATGATGAAAGCAGTCAACTTTATATGATTTTGGGAAGTTGCTTGACTGGTATTAGATCAATAAATGAAGAGCTTGACTGGTACGGAAGTAAAACCTCTTTTTATTTTAATTTTACCAGAAATAAGAAAAAGGTGAAAGCTTTTCTAAAACTAACTTCTCTCTTACCAGAAAGAAGTTTTGTTGAGCTTGACATAGAGACTTTCAGATGCATTGATTGTTTGGCAGGTCATTTCTCTTTAGATCTTTGTCCTGGATGGTCTTAATGAAGTAATGAATGACCAAGAGAAGGACTTGATTTATATGAGGAGTTTTTATTAAGAAGCTAGGCTGCGATGTCGAAACTTTCAGTTTTAGCTATGCAGTCCACTTATTATATAGCAAATTAGCATTAGATCCTCTGGGATAATAAAATTAGCATGATTGTGACGAAACTATACCCACAGTTCTTGGCCGATACATCAGTGTCAGTTTGGATATATACTAGCACCTCTGAAAGTGTGGAGCTGCTTGTTAGTATTTGTTTTTGTTCATTTCTTATCTCCTACTAAGATATATGTTCTTAATCTAGAAATCTGATTGTGAATGCTTTTCTTTTTCTTGAGACATTTATTGGTTTGGTCTAAACTGAAATTACATATGGCAGAAACTGGGGAGACGGTTAATATTTGGAAAGGGGTATCGGCTGCTGGATGTTAAAACTGACGATCAAAAGAGGAAGATTAGAAAATTCAAGGAATCAGCATGGAAGTGCATCTACTTTCTTTCAGCAGAGTGTCTGGCTCTGTCTGTAACTTATAATGAGCCTTGGTTTACAAATACAAAGTACTTTTGGGTAGGGCCAGGAGATCAGGTTTGGCCTGACCAGAAGACAAAGTAAGATTTAATTTTATACATCAAATGGTTGTACATCTTTGTGTGTTTACTTCAGTCATTCACATCTGATGCAATTGACACTATTTTATTGAATCATAATTTGAATAATATTTTAAAATCTGAGGTTTGTCAAAGTCTATAAATTGACTTCTTATGAATTTCAGGTTGAAGTTGAAGGGGGTATATATGTATTGTGCTGGATTTTACACATACTCCATATTTGCTTTGATTTTCTGGGAAACAAGGCGTTCTGACTTTGGAGTTTCAATGGGGCATCATGTAGCAACTGTCATTCTCATTCTGCTGTCTTACATTTTCAGGTATGTTCTGATGGAGTGAGTTTGTAGCTTTCTCATGTTCTTTTTGTCACAATACCAAGCCAGCAAGAATGTATGTACCAAAGGTATGCGGGAGGGCTTATTTTGAAGCTTAACTGATTAGGTGTTTCATCCCCCACTGCATCTATTCCTTAAGTTTAAGATATGGTTTATCTGAGGTTAGTATACGTGTCTTGCAGGTTTGCCCGTGTAGGTTCAGTTGTTTTAGCTCTTCATGATGCCAGTGACGTGTTTCTGGAAGTAGGGAAGATGTCCAAATACTGTGGTGCTGAAAGGACTGCTAGCTTTTCATTTATTCTTTTTGTATTGGCTTGGGTCATACTGCGTCTCATTTACTATCCATTCTGGATCCTTTGGAGCACAAGGTTTGTCCAAGTTATTTCATAACTTACATTGAACTTGTTTACTTTTCATCAGTGACATAGATCAGCTGGCGAATCTGATATAAAAGGCACATTCTTCTTTTAAATTCTTATTGGAAGCACTCACCATAGTAGTATGCACTGGTCTCTATGGTCCTTGTTTCTGATTTATGTTGTTTGAATGGAGGTGTCGAATTCCAGAAATGTTGCATTACAAACTCTCCAAGCATGCTTAGTGATGATAGATTTAAATCCTCCAAATTTTGTATGGATCAAAGTTTCATCTAAAGAGGAACAACGGTGTTCTGAAGTTGTTTGCGTATAGAAGAAATTATAAAGGGTGACAAAATCATATGTCATAAGCAGTTGCATATTCCTTTAAATAAAATGCAGATGTATATTGTATTATTGTTACACATCACTTTATATAAGAAAGAAATATATATTGACATATTTTATTGTTTCTCTTTCTGGCAGCTATGAAGTTATCCTGACATTGGACAAGGAAAAGCACGCTGTAGATGGACCAATATATTACTATGTATTCAATACTCTTCTATACTGCTTGCTTGTTCTTCACATATTCTGGTGGGTATTGATTTATCGGATGCTTGTTAAACAAATTCAAGCAAGAGGCCAGCTTAGTGATGATGTTCGATCAGGTAAGGGACATGTCTCGCAGATGTTTTTAATTTACAGACGCGCACACTTGCATCATCGATAAAATTTGAAATGACAGTTGACTTCCAGTGGCAAAATAGATGGGGATTGAGCGATTTAAGAAATGATTATGGATATCCATGGGATTTGATGGATGGATAATAGTAATGACACTTGGATCATTTTTGGTAATATATGTACAAAACTCCCTTCACTGCACTTTCTGAGGGGGTACTCAACTGAACTAATATTTTGACTGCTGCTTTATTTTGGTGGCTGAAGCAGCAAGGGGTTGTCTTTTCTGAAATTTACTAACTAGTACATTTGTTTATCAAAACTAGCCCATAGTTTGATTACTGGTTTGGGAATGTTTTTGCACCGTCACTCTTGAGTTATTATTGCAGCATTGGACAATGTCATTTTCTTTTCTTGAATGACAGTGAAACCGGTTGTCTAATGGATTTTGGCTTCTGAGCAAACTCAGCAAATGCTTTCATGGTTCTATGAATTTGTTTATAGGCTAGGCATCATTGAACAAGAACATGGCGCCTTTAATCCACAATTTTCGTTTGTGGATCTGTTGTCTTTTATTATGCATCCTCTTATTTTGTAGCCTGATGTTTGCTCTATCAATTTCCCATGCAGATTCTGAAGCTGAAGATGACCACGAAGATTGAACAGGAAATAGAATTTAAGAGCCACATTATCACCCTCTCTCCAACATTGGAGCATTCATTGAGTTTCCCCAAGAAAGAAGCCACAATCTCACACTCTACTTATTGAACAATAATTGCAGCTCACACGTTGTGGTTTCAGCTGGAGTCACGAAGATCCTACTTTTCTTGTACTATAAACATTTGAGGCCGCTGTTTCTAAATTTAAGCAAACGACGCCTCCCCCCAAATGCTGTTCTTTTCACTATTTCCCTTTGCCAGTTACACCGAGGAAAAGCTGTTTCATGAGACGAGGAACATCTTTCATTTACACATTTGATGTATTATTTTGATAGTGAAAAGATTTCCAACGGCCTCTTGATTTGAAATGGAGCAGAGAAGTTATATTCTTTAACTGAGCTTTTTTGTCCATTCATGCAACTCACCACCCTAAATCAGTGTCTGCTAGATCATGATTGATGTGAAAACTGTAAATAGTTGTGTTCAAATCTTTTAGTTATTAAAACTTTGGAGTTGGGAGTAATTAAATTAGTTATTGTTTGCTCGGTCACGATTGATTTGAAACCTGTAAACTGTAAATAATTGTGTTCAATTTTTTTTAATTTTTTTTATGCACTCTTTTTGGATTGATCGTGATATTTTAAAGGTTTTTTTAGGGTCAATGACGAATCCACTAGGGGCATCGCAGGCCTTCCCCATTTTGAACGTTTTCACGGGGCTCAATGCATCTACTAAGGCTATGTTTGGGGGAGCTTTTAAGCGTCCCTGCTTATAAGCACAACCTACTTTGGTGTTTGGTAAAGTTCGTAACAGCCAGCTTCGGCTTTTTGGAGGTAAAAGCAGAAGCCAGGCTCGGCCAGCTTTTAGAAGCCAGAAGCCGCGGCTACTGTTTGTAGTGTCTACTGTCGTGGCTGCTTGTGTCACTGTTTGTAGTGTCTTTAACTAGCTAATGATCTAACGGCTTCCTATATACTACGGAGGACTCTGAATCCATTGGATCTTTTCTTCTCCAAAAAGAAAGAAAAACAACTGAAACGACGTCGTTTGTCTTCTATATGAGTTCTCTTCTCACTGGTTCGTCACTAGAGCTCTCGGCTTCTTTCTCAATTCCTAGGGTTTCTCTGCAAATTCGCCGATAATGGAAGACGTTTTGACGGAGGTTCCGCCGCCGTCTCGGTTCTTCCAGGAAGATCTGAACAACTTCACGCCTCCGTCACCGCCCATTCCCTCTCCTTTCCTCGTTTTCCCAACCGCCGCCGACCTCGACCTTCCCCTCCGCCCCTCTCTCCTCATCATTGCCATCTCCTCCCCCTCCCTCCACCTCTTCCACACCGCCGCCTCCAAAACCCTCATCGGAACCCTAATCCTCCCGGAAACCTCCTTCGCGGGAAACTCGGTCCACCCCTCTCTCAAGGACAAGTCCTGCAACGTCTACTCCCTCGACGGCAACCACCAGACCCTCCTCGTCTCGGTCCAGTGCCCCGTCGC
Organism: Rosa persica; assembly: GCA_025331145.1. NCBI lineage: Eukaryota > Viridiplantae > Streptophyta > Magnoliopsida > Rosales > Rosaceae > Rosa > Rosa persica. Next base: position 42,253,583 of record WFKR01000004.1, on the reverse strand, counting down.
CGCCGATCGGTGCCACGCCGTCGCCGAGGTGCTGGTTTCTCAGCACATCGTTCCGGAGAGGGTTCTGATTCTGGATTCCGTTCAGAACCGGAACTTCCGGGGCAAGCTTTCCAGGGACGAGGCGCTGGCTTTCAAGCTCGAAACGACGTCGGAGAGGAAATCGAAATCGAAATCGAAAGCTTTGAAATTGGAGTATTTGCCTTCGGCGAGTGTGGTGGATGGGTTGGGTGCTGCTCTGTTGGCCAAGTGTGAAATCAACAAGATCAAGGCGGTGCTCTGTGTCACCTGGCCGGAGTTTGGTGCCGCCGTGCAGGAGCTGATCAAGTCTAGGGTTTTGCCTGCTCTGGATTTGGGTCTGAGCTTCAAGTCTGATGCTGATGATTATGGGAGTTTGAGACAAGATAAGGATCCTTTTGATTCTGATTTGTATTCCTGAAATGTAAAGGCATGCTTTTTCGGGCTTATTATCACTTGAATGCTTGGAAATTTTGTGACTTTCATCTTAACAGTGAATTGTGGCTTTAAATTTGGGTCTAAGTTGCTGTTCTAGTTTGCTGTTGCTTCTGTGATTTTGTTTAAGCAATATTTGCTGAATTTGCTGCTGCACCATGTAATAGGTAACATGTGAACAATTGTGAAAATCAAACTGAAGGCTAAAGCCTACTTGTTATCATTAGTTACATTAGCAAACATACTACAATGAAACAGGAAACCAGCTGCTCAGCGAAGAAATGTAACGTATGTAGTGATGAAGGAGTGCAGGTGCGCAGCTATGAATGCCTTTCGTGTTTGTGCCAGGCACAAGCCGGTATGGCTTGTTTGATGTAGCGTGATGCGGTGTAGGTTGGGTTAATGCCATGTTCATGGCAACTTGAACTATTTGGCAGCAGATCTTAGCTTGCAGGTGGTTGGAATGGAGCTGCATTGTGCTTGTTGAAACCAGCATATTGATGTTTGAGTGCAAGAATGAAAAGCCTTAATGGTGTAATTCTATTTCTAGTCTGCCTGGTATGGTTATGTCAATCTGGATGTGAACTCATTATAGTCGATTCCTATGTTGGGTTTTCTCCCATAGAAAGGCATCAAGAATGCAGCATCCTTGTTTGTAAAGAAAAAGGGACGAGCATGACATGCATACTGCGGCAGATGAAGTAGGATTCAATTTTCTCAACCAAAACTTTATCACAAGGAATCTATGATCAAATTGGATGGGACAGACCATCCAACTAATCAAGTCTTAAACTAAATAACAATGAGACAAATAATTAAGCATTACAATTTAACTTTTCGTACAACGTTAGAGTAGTATATAGGACCTTTTGCTCCTTTCCTTGAAGATGCATGGTCTCTTCCAGGAACTGGTTTTGATTTACTGTTAAGAACAGAGGAGAAAGTGAAGCTTGTAAAGGTTATAGGGTAACACATCAGTTGTTATTAGCTTTTGTTTGGTGGCTACCTTAGTTTTCTAAGCAGTATTATACAATGGGAATTGGGAAATCACACGTATATTTAACTCTCTTGTGCTATTGGGAACACCTGGTTTTGGAAAACCCACCCACCAGGGCAATAGTAGTTGCATCTTCTATTGACTACAGACTTCTTTATACCCAGTACTCAATGTACCAAGTAAAATCCCATCGTACTTCTTCACTTATATATTTCTCAGTCTCAACCATCATCTCCCACTCTGTCTTTTCAATTGTTCTGGAAACCATAACAGCAAAAATGGCACCTTCCCTTTGTTTTGGACCCTTCAGACTCCATTTCATGCTTTTAGTTTTTGCCATCTTGAACACCAGTTTACTTGCAAGCGACCCTCCTTTAACATTGGACTACTATGCATCTAATTGTCCCACTTTGTTTGAGATTGTAAAGAAAGAAATGGAGTGTGAAGTTCTCTCAGATCCTCGTAATGCTGCCTTGATAGTCCGGTTACACTTCCATGATTGTTTTGTTCAGGTCCGGGTTTTATTATTAGCTTGTTGCTTAGCTATAGTACCATGTATTTGCTTTAATTTCAAGTTGCTGCTGTAGTCTTGTCACTTACTAGTGTAGAATTAATTTGCATTATGGAAGCAGGGATGTGATGGTTCAGTTTTGCTAGACGATACGATTTCACTAAAAGGAGAGAAGAAGGCTTCCACCAACATAAACTCTTTGAAAGGTTTCAGGATTATTGACAGGATAAAGAACAAGCTTGAATCAGAGTGTCCCGGAATTGTCTCTTGCGCCGATATTCTCACTATTGCAGCAAGAGATGCTGTGATTCTGGTACTGAGAATAGTATTTTAAGCAGTACCATATTGAAGTTTTCTTTCATGCAAGAGTTTCTAATTGATCTCACTTTGCAGGTTGGCGGACCTTATTGGGATGTTCCTCTAGGAAGAAAGGACTCTATAACTGCTAGTCCTGAACTTGCAGAAACCAACCTTCCTAATCCAGATGAAGGCCTTATGTCTATCATTTCCAAATTTCTTTACCAAGGCCTTTCGGTCACAGATGTGGTAGCTCTTTCAGGTAATTGCGATTTTAATGGAATTCATATTCATAACACCATTCAAGGCTTGCTAGGGTAAGTAAAGCAAATAAAGTGTTACATAACAGCTGTATACAACGTCCCTCCCGATCTGTTAATGATCATTTTTTGTACAATAATCTCATTCAGGAGCTCACACGATCGGTATGGCACGGTGTCAGAATGTTCGAGCAAGGATCTATGGTGACTATGCATCAACCTCAGGAATCGACCCTCTTTCAGGGTCATACCTCAGCAGCTTGAGGTCAACTTGCCCCATAGGTGGAGATGAAAATAACATTACAGCCATGGACCATGTCACTCCTGAACTATTTGACAATTCTTTCTATCATTTACTATTGAAAGGGCAGGGACTACTCAACTCAGACCAGGAAATGTATTCTAGCTTGTTGGGTATCGAAACCAAGAAACTTGTTCAGAAGTATGCAGAAGACGCGATTGCTTTCTTCCAGCAATTCTCAGATTCAATGGTGAAAATGGGGAATATAACTAACGAGGACAGCTTTACCACCGGAGAGGTCAGGAAGAATTGCAGATTTGTGAACACATGAGCTTCTGCAATTAGTCCCCAAGAAAAAAGTTCATATTACAAACCATATTTGTTGTAATACTTACACAAAGAAGTGATCACAAATTGTTATGTATGAGACCATTGAGGCATATTTCCGTACAAAGTCTGATCCAATGTATTTGGATCTTTCGAAAATGTTCACTTGGTCTGTTATTGACCAAGAAAATAATGTTCGACAACCCTTGGATATAAATCCAATGGCAGAGAGAATTATTATTAAGTTGAGGTGTTTTGTTTTCCACCATTAGATGTAAATCTAAGGGTTATTGATCATAAATTATTTAGTCAGCAACTGACAGATGAACACCACTGTTCGGAAGATAATGTTTTATATGAGTGTGGCATTCATAACCTAGCTATCTCAACACTGCGGAACCAACCCAAGAATTTCCTCCCAAAAAAAATGTCAAAAACCATAATTTTGACCAAAACTGTAGAGACAATGCACAAGTTTTTTTTTTGCCAAAACAAGTTAAATAACAAGTTCTTATTTTCTTACCAAAATCTTCTCTATAATAAATCTTGATATTTAAACTTTTTCATAACTAACGGACCTCAACAATATTGATATAGTTCTTTTTTACGATTTTCCAAGTCAAAAAATAGGGAAATCCATAAGAAAAAATTGAGTAAAGATTTTTTAGGCCCGTCACTTAGAGCAGCTCCTAAAAATCATGGTTTATCAATGCTAAGATTATGACACGAAAAAATTTCAATAAATAAAGACCTTCGCATGATTTAATCTTGGAGATGTCATGAGGGCTTAAACATGTTAAGTTGACAGGAAGGATGCTGCACTTACTTTAGGAATTTGCCAACCCTGATAATTTTCTTGCCTGGCTAAACATACTAATTACTCTTTTAAAATTAAAAATAAAACATGCTAATTACTAATTAGTATTATCTTCCAGTATCTTCATATTCAATGGTGAAAACTTTTGGTTGTCTACCATGGAAACTAGTTTTGGTGGGAAACTAGTTTTGGTGGGAACCTAAGTTTTTCTTGCCTGGCCAAAGATACATATCATTAGCATCTAACAATAAATTGGGACAAAAGTTTGAACATTTTAGAATTTAGATCTAATGTATAAAAATCAATAATAAACATCATCATCGTCAGAATAGCAAAAAATAGAGAAAAAACGTGATTTTACTTATTATGTGTCACTATGCATGAAACACTATCGCAACACATAAACATCAATAGCATTGAATCAAATGCACGTTGTCGGTCTTTTCTGTCTGTTACTCGATCGATAAAGACAAAAAGATAAGATATAATAATGAGTATCGCGTAACTCAATTCTCGTTTCACGCGTAAATGTTGATGATCACTTAATCAACTACTTGTTACAATTTCTTTCCACACATAACTTGAACGACAGAGACAAAACAGAAAAATCAATTTTGACGCATGAATGGTAATGGTCACCGAATCAAATGCTTTGTAATCTCTTTTGCTAATGTTTTGATTATATTATCATGTGCCTCCACAAGTTAATGGGCCAAGTAAAAGAAATTTGCGGAGGAAGAAAAACGTTTTTTACTATAATTTAGGGATCATAATGATCACAATCACATCCCACACTCTTCCTTGGCAAGTTGTTGAACAAAATTATTAGTAGTGATTAATTTATAGACTTCTATACCGGATAAAATCTATTTTGTTGGTCAAGTTGATCCCAAAAAGGGAATTCAATAATTTCTAATAAACATTACTCCATCATTTCACACACACAAAAAAAGGTATTCTATTCTTGTAACCAAAAAAAAAAAAAAAAAGGTATTCCATTCTTTGTTGATTATGATTTTAAGAATTTTGCAAGTCACCAATGGTGGCTGGTTCATCTCAGAAAAGTGAATACTGAATAGACATATGCATGTGTGCCGAATCATAACCATTTGGAATGGGTCACTCATCAAATGAAGAAAGAAATGTGAATAAACATAGGCATTTTTTTTGGGGTCATGTTGTGGTTGACTAAGATTCTTACCAAATCTACAAAAGTTCAATCATATAGGAGTAATAGGACATCCTTGGTTCTTTGTGATTTTATTGGTTTTCCTTGTTGAGATGAAATCGATATTTATCTATGTGTGTAGGGTAGTTAGTGAAAAGAAAAGAGATAGAAAAAGAGAGGATAGCGATTGAGTGATTGGTACCCAGAACAAAAATTAAAACAACAATTGAAGCAAGTCTTAAGAAGTCGTTTGGATCGACCAGGCCCCTTTCTATGTCATTTTCATGAAAATTGAGTGATTATCTTGTAATATCAAATTATCAATGGTTGTCACGTGAGGGTGAAATTCAGTACAATAATGATGTGGTGTTATGAGATTGTATGAAAACTCAATTAAAAAAATAATAAAAGTATAATATTAGTACATTAAAGTGTAATTAAATTGTACTGAACCGTAAAGCTAGAATCAGTATAATTTCTATTAAGATTTTACTATTGCGAGATGTAAAGGCTCTTTTTTGGAATATGTCTTTTAACATGTTCTTGTCCAATTCATACCTGCTTCATGGAACTTGCGAGGCAAATACACCAAAATTGGAAAAAGAATGAACAACCAAATACAATGCAATTTCCATATTATAAGATAAACGTGTCATTATTAGACTGGCATTCATCCCTTCTAGGATATATGAATTTGACAGAACAACTTGTACGGTAATTTTGCTTCTAGCTTTGGGAGCCAACTATAGAAATCAGCCTCTCGTGGTACGATCGATACCACAGTTGAGTAACACAAGAGCTTTAACTATTCCAAAGTCAAATGCTAAGTTGGTAACCTATGGCTTGATTAGATGATGATGGGAACGAAGCTCGATATAAGTTTCATTCTCTTTAACTCTCGTAAATATTAACAGTTACAAGAATCAAATGCTCATCGTTTACGTTTTATCTTCAATTAATTTGATTAATAAAGACAAAATAAAAATTACCTAACGAATATTGCGACTCAATTAATGATAATTATCAAATTAAAATCTTTGGAGGACTATACACGTTGTTGGACCATGACCGGTGTTTCTCTTTATCTAAAACACCACTTTTTTTTAACCTTGAGAGGATTCGAGAAAGTTGAATTCTTAACAACAAGGTCAAGTTGTAGAAAATCTAGAAAAATATATTGTAATTATTGTAAATATTGAAACGAAGTTATACTATTTAATACCTCCTCTTCTGCTCTCTCTCTTCTCAGACTGCTCTCTTTCTCTCTTTCGGTGGTTCGCAGATTCTCTAGAATTCCCACTTCCCAAAAAAAAAAAAAAAAATCTGAGACCCCTTTCTATTGCAGGAAGGGAAAAATATCAAGAACATGTATTAGTAACGTTAATATGATGATGGCCAGGCTTCATTGTTGCTGAACTCTCACTTCGACTCATTGCCGTATAAACAAGTGAGGTCGGTCACTGCTCACAAGCACATACATTGGTTTTGTTTTTGATCCATATCACTTTAGAATTTGTACATTACTCTTGGGTATCGGTTCTTTTGCCATTTTAATTTCTGGGTAATCTTTACTTTTTTCTTTATATGATTCCTGTTTTTGTGGAGGCGGTTTGCAAAAGCACTCATTTTAGATCCAAAGTGGGCTCAAGAACAGAGCTTTTGAGCCTGGTGTGTGGAATTTGGTTTGTATAGGTGTGTTCTTGTGTTGATTTTAGTTTCTGGGTGTTTTGTTTGTGATTTTGCTATCTGGGTGTTCATTAATTCAAGCTTTTTTAATGGTGAACGTTGTTTGCATCAAGAATTTGTTCTTTATTCGTAAGGTGAGTGCAGAAAGGTGTTTGCTTTGATCTTTATGTTCATAGTTTGTGTTAGGGGAACGGGGGTGTGGTTACTTCTGACAACTCTGGCGTGACAAAGATTAAAAACAGGGACTTTTTTCATTGGGGTGCTCAGCTTCTTTGGCAAGCTTTAAGTTATAGCATGTGGGTGTATCTGAGTATTACGGGACTAATGGGAGACTAGTTAATATGAATTCTATATTACAATGAACTGTCTTTGCTATGGTGAATACTTTTTTTTTGGTTTAACTTTCTCGTCATGGCTTTTACTTATATGCTGCAATTCTTCTGCAAGTAGAAGAATTGTCATATTTGATGTTGACACTAACTGAAGTAGTGTTAACAGGTATGTTAACCATGATCATAACCCAGTTCTGATTTCGTTGCGTATGTAGTGAAAAGGAAATAGGTAGCATCAGAAAATGGTCCAGTACGAGGCAGAGGTTTGCCTGTGCCATCCGATGCTTTAAGCATCCGAGGGATTCCATAAATTTGAGTCCTTTCAGAGGCTGACTGCAAATTTTTGTTATTTCCTTCTGCTATTATCTGGAGTAGTTCTGAGCAGTGCTGTAAATCGCCTAGGTGTGGCAAATAGTCAGTTGGTTTAACAGTCATACATAGCTAATACTTAAATGGAAGTTCCTTGACTTTTGGATGCCGTGTTTTTATTTCTTAAATTTCATCAATTGCAACACAAGCATGCTGACATGTATATTTTACCTCTTTGAGTAGCTAGAATTACACCATTGCATTTATTTAGTTGTTGTCCGGCTTTGCATTCTGAGCTTTCATATATGCTCTTTAGTTTTCTCACTCCATGTTTTTGCCGTGTTGATCTCCTCAGAGGGAGTCAGTAGTATTAATGGCTCAAGATATGTCTGGTGCTGATTCACATCAAAAACGGTCAGGCCTTTTAAAAGATCAAGTCCGACTGGTTAAGAGGAAGGATTCCAATCATTATGAGATTGCACCAATCCAAAGTCCTTTGTCATTTGAGAAGGGTTTCTTTATTGTAATCCGTGCATGCCAGTTATTAGCTCAAAAGAATGATGGAATAATATTGGTAGGAGTGGCGGGTCCTTCTGGGGCTGGAAAGTCGGTGTTTACTGAAAAAATACTGAACTTTATGCCCAGCGTTGCGGTCATATCAATGGACAACTACAATGACGCTAGTCGAATTGTCGATGGCAACTTTGATGGTAAGTCAGTAGCTCAGCTACTTCTCTCATGTTATGAAGCTTTGTAGATTCCTTTTTTTCTCTCTCTTATCAGGAAGTAAAATAATAGAGATGTTCTCGCATAAGTTTCCTAGGGAGATGAGTTCTGCTTTATTTCATACAATCATATTAGAACTATGTAAGATTCGCATTGCATCCCAGGATGCATGGTTTAGTTGGTTATGAGCTAATTACTTTGTACGAATGATTACAATATTGGCCTAAAAAGTAAAACAACTCTCTCTAATCATTGTTCGTGTACCTTGTAATTGAAAATGACATGAACTTCTTTTTGATCCTTCCATAAGTACTTTTGCGGCAGAACTTATATATTTGGTTCAGGTCTATGTGCCATCCATGAGAGTAGGCGTTTTCCATTGGTGAGAAAATACAGTAATTCTTTTGGTTATTCATTTTTTTTTCTGTGCAGATCCACGTTTGACAGACTACGACACATTGCTCCAGAATGTCAGTGACTTAAGAGCAGGGAAGCCGGTTGAGGTTCCAGTGTATGACTTCAAGTCCAGTTCCCGCACAGGATACAGGTTGAGAAAGTTTATCGTGTCCCTAGGCGTATTAAAAATGAATTTATAACTGTTGAAAAAAAAAAATTTGAATGTAGTGAATAATGAATATATCTGAGCTTGCTTATTGAAATCGTAATCCTGTTTGTTATTGAAGGATTAAGCACCCTTAAGAACCTTAATGTTGACCTTTCATCCCGCTTCTAGGTGCTGAATAGTGCCTTATTTAAATTTATTTATTGATAGAGATTGTATTTTCAACAACTTTTCATATTTTCTGATCTGGCTTAAATCTTATGTTAAAGAATGTACTGGTGACAGGACAGTTGAAGTCCCAAGCTCCCGTATCGTGATCATTGAGGGCATCTATGCTTTGAGTGAAAAGTTGCGGCCTTTACTGGATCTACGAGTATCTGTCACAGGTGGTGTTCACTTTGACCTTGTTAAAAGGGTTTTACGGGACATACAGCGAGCTGGCCAAGAACCAGAAGAAATAATTCATCAAATATCTGAAACAGTAATTCTCTTCTTCCCTCCTTACCAATAAGCACTTGACAAATTGTTGTTTTTCCAGAAGCCCTGAACTTCTTTCCCATGTACAGGTATACCCAATGTACAAGGCCTTTATCGAGCCAGATCTTCAAACTGCTCATATAAAAATTATCAACAAGTTCAATCCATTTACTGGATTTCAAAGTCCCACTTACATTTTAAAGGTTAATCTCCATTCCTTTTAGTAATGTGCTTGTATTGGTGTTGATTGCTAACCTGAAGTTGTTACACCTGCATCTTCACTGAAAATTTAGTGCACCATATATATTGTAGTCAGCGAAGCCCTTGTCGGTGGATCAAATAAAGGCAGTCTTTACTGAAGAGCATACAGAAGCCAAGGAGGAGACCTATGACATATACCTTCTACCACCTGGTGAAGATCCAGAATCTTGCCAATCATATCTGAGGATGCGTGATAAAGATGGGAAATATAGTCTCATGTTTGAGGTTTGCCTTTCAAAGCTTAGTTTCTGTATTTTGTGAGATGAGATAGGTTGTGAAGGACTTACTGAGGTCAAAATTATATATAGCCTCAGCCTTCAATGATAAGAGAGTTATATGGCCAAAAGTCAATATATTTTCATGTACATGATTAGACAGTGTGCTACATATTTCAGGAGTGGGTGACAGATAATCCATTTGTTATATCACCAAGAATAACTTTTGAGGTCAGTGTGCGTCTTCTTGGTGGACTAATGGCTTTGGGATACACAATTGCTACTATCCTTAAAAGAAGCAGTCATGTATTCTTCAATGATGGTGTCTGTGTAAAAATTGATTGGCTAGAGCAACTAAATCGTCGATATATTCAGGTTTGCTGTTTTTTTTTTTTTAATTTTTTTTTTTATGTTCTAGTATCCGAATACTACTTAATGCTTCGATGCTTTATATCTTATATATGGGTTATGGAGGAGACTTGCTCATATTTTTTCTCTTAATTGTATAAATGTGTAATTAGGGCCAGTTAATCTTAATAAGAGGAAAAAAAAAACATATGGGAGAAAGGAGGGAGAGATATGAGAATCAAAAACCAAAACCGACCTTGTTCCCAATGAGGGGCTAACTAGATGGTTGTGCCTTTTGATATATTCCAATTTTCTTTTGATGGTCATGCTGATAATTTCTTCTACATGGTAATATCTGTATAAAAAGTAAATAAGCAAGAATGAAAAAAGTTCTTACATGAATGCATGTTAATAGGATTTCTAACTGAGATGTTTTGCAACATTCAAAATGCTCTATCGGTCAATTCTTGCTCAATTAAATTTTAGTGTTAATGCCTTGGGGCTATTGTTGTTATTATTATTCTAGTGGGACTGGAATAAGATGTTGCCTCTTTGGATAGGCCCCTTTTAGTTGGTTAGGCCCCTTATCTCATGGCTTTGATAAAACATAAACCTTATGGTTCATATTTTCTAATTTCATTTGTTGTTTCATATATCTTTTATGATAAATTGAATTTTCTGCATATTTGGTAAAGGTGCAAGGAAAAGATCGAGTAGTTGTAGGATGTGTTGCAGAGCAGCTTGGCTTGGAAGGTTCATACATTCCTCGTACCTACATTGAACAAATTCAACTGGAAAAGCTCGTGAATGAGGTTATGGTATGGATTCTACATCTTATTCTCTCTCTGGGATGACATCATAGTGATCCAAAGCATAACTTGCCTTATTTTTCTTTTTCTTGTTTTTCCCTCTCCCGATTATCTTTCAGGCCTTGCCAGATGATTTAAAGACAAGGCTTAGCATGGATGAGGATCTTGTTTTGAGCCCCAGAGACGCACTTTCTAAAGTCTCTGCAGCTGTCATGAGAAATAAGCATCTCAAGAGGTTTGATTTTCAATCCACCTATACATAATTCTTTGTATATTGGACTTGAAGGGAGGGGGGGGGGGGGGGGGGGGGGGGGGGGGGGGGGTGGGTGGGGTTTGGGGTGGGTGGTGTTGGGGTTTAGAACTGCACTGTTTATGGTCAGTGGACATTGTTTGAGTAGAGTCCAGTACTTATCTAAACAATCATCAGTCTTCCTGTCATGAAGTAGAGTCCAGTACTTCAATGACAAAGCATAGCACGAATCTCCACTAACATAGCAAAGCATGGATCTCTATATTCAGAAAGACATCATTTTTGTTTATAACATGGGAGTTTTTCTGTTTTTGTTTATTTCATTTTCTGTCCAAAACTGAGACCTGAGTCTATTCTGGACAGTGGTATGTCGCAGTCCTATACAAACCAAAGAGACAAAAGTACATCCAGGCTCACTGGATATTCTTCCAACGGTCAAAGGTTTGAAGACAGAAATTCAGAATCACAAGCTACACTAGCAAGCCAGGTAGAAGAGTGGGTCTTAATGGCCATTATGTGTGCTTTTGGCATTGGAGTCACTTCTAGTTAATATGATCACTTACCGATTTTTCCTAATTTCTTTCTTTGCCTCCTCTCCTTTCTATTGTGGCAGGGGGTCATTACTCAGCTATCAGAGCATATATCTTCACTGAATGATAGGATGGATGAGTTTACAAACCGAATTGAAGAGCTGAATTCCAAGTTGACTGTGAAGAAAAGTTCTAGCCAACAAAACATGGCTCTTCAAGCTGAAGCCTGCAATGGCTCCACTCCCACATATAATTTCGTCTCTAGCTTGGGCAATGGATCTTTAATTGGCTCCATAATGCCTAATTCCTCATCTTCTGCCCAGTTGGCTAAGGAGTCTCCAGCACTGGAAGAGGTACTGTAGTTGACCTACCTTGGTTACTCTCTATCAAAACCTGCAGGGTAATGTTTGCGAGGAACAAAATATCACCATGTGTGTATAAGTAGTATTAAACAATCTTGCCCTAAATTCAATTGTGGCTACATGACTTCTTGACTGGTTTGCTAATCTTCTGTTCTATCAGATATCAAAAATTACAAGGGGACAACGTCAAATCATGCACCAGTTAGAAAATCTCAGCAATCTCCTCAGGGAAAGCATGGGAGAGAGAAATCGACCGGCAAGAACAAACAGCAGTAAAGGCATGGATGCTCGTTCTGAACCCTTGACGGTTCCGCTTGCAGTAACACTTGCTGTTGGCGTTTTAGGAGTCATCATATACAAGGGCATCTTAAATCGAAGCTGATTTAACTTGAAAACTTATTAGACTGATCGACTTTTCCCACCTTACCCTTCTGCTAGGGAAACACAGTTAACAGTTAGAGATACCAGAAGCAAATAGAAGCTAGAGAGCTTCTTTGAGAATTTGTAAAGAAGGGTGCCGTAGCAATTTTGAAATTTTGTGGGACACAGGATACTTGCATTGGCTCATGGTTTTTCCATTCAATTGCTATTTTTAACAAAAAGAGAATAAATTTTAGAGTTGAATCTTCTCTCTCAAGCAATCTCATATCTTTTTCACAGCTCCAGTCTCTCATCAAATTGCATCAAGCACGACTTAAAAAGAGTCCCCTCAAAAGTGTCACCTTAGAGTTGCCTTGCGGCGGGGGAGGAGAATTTCCGTTTGATTAGACCCGATACCATCGGGAATCTACCGGTGTGGGGGGGATTGGGGTTGCGGAGATGAGCCCTATTCCTCCCCTCTCACCCTGCGAACATAAAGAAATCTTTCGGTATGCTTAGTCTCACTTAAGATTAGCCTCTCTTGTGCCGCCACTAATTTTCAGTTAAGGATTAAAACTGGGCTGAAAATGTTGGGCTTCTGTTTTAGATCCAACATTAGTTTTTCGTAACCCATATATATAATTTGGAAATACATTTTCAGACGTCACACCTCGAACACCTCGCGTATGTAATATGACCCGACCAGACCGCCATAAAAGGTGTTAAACTGAGTTTCGTCTGGACACACCGGTCCGTGTTGTCCAAACCGCCGCACCGAACTTCACCGACCGGCGCGAACATCTCTTGGACCCAGAAAAGGTAAAAGGTAAAGTTTACATTTTGGAGAAGACAGCAAATCTGAAATCTTTATCTGTCTGGTTTTTTTTTTTTACTGCTCTTACATTTTATTCATTTCTCCAAGATCTGATATTTGATGATTTGGGTTTGCTTTGATTCAATGGGATTTCATAAGGGCTTTGATTGATAAGCATGGTTTCATGAAAAGAGAGATAACCGTCAGTGAACCTTTGAAGGCTATAATGGAAATGTAAAGGAAACAAATTTGAAGGCTTTCTATATTGCATGCATTAAAACTTAGAACAAAGACTTTAAATTGGAGTCAGAGCACTGAGTTTTGTTAGTTTTTGCTTCACATTCTAATGGTGAAAGATATACAATCTGGGGATTTGTATTTTCTCTTCTAAATTTGTGATTTTTTGGAGTCGATGAATGTATAGTCACATTTTAGTTTACTCAAAAAATCCTGAAACTGCTTGTTTTCTTTGTGCAAGTTTAGTTGGAGTATGCGAATGGGTGATAAACCGGATCGTGATTTGATAAGCAATCTGCCTCAGAGCATTATAGAGTGTATTCTCACGTGTTTGCCAATAGGAGATGCTATAAGAACCAGCTGCTTGTCCAGGAAATGGAGATACAAATGGACTACACTCACTCATCTTGTATTCGACGAAAAGTGTGTTGCTCAATCCGGTGACCAAGTAGGTGTGGCAAAAATCCTTATCAATTTTATAACTCGAGCTCTCTTTCTTCACCAGGGCCCTATTCACAAGTTCCAGGTCTGTACTTCGTACTTGCAGAGCTGCCCGGATATAGATCAATGGATACTTTTCCTTTCGAGGAATGGCATCAAAGAATTGGTTCTTGAATTGGGAGAAGAGGGTGAGTGGTTTAGGGTGCCTTGGTGTCTTTTTTATTGTGAAAAGCTGACCCGTTTGGACCTATATCGCTGCGAGTTGGATCCGGCTCCTAGTTTTAAAGGATTTTCATGTTTGAAGAGCCTCAATCTTCATCAAGTTTTGGTTGCTCCTGAGGCAATTGAAAGTCTTATTTCTAGTTGCCCGCTACTTGAGACCTTGTCTTTGGCATACTTTGATAGCCTAGCTTTAAATATCCGTGCTCCAAATCTTAAGTACTTATGTCTTGAAGGTGAGTTTAAGGACATATCTCTTGAAAATACTCCACTATTGGTTGATTTATCTGTTGCTTTGTACATGACTGATGAAAATGCTGAGAACTCTGAGCAAAGTTCAAATTGCAAGTTTATCAAGTTTCTTGGCGGCATACCACGCCTTGAGAGGCTTATTGGGCATATCTACTTTACTAAGGTAATACGAGATGCTTTTTTGTTTGTTTATTCTCACTTGCGTTTTCAAGTGTACCTACCATAGCTACATTTATGTTTCACAACAGCGATACTCTTCTTATTTCTGTGTGTACTTTTTTTTGTTTCAAGTATTTGAGTATAGGTAAAGACCCGGGAGTCCTTCCAATTACATATAACCATCTAAAGATTATTGAATTATATCAAGTGAGTTTTGAAGATATGAAAGAGATACTTGTTGTTCTTCGCTTGATTACAAACTCTCCTAATTTAAAGGAACTTCAACTCTCGGTAAGCTGTTGTGAATATGTTATCCTCTGTTTTTACATGTGGTTTACTCATAGCTATTCTAGGTTTCAGCTTTACCCTTCAGTTAATAGTAAAGATTATTGCCAAACATAGGGATCCTCTTTAACATCAATGGAATCACCGGATTTGGATTTCTGGGAGAAAGAAGTCCCTTCAGATTGCACATTCCACAGACTTAAAGTTGTGAAGATGACAGATATGTCCGGACTGCCACATGAGATGGAATTCATCAAATTTTTGTTGAGAAAATCACCGGTGCTTGAGATCATGAGTATCATGCCTTGTGTGTTTGTTACTATGGAGTCGCGTTTGATAATAGTCACGGAGTTGCTTAGTTTTACAAGGGCGTCTCCTACAGCAGGAATTGTATTCATCCAAGATTAAGTTCTGTGTCTGATAATGTTTGACAGAGCTGGGCTTCTGTTGTGTTTGTTCAGTTCAATATCTTGTGAGAAATGACAATGTGTTGACACTGTACACAAAATCACATGTTATGGTTCATACTGTTCTCCCTCCTGAACGGTCGCACTGGTTGTAATGTGACCTATTTCCAGGAACAGAATCTATGAAAGTTCCTTATTTCTGTTGTGCGATTGATATCTGAACAATGAACCTCTCGAAGGATTCAAAAAATGCCATCGAATTTTTCTTTGGTCATTCGTGTTTTTGCAGAAATAATTATTAACTTGAACAGATAGTATACCGCCTAGCCATGAGAAACATTGCTAATCCAAAAATTCTATGTGAGCTGCCATTGAAATTTGAGAAGACAGACAATTCAATCCGAGAACATTGTTCTTACAATCTGAAGACCCCAAAATGGACAGTCTCAGGAATACTTTTTCACTCGAGAATAATCTAAAAGGGCATGTAACACACTCAAATCTACATGTCAGATTTCTCATATCAGATTCTGTACAGTCGAAATTTAACACAACTCTTTCGAGCTTCAATATGATGATGATGATGATGATGCTAATATACAACAATACATCAAACTCAATGTTGACTCCTGTTCATGGTATCAACTTGTATTATGTCCTTTGCCTTCGCATTTTTGAAGTTCCACTATTTTGAGGCTTGTATTATTACCTTGGTCCAGATAGCTCCATTGCTTGTGCAAGCAATGAAGAGTCATCAGTGAGATCAGAGTAGCGCTCAGAAGATGAAAAATCATTATTGGTTCTGCACCTATTTGATTCGGCTCTCTGAGAAGCTTCCCATTTCTCTGCGAGTCCATCTCCTTCGAGCATTCGTACCACTTCAGACATCTTTGGTCTCTGACCAGGAAGATTTTGAGTGCATAAGAGAGCCACTTGAATCATTTCTTCAAGCTCAATGGCATCATAGTCGTTCTTCAGTTCCTTGTCAACCAGCACATCAAACTTTTTTTCTTGTTGAAGTTTCTTCACCTGCAAGAACAACCATGACTTAACTAAGTACATCAACCAAAGCAAAGCCTAATAGGAGGTTCTCAAAAACCCAAGAATTCATTAGCTTACCCAGTCAAGTATAGCGCCTTTCTGGTTTGCTGCTTTGCCAAACTCCAAAGCTCTTTGGCCAGATATTAGTTCAAGTATTAGGATTCCAAATCCAAAAACATCAGTTTTCTCCGAGGACTGGCCAGTTGAGAGATACTCCGGTGCTATGTGCCCCACGGTGCCCCTCACTGCTGTTGTAATGTGTGATTCATGGTGATCCAAAAGTTTTGCCAACCCAAAATCTCCCACCACAGCCTCATAGTAATCATCAAGCAGTATATTTGCAGCCTTTACATCCCTATGAATGATCTTGGGGTCACACTGCTCATGCAAGTACAAAAGTCCCCTTGCTGCTCCAATTGCAATCCTCTTCCTTGTGCCCCAATCCAAGGCTGGTTTGGCTGCAAATGTAACAAAGTTGTTCATTCACTAGCTCTAAAGGCAAAGGAATTAATATAAAGTAGTGACTAATGCAAAATTGCAAATGGATGGAGAAAGGAGTCTTTACATTTGAGACGCGAAGCAACACTTCCATTGGACATATAGGGGTAAACTAGGAGCCTCTCTTTGGCTGTCATGCAAAATCCATAAAGGCGGAGGAGGTTGCGATGCACTGCTAGGCTGATCATCTCAACTTCAGTCTGAAATTGGATTTCACCGCCTATGGCATTAGCATCCTTGAGCCTTTTGACAGCTACCACAGTACCGTCATGGAGGTATCCTTTGTAGACATTTCCAAAACCACCCTTGCCAACCAAGTTTTTACTGCTGAAGTTGTGTGTTGCAGACTGAAGTTCTCTGAAGTGAAATGACTTCAAATTTCCGAGGCATACTTCTTCATGGTGTGATTCTGAAATTTCAATTATTGTTAGTAAAGACAGCTTTTTGCTAGTCTGCATGTGACTGAATTCAATTTACTTTTTATATACTAACCGTTGACGTCTAAGAATATTTGCTTGTTGTGCTTTTGCCTCCACCAAAGAAGAAAACCGAAACCAAGAATTAGAAGGCAAATGCAGCCTAGGCTTGATGCAAAGGCTAAAGCAATTTTATGGTTCTTAGGTCTTCCAGCAGGTTGAGAATCTTCAGATACATTAAGAAAAGCAATTTAGGGTATTTGCAAGAAGCTTTATAATTAGGAAGAAACAATTTGCAAGAGAACATGAAAAAGTAGATTTTGAAATTCCAGAAAAATGTCAATCATTAAATTGAAACTAAAGTAAAGCAAGTTTCTAATATTTTAAGAAAGAAACAGAATACAACTTTAAAAACAGAACTTCAAAATTTGAAAAACACAACAAGAAACAATCATTACTTTGTGTATTATTCAAGGAAAAAGATTGCGGCATAGGCGTTGTTCCAAAGCAGTCTTGCTCCATTCCAGCGGCGCAAATCAAAGGGTTTCCCACAATACTGTGTCAATTCAAAAACTAGATAAATGAGTTTCAGTTCTTCCTCTTCTGTATCAAGGAGGGAAAAACTTTTGGAGGCAAAAGCAACATTAAAGTGACTCACTTGAATGCTCTCGCAGGAAACCTGGGTACTGGACCGCTTAAATTATTGTAAGACATGTCCCTACAACATTATGTAAATCCAACGTTAGTAAGACATTTTCAACAAGAACTAACACAAACTAAAATTAATAAACAGTAAGTTTGAAGATAATTACAGAAAGGCCAGCTGGGTCATGTTGGCAAACGATGAAGGAATTGCCCCAGAGAGACTGTTATTGTTTAGCCTCCTGCTTGCAACAGAATTAAGCTTCATGACTATGTTTCTTTACTTGGTCAGTAAATAATTGAGTTCAGCAGTTTCTGAAATATAAACTCACAAATATTGTAGGTTTTTCAGGTGGGATAGAGCTGGGGGAATTTGACCACTGAATAAATTGTTAGACAGATCAAGTGTTTTGAGCTTCTGGAGCTTCCCAAGCTCAGTTGGGATTGGTCCTGTTATATTGTTATCCTGAAATGTCCTGCCAAAGGAATAAAAAGACTTTAAAAATTAAAAATTAGAAAACCAAGAACAAGAACACCCTTTTTAGTAAAATTTGATATGGAAATACCATATTACTTAAAATTAACGGTCACTCACACAAGCACGAGATTTGTCAAGTTGGCTATGCTTGGTGACAAAGTGCCTGATAAATTCTGGCTTGGAGTTCCTCTGCATAGAAACCATTGCAGCTACTTAAACTAAGATACCAGTTTTTCATGCATGGTGCATTTTTGAATTTCTTCAATTAATGATTTGAAAATTTAAACACAATACTACTTACAGGGCAGTGACTAAACCATCGGAGCAAGTTACCATATTCCAGCTGCACGGATCCACCGAAGTTTCATCCCAATTGTGAAGAACGCCGCGAGGATCAACTAGTGAACCCTTAATGCTCCCCAATGCTATCACTGAAAAAATCATTAAGAAGTATCAGACACTGCTCAGTGATTCAAACACACAAAGAGTCTGCATAGCTAATTAATTACCTTCCATGTTGACACCTTTGGAGGTAAGGGCGCCACTTACAAAAGTCCACAAGCACAC
The DNA here is from genome assembly GCA_025331145.1 of Rosa persica. Classification (NCBI taxonomy): domain Eukaryota; kingdom Viridiplantae; phylum Streptophyta; class Magnoliopsida; order Rosales; family Rosaceae; genus Rosa; species Rosa persica. Next base: position 42,234,832 of record WFKR01000004.1, on the reverse strand, counting down.
AAGAGTCACAAAGCACAAAGCTTTACCTCGCTTCCTAATTTCCATTTGAGTTTAATGTCCAAAAGGACAGGCACCCAGATTTGATATAAAGCTTATGGAGCTGGTTTAAGTAGTTTGATCGAAAGCTTCAACACAAGAAATCTGCAACTGGGTCTATCCGAAACCAGAAATGCACTGACTCACTGACTCACCAAGAGTCAAGGCCTGGTGTCAGAGGCAAGAGCCAAAGAAGCAGGTATTGGTTTGCTTGTAAATAGATAGTAAAGACTAAAGAGGAGTAAGCATGCTCTGCCACTTTCAGTAAAGAAAAAGCAGCAAAATAAAGGAATATATAAAAGCTGATGAGCAACACTTGGTCTAGATAATTGCCAAAGATGATTGCAAAAGAAAATTCCTTCAATCATGTATTGGGTTAAACAAAAGGTACGTGCTTTTGGAAAATTATTTTTATTTGGTATTATTCCCTCATTATAAAATGTAAAGCAAGTGAAGGATTACCTGTTAAGCACTGTAAAAGCTATGATTAGGACAACTTCATCCAAATTTACTGTGCAGCCACATTGCTTAATTTGCTGTCAGTTATATATATATATATATATATAGAGAGAGAGAGAGAGAGAGAGAGAGAGAGAGAGATCTGTACAGTATGCTAAAGCTTCCATAGTGGCTCCTGGGAATCTAACATTCCATGAAGTTTGGCCATTTACTTGATTCTCGAATTCCACCATATATATTTTTCTAATAAATTGGATTCGAGTCACTACAGCCGCACATGAAGTCAATTTTTCTTTAATGTTTAAAACATATCTAGCGAATAGATATTCAAACTTTGAGATCTTATGTAGAATTGTAAGTACTCTTAACCAAGTCATAATCCTCGACCTACTACTCATAAACTTAATGATCGAAAGATTTTATGAAAATCAAACACATAAAACTTGTGTAAACCGGTCTACCTTTTAACATTGCATAAAATCAAGTGAAGAAAAATAATATCGTAGGATGATACATAACTATAAAGATTAAGAGCGTCTATCTTAACGGCAAACTCCGAATTCAAGAAATTTTTGGTATTGATTTAGCCAGAAAAAAGAAGTGCTAATACATTCGATCACTCTGTCTCTTAAATCAAGAGACAGTCCATGAAATAAACTATGAAAAGCAGCAACTTTTAAAAGCAAAAGCTGCTCTCTTTTTCTTTACCTCTTGCTTTGTTAGAAACAACAGGTAAATTAGTAGGTCCCCGGTATCTGCTGAAGTAGTATTGTCCGTGTGACGAAGCCCTTCGATCTGATGTCCTATATCGCTTGAGAGTATTGAATTTAATGAATATTTGATTCAAACTCTTAATAGTGATTGAATTAGATTATTGTATGAGATACACCGAAAACAGTAATTAATTTAATGACTTCAGACTCTAAAATTTTAATTCTCGAAGCATCGTAGATTTCTTGAGCTTAAGAGTAAACAGTGATTTACGTGTGCCTAAACTGCATTAAAGAGAAAATCATGGGGTCACGATGCATAGATGCTACTACAGAAGAAAATATGATACATAATCTGGTACATAGATGCACGTGGAATCTGGTCCTACAGTGCCGCTGACTTGATTGATGTTCAAATGTTCCTTTGGACCAAAAGGAATTGCTTTGTGGCTTTTATGATGATCAATCTGAAGATGCTATAGTAAAGTTGATCAGGTGGTTATCATTCAAAAGCAATTAAATTCGAGGCCTCGAGGGTATTTGTTTCCCTATCAATCTCACATTTACAGGAAGAAAACTTATGCGTGGTAGCGCAACGGGCCAACGGCTTTTGCACAGCTCAATGGATGATCTTTCTTTGTTCTATAATACGGGGGTTTTTCAGGCATCAACGTCAAAATTTTACTTATCAAAACAACTACCGAAGCTTATTTCATCGAAAGATCGAGTCAAGTTCAAGTTATTGATAACTAGTTAACTACTTAGCTCTTTATGGATTGACACGCTGGTTTAAATGCAATCAATCAGCCACTTACAGCCCCCTTCGCATATATTTAGGAAATGCATATTCAATCCAGTTCTATGCACAAAACTGGGTTTCGATCATGAAGGCTGAACTGTTTATAGGAGATGATCATGGCTCAAATTTCTCTAATGTTTAAAGAAAAAAATGCATGTAATTCTCAATCATGAATTCAACTGGTCTTGTCAAGTAGGATTCCAAGCACCGACTTTAGTTTGTGGTCCCTTTATGTCGTCTACTCACAGTCACTCTAATCTCCCTCGTGATTGGAACATGCAGACGACCACACTGTGCCCTTGTGCAGCTAATCGTACGTCCTTGATTTCAAACCAAGCTTCAGTGACTATGGAGGATTGGAGGAAGCCGAGGCATATATACATCGTCCTTGAAACAGCAACCAGAACCAGGAAGCAAGCAAGCAAGCAATTAATTTGATCGATCACTTGCTGCCGAACCCTTAATGGACAGAGATATTCTGTCTGCAACTCTGCCGGTCCTGTCCATTGTCATCTTGCTCCATAACCACTCCATTATTTCCTTCCCTGCATGCCCTTGATTATTACTTAGCGGAATCTTTGTCCAATTTGTAGTTTTGTAATCAAGGAAATTTCAAAAGGCAGTCAAACAAGGGGTTTTAAAGTGAAGTTGACCGTAAACCCTAATCAAGATATATATGCACTATGTTCTAAAAGGAGCCAAAAATGAGTAGGAGATTATTGTTCTTTTGTACCACTTGAATTGGCTTGGTTTGAGAGAGTTTATCGGCCACTTTTGAGCAAATTGTACCACCCCACATTCATCATTTTGTTTTGGTTCTATTTCTGTTAAGAGTAGCCAAACATACCTTCTTCCTCTTTTCATTATCTGAACATGTACCACCCAGTCCCACACCCACTATCGTTTGTACCTAATTAATACAGAGGACTCAGTGCATGATATTTATATATCGATCAGTCTATTTTGTTCCAGTTCGACCATGTACTATGATTCCCTCGTAGGGTATAGAGCTGTTTCTTCATCATACATGCGTGCATGTATGAAATGCACCTTCGGTGAATCAATGCATGCCCTGCCTTGCATAGTTCAGATTTCAAAAGGACATGAAGCTTCTTCATGTTGGAGAGCATAACGGGTAATTTGCACTCATAATACATTAATATATACTGTTGGAAAGTAGAATATTGGAAAACCTAAGCCATACATAATAACATATAAGATCTCAAATTTTTCGCTTATTACCAAGTCGCGAAGTAATATCAAGATTTCTATATGAGCATAATACTCAATCTCAAAAAGTCTCGAGCCTGACTTACAAGCCACGTACAAAATGGGAGATTAATGTAGAGCCCTTGATCAATGTGTTACTGAAGTTCATTTTGAGTTAAATTAAGAAAGGATGTTACTACTGATAAATCAAGGAAATTGTTGCCCATTGTTGAAGATTAAGGGCTGCTCAGAGGAAGTTGATTGCCAATAATTTATAATGAGTCGACCCACTTTCTGTGAGTGGCCAACATGGCACAAATTCAGTTTCAAATGGTGCCATGCATGTATCAAAAGCTTAGGGTACCTCACATGCATGCAACTCTCTTTTCTTTCCTTTTGTAGTGCACACATGACTTTACAATTCTCTCATATTCCAACTAACCAAATAAAATTCTCCTCCCACATTCCTTGTAACACCCCAAAAAAGTGGAAATTAGAAGAAAAAACAAAATAAATGTCAAAGTGCCTCTCGTTTTCACTCGTTCAAATCAAGATGCTAACGAACCATATATAGTTAAAGGTGGAAATTAGAAGAAAAACAAAATAAATGTCAAAGTGCCTCTCGTTCTCACTCGTCCAAATCAAGATGCTAACAAACCATATATAGTTGGTCCTCTTTTTGTCAGTGCGGTGATCGAATTAGGATCTTTCCATGGATGAACAATTAATGCAAAGTTAAGACGTCGTTTGTTTCACAGATTTTAAGTTTGAAAAAGAAAAAGTGTTTACTTTCTTGTGTTTGGTAAATGCAAGGTTAGAAAAATAGTTCCCCTTACAAGGGAAAATAGGAAGGAAAATGAATCCTTCCATTCTCCCGATGAACCATTTTCCTACCTCATTTTCTAGCATTTATTACACTTTTCTAACATTTATTACATTATTTGTATGGCTAAAATAATTCTATAAAAAATAAATACCAATTTTCTTTAATTATATTATTGTTTATTGATCTCACTCTGTTACTAAACACATTAGTAGGAATCTTAATTTCTCTTTCTGATGAAAATATAAATGAACAATTTTCTTAAAAAATCCATTTCATAAACCAAACAAGGCTTAAGGGTGTGTTTGTTTGGCCATCAGAACTCAAGGTTGTCTGGTTCACACAACCCAAGGGTCCAACGCTAGTGCGTAAAACCCGCTACTTTCTCTCCATAATTTTGATTTAACAGGCATTAGCTTAAAAGAAATATCACAAAGATGGAAGAGCATCTACAATAAAGACAAATGGCATTAGATAAAGTGGAAATTAGTCAATTAGACCACACTAAAAACAATCTCAACAAAGATTTCCCCCTCTAAGAAAATGTTAAACCAAAAGTAAATCATCTTTCTGTAAAATTAAAGGGAGATAAAAACAACCTTACCTGGCCTCACAAGCCAAAAGCTTCAAAAGCACCATCATGAACTGACAGATTAAACAGTATATGGAGGCCCTCAACAATCCAGAATTTCCAGAGCGACTGGTGACTTCTACAACCATTCCATACAGGCCAAGCCATCTCCTTGTGCAATAGCGATGTTTGCTCATACAATAATTGAGGAAGACATTTTAACCATTTACAGACGTGCCGATAGTTTTTAACATTTTCCTTGCAGAATAATGTTGAATTATTCTTCTCCCTTTGGTCCCTCCTATATCTCATTCCAATGTTTCAATTGCTTTTTGAGCAGACAGCTGGTCCTGATTAAAGCCTGCAAAATTAGTAGCCCCAGAGATATCTCAATGATTTCCGAAAGCCAAAACAGCTGAACTAGAGCTTTATGTTTGATCCTTGTATGGACATGACTAAAGCAGTTGATTGCTTTGCCTGGTTGGCTGGCCCCCTTCACCCTCTTTCAGGGGACTAGAAGCAGGAAGATGCAATACAATTGCCAAATACTGTAGGACTTAGTATTGTACTCTCATGTATATGATTTATACTATTATAGCTTTCATCCTAGAATAGTTAGCAATGGGGATTGGGGACGCAAGTTACATGTTCCCCACCCTTTTGGTGGTTTAAGAAGAACTAACCAACGTGCTAAAGAATTAAAGAAATCAACAATACACTTTCACCTTAGATGACATCTTTGCAGCCATGAAGAATGGTCTTGAGGACTGAAATTAGTTATTAGTGTCAAATCGTTATACTAAATGGAAAATCAAAAGCATACGATATGTTTGGTCGGTACAATTTGATAAAATGAGAGATGAAACTTCCAAATTAATAATATCTTATTAGTAAAGTTATGATATCATGTTAGACAATCATTGAACCTCAAAAGCTTAAACTATTATAAAATGTGATATTCCTTTTAAAAAATAATCCAAGCAGAGTAAACTGCGGCATAACAAAGAATATTAACCATGTACATCCAATTAGACACCACCCCGATCTTGAGATTAAACAAAAACAAACAACAAAAAAATTTCATACTCCTGACCGGGAGCAGAGTACATATGGCAACAACAATATCATTTACAGTTCCGAAGTGGCTAAGTTGGAGTGGTTCATCTGCATCTTTTGGTCATCACTGTTCTGCACGGTCTGCACCCTAGCAATAGGGTAAAAAATTGATGAAGAATGTATGCACTTGAAGTAGTTTTATAACCAAGGAATATGAGGGGGAAGAATGGGGTTCTTCATGTCGATGTCCAGTATAATGGGCCTAGAGAAAATATGAACTTTCAACAGACCCTTTCGTTTTCTAGGCTCCCAAATTTTGAAGACAGATACGTAGTCCCTAGTCAATGTCAAAAGTTGAGAAGCTGCCCAAGCCATTTCGTTGTAGTTTCACATAATCAATCGTGTAGATAGAACCACCTATTGTTTCATCTCGCTCTATACTACTGTTGGTCAAAAGTTAGGCAGCATGATGTTCGTCAACGATAGCAGACCACACAAACTCGATGATATTCACAAACTCCTCTCAGATAAAATTGCAACCAAGCTCTATTTGACCGTCAATACCACACACAATTCAGTAGAATATATCATAGATCATATATGCCCAGAAAGCCTCAAACAACCAAATATCTGTTCTTAAGTTCAAAAATTTTAACATCCACGCAGATACAACAGAGAAAAAGGCATAGTTAGTTCATGGTCAAAGAAGTTCAAAGGGCAGGGAACCCTAGCAACCACATTCTGACCCATCCATATCCAATCAATAATTAACATCCACCCAAACCCTTGAAGATAAACCCTTTTCCATGAACATAGATAAGCCACATAACCCATAAACATGAGTTCTATGATTCATAGGCAAGGATGGTAAAACAGAACCAAGATTAACATAATCATAAATGTATTGACTGAAGATACAAAGATCTTCTTTTCGGTCTTGAATACAAAAGTCCATGGATGAGAAGATAAGCCACATACCCATAAACATGAGTTCTATGATTCATAGCCAAGGATGGTGAAACAGAACCAAGATTAACATAACCATGAATGTATTTAACTGAAGATACAAAGATCTTTTTGGTCTTGAATACAAAGGTCCATGGATGAGAAGATAAGCCACATACCCATAACCATGAGTTCTATGATTCATAGCCAAGGATAGTGAAACAGAACCAAGATTAACATAACCATGAATGTATTTAACTGAAGATACAAAGATCTTCTTTTTGGTCTTGAATACAAAGGTCCATGGATGAGAAGATAAGCCACATACCCATAAACATGAGTTCTATGATTCATAGCCAAGGATAGTAAAACAGAACCAAGACATAACCATGAATGTATTTAACTGAAGATACAAAGATCTTCTTTCCGGTCTTGAATACAAAGGTCCATGGATGAGAAGATAATACAACTCATCCAGAATAGAAAGACTTCAGCAAAAAGAACATATAACTGAAAACTTCTACACATACTACCATTACCAATATCCGACCATGCCTGACAGGTAATTATTTATACTGAAACAGTAAATGTCAACCAATTATAAGTTAACGACTCTCAAGAGGATTCGTAGTCCTCATCTTCCTCTTTCCAGCAGCCTTTAAGAGTTGATCTTGGAGAACCACAGGCCTCAGTCTTGAGGAACCTGTAATGAACAATGGAACCACCCAATCCAAGCTCCTCGTGGCTGCTCTCTTCGCGACAGTATCCCTTCAAATCCAATGAACAAATTTGCTGGAGTGACTTGACTGCAACATCAGCATGCACAGCAATGGAGAACTCACTCGGTTTGAAACAAGCCAAAACCCTCTCAGCCAACTGGTTAAGATTGAACTCCTTGAAGTCATATCCTGCGGATTCAAAACTGGCATAGCTAAAACCATCTTCTGGTGTAACATGAATGGTTGAAATCGCCGCTCCTTCAATAGCATTCATTGAATAACCACAGGGGTCAAACTCGAAATCACAAATATCAGAATCTGGTAGGATCTTTCGGATGCCAGAATCATTAGTCATTCCAGCTGCTGAGCTCGACTCAGATTGGTAGAAAACAGAAGCCTTTTGCCTGTCCAGACCAGTCATGCACATTTCTAGGGTGTATACAGGATCAACCAAGCTAGCTGGTTCAGCAGAAGCAGAATACACATGCCATTTCTGAGGTCCGTCAGACCCACCCATCATATAAGCTCTGCTGCCATCCCCGAGCTTCCCAAAATATGCGTCAAGAGTAGAAACTTCTTCAGAGAAGTTTCGATGAGGGAATGATTGTGCTCCTGGGAAAATGAAGCTCCCACGAGTATACCTCACAGATCTCACGGTAAGATCAATGCTTTCAGCTAACTTCAGGATGGGTGGGATTGCTAGGAGCAACTTAGTCGTCCCACAAGTTTTGATGATGATCTTGTAGGAGTAAACAAAGAGGCTTGACTCCGAAAGAACATATGAGTCGACTTCATCGTTCGACAGTGATGAGACAATAGTGCACTCAGCTTGTCCAAGAAACTCATCCAGCTGAGATTTGGACAGGGATCGAAGACCCCTTCCTTCGGGATCACGAAAGATACTTGGTTCAAAAAATGCAATTTCCAGCCTCTTTTCGTATCCTTCAAATCCAATTGCAGAACCCGCCATCGACATTGTGGCTAAAAGGAATGACTATTGTCCCACGAAGACCACAGATGCAAACAGAACACAGTTGAGAAGAGATTGTAGTCGCAAAGAGAGGAGAGGAAGATGCAGGTTAAAGCAAACATAAACAAAAACCAACTAAAGCTATCAAATGACCACGTCAGGCGGTCAGGTTGCCAATTGGGGGGATATCAGGATGGCTTGCGAGCGCACTGCACAAAATGAAAGAAAAAAACACTTAGCTCATTTGTATGTACAATGATCTCATACAACATTTGACACAGCTAAAATGGATTCACAAAATCGATAACAAACAAAATTAAAGTTAGCACTAATCCAAAACTTACGTTGGAGTACGCAGCAGATCTGAACTTCTTGATTCCACCGTTGGGTCGAACGTCTTCAATGCTGTATCCGAGAGGTGCTTCGTAGAATAAGGATTTACCACTGCTAGACTTTTTACCACCTTTGGACTCCATTAGAACATTCAGTCGTACCTGAGATCATACACAATAACGCAATTATCAGAAACCGCGCACAAATTCAAAGACCCTGTAAAGCATTTTAGATAAACAATACATACAACCTAAAAGACTCGATCTTTATGGTTCAGAATCAAATTTTAACCCCCTAATTTCAATTGTTGATTCAATCCAAAACCAGACTCGATCTTTCAACAAATTTATTTATACGAAACAGTAAATTGAATCCGATCCCCAAAACTCCATAAATCCTAACAAGATCAACATAACATATCATCCTCACCCTAATATACACAATTAAACAATAAAGATCATATCAATTTAGGGGAAAGAACAAAAATTGGTACTCACTGGTATGAAATTTGGTTAAGACGGCCAGAAAACAACCTCCGGAGAAACTCTGGGATTGGAAATTTGACGCCAAATCAAAGAGAGCAACTTGGAGAAGAAGAGGATTTCAAAATTCGCAAGCCCTAGAAATTTGTTTCGATCGCAAACAAGAGGAGGAGGCTGTATTTAGGTTTTTGTTGAAAATGAGAGAGAGCGAGGAGGGTTATTTATCGAGGATGCGCGGAAGGGTGGAGGGTGTGTTTTTCCAATTTTACCCCTGATAGGGTGGAGATAATGGCCATGGGTCTGCCACGTTGGTTCGGGGAAACAGCTGAGCCTGTTGTCCAGAAAAAAGTAGAAAGTAGCTGGGACTTTAAAACTGAATGAGAGGCCCTCCTTCCTCCTCTCAGTATCTCTTTTTCCTAATTTTAAGTCTTTCCGTTAGAATTGATTCCCTTATATATATATATATATATATATATATATATATAGAGAGAATTATCAGAATTTATAACTTGAGACTATTTTTAGAAATACGAAGAAACATTAAAACAATTATTTAAGTTTCTTTAACAATAATGACTCTTTAATTTAAAAATTAAATTAGAATTCTAAAATATTTATGTCCAGATTTCGATTTCAATTTTGGTATTGCAAATTTACTAAAGATTTGAAGAAGATATCAAATATTGATTGAAATGTTGATAAATCTAGTATAGTGAGCTGATTGTTTATTAGTAACTTGTTATTAAACCCACATGCAAGAGTAAAAAAGTAGGGCAGGCCTAGCATCAATTTCATCAGAATATGGAGTAATATCGAATAGATTTAAATTTTCATAAGTGAAAATCAAATTTATTTTCTTAGCTCATCGAATGTATAGCCAAATATGAAATTATTAAAATTTGAATTCGATTGTCTAAAAGAAGAAAAGAAATTTGAATTATAGAATAGACAGAAGTACAATAATAATGGACAGAATCAGATTCGTTTTGGGAGGCTGGAGATTTAGATTTAGAGTAGGGCAGACACTTTTTTATGATAGGATTGGTTTCTGTGGTCCGTGTTGTCTCGAACGGCGGACCCCAACCAGCCACATGTTCTGCCACGTGTGCTACCTGTGTGGCTGTAAATTTCCTTTTCTAGAATGCTCTCTCATTAATTAATTAGTACTTTTGACTTGCCAACCACACGCCCCCCGTTCTTGTGGTGCGCGTGTTGTTCAACCGCTTTCCCTGTTTTGCTTCAATCATTACTCGAGGAAACCGAAGCCAGGTAGGTTAAAAGTTCATCCTCATGACTCAACGGTCACCACCAAGATGCGTTTTCTTTTAATCATCTTGGGGTTAATTAGAATAATATTAGATAGCTCTTTATCACCAATAAATGGGACTTGATCTAAGTACTTGATCATAGTTCTAATCGGGGCTTAGACCCGTCAATAACGTTTTATGACGCGTTTATTTATTTAAAATAAAAATAAATTAATTTAAATCTCATTCAAGCATCTATTTTTTGATATTTTATAGATCTAGAGATTTTCAGAGCCTGTCTTTAAGTCATTACATATTGCGGTCCTAGATAAACCTAACCCACCAAGATATACACCACATTTTGCCTATCATCAACGTGTGAATGATTCAATGCTAAGCTAAAAAACCAAAGAACTATTCTAGAAATGGAATAAGACGAAATTTCCAAACAAATGGATTCCTTTCTCAGATATGTGAAAAGATTATATGCAGATGCCAAGCACCAATCTCAAGTAAACTTGGCATAGATTCCGGAAGATAATGTAAAGAATATATACAACCAAATAATTTTCTTTTTTCCAAAAGCAAACGATAAAAATTAAGCCAAGAAGATTTGATTACATTATCTTATTTGCCATATGTTGACCTTGAGGATTGAGACGAGCCATCCTTAGTCTGGTTGGTGGAAACTGGCCGGCAATGCATGTAGTTCGAACACTATTGGTATTAGGGTTTATGGGTTTCATCAGCATAATCACTTGGGTATTTAACAAGTGTTTTTTGGAAGTACAATAATGTAGTATTTGAATGCCCTTATATGATAGTGCTTAATTAGCTTCTTTTGTTTATAGTTAAACACTTAAACCAAGTCTGAAAGGACCAATTGGAGGGAGGAGGAGTGGAGTGGAAGTTGCCTTTAAGAGTTCTTAATACGAAGGTGTTTATATGATGGCTTTCTGGATTTTATATTGTTATATATAATGCATGTAATGCTCCCTCAATTGTTCCGATGGCTGAAACCGTATGAATACGCATTTGTTTATAGCAGATTAAGCTAACTACGAAAAATGGTTGTATTTAAATATAAGACTTTTAGTTTAGAAGATTCATTGTTAATTTGTTCGGCCACTTCCAATGCTTAAATATGTTCAATAACAATATTATTTGCTCGCTTCTCTGATTTAATTTATCACAGTTAAGTAGACTTAATTAAGAACGTTAACCCTAACTTATTTTGATTTACAATGAAAAAACAAATAGTAAGGTATAGAAATAACTCAATTCCAGAGAAGTGCATCCCTCGGGTGGTTCTCTTATAATGGTTAAAAAACAAAGAATTTTTTAGTGGAATAACCTCCTGGTCGCCCGGGCCGAGGAAGACTTGGGAAACTTTTGCAAATGATCAATGTGGGTGATATTGAAATGAAAAGAGCGAGCACAGTATAGTATAATAGATATATAATTGACTTCAAAAAATATAAAATTTAAATAGTGGAAGCTAAATCAAGAAGATAATAATCAGTAATCCAGGATCAAGTATAAAATATGAAATGATAAGATCTGCATGCATGTTCGTGAGCTGTTAAGCACTTGGCAGCACTTTTACGGGCCTTATCTCCTTAATTAGACCTAGATTTTTCATTTTCTCTGTCTCTCTATCTTTAGACTTCAAATGAGGCAATGTCGTAATGATCCAAGAAAAGTATAGTCTTAATCTCTTAAAAAATTTGTCGGACTTTAGGTAACGTTAAAGATTTACAATCATCATCGTATCCTTATCTTCTTTTCCCTTCAGTAGTGCGATGGCAAAGGCAAGGTCCGACAACACTGCAATAATGGCTTTCCTAGAGACGTCAAGGTCCCAAACCCTAACCATAAGGAATACGTGCACCTATGTGTGGAAGATCATGGTGCAAGTCTACTACTGTAAGGAGATGGTCAACTTTGACGCTAGTTTCATATGTATGGAGAAGATCATTGTGGCCACAACTGTCGTCAAGAGCGGCTAAGGAGTGACTTTCGCGCAGAGCACGGCCTAGAAGTCATTGGTGTTTTTGGCCCAGTAGAATGTGGAGGGATCGATGCCATTATGTGAAACACACTGCCGGGATGCTCGTCAGGCAGTATAGATCTTTTGGCCAACGATCAACTTATATAACTCTCTTATCAAATTTTTTTTATAAAAAAAAAAACATTTTAACTACTTTTGATCAATCCGATTATCCTCAAGGTATTATTTTTCAAAATTTAAAGTAAAACAGCATTTAAGCACTTTAAGAATAGGCATTCTTCTGCACGCATTTTTTTTCAAAAAAAAAATTTTCGGGTATAAGGAGAAAAACCTCCATGAAGGACGCATAGAAAAACCCACATTCCAACAATTAAGGGATCAAATTTAAGTTACACGTATAAATACCATGACCAAACTCTCTAGTAAGAGACATTGCGCAGGAAAGGCATCCACAATATATGAACTTAGCATCTTGAAGGCAGGGATGGCAAATAGAAGCTCATCGGTATGATCAATACCGCTTCCCTTCTCCCTCTCATCCTCCTCATGGCGAGTAAAGGAAATTGAGGATTGATGGTGAGATTTGGGTGTCATGTGTACACATTTGTCATCTCTACCGGCATGATATGAGAGTCTATGAGCCTATCTATCTTCTCTACATGTTGCTGTTCGATCTAGTATTCTGTGGGCCTGCTCTGGGCCTCCCTCGATTGCAGATTTCTTTTGGACCTGATCTTTTTGCTCCGTCGTTGTTTCTTCCTCTTGTCGGCTGCTGTGAGATCTTGTTGTCTATGGGCTTGGCCTGGTGTCTTAGCTAGGATGGGAGCCGAAGAGGCTAATTAAGCTCGACCAAGAAGTCGAATTAGACCCTTAATCCCATTTATAAAGAAAAAGAGGAGTATATTTAAGAGTAAAATCTCACCGTAATTAGGTAGTACCCCTTCAACATGCCAAATGAGACAACCCCGAGTTGGTCGAGAATAATAACTGGAACAATTCTGCATGTTCAGCTGGACTTAATAATAACTGGAACAATTCTGCATGTTCAGCTGGACTTATTCTTCGAGACTTTAATGCAAACTATAATTGTACGTGGATAATAGTCTACAATCTCGATCTTTATCGACAGATGCATGTCTTGGAATTTAATACAAAGTCAACCAAGCACAACCTGGATAAGATCGATGATCAGGCAGCTGCAGATCACAATTGAAATTCTATATATTCCTTAATGCAGGTTGGTCTACAAAAGCGAGCTAGTTTCGGCAAATTAGAGCTAGCTAAGCTATGATCGATTGTGTGTTAGCTACCTTCACAAGGCCGGACTAGTACTTGGTTGAGTCGTTTGATGGTAATTTACAATGGACAAATTAACCGAGTATTAGTCGTTGTGGTACTAACACTTTCAATCAAAAGATTGAATGACAATTGTTGTCATATTAAATTTGACATGTTATGATCTAACTAACATGAGCATATGCTTTTATCTAATAGTATAATTCAATACTAAGATTAAAATTAATGAGTCGACCTACACATACGTAGACTTGTGCTTATTAGTTCGTGCATGAGAAATGTATGAAATGAAGTTGCATCCCTGTTTCTTGCATCCATAATTGACTAAACAAACAAACACACACACACACACATGTGTATAAGGGGCTCTTTCACTAAGAGATTTCTGTTTTTTTTGTCTTTTATAGGGATAGACATTAGATAAATTTTTCGATTATATTTAGGCATTTCAACCGTTCATTTTTTAGGTCCTAATGTGTAGATCACTTCTCCCAATTTTCAGCCAAATCGGTGATTGTTAAGACATCTAAAACTACAATTTACACGAACGGAGCGAATCTGTCGAACCGGAACCGTTCGTGTTTATAATGGTAAATTACAGTTTTGGATACCTTAACGATCATCAAATTGACTGAAAATTTGCATAAGTGATCTATACATTAGGACCTAAAAACTGAATGGTTAAGATGTGAAAATATAATCGAAAAGTTGGTCTAATGCCCTATCCCTGGAAAAGACAAAAAAAAAAAAAAAAAGATCTCTCACTAGAAGGGCCATATGTATATATGTGTGTGTGTGTGTGTGTGTGTGTGACTTTTCTCAGGTAAGGACGACCTTACCTAAGGTTTAGGTACAGATTTGGTGTTTTCACTTACTTTCAGATCACATTTTCACATCTTAATCATTCAGTTTTTAGGTCTTAATGTATAGATTATCTCTGCAATATTGCAGTCAAATTGGTGATCGTTAAGGCGTCCAAAACTGCAATTTACACGAGCGAACCGAATATGTCGAACCGGAACCGTTCGTGTACATTGTTGTAAATTGCAGTTTTGGACGCCTTAACGATCACCAATTTGGTTGAAATTTTTCAAAGGTGATCTATACATTATGACCACCAAACTGAACGGTTAAGATGTGAAAATGTGATCGGAAAGTGGGTGAAAACCAGAAATCCGTACCTAAGGCTAGGTAAGGACGCCCTTAGCGTAGCCGGACTCTGTGTGTGTGTGTGTGTGTGTGTGTGTGTGTGTGTGTGTGTGTGTGTGTGTGTGTGTGTGTGTGTGTGTGTGTGTGTGTGTGTGTGTGTGTGTGTGTGTGTGTGTGTGTGTGTGTGTGTGTGTGTGTGTGTGTGTTGTAGCCATCCCACCAAACAAAGAGACCCTGTCCCTCTACCTCTATTTAGTTTTTATTAGTTATACCGGAACACATTCACTATAGAAATACTAAAACTCAATGAACAATCACATTTCTATAATCTTCTACGTCCACACTTTGCTTCTAATGGCTCGCAAACTCAAGTTTGGATGCATTTTATTCCACCACAGTTCTCCATAACTGACAGGACTCGCCCCGAATTTCACCCTGAAATCCGAGGTGGCCCTGTGGGGCCCACCTTAGGAATAACTCTACCAAAAATTCAGCAGAGTCACCCCTAAAAATGGACTACCCAAAACCTGTAGAAATACATTCACACCTCTGAAACACCATCCTTATTCTTCTGGAGCCGCCCTGCTCCCCCAAATCACAACAACTCCACAATTTACAACTAAAATACGAATCATACAACATTTGTCCCACAGGTTATCAAAGCAATCTAAAAGAGAAAGAGAAAATAAAATACAGGTAGCTTCCACAGTTAACCTACAATGAAGACAACAGCAGCAGATGCTATGCCTCGAATCCTACTATGTCAAACCAGCTACTCTGCAGACTGGGCATTTGAAAACGAATGGCCCAGGGGAAAAGTATATAAAAACGTTAGCTGAGTGAACAAAAATAAGTAATTGTAAGGAGAAAATAAATTTATATTTTCCCGCACATATCTCTTTTAAAACCCGATGCATGCAACAATTTAAAGAAACATAATAACTTTAGTTCAGCTCAAGAAAACCAACTAGCCCCGCTAGTCACAACCGAGCAAAAAGGAAAGAACTCCGATACTCAAGAAAATAAGACCAGCCCCGCTGGTTAGGGAAATCGGACTAGCCCCTCTAGTCAAACGAATAAATAAATAAATAAATAATTAGTATGGGGAAAACGTCATCACCATACGATAAAAAGGGAGCCGTTAAGGCTCTGGTCGGAGTGTCCTACACTCTGGAGCATCCCATGCTTTGCTCTACTCACCCACCAACACATAGTAAGCAGGGAGGAGTACTAATAGGAGAGCTAGCAGTAAAATATATCGACCCAGGTATGGTGGGTAAAAACCATACGAAAATCGAAAATCAGTAAGACTTCCCCGAAGTCTCACAAGAAAGAAATATAGTCCAACGACGTGACCCCCCACGCCAACATAAACTCGAAATCATAAACCAATATACGAAAATAAAATAAGTGCATAATCTGAAAGAAATCTTCCATTTCCGAAGATTCCTCGGAAAACTCAAATCTACTAATAAATAATAATACTTTCATTTCCGGAAATAATCTCGGAAAACAAATCGTCGAAGATTATTTCAGATAACAAATTTAAAATGGAGCATAACAAATTCCAATCCGAAATTCGAACGATAAATAATTCCACAATTAAAAATCGGGTAATATGCTCATTAAATAAAAGATAATTTAAATAATTTAGTAACTTAGAAAATTTAATTGCATGCATGAATTAAAATCAAACGTCCACTCACAGTATACGGCTAACGTGGTATCCAAGCGTAAGGATCCTCGTCAAGTGATAAGTCGGTATCTCGTCCTGTACACAATTACTCGTAAACTAACAATTACCAGATGGGAAGAAAATAATGTTACGATAAACAATAATTAAATCCTAAACTCATAACCTCAACTCCTCCAATTCTCTTCCACATCGAACCAAACTTCACCAACACTGCCCAATCGTCAAATTCAGACTTTACAACAATTATGGAGGAAATCCGACAATCGGATTCACGATTAACATTAATCGAAATCTAAATCTTTAGAAATTTATAACCGATTCAAAACTCCACCAATCCTCACCAAAATTCATATACAAGTTCTAGGATAATTATAGGATTTAACTAGCCAGAAATTGGAATTAAAAAGCTAGCCTGGCCACCGCCATCGCCGCTCACAGTGGCGGCGCCGCCACCAATGCCACCAGCTCCAATGGCCACCAAATTTTGGCAGCAGCACCTTCTCAACACACCCAATAATTTTCTCAACTATGACCAAGTCAGAAAATGAGTAGAAGTACCTCAACAATTAAGAAGAAGTTTGAACCCGAACTGTGAATAGTAACCCAAAATTTCAAATCTTCAATTCCTCCTCTACACTGCAAATCGTGGCTCAAGGCTTGGGGGGAAATGATTCTTGACAAAAACCGAACCTTCGACGCTGGTTTGGTGGCTGGAGATGGCTGAAATCGCCGGAAATCGACGAAACTTCCGGATTGCTACAGTGAACTTCACAGCTCAAATCCAAGCTCCTCGAGCCGAGCCACCGCAAAACACCACCAAAGGCGCCTAGAGGGAGCGAAGACGAGTCCAAAGATGTTGGCTTTATGCTACCAGGTGGCCGGAGGAGGGGGGAAGCCGGAGTTGCAGAGAACGCCGAAAGGGAGAGGAAAAACGCGGGAGGGAGGAGAGAGGAAGAGAAAAGAAAAAGTTACCCGGCCACAGTAAACAATTCAAATTTATAACTTTCGCATACGAACTCCAATTTTTACGACCACATATGCACGCGCTCGATTTAACGTCCTCTACAACTTTTATGAAGAACATTTTCTCAAATTTTGACTCGAACAAAAAGTCAACTTTCAGGGCCACTAAAAGTATCGAAACAAAGTAAAAATGAAATTAGTTATCGTTTACCGTCCAAATGACTAGTAAACGGATAAATTTAGGTTCGGGACGTTACAATAACAAGTTACCCACTGATGACCAACTTCAACGACGGGGCATCTCATTGATATCGGTATGTCAGCTTTGCTCTTTTTGCACTATTGAGAATTCAACTCATTTATTTGTTTCTTGTTCCTTCGCTTAGCATGTTTGGCAATGGTTGTCATGCTGTTTTGGTACTTCTTTACCAACTCATGACTTAATTGGTGATTTATGGATTACAATTGTTGGTAAACTGTTTTCTCCTCAACTAAAAAATTTATGGCTTGTGGGTTGTCTATTTGTTTTCATGGCTAATTGGAAAACACATAATAAACTTTGTTTTAATAATAAGATGCCTTCTCTTATGCGTGTTTTTCGCTCTATTAAATCTTGGTTGTGGTTTGCTGCTACTCATTTGCCTGGTTATTCCCGAGGTGTGTTGGACTCTTAGTTGCTAGTAAGCTTGGGAATCCAACCAGTTTCTCGCAAATCAGTTGCTCCGCGGTTTGTTCTTTGGCATCCCCCTATTTTTTCGTGGATTAAACTTAACACTGATGGGTTAGCTAAAGGTAATCCTGACCCTGCAGCTTGTGGTGGTGTTTTTCGGGTTGCGAATGGTCAATATTGTGGAGGTTATTGTCAAGGTTTGGGTCATGAGCACTGAGCTTTCTCTGCAGAGTCAATGGGAGTTATAATTGGTATTGAGGTTGCTTTTTGAATGGGTTGTCATTGTATTTGGTTGGAGAGTGATTCGACGAGTGTTCTTGCATGCATTATCTCTACTTCATTTGCACCTCATTGAACACTGCGCATTGCTTGGTTGAATTGTTTATCTCGCATTCAGTCAATGACATTTCACTGCTCTCATGTTCTTCACGAAGACAATTTTGTGGCAGATAGGTTAACAAATTTGGGTTTGACTTCTTCATCTCTGATTTGGCATGCCACTCACCTCCACCCAATATCTTTCCATATTTGAGAATGGATGACTAGGGGTTCCCTTATTCTCGTGCTTCTTCTTGATGTTGATTTGGGCTTCGTGGAGTTTATTTCTTTCTTTTTATCTGTTCCAAAGACGGAAATTTTATTTTTTTTCCATCTTTTATTTATTTCTCATGTCTGTACTTTAAGGGTTTGGCTTTTGTCCTCCCTTCTCTATTTTGTATTTTGTTTTATTATTAATAAAATAAATAAATAAGGGGACGAGCGGTGGGCTCTCAGAATGTGGTAGACCCTTCACCTTTGGGTTTGAGGGTGGGACTTGCTCACTAAATCATATACTTTCCTCCGATGAGCTAATATTACCTCATTTCTCATTTAGTTATTATTTAAAAAAAAAAATCTATATCATTCATGTGACAACATAAGTGATCCACTGGGTTAATGAAACAGAATTGTCGACAGATGTACGTAGGACAGGTGGGTTCATTATAGGGGGCCGACTGAATTAAAGGTTGTCGCTCCCATTTGATAATTAATAGTATTCATTTTGTATGCATTATTGTATGTGAAATTATCAATACTGGTCCAATATGTACGTCTATTGGTGTGAAATAACTATACAGTGCTTTAGTTTCGATTAATGATTTGATTAAAAGTTAAAATTTCAAGACATATATACCTTGCAGCTCATAAAGACAAGTAGTGTTTTTGAAAGAAGGAAATAACATTAAATACTAAAATCCTAGGACAACCAGAGTTTACACGATCAACATCAAGGCTCTAGAAGCACCGGTCGGAAGACTTCCAGACCAGGTAGCTTCAAGGGTACTAGTGTGTCCTAGATTTACAACTGCGTCCGCTACAAAATTTGCCTCTCTAAACACATGTTTAAAAGAAATAGAATCAAAGAAAGAGGCAATCTTCTTAATATCTCTAACAAGAGTGATCAGTCTCCAAGGCGGGTTAATGTTTCCAGTGACTGCATCAATTACACGTTTAGAATCCTCTTCCACCTCGATCTGTCTGTACCCTTATCTCAAGCACAGGTTAAGCTGTTGCGCAAGGCAAAGGCCTCTGCTACCGGAACCATGGTCTTCCCCAAATTTCGAGCTGCCGCTATCAAGGGCCTTCCATCAGTATCTCTTAACACAAAGCCCACCGCAGCAGAATCTGGGCATACAGATCCGTCAAAGTTTATTTTAATGAAGTCTCTTGAAGGAGGCTGCCAATGTATTAAGTTTGGTTGGTGGCTTGGCAGCACCCTTCGAACTGTGGCCAGGTGGGTTGAGCTGCTAAGCACAGTAGCAGCAGCAGCTATAGAGACTGTTCTCGGGTTAGGAGCTGTGTTCCTGAAGATAGCATTATTCCTCGCTTTCCAAATGTGCCAACAAATAGTTATAACCTTGCAAAATAATCACTATCACAGTGCTGCATCAAAAAGAGTTCCTTAAAAACCTTAAGGTAACCCTCTTCCCAGTTTCCTGGGGTATCAACATTTGCCAGCTTTCAAACTTCTGAAGTAAATTTGCAGTAACCAAACAAGTGGTTCGCTGTTTCATTATCTTCATGGCACAAAGGACAAGTATTATCATCTAAAATTCCAAACTTTGAAAGTCTGTCTCTAGTTTTTAGCATGCCACGGATAAGCAGCCAGCCAAACAATTTAATTTTTGGTTGAATGTTTAGTTTCATAAAGACAAGTAGTTGGGAAATGATACGAAAACGCAGTTAAGCCGTTTATAAATAACTGCCAAAGCTAGTACTCGATCACAACACCCAGCAGCTTAAAAATCTCTCAGCCATGAACCCTCCTCCTTTTGCTTCATTCTACTTGCTCCTGTCTTGTTTACTGATCATCCTAGTATCAACCTCGACATCCAAACCAGTATTAGCTTTCTCCATTGCTAGCCTCAGGAAATACCATCAGCTCGAGCTCCCTTATAACGTAGTCGGCCCCGAAAGCGTTGCGTTCGACTGCCGTGGAGAAGGACCTTATGTTGGTGTTTCAGATGGTAGAATTCTCAAATGGGAGGAACCTCACAATGGCTGGAGAGAGTTTGGCTACACTTCCCCGAATAGGTAAGCTAGCTAACTGGATCTCAGTTTAATTAACAGATATTACCATTGCTTAGTATTACTTGGATTCTGCTGTCTTTAAGCTATTCATGCACTCCATTAAAAGAACGGATCTTGATCTTTTGTTGATTTAATCAGGCAGAGGAAATTATGCGATGGCTCAACTAACAAGATAAATGAACCGATATGCGGAAGGCCACTGGGTCTAAAGTTTAACCCTACAACATGTGAACTGTATATAGCAGACGCCTATTTTGGACTCTTGAAGACGGGACCACATGGTGGCCGTCCTCATCAACTCGCAACTTCTGCAGAAGGAGTCCCTTTCCATTTCTTAAATGCTTTGGACATCGATGACGAATCTGGAATGGTTTATTTTACGGACACTAGCATTAATTTCCAAAGAAGGTATTTTGTGTGTGTGTGTGTGTACACATAATTAACTCTTTGTTTCTTTTACTCTTTTTGCTTATTGCAAAGCAGCTGGGATAGACGTTGATCCAGCTAGCGCTTATACTTATAGCTCAAGTCAAATTAGATAGTCGAAGGAATCTAAGCAATCGGTAACTTCAAAGTTAATTAGTAAGAGTCTAGCTTGAATTTTGGGTTGATCGATTGGAAGATCTGGGCAGCGCTCTACTCAATAACTGTGAACTTGGATGTATAAATATTACACAAAAACACGGTACGTTACTTCCATATGTACGTAAATGAAATTGTTGGTTTCCAGTGTCCAGGTAAGCAGGTAGGCAGAGACATTGACTATGAAAGTTTGTAATACAAGCATTAAAGCATGGATTTGTATACACGTAGGTTGATCGGCTTCATACAATAGTTGACTAGTTTTATGCAACAATAAATCAGTGTAGTGGATACGTTGGCTTACCGTTTACCATTATACAGAGTTTGTTTATCAGTAATGAAGTTGGTTTTTATTTATAGTAAAAATATTTTATCTTTCTTAAAATTTTCTTCTTTTCTTTCATCAATGGCAAAGTGTTTGGATATTGTCCATCATCTCCGGTGACAGAACTGGAAGGTTAATGCAATACGACCCTAGTACAAAGAAGGTGACTGTGTTGCTCAAGGGATTGGCATTTCCAAATGGTGTGGCTCTAACTAAGGACAAATCTTTCCTCCTCCTAGCCGAAACTGGCACGCTGAAAATCCTCAGGTTATGGCTTCGAGGACCCAAATCTAATGCCTTGGAAATTTTTGCTCAACTAGTCGGGTTCCCAGATAACATCAAGAGAAACAACAATGGAGAATTCTGGGTTGCGATCAACAATGGAAGAGGAAGATCAATATCTCGGACTCTGCTAGGAGATCCTGTAGGAGCAAAGTTTGATGAAGAAGGAAACGTTTTGGAGGTGTTAGATGGAAAGGATAGTACGGCAGCGTTGCTTCAGTCTGTTAGTGAAATTGAAGAACACAACGGAAAGTTGTGGATAGGATCGGTGGAAAATTCATATGTTGGTGTTGGCTTGTTTTAGCTAGAATTCATATGTTGATATAAATCTGAGTTTCGTTGCTTGCATGTTGATTACTACATTGATCTACATGTACAGTCAAGCAAGCAGTAGGAATGACAGACATCTCCAACAAAGAGGCTATATGCTATTTTCCTGATAATTTATGTAATGTGGCCACTTGATTTGCTCATGGCTTTGGAATTTTTTACTGTTTTGCTTATGGCCACTTGATAATTTACACACACACACACAAGTGAGGTCTTTTGTACACCAGATTAAAAGAATTTTCAGAGTACAATAATTGAGTGTATTGACGAAGGGAGATTTAAAATATTTTACTTTGTGTACATGAGTTTACAATTTTACACAGTCTTGTAAGCTTTGAAAATAATTGAGCTTCACTGTACCTACTAGAGAAATTCTACAATATATTAACGTATGATATACATACAATTATCTTAAAGTGGTTAAATAAGTCCTCAAAATAGTAATATTAGTTCTCAAAGTAGTAGCATGTGATCCCATTTTTCCTTATTTGCTGGGCCACTGATTTAGGATGCAAGCACATAAAGATCTATGTATATGTTGTATTGGACTTGGGATCAAATTAAATCTCTATTCTATTCATAAAAAAATAAATAAAAAAAAGATCTAGCCCTCACGACCATGGGCCTTTATTTTTCTTTTTGTAAATAACATTGGGGTTTTTCTTATATCTTACAAATGAGCTAGATTGACTTATAAGATATCATTTTCTCAAAATTACATTGACGTCTAGAGTTGGTTCCTAATCGATCGTCAGCAATTAGGGTAACGTCTTTGTTAGGGTTTTTTTTTTTTTTTTTTTTTATGAAGGTCTTTGTTAGGTTGTTAGTCTTCTTAGTTATAGCTTGTTTTCTGATACTGTAGTTATCAAGTCACTTTTCTTTTAGGTCATGAAATCGAAGAAGTCATACGCACGTCTCTACATTAGCTCGTTTGTAGATTAGATGCTGAGCTGGCCTGTAATATTTATCTTCTACATTTCTATATATAACTTGTGCAGCTCCAAAATCGTACGTAATTATTATTCAGATCAGATTTGAGAGACCACATTCTGTTTCTCCCAAGAAAATCTTCATAGCTAGCCATGAAGCCACATTTTCTTTCACTCTTGTTCTTCTTTTCGTTAATACTAGCATCATCCACATCAGCATCAGCTTTCTCTGTTGTCAACCTCACAAATTACCATCAGATCGAGCTCCCAAAAAGCGTAGTTGGTCCGGAAAGCGTTGCGTTCGACTGCCGTGGGAAAGGACCTTATGTTGGAGTTTCAGATGGAAGAATTCTCAAATGGCAAGGGCCTTGCCGGGGCTGGACGGAGTTTGCCTTTACCTCCCCAACCAGGCAAGCTATCTTTATGACTTTTTTAAAAAATAATAATAATAATAAATGAATAAAATATATATATATATATATATATATATATATATATATATTAACACCAGATTCTTTGCAATATTCTTTTCACTTATTCACAAGATGACTTTTGCATATATGACTACTTTATATAAGCACTAGGGGTTTATATATGAAAGTCCACTACTAGTTGGTCGGTTGCAAATATTAGCGTTGAGATAGAAATTGAGATTAACTTATATCAAAAAGTGTCTTAACTATCAAGTTAAATTCTAAAATCCACAACCAAGTGCTTAAATGATGTTTGAGAGCATGAAAATAAAAATAAATGACATGTCAAGCTCTACATTTCAAATTTGGTTTAGGAAAAACTGAATGACTGACATTAATTAGTTTGTATTATCAATCAGGCCAAGGAAAATATGTGATGGTTCAACCGATAATACGACTGAACCAATATGTGGAAGGCCACTAGGTTTGAAGTTCAACCCAAAAACTTGTGAACTCTATATAGCAGATGCCTACTTCGGGCTGTTAAAGATAGGTCGCAATGGTGGTCGTCCTCAACAACTTGCTACTTCCCTAAATGGAGTCCCTTTCCTTTTTCTGAATGCTCTGGACATTGATAGTCAAACTGGAATTGTTTATTTTACAGACACCAGCACAGTTTACCAAAGAAGGTACTATATTAACCATATATTCAGTAAAAAAAAAAAAAAAAAAAGGCACTATATATTAACCGTCATTCTTCTTCTTCTCGGTTTACTCTTCCTATAATTAGTACGTCGTCGATCTACACCTGATGCAGTTCAAAGTTCCTTTTGTGTTCTCTTTAATTGGCTTATAATTAATTTTTCTTGTTCTTCTCATCATGATCAATGCCAAATTAAGGTTGTGGCCGTTGTCAATCGCCACCGGTGACAAAACCGGAAGGTTATTGCAATACGACCCTTGTACAAAGAAGGTGACTGTGTTGCTCGATAACTTGGCTTTTGCAAATGGTGTGGCTTTAAGCAAGGACAGTTCTTTCCTCCTAGTAGCCGAATCCGCCACATTCAAAATCTTCAAGCTTTGGCTTCGAGGACCCAAAGCTCACGACGTACAACTCTTCACTCAACTGAAAAGGCCAGCCGATAACATTAAGAGAACCAACAGTGGTGAATTTTGGGCTGCACTCAATAGTCGAAGAGGACTACAGGGTAACCAGACTTCTCCATCCTTGTGGTTGACTAAAGATCCGGTGGGAGTGAAGTTTGATGAACAAGGAAACGTAATGGAGGTGTTAGATGGAGAGGGTGGTCCGACGCTTGAGTCCATTAGTGAGGTTGAAGAACACAATGGAAAGTTGTGGATTGGATCGGTAGTGAAGTCCTATGTTGGAGTTATCAAGTCATAGATAATATATCCACATTCACTCTGAAGCAATCACATTGACACATTGTATGAAACCTCATTTATAGTATTTTCACATGAGATGAGTTCAATAAAAAAACATTAATGCATTACTTATTGGCATCCAACAAGCTATATATTAACTTGGAAATAAAAATACGCATATATCCGTTCTGTTGCGATATTCATCAGTTGGCTAATTTATGTGAAGAGATCTTCTTCAGAAATATTTTTTTTAGGGCAACGGAAGACTAATCAATTAATGTAAAATCATGACGACCTCATTCGGTCAAGCATAAAGGGTACAAGCACCCTTCATATTACATAATCGATGATCAATTATTAAAAGACTAAACTCCAAAAAAGCGGAGACTCCTGAACTTAAAATCCAAGAAGGAAAATGCTAGAAAGTAAAATGCAGGAAAATAAAATCCCCTACTCCTATACACCCTAAGGCAAAACACCTGTCTTCAGAAGCTTAGATGCCTAAGACCTCATGGTGTATGTTTCCACTCATGAAAATAGCAGACAGCTTCAACCTAGCGGCAATATATGACTAAGAGCAGGATATGTCACCCCCAAAAGGTCCAGACCAAGCCAACCCGAGAGAGAGAGAGAGAGAGAGAGAGAGAGAGAGAGAGAGAGAGAGAATAGGGCAAGCCCTAAGGCCTAGCCCACCAGGCCGCATTGCTGCGGCCCAGAGAGATTGAGACCCTAGACCCCAACCCCGTCCCCTCCCTCCACAATTCCGAATCCACTATTACATACAGTAATTTCAGGTACGGCCGGAGTTGAACTTCAAGAAGAGCAGCCTATCCTCATCACTCCGGTGGCCGCCAACGTTCTTCAGCCATAGGAGCCACCAAAAGAAGTTCCCCCAAAGAAGGCCCGCAGGGATCTGAGCCGCCTTCAACTAAACGTCGTTGGTCGTTTGTTACATCATGTACCTTAATTTATAGGTTTACTAGTCATTTGGATGGTAAACGACAGTTACTTTTACTTTTAACTTCATTTATGTACTTTTAGGGGCACTAAAAAGTTGACTTTTTGTTTCGTTCATTATTTGAGAAAATTTTCTTTGCGGAAGTTGTAGAGGACGTTAAACTGAGTACGCAGACATATGGTTCATTAAAGTCAGAATTCATATGCAAAAGTTGTGGCCAAAATACAAAGGTATTGTTTATAGTAATTTTTCTATAAAAGGCCGAGTTACTGTGGTAAGTTTCCATTTCAGAAACTTACCGAGCTCTCTCTCTCTCTCCTTTCTCTCTCCTCGACCTCTTCACCTTCTTCCGGCCATATCTCCTCCATCCAGCATTGGATTTTGACGCATTAAATATCGTTGGAAAGCTCTCTTCCTCCTCTTCAATCATGTGGTGGTTTGGTAGCTTAATTGTACTGTGGAAGGTGTAGAAAGGAGAAGAAGAGGGAGGTGTCACTGTTTTCTAGGGTTTTTGGTCGAAACTTGAGTTTTCGGCCACCTCCTGCGACTATTCTTGTTGGGTCTTTGAGCTCTTAGATAATACAACCATCCTGCAAAGTCTCGTGATCCAATTTGAAGTGTAGAGCACGAATCGAAGGATTGAAAAGCAAGGGTTTCAATTTTTCCCACTTTTCATTTAAGGTAAATTCCAGGCTTTTGGTTTGAAATTGGACTTTGTTATAGTTATGAAAGTTGTTTAGAATGTTGAGATGATGATGTTGGTGAAATTTGGTACCGAAACTGGAGTTGGTTGGTGGCACGTGGAACCCACGTGCCACCACTGTTGGTGGCGCATGGAGACGCATATGACCGGTTTTGAATTCTATTTTTGGCTAGATAATTCAATTGTGAGTTGTGGAATATGTAAATGTGATTTTGGTGGGAATTGGAGAAGATTGGCATCGATTATGAATTTCTGAAATTCGATATTTTGATTATCGATTTTCGAGAAACCAACGGTCATATTTCTCTAGGTTCTGCCTTAGACCCTTTAAATTAACGAATTGGTAATAGTGGTGAAGTTTGAGGTTAAATCGGAGGAGAAATTGAAATATTGATTTATGAGGATATGATGTTGTAATCGTATTTAATTGCCAAATTGTTATTCACGAATTATAATTATGTACAGGGCGATGTACCGAGCTATTGCTCACCGAAAAAACCTGTATGCGTAGTCGCCAAAATAGTACACTGGGTGGACACTTTATTTTTAAAGAATATGCATGCAATATTGTTTCGTAATTAATTATTACGTTTATTTATTTTAAAATATAATTTGATTTATTGATTTGGATTTTGGGTTTTGAATTTTCATTTATCTACTTGAATTGATTTTGGTTATAATTTTGGAATGATTTTGGCTCTATGTTTTTAAAGGATATTGCGAATTTTGGAATAAAGTATGATTTACGATTTATTAATTATTTTTGATGAATTATTTTTCAAGGTGGTTTCCAGAATTAAATATA
Organism: Rosa persica; assembly: GCA_025331145.1. Lineage (NCBI taxonomy): Eukaryota > Viridiplantae > Streptophyta > Magnoliopsida > Rosales > Rosaceae > Rosa > Rosa persica. Next base: position 42,207,404 of record WFKR01000004.1, on the reverse strand, counting down.
TTTTTATTCGTCGATTTGTGATTTCTGAAAGATTTTCGAAATGAGATTTCAATAGAGTTATATTTCTTATTTATTTTTGGTTTTGTCATTGGGAATGCCTTAATGATGATTTTGGATATGGTTTTGTTTCTGATTTACGATTTATAATTTGATATCGCCTAATTGTTATTGATTTGGGATTATCTTGACGTGTGGGACACGTCGTTGATTTTAGTGGAATTATCACGAGATTTACTGAGTGCGGTTGGAAATCGTATTCGTGCTTTCTATGGCGAGATTTTGGGGAAATTTTATGGATTTATTGGTTTTTGAATGATTTTCTTCACCATACTTGGGTTGATATAAGTTGTTCTTTTAGTTCTCTCCTCACATGAGTTACAGTTAATGCTCCTCCCTACATACTTTATGTTTGTGGGTCGAAGTCGAGGATAGAGTCTGGGAGGCTCCAACCTGAGTTTGGGAGACTCCTTCGTTGTATGGTGTTATTCATCTTCCCCTTACTTTATGTTTATTCTTAACCAGCGGGGTTGGTATGCTTTCACTAGATTTCGAGAATAAAGAAATATATTTTCTAAACATTGCATGCATCAAGATTTTATAAGTTTAATTAAGTGGGAAAATATTAAAGTTCCTTATTTAAATTATCTTATTTACTTATTTTGTCCACTCGCTCTAACGTGTTTTTCAATTACTTTCTCTTGGGTCATTCGGTTTAAATGCTCAGTTTGCAAGCTAGATTAGTTGAGGTCGGGCGTACATGAAATCGAGGCATAGTCAACGGCATAATTTCTACGTATTCATTTCATTTCCGTTTTCCTTGTTTACTTTTTTTATTAGAATTGCTCTGATAACCTATGAGATTAATACTATTAAGTTGAGTTTTGTGTTGTGTTGTGAAGATTGATGTGATTCGGGGAGTATGGTGACTCCAGGAGAATAAAGATGAATTTTAGAAGTGTAAATGTGTTTTCTACAGGTTTTGGATAGTTCATTTTTAGGGAAAGTTCCATCAAATTTTTGGTAGAATTTCTTCTAAGATGGGCCATGTAGGCTCACCTCAGATTTCAGGGTAAAATTCAGGGCGGGTACTGTCATCGTTACTCGCCCCAACAAAACAATCTGAACCTACGCCGACGTGTCTTCAACCCAACAGCACCGCCTCAGAGGTGACGCTGCTTGTGATCTCAACGGCTTTGCCACAGTACGACGTTGAAACCAGATCTTCAAACTCCAATCCCAGCACCAAACAGCCCAATAATATCACGGGTCTGACACCTCCACCAACGAGCATGCTACGTTCACCAAAAGAGAACGACGCCGGAAGCGCCTTATAGCATGTAGAAAATCTTTCGGTCGCCACCGCCCTGCTACACGAAACCATAGGTTTCGATATATTAAGCTCCGAGTTTTCGGGAGCCCCCAAGCAAGATTTCTTTTTTGATTGAATTTGAGCTAAATACTGTTTAGTACCTTGTGGTATAGGTCCAACATCGATTCAATCTCTCAACTTTCAATTTCATCCAAAACACCCTTATAATATCATTTTCTTGTCCAATACGTCCCTCCATCGGGATCCTGTCAAATTCTGACGTTAAACTATTGACATGGCATTCCAACAAAGCAAAAGTAGGGCCCACATGGAGGTCAAATCTCCAAAATGACACTCGCTCTATTCTAACTCAGATCACAACCCCAAATCCCATTAAGCCTCCCTATTACGCGACACAAACCAATAAAAGAGTCCCAGATCAAATTTGTTTAGAGAAAGCAAAAAATTTGGCCAAAACCGAAGGAATCGAACGCATGAATGGGAGCAACCTGGGGAGGTCGGAAGTAGTTGGAGGTCTTGCAATTGGGGCAGAGATTGAGGGCCTGATATTAAAGCTCAGAGCGATTCTTTCAGGCCTCTTCCGCCGGATAAGTTAGGTAAGCGGCGATCGAAGAACATGCGGTCCATGCAGTTAAAGGAGCAACGCGAACAGTTGGCCTCTGCCCAGATTTTACGGGTGGAGCGGGCGTCGCCGGAGTTGGAGCCGCCATGATCCCACTTGTAGCGCCCCTGCAAAATCACAGCTTTACAATTCAGATAGATCCCCCTAAACCTAATAAAATTCTCAACAATCTAAAGAACAAAATTCATGGTGATGAAATTGTACACAAAACCCCTAATCGAATATCCCAAAGGGCCAAACCCATCAAAATATACAACAAAATTTACATAAAGAAGTTACCTCTTACCTTTGAAGATTGAAACTCTGAAGGTGAAACCGATATTCCCATACTGGGAATAGATTGAAATCTAGGGAGGGATTAAGCTCAAATCAGGAAAACGGGTTTTGGATGATGCCTAGGAATCAAGGTAATTATAAAAACAATAGATTTCTACTTCAACTATCCGGAAAACCCAATCGATCAACACATCCCTTCCTCCTTTGTAGACTCTCCTTAAGCAAATCTTCTTCTTCTGATTGGGCGTGAAAGGTCCTGATTACATCCTTCTCTCTCCCGCCCATTGATCCTCCTCCTCCCTTTGGCGATCGGGATCTCAAATGCTATACTATTATAATAATCAAACTATGAGTAAAATTTGGGGCTGTGATTTGAGTTAGAATAGAGCCAGGGTCATTTTGGAGATTTGAGTTCCATATGGGCCCCACTTTTGTTGTGTTGGAACGTCATGTCAGCAATTTAACGTCTGAATTTGACGGAATTCTGATGGAGTGACCTATTGGACGAAAATATGATATTGTATAGGTGTTTTTAATGAAATTGAAAGTCGAGAGACTGAGTCGATGTCATTGAATTTTCTCCTTTAACAATATTGGATGAGCTCTTTAGCTCTAAATGCCCTTTCGGCTTTTAATTTCGACCTCTTTCGTTTTAGCCTTTTAGGTCATTTGGGATATTAATCAAACCAACCTTTTAGAAGAGATTTGCCCAGAAAAAATGAAAACCCTCGAGAGCGAAAGCTCTCGCTGCCCTAGCGCCACCGAAGACAAACGACATCTATGGGAGTCTCCCCACCAGTAGTTGCACCAGCGGCCAAGCACAGCGGCGACTTTTGCCACCGCGCCTACCGGTTTCAAGCCGAGTTTCCTCCGATTCGGGGTTTGTTTGTGGCTATGGTTGATGGTCACAATTGGGCTGGGTGGCTTCTAGCCACGGCCTAGACGTGGCCGTCTCCGGCATCGATCTCTGGGCGGAAGTGGGCTTTGGCTGTCGTAGCTGCGCGAGGTTGCGATGGTACTGAATTTGCTGCTTCCGGTGGCAACGAATAAGGAGATCGATGGTTATGGCTGGGTGTTCATATCCATTTAGGCATGCATGGCTAGTACCGCTGGGACTGATAGAGGCTTTCCAAGGAGGCAGCGGTCTCTGATTTGGTGGCTGGGATGGAGGCAAACGACGGCTGACGGTGGAGGGTGGCTGAGTTTGGGTGCCCTACTATAGGTGTACAAATCAATATGGGTTTCCCAGATTTTGGACTGCTATCAGGCCTCTGTCACTCTTTTAGCCCATTTTCACCATTTCGTGGGCCAGACCTCTCCATGGGTATGGATTTGGGACCCAGGAGACTTTCTACAAGGTTTTTTGCTCAATTGTGCCATTTTTGTTCCTTTGGGTGTGCTGCTTTTACTTTCAAGTGGAATGCGCATTTCTAAATTCTACAAGGAGTTTCAGTATAATCACATTGTGAGTACCACAATTGAGTGCCTTGGCGAGTAGTGTTCTTTATACTAGGATTAGTTTAGTTTTGATTAGTCTACCGATTCTTTGCATGCCTGAATTGCAGATTCTGAAGGTTGGGTCTACAAATCTTAAGGTCATGACAATAGTTCTATTGTTGGTAATTGTCTTGAGGAGACTGACAATTTACCTTCAGTTTTTGCTAGTTTCTCTAAAAAATTTTTAGAGCATTGTTATAATGTACAAGGACAATTAGTTGGTGTAGTACACCTTCTAGTTTGTTTTACCTTAGCTTTAGGGCCAAGTCATTTTTGGTCTTTGTATGCTCCCCATTGGGATGCCCTCTTGAGCGATTTCAATCACTAATTCAATTATAATTCCCTTTTCCTAAAAAAAAATTGGGATATTAATCAAACCAACCTCAGCAAATTAACTTCTGGCATGGCCGAACTGTAGTGCGAGTCCTTTTTGGATTTGTACCTGGTTAACTTGTTGCTGGGCCTTTCTTTTTTAATACGTAGTGTTGCTGAAGCTAAGTAGCTTTGAGCTTGAAATTGAAGTATTAATTCTAGTCCATTCAATAAAAAGAATGACCATCTGGTGAAAGGGAATTCTATCTGTCGGCCGGACTCATCGATCTGAGAATAGATTTCTAAGCAAGTGGAAGAGAAAAATCTCAGGAACAGTGCATACATTGATGCTCGTCTCAACTCAACAGTTCTATGTTTCTACTTTGCCTACGTGCAACCACATAGTGCATACACACACCCACATATATATATATATATATATATATCAATCACAGCACAGATTCACAGAATATCACGTCAAAGAATATACATGGGTCACAATTATACGTATTTGTTACTCAATTATTATTTATTAATAAAAGCAAGGCCCTCCCTGCTAGTATATGAACGATGCATGTTAAACCAACTTCATCTTCCGTAATTTTAAACCGTTTTAATCTGCATGTAAAAATATATATATATATATATATATATATATATATATATATATATATAAGTATCGTAAAAGCTCGTGTCATAACCATAGTTAGTTAAAACGAGTATTGAATACGTATAAAACTTTAGTACGTGTATAATTGAAAAAAAATTCAGTACGGCGTATTGAAATTGTAGACTCATTTTTTTCACGTATTATTTAGTTCGACATTTTTAAATACGTTTTATACACTTACTCGTTTTATAAGGAGCAAAAATACTTGCAAGTTAAAAAAATAAACTAAAGCAATAGTTAGTTAAAACGCGTACAAAACTTTAATACGCGTATAATTAAAAAAACTTCAATATGGCGTATTGTAAGGAGGACTCAGCTGTTAGTTAAACCCCCCTGGTTTCAGGGTGGACCCGATGCTGGGAATGGGATTCGATTTCATCCTGGGATTTCTGCTCTTCCTCCTAAAGCTCTGGATCCAAATTCAAGTGCTTGATTGCATTATACTTGGGTGTCATATCATTTTCTTTATGTTTTGTCACATTTCAGAAATGTTATAAAGTAAAAGCAAGAGTTGATAGTAGATTATTAATTATTTTCTTACAAAAATAGTGTTTTATATATCCGTATTTTTTATTCCAATTTTTTTTCTACTTGCCGAATTATACGCGTATAATTCAAACTTAACAAATTTGTCATATCACGTTTTTTTTTACCGAATATATGACTGTATCGTTAGATAAGATAAAGAGAAAATATATACGTACGTATTTTTACCTAATTATACGCGTTCGGTTTTTTACTAACTATGATCATAACAAATAAGCCTCGGTCATATATATCAAACTAAGAAAACGGTTTTGTAGCTAGTAATTTCTTAGATCTACAGACTGATCTTCAACGTCCACCACCCATGGAACCATTAATTGACTTGCTGCATGCTCATGAGTCAACTGTCAAACCGGAAAGAATTCAAATCAAAATTGTGAGATCGGATAAAGGAATATTACGTTGAAATACAGTCAAATACTTCATAAATAAGAAAAGGGTCCTCTTTAACTTTGGACCAATCAACTCATTCCCCATCCAATATTTCCTTTATTTTTTGACTCACAGGTTCACGGCACAGGACAATCGATCCCAATCGTCACAGATCGATGAGTATAAAGGGCACCGGGAATATGGGAATTATGCCAAAGCTATCGGTACTATAAACTACAGATTAACAATGGTATTTTATTAACAATTGTCATTGTCAATCTCAAAGACATTTTTTTTATTGTAGAAAAAATGATACACAAACTAAAAACCAAAACCTCGAGTAACACATCCTCCCAGCTGATCCAAATAAAATCTAGGGACACTGAAAGGGGTAAACAGAAAAACCAAACAGAAGAATTATGAACAAAATGCGTTTCAAAAACTAAGCAGTCTACTACAAAATTAGCCTCCCGATAGATGTGCCTGAAGATAATTGACTGAAACTGTAGGGTGAGAACCTTAATATCATGTAATAATGTTTAATCCGCCAAGGAGTCTGGCTTCTGCCTTGAACACAGTCGATTAGCAACTTGGAGTCTCCTTCAACAATAATATTGAAATGCTGATGTAGATAGCAGTATGTAGGTTATCTCTAAGAGTCGTGGCTTCCGCAACAAGCACTGACGCATTTTCAATCTTTTTTTGGCTCTGAAATGAGGGTTACCATCCTCATTACGAATAACAAAGCCAATAGTAGTCACACCATTTCTAACAGAGCCATCAAAGTTCAATTTCACTTGATTTATGTTGGGAAGTTGCCACTTGATGTGAAAGAATTTGAAATTCTTTGGATGAGAGAACAGGGGATTAGCTTTCAAATAACTAGAGCTCAAACCATAAGCTTGAAACACACAAGAAGCAGGAGAGACAATGAAATTCTTAAAACTAATTTATTTTGCCCATGCCAGATAGCCCAATTATACAAAGAATTGAGGCAAAGTGATTAGAAGAATAATTTTTATTTCCAATATGGTCGAGCCAATCTAAGAAAGATCTATTCCAAGATAAATGATTTAAAGTAGGAACATAAGACCAAACTTGAGTAGCAAAAGAACATTGCATAAATAAATGGTCGATAGAATCTAAATAATTTATTCCAAAGCATTGCCTAATGATAATATATACTTAGATCTTTTTCCATTCTCATGCGGTTGTTCGATATTCATTTGCCTAAGCCCTAAAATGCCTATAGAGTTCCACATGGTCTGCACGTGTTCGCTGAGATTTTGATGATAGAAAACAGAGAGATTATTTTAAAAATAAAAATAAAAATAAAAATAAAAATAAAATAATATTAATAATAATAATAATTGTGATTTGAATTGAAAATCTTGACTAATTTTAAAGTTTATGCTTGATATTTGACACCTACAACTCTACAAGACCCACGTGTGAGTTTTTAGTTTATAATGTTTTTCACAAAGATTCATTTGCAATTTTATATTTTGTACCCTTAAATTTTGGGGTGTTATTCATTTTAACACTCCAATGTTTTGAAATTTAAAATCAGCCAATGATAATTGATCTAACAAATTAAAATTGCAACTTCTGAGAGTATGAGGTACCTAATGGGAAAACATTGTTGTTGGGAGTATTGCATTTTTGATTGTTCAAATTTATCAAAAAGAAATTGAAGTTACATCGACATTGATATTTTACACTATAACAAACTTTTTTTCAAAATAATGAAAATGAAAGACCTCCCCTTTCAAACACCAGCCACTAACTCGGAGCAAAGGTGACACAATTCATGAAGGCTAAGTCTTGACTTTGTCGTCCGACCGACCAACGTCGTCCAATGTAAGTTAGTGAAGAAAAAGATAGGGTTTGCCCCAAAAAGGTTGGGATATTTTTCTAAATTTCCCTTGTAATTCCATAACACCCTCCTCTATTTTGGCATTTAGGGCGGGACGCGGGAGATTAAAGTAACAATAAAAATTGTAAGACCTTTTTCTCTTTTCTTTCCTTTTTATTTTTCTCGTTCCCGGTCGAACAAACCTTGTTCCTCTCTTTTGCACGATCTCTACCCCTCAAAGAGGTAAAATTTATTCCTTTTTTCCTGTTTTACTTTTCGATTCTACTTTGTTTGTTTTCTCCAGGCTTCTCTGATCTGTTAAGTTTTCATTTCACCACTTTTTTTTTTCATATAAATTTTCTGTATTTAGATCCATGCATGATATATCTTCACACCCATTTTATCGGAAGAGAAATGACTGATCTTTTTGGTACTTGTTCAAACTGTAAAGCTTTGAAAGTTTGAATCTTTCTTTGTTTTACTGTTAAAAAAACGTATTGGGTTGTGATTTCTGGGCATTTCTAGCATTACCCAGATGCTGGAACATGTTATTTTTTACACAGATTGGAATTAGTCTTGAGTTTTTGAGCACTTATGCAATGATGGGCTGTGTTCAGATGCTTGTATTGAGTTGTTTCAGTTCAATTTACTATGCAGGTTGTTCTGTGAAGAGAAAAAGGAGAGCTTGATTTGGAAGAAATGGGATATATTGGGGCACATGGTGTGAATGCTTTGCATAGATACAAGTATAGTGGTGTGGATCACTCCTTGGTCTCCAAATATGTCTTGAATCCCTTCTGGACGCGCTTTGTTAATTTCTTTCCCCTATGGATGCCGTAAGTTAAAACCTGGTTTTTTGTTTCAGTTATGAGTGATGTGCATGGCTACAGTTCAGAATAAATTTGTTGTCTTTGTTACGCACTAGTGTTATTGGGTGTGATTGGTTGCTAAAACTACGAGGTTATTTGTGTACCTGAGAACAGGCATTTCTTTTCTGAAATTTTATAGGCATAAGTTTCTTGTTTGATGAGGCTGTGCTGAATGTGTCTTGGATTTAGTTATTCCTTTTTTGGTAGTCTACATCTCATGCATTTCTTTAAAAATAATTTCCAAATAGGCAAGGGTTTCAGTTAGCGTGTATAGTGCTACATTTTTAGCTGTATTACAAACCCAGCACTGTGTTTTGTTTAAAGATGTGAGCTTTTTTGTGTGTTTGTGTGTGTGTGCATATGTATTTGTGTTGCAGTTGCAGCTATAGCTTAGGAGTTATAAGAGTTATGAGTTTCATTTTTTTTAAGGGTACCTTTCTTGGCAGGGTCTTTTTGTATGTCTGGTTATTGTAATCTGGTCATGGAATTTTGCATTGCCTGTTTATTTGCTTATAGAGCGTCATTATGTGTTTATCTTTTTTGCTGAGTTTGCTAACTTTTTCTTTTCCTTTGGTTGCCACGCATATTCAACTCTGAGTTCGTTTTCAGGCCAAACATGGTAGAGTATTTACTTCCAACTGATTATGTTGCTTCCATTTGAGTTTTGGTATCCATCACTATACAGAAATCTATATTGCTCATGTTTTATTTTCTGCCAGATAACACTTACAGGGTTCATGTTCTTGCTCACATCTGCGCTGCTTGGCTATGTGCGTAAAACTTATCTTTATCATGTATTCATGCTTATTTATTTATATTTGACATATTTGTTAGGTTTCCTCGTCCATAATGCTAATCATAAACTTAAACATCGGCGCTTTTCTATGTTTGCTTTTACTATTGTTAATGGTGTTAAATACATTTCCCTTAGTTGCAGTGTGCATGATATGTAGAATAGAAAAACTATTGTTTAGTAAACTCCCATGAACTATGTAGTGTTATTTTCTGCCCAGATATATTCACCAAGATTGGATTCTGCTCCACCTAGATGGGTCAATTTTGCTCATGGATTGCTTCTTTTCCTATACCAGGTTTGCTTAAATCATGTTGAATTTTATGTGTTTGCTGTGTGCCTCTTATATTGTATATGAAATTTTGTGTACATTGGGATTTTCCATTTTGTTCTTGCTTGCTGATTGGAAAAAGATCAATTATGTCAGACCTTTGATGCTGTTGATGGGAAGCAAGCCAGACGAACAAATTCCTCAAGTCCACTGGGGGAACTTTTTGACCATGGTAATTTACTCTATCATCTTTTTTCTTTGTCCACTATGTACACTAAGAGTTAGAGATTGATGACTTATATATTGGCCATTCTCAACTTGTATTGCAGGATGTGATGCCCTTGCATGTGCGGTATGTTTCTTCATCTATCTTATCATTTTGCAACCTAAAAACATGCATTTCTTCTTGTTTATATCTGTATGCAAAGTTCATCTGCCTATGGTTTTGTTTAGCTTGAAGCGTTGGCTTTTGGGAGCACTGCAATGAGTGGAAGGAACACTTTCTGGTTCTGGGTGATTTCAGCTGTTCCATTTTACTTTGCAACTTGGGAGCAGTGAGTTGCCTAACTGAGTTTAATTTATGTTTAGTTTACACATTCTCAGAATCTCATCCATCTGCACGTAAAATCCAATATTATGATTAAGGTTGTATACCTTGATTCTCAAGTTATAATGGTTTCTGTTCTTATCAAAAAGTTATTCTCCACCCTTTTTTTTTCTGGGCGGAAAGAATTGGGGAGTCAATTGATTCAAATTGCTCGGATAGAGTTTTGTGTAATTTATTACTGCTAAAAATGTCTTTATGAAAATTATATGATTGCTTATCAGTACTGATATCTGACTTTATTGATCCAGTTACTTCACCAATACCCTAATTCTTCCTGCCTTGAATGGACCCACAGAGGGTCTCATGCTGATATATTTGAGTCATTGTTTCACAGCTTTTGTTGGTAAAATCCTACTCTTGTCTTGGCATTCTTTACTTACATATGTATAAATTTGAAAGTTTCTTTTTAAATTGACACCATAGTGATTAGTTTTATTTTTATTTTTTGCGTCTTAAATGTGGTTATACATTTTTACTTTTCAGGTTCTGATTGGTGGGCTCAACCATTTGGAAATTCTTTGCCTGTTCTGAGCTGGATCCCTTTTCTAAGTGGTAAGAGTATAACTTAGTTGGTATCCTACAATTTAATATCTGGCATCAAACGTATGTATGGGAATCCACATTTTGTGAGGCTTGGCCTGGATACTACCATGAATTTCATTTGGACTCCCATTAAAGATAACTTGGTCATGTTTCATTACCTAACTGGCTAACTGATAACAGTACTTTTGTTTTATTTTACTTATCCCAATAAGCTATCATCAAGTCAGAAGTGTTTGTCTCTGCTCTCTTTGTCCAAATATTTCGCTGCAGTTGATCTAAAATTTATCCTTTTGCTGTTTTTTACTTCAGAAATTACGATGGCCAACGCTGTGTTGTTTCTAATGATAGCTTTCGCTGTTCTCCCAACAGTAACATTCAAGTATGTAGCTATTTTTCTCTGAAATTTGAATTTTATGTCAAATTCATGTACAGTATAACATTTTCTTGTTCCTTCTTTCCTTTTACAATATAATTCTGAACTCTTTAAATGCATACATCCTGACTTTTCCAACTCAGGTTAACTTATTTTTATTTGAATATTCTCTGTGGAGTCTGTAATCTGATACCCATACTTCTATGAGTGTAGTTGCATGTGTTAAAGTCTCAGAAGCAGAGTTAATACTGATGAGCCCACGTTGTTGACGTGAACTCATAGTTAATACATTGACACTTTCATCCTCATATTTTGCCTGCGTAGTGATCTCATGGTCAAAACTCAAATTAATATCACTACTTTATATGTAACAGCAACCCAGTGTGGATTTATGCAAAATATGTTTCTTAAGTGCTTTTATATAATGTCTTCTCCCCGTTAAATTCAAATGAATTGTCAGAGCTGAAATGTACACTTTCGATTTTTCGAATAGTCATGGGTAAGGACAGTTAGATCTTATGTGGTGTCATGCTCATGTGCAGTGTTATGAATGTTTATAAGGTCGTCCAGGCAAGGAAAGGCAGCATGCTATTGGCACTGGCGATGGTAATGCTATCATCTTGTGTTATTGTGTATTGATTTTTTGATACTCAATAGGTGTAATGTGTTTCTGATTTTTTCCTCCCAGCTTTATCCTTTTGCTGTTCTTTTGGGAGTAGTTTTGGCATGGTATGTCCCACTTCATTTTACGCTTTGCCTGCCTTCTCTTGTCCTTTAAAGAAAGAGAAAAATCAAATTAGTGGCATATTGATGCTGTTAATATTTATCTTCAGGGATTATTTGTCACCAGCTGGCATCATGAGGAACTATCCACATTTAGTCGTAATGGGAACTGGGCTTGCTTTTGGGTACCTTGTGGTAAGATATATCTCTTTATAACCCATAAAGTTTCTCATTTTGTTCATCTTAAATGGGATTGCTATGGTTGCTTGTATGGGAGTCATATATTTCTAATTACGCCATTTTAAGCAGCGTCTGAACAACCAAATTCTTTTTATACAATTGTTATTGAAGGAAAGCTTGTTTTTGCAGGGAAGAATGATTCTTGCTCACTTGTGTGATGAGCCAAAGGGCTTGAAAACTGGAATGTGCATGGTATGTAGGTTTATGTTGAGATTCTACCTTTTGTATACAATATGGTAGTATCATGCTTTTCTCCTTGGAAAGACCAGTTTATTTACTTTTTATTATTAGTTTTTCATGAGGGGGATAAATTTTGATGTTTTAGCCAGAATTTTATTAATTTTGTATGAAATACCTGTATTGAAGACCAGATTGGATTACTAATTTCCATATTTATTAATTGTACAGTCATTGTTGTATCTCCCATTTGCCATTGCAAATGCACTCACAGCTAGACTGAATGACGGGTATGTTGTATTTGATATTACTATTTCTTCTGTCTTAGCAGAAATGTTATTCTTCTGTTCTTGACAGTACTGATGCTTCTCATCTCTTGAACTTCCTCTGTTGCCTTCTATTGCAGTGTTCCATTGGTTGATGACAGTTTGGTTCTCCTTGGTTACTGTGCATTTACAGGTATGATAATCCTTTTGGTCCAGATATGTAGAAAAACATGGTACAATGTCCTTTTTTCCTGACAAGATTTTCTAGTTCCATTCTTAACTTACTGTCCGCCTTTGAGAATCTTTTCCAAAGATAGATAGGCATTTGCAGCTGCTGCATTAATATGAATCTAGTGGCTTATGAATCTCGTATCATGTTATATTGTCATCTTAGCTTTTCTCTGATATTTCTCCTTCCAAACACAGTGACACTCTATCTTCACTTTGCAACATCAGTCATTCATGAAATTACGACAGCCTTGGGAATCTATTGCTTCAGGTGAGTATGGAATTGCATTAAAGCATATTATTCTGCACTTTTGATTTTTGCATTTTTTTCTTAACACCTACCAGGTTCAAATAATCCTCAGACTAATACATTCTAAGTTGTGGTGTTTGACCTGGACTACAGTTTTCTCCACTCCACTTAATCATATAGAGTGCCAACTCTACCTTATGATCCTAACTTTCAGTTCATTGTTGAATTACAGGATAACTAGGAAAGAAGCTTGAGTTCTGGTTGTGTTGACTTTTGGGTCCGTCTTCTGCCTATTCATTTCATCATTTTATTTGTGAGTGTAGTTATATGATTCATTGTGGGATAGTGCTTCCCTTTATGTTAGACGTGCTCCTTTGGCATTCGTTCTCTGATGTTTCAAACTTCTTTCAGTTCTGCCAGCAAGTCAAGAATGATGCAGGTCAAGTGAAGTTTTCCATTGATATAGATTTTTGTATACGAAGTGTAGTAAAGAATGCATTGATCAAGATCCAATTTATTTTCATTGCACTGTTGTACTAGAATATTTTGTTGACTTTAAGAATAGAGTAGAGAGCATTTAAGTATCTTTCTTGTTCACTTGTTGCATCGTTTGGAATTTATAAAAATTGATGTTTTTTCAAAAATAGTTGTTGGAACATATGAATTTATAAAAATGGATGTTGAAACATATGATATATGCAGAATGCACATTTTTGTATGATGTTGGAGGAATGTGTGTATTGACTTTCACATCTATTGTTTGCTCCAGTAATATGTAAGTGACTCCAAAAACCCCAATGGTCTATTCTGTTGTCACTTTTCACCCAACTTAATCTGAAAACAGGACTCAAGTCCTTGCACATATTGTGAGTAAAAAGAGGGCATGCTACAGGGGTTAAACGAAAGTTGAACAAAATCAATCCAGCAAGAAATATAAGGCCAAAGGAAATCAATCTGGATTCTCCTTTACTCAAATGATATCGAGTTTTACAAGTAGTCATGAATAATGATGATTCATATAGATACATGAGATTACAGTTGGGATGCTTACATGACCCTGGTATTTCTAGCCCAACCCCATCCAATAATATGAAGCTTTTTTTTCACTTATAATGTATATGGCAGACATCAATAATTATTGAACAAAATCAATCCAGCAAGAAATATAAGGCCAAAGGAAATCAATCTGGATTCTCCTTTACTCAAATGATATCGAGTTCTACAAGTAGTCATGAATAATGATGATTCATATAGATACATGAGATTACAGTTGGGATGCTTACATGACCCTGGTATTTCTAGCCCAACCCCATCCAATTATATGAAGCTTTTTTTTTCACTTATAATGTATATGGCAGACATCAATAATTATTCAGTCACCCCAATGCTGCTATATTGCCTTCTCCAGCCATCTTGGCAATCTCAAAGATGCTTTCATCCCGAGCCTCGAAAGGAAAGCAGCATACAGTATGTGCAGCAAGAACGTGAAGGACCCACTATTTATAAAAACCTGTTAAGACATGCAAAGCTTCAGTGGTTCAATATTACAGTGGCAGGGAGGGCAAGAGTGAATGAGGGTAGTTGATGATACCAGAATACTAAATAAGGCATATATTGCTTCCATTGATGGAACTGTATAGATGCCTGCTGCTGTGAAGATGAATGTTAGAGAAGCATGAATGTTTATGGTTATCTGCAAGCAAAATGTGTACCATTAGGAAATGCAACTTGAATCTTGATACTGCATCAAGCAAATATTAGGAGAGAGCATTACCAGAGCAAATATGTTTTCTCTGATCAAGAAAGAAGTGATCAAAACATACCCTACAGAACCCAATGCTCGAACCTGCATATGAAATCAAACATTTTAATTATAGAATTAGAGACAAGAAATATTGCTTCAACATATATAATGAATTCATAGCAATAAGGAGAAAACACTACAATTGCGCACAAGAAAACTGAAATAGTCCAATTTGCTCCCGACCTGAGAAGATGTGAAAATAAAAATTAAAACCACTGAGCAGCATGAAATAAACTCATTAAATCTTCTGATGTCAAAAGAATAATCCATAACTAGAGTTCAAAATAATGTGAACAAGTTCCTACCTCCACAAACTTCCCATTGTAAAGCCAACTAATCCATGCTTAAGCTGCACAAGAGAGACATCTAGTAAGCAAGTCAATAATCAATCAGCATGGTCTAGTGTAAAGCTTTCATAAGCTATATTAAATAATTTGAACCTAGAAACATTTTCTAAAGTAAACGATAAGCACCGGCTAGTTTTATCATGACTTCAAGAGTAAGCCAGTTGACATTAATTCCAGTTTGTGGGTAAAATATGGCCAACTGGCTAGCTAGTTACTGGTCAACCATAATGGATAGACAAGTCCAATATAGTTTTCACAAGATATCAACTAACAACTATATCTATGCAAGGTAAAGATTTAAAGAACAAAGAGTTTGAAAATGAAGAATCAAAGAATTGCTTTACATGCTAGTTCAAATTCACAGTAACAAGCACAAAACGGAACAGATAGCACGCTCACCAAATAGGTTAAGGCTTTCACCGGACCAGACAAGACAAGTAATAGCATAGTCGTTGCCACCTACAAATACCAAAGACCATTTCAATTACTACAAAATTTCATACGGCAAACATTAAATCAATCTGTAGGTTCCAAAATGATATATGACCACCAACCATAGTTTTTCTTCCAGCTGCAGTGCCCCATCTCATTGAGGTGATCACTATCGGCAGCGAAAAGAAGCAACCAAAGTAATTCTGCACCAAAACCAAATCCCATTGACACCAATCCACATATCCAAGTAACCATAACAAAATTTCAAACCTAATTGGTAAACAAGCGCATTAAGTTACAAACAAGTTTATCTTTGATTCCTTTTTAACCAAGCAAAGATTAAAACAAAGTACTTTCATCACTCTACAACGAAATACTGAAACTAAATTCATCATGCATATAAAGCCTAGTGCTTGATAGTTAATTTGGGTTATTTGGACAAATTGAGAAGAACCCAAATTTCAATAGAACCCAACAAACCTCAATTGCGAGAGAATTGCTGAGGAAATACACCAACCCAGTAAGCGCAGCAAACATGGAGCACTCAACCAATGCCAATGTTTTCCGGTGAACGACGCCGTTTGGGGACAAGTCGTCGAGGCCAGTTGAAATTCCGGTGGTGTCCTCCTCATTTCCGAAGAAAAGCGATCGACTTTGTGATGCCCTTGAGAGCTTGAAGGTGGGTTTGGGCAGTGAAATTGGGGAGAAGGTGAAGGGGTTGGGTTTGAGGGAAAGGTCGAGTCTTTGAGAGAGGAGGTGAGGAAGGGAAGGGGAAGAGGAGAGAGGGGTAGTTTGGGAAATTGACAAGGGTGGATTGAGGTGGTGAATTTGCAGAGGAATCATGGGAGCTCAGACTCTCAGAGAAGTGAGAGAGGTCAGGGAAAGTGGGAATGAACTCAGAGTGGTGGATTGGGCTAATAGTTGTATGAGAATGTTGGGCCTTGCTTGGTCTCGGGCTGGATTATTTGTGTTTCTTCATTGGGCCTGATGTTCTTGCTATAATATAATTACTTCGGAGGTCTGATGAAATCTGGTGTATTATTGATAGTATGATCGCACCCTGTTAGAATAGAATTACAACAACAAAGAAGAATAGAATTACAACAATTAGTTTTTCGTGTGCCGAACTCGCGACATTTCACTTATGAAGGAGAGACTCGTACCACTAGATCAAACGGTATTGGCAACATGTACAAAGTTAAGGAACATTTCTTATTTTTTTTCCTTTTTGCTTTCTATCTATACACATTTCTTACTTTTGCAACGGAGAAACGAAGAATGAGAATAACCTACAAAGATATGGGAACTCGACTATATACCCATTACCATAATGTGGTCTAATTTTGAGATAAAATAGTTTTACTAAGCGTGATTTAGAAAACAAACAGTTCTGATTATTAAAACTGTAAAGTTATAAGATTCATTAACTATAACTTAAACAAATAAGTATGTTTTCTGAAAAAAGTAAGATACAAATGGATGAATGAGATTTGAAGAAGTATGGTAAAAAGTAAAAACTACGCTAAATCAATGTGCTTCATCTATCCTTTCTAATCAAACCATTTATTTTGATTCAATCACCAAATTAACTTGAAGCTAAATGATATGAACGATTATGAAAGCCTTAGGTGCAGGCACATGGCACTGACTGACAGCCCACAGAAAGTGCATGTCAGACAGCAAGCGTGTTCACTTGATAATAATCATCTCTGCAGCTAAACTTGCACTCAATCATTAGCACTGTGCACCTTCAAATCAAAAATAAAGCCCCTAGGCACCACTGCCCTACCCTATCTCTTCTCCCTTTCCTCAGATCACTCGATGTGATACAGCCATATAATTAGTGTTAACCTTTCGATCCCAATAACAATTTTAAACCCAATGAATTGCAAAGCAACAAAATAATTAATGAGCTCAGAGCAATGGAAACATAATGATTACCACACTTCCACTATTGTTTAATCCACATTACATTATACAACAAAACGTTCTTTTACCAAATAATTGTGTGTGTCTCGACTATACACTGGGATTCGCATGCGTTGGGCGTGCCGACCTTGCTATTATGGTCTCTAACAAGACGTGCTTTCTAGTTGTGCTGTTGCGTACCATTTCCTTACTTATTTCCTACTCAACTGAAACCGAAAAAATAAGTAGAGATCGAGAGGGAGATCAATTAACACCAAAACCTCTCGAATAAGAACGCAAACAAATTACGAAATCAAGTTCACGAAGCTAAAAATGGGAAAATCTGACCTGGGGAGTTAATGGAGCGGCATGCATGGCACCTGGTGGTCCGATGGTGTGATGCCAAGTGCTAAGAGTTGTTATAATCAGTAATGAGTGTGAGTTTTCATCAAATGAAAAGGGGGTCCCTTAATTCATGCATGTTATGAAGGGACTAGAACGAGAATCAGTACAAAGAAACTGTATAACCTCCAAGCCTACACGGCAACTCGAAAGCCTCGGTCTGATTTTGCTGCTTTTGTTTGTTTGTTTGATGAAGCATACATGTCACCCACAATGTGACGGATGCAAACCACTCATCATTATTGTCCTTTGTGGCTTTACTGTAGTCTATGGTATTGAAATTTTAAAATCAGAAATTGTTAGATTGCAATTCTAATCTTTTAAAAGACACCGATGTACCAAGTTTTACAATACATATTTGCACCATTAGCTGTGCTTTCATTGACCGATTCACGATAGATAAGTGTGAGATATGTCATATACTATGTATGATAGAATTTTATAGGTGTAATTGTGAAAAGGAAAACATCTATTGTTTTTCATGCACAAATTCAACGTACATTTTATTGCTTATAAGAATTATACAACTTATTGTAGTTTAGTGATATGACTGATTTTTTAAAGACTTTTTGTGTATTATTGTTAACCTGAGATAGAGAGCAGACAAGTTATTCAAGTAACATCGCACCTTGTGATCGAATGGTGTGATAGCAAGTGTAAGAGTAGTGATAATCACTAATAATGTGGGTGAGTTTTCATCAGATGACTTTATTCATGTCATGGAATTAATGGACAGAAACGACGAGAATAGCTACAAACTCTAAGTCTTCACGGCACGTCAAAAGCTCCGATCTGATTTTGCTGCTTTTTGTTTTTGTTTGATGAAACCCTACTATACATTGTGACAGATGCAAACCATCATCATTGTTGTCCTAGCCAGCTTTGCGACTTTGAGGGTAATTGATAGCAGCCTACCATGTTTTCGAGTCCGATTGAAATGCTCACTCCAGATCTTCTCAAAAATTACGATGCTGACCTGAAAGAGAACATTAGATATAAACTTAATTTCTTAGTAGTGTTTTTATTCATACTTTCAAAAATTATACTTTGACTTTCTATTATTTTTATAATTTTTAAATTCCAGCTTTACCCTTATAAAAAAAAATCCAAACACTCTCCCACTTGAATCTATGAAACCTAGTCACTGCTTGCAAAGCAAAATCGATCTTAAACATCACAACTGGGTTTCTAGAGAAAGATTGATCCAGTTATAATTCGAAAGCCACTACAAAAACTTATTCAATAATTGTGGGACTTGCAACATGATGAACGCTATTAGTGGTCTATCTAGGCGAGGAAGATGTATGTGTAAGATCTTAGATCTTACAATCTCGTTCACTAGTGATCAAAGGTGAAGCACTTCAAAAGTTCAAATATGGTCAGAAATAACCAGACTTCATATTCTAGGAAATTGTTAATGGTAAGGTCAGTGGGACAACCTCGGATTTCTTTATAGAAAATTTATGTTTGTAGCAAATCAAGTCTGTTACTACTCTAGTATATATTAAGAATGAGAGAGAGAGGTTTCGTTGGAGGTGTGTGCTACTGGAGGTGTGTGGAAGTGGAGATGAAGTTGTATAGAGGCGGAATAGAAGGAAAAATAGAAAAGACATAACAAGGGTAAAATTGAATTTTGATGTATAAAATTAAAAAGAAATGTCTAAATACTAAATGCGGATGTATGAATATAATCACTCATTTTTTAAGGAGGTATTGGAAAAAACCCATGCATATTTTTCTATCAATCTATATCCAATACACGTAGACAATCTTCCTTGTAGAGTATTGATGTATATATATTTTTTTGCTATATGCCTGATTTACCCTTGGGCTATAATTATAACATTTTGAAAATATGTGATTTATGGCTTAATTCATTCATGCTTTGATTTCGAATTTTCATTGAGGAAAACTTGTATATATAACATCATGATTTCAAACTATACATGCATTTGTTTAGTTCATGTAGACCATAAGAAATAAGTTCAAATTTGTTGTTGTGAACTTGTGTATCACCTATGCATTGATGACAATATTCTCTTTCGAAAGTATGATATCTACTAATAAGGTATGTTATTAATGAGATTTAGTTTTTCTAATCTTTTCTTTTCTCAAATCTTTTGTTCTAGGTTTGAGCTTTTCCATTTGTATATTGTCATAATAATTTGATCATTGTTCATTCTCAGTTGTTACCTAATCGATAGATATATGCATATAGAGATAAGTTTGAGATTTTCCCTAAGAAATATGGTCAACTCTCAATGATAGAATACATAAGAAAGAGGTTGACAGTGAGGTTAGCTAAACATACACGTCTAATCTTTATGTTGTAATTAAAATAAAAACTTATTAGATAGGTTAAAAACTTAAACCTCTGTCTTTAAGTTAGGTTGCAAGTAAATCGATGAAAAACACAAAATCTACCTTTGAAATAGAAAGTCTAAAATACCAAAAAGTAAATTTCATATTCATTTAAATCTAAAAGCCTTTGAATTCAAAAAAAAAAAAAAAAGTAAAGAAAGGCTCCATAATTGTAGCAATAATGATGAGTAGAAGGAAAATTGTAATAATAATGAGACCAATAAAAAACTTAAAATCAAGGTATTTAAAAAAAACGTTAATTTTGCCAGTTGACTAATATTTATCAGCTTTAAATAGTGGCAATATGTGTAATTTAAAAAAAAATATTTAATTTGAGTAGACAATAATTAGGTGTAGATTGAAAAAAAATAGTAAATGAGTTTTTTCTATTAAATTTTATAGAAATTAGGTTTATAATGAATTCTCGCGACCTCAAATGAGGGTTACCGGGTCAGTGGCAGCTTAAACACATTAACAGCGTCCATTTCCCAGTTGAGGAGGGTCAACAACATACAACTTATTTGTCGGTCGGACACGTGTCCCATACACAACACGAAAACGACATGATATTAGATTGTGTCTCCATGAATGATGGTAGAATGTCAAAGGGAAATGGACAAACGCAATGTCTGCTTCACTGTTGGTCTCTTGCCACCACTTAGCTTAACGAAAACACCTTGTGAGTTTCACTCACTTTTCGTGTGCCTTTCTTTTATGTTTCATGTCAGAATTAGAGAAATTGTCTGAAGAATTGTCTTAAAAATATTATGTTTGTTGTCACAAAGAAACATATCCAAAATTCAAATCCTCCTAAAAAAAATCTCGAATTCAGAACATTTATGTTAATCTGCATCTGATGTCTTTCTTCCTTAAAGACAAAAAACAGGAGCTACAAATATTTTTCAAATTAAAGTGATTTTGGCATCAAAAGCAAGGACAAGAGGAAAAAGAAAAAGGAGAGGGATTAAGGAAATCTTGGAGGGCAAAAATGAAGTTGACAAAACAGATGAAAGATCGATGGGATATAGACCAGATGATGTAATGACTTTTCTTCATAAGTGGGGACTATTTGGAGCAGGGGAACTGTAGGTGGGTTGGTTTGGTGGGTCTCATACAGCATTGATGGTGTACAAATGCCCACAGAGTAGTAATAGATTTATGGAGGTTTCTCTTTGGTTCTGTTCTTTGATTTTACTCAAACTTGCTGTAACATTCACTTCCCTACACAATAATGCCTGCAGGAATTAGTGCTTTTCTTGCATCACTCACTCTTTTTCCTCTTCCTTGCTTACACTGTTGGCTGTAAAGCAAACGTAAAGTTGACGCCTTCCTTTCATCTATCAATTCAATCACACTCTAAATCTCAATACTTGAATTCATTCCCAAAGAAAATCTCTTTACTTTACTCAATCATCTAACCCAATTCTTTCAAGTTTTCTAAAGTCACATTGCGTTGTGCCTTTCATTTTATAGCCCTCAAGGCCTTTTGGAGCTGGCATTTGATCTTCAAAATCTCAAAGCTTTGATTCATTTTCATTCTCTCACAGACCCTTTTTCACTTGAAACTTGATCTTCAAGATTCAAGCTTTCATTCATTCATTCAAGCCATGAGAGACAGAGGCAAAGCTGTGGAGTCAGCTCACAACTTCGACATGGAGTACTATTGTTCTTCATCTGAAATGCCATGCAATAAACACCCGAATTCTTCTTCCATTGGAATATGTGCTTATTGTTTGAAAGAGCGCCTAGCTCTGCTGGTGTGTTCAGATTGCGGTGAGCAGCGACTCTCTTCTTGTTCTTGTTCTGAAATCTCATCCTCCTCGAATCGAAACTCATGTACTGGGGAGGTAGGTAGTGTTGGGAGAGTCTCATTTCTGATTGAGAATGAGAAGAATGAGGCTTTACTTTCTAAACAAAAGCCGAAACCCCAAGAGAAGGAGGAGGTTGTGGTGCTGAGGAGGAGCAGCAGCAGTTGTGCTGAGATCAAGAGAAGTGGGTTTTGGAGATTTGGGAGGTTGTTTAGGAAGAAGAGGTCAGAGAAGGATTGTGGGAACAAAAGTGTTGGCGGGTTTGATGAGAAAAGTGAGATGTGGCTGGTTGATCATGTAGGTGTGTCAAGGTCTAGGTCTCTTTGTAGTTTTAGAGGTGGTGGTTTGTTTGAGTCGGAGGATGGTGGTGATCATCTAGTGGTTTCTGGGGCTAGGAGTTCAATTTCAGCTGCAAGGAGTTCTAGTGTCACTGCTGGTATGGTTTTGGATTCTGGAAGAAAGAGTGGGTTTAGTGAAGGCAGAAAGAGTGGGTTTAGTGAAGGGAGGAAGAGTGGGTTTAGTGAAGGGAGAAAGAGTGGCTTTAGTGAAGGAAGGAAGAGCGGTTTTGATGGTGAAAAGAAAGATGAAGTCTTGGTTTCTGAATTGGGTGGTAATGATCAGTTCAAGGGTGTGAAGAAAAGTGATTTTAGTGGAGCAACCAAGAGAGTTTTCTCACTCAAGGAGAGTGATTTTAGTAGATTGGATGAGTCAGGGTTTATTGACTTGAAGCTTGATTACTCAACAGAATCCAAGCCAGATTTGAAGATGGGAACTTTGACAGGTTCAGAATCTGTGTTTGGAAGCATGAGGGGTAGTGACTTTGTGGCACATGAATACGGTCCAGGTCAATTTGGGGATGGGATTTTCAGTCATAGTGGTTCTTGTAGAATTACAGTCAATGAGAGAGGGATAAAGAGGGGAAGGAAAAGCTTGAAGGGTGGTTGGAAATGGATTTTCAGGCATCATCCAAGCTGGGGATCCAGTACTAGGAGGAAGAAAGATGAAGAAGATATGATGTTCAAAACCTGAGAAAAATGATGGGCCAAAATGACAAAAATTCTCTGTTTTCTTCAGCTTTACAGAAATCTTCTGTCTGTTATTTTCTGTCTTAATTCGCATTTGTAGTTAGTCACTAGTCACCACATTCACTTCACTGCCTCTCTAATTTCTCTCCTCTTGTATTTATGTTGCTGTTAGTAAATGTTAAAGAAAATAGCTCATACTAACTGGGATGTTTGCATAGAGTTCAAGTGTTTTGCTTAGGGTATGATTGTGCAAACAGCATTGTACCGAGGAATGAGGATCATAATAATTTTGCTCAGAAAATAATGGCATTTTATTAAATCCATGTTGTTTGATTCTTATATATGTCACTAGTTACATGAAGGGCTGTTCAAAATGCATACAGGGCTTAACCTGCAGGGGCGAAAAGGACTAAATCACATCAGTATTATTTGAATGCATTTAGCCTATGCATATATGTACGAAGTTTTAAAGCTAAAAAAGAGCCAAGCCCTCCTTTTCTTTTTCCCCAATATCAATAAAGGGTACTAGCATAAGATCTTAGTCAGTACAGAAAAGAAAATAAGATCTATAGACTTGCTAGTCTAGGAGCCCAGGAAAAAGAGAGGGTTTCATCTTTTTCTAGTTGCTACAAGATTTAAGTTTAGGGCTTTAGGTGATGCTTCTTTTTCAATACAACAGGGTTTTGTAGGGTTTTGCTTTGCAAGCAAGTCTAGTAGACCTCGAACTTTATTGAAGGCCTTACATGTGATTCTATTCTCTTGGATACATTCTACAACTTTTGGGTTAATACTCTTACCTGGGCCCTAGCCATTACTCAGGTTGTTGAAATTTCTGTAAAAACTTCAAACCATTTCAACATCCGTATCCAATCCAACCCACAAGAGAGACTTGGCGTCTAGTGAACAAGTCCTCAGCTTAAACTTTACAAGTCACAACCACATATTTGGCAAATCTTATCACCAATAGCAGCTGGCAAGTGGGGCAAATTAATAAATCACGTAAATATTCAACAAGTTGACTAACTAGGGCTGCTACTGATTACTTCAATTTCTGAAATTACAGAGCATGAACATTAAGAGCTTGAGATCCTCCAAGACCAGAGAGAATTATATATATATATATATTTCCAATTTTTGAAGAAGAATCTGTGGCAAAATGTATGTGACAAGACCTCTCTCATGGTACAAAAAGTCTCCTGCTGATCTTTCATTGCCTCCTTCTGAAGGTCCAAATTCTGGTATTCTTGTTATCCAAGATGAAGAACCCAAATGCTTTATGAATTTGTTCAAGAGTGATATGATTAAAGAACTGCCTCTCCCTCAGAACAGAAGTCTAGAGCTTTACTATGCACAGGGGTTTTATACAATGAGAGAACTTCATTTTTTCAAAGTTCTATTCATCCCAGTTCTCAATCAGCCCGTCTTCCAATCAGTACTACGCAATATATCCATTTGGGAAGGATAGAGGGTATGTAACTATGTATGCCTATATCAATTTATAATTAAATTTTATTGTACAGGTTATGAACTGTCAAAATTATGTTATGTTGTTAGATTGTCAATTTGAGTCGTAAATTTTTTTGTGTTTCTTTGCAGGGAAGGGTACACAAGCTCAAAAGAGGATGAAACAGACATGGACTCATGTGGCTTCAGCAGCTGTTCTAATGATGTAAAGCCGCAACGTTTTGATCCCAAAAACCTGTACCAGCAATATCAGATTGATCTTCACAGAAAAATTGTGAACATTTCTGGTGGGTTTGTGGCTAATTCTATGGCTAAAGATGGTTGTCCCCCAGACGCATTGTGGAGAAGAGGGTGGAAACTCACTTGCTCAACGGCAGATGAGTTCGAACTAGATGATGCACCAGGCCTAGACACTACTCTCCGTGCCCAACTTCCTGGTTTTGATTTCCCATTGAATAATGTTGTTGTAGGGAAGTGGTATTGTCCATTCATGTTTGTCAAGGAAGGCACAGCGAAACCGTCGCGAACAATATACTATGAGATGACGCTAGAGCAAAGATGGGAACAAATATTTGTGAAGGAGCGTAGTAAGGAACATGATATAGGCAATGCTGTGAATGTGGATGTTGTTGTGCAAAGTGAGGTGGTTGTGGTTGTGCTTGGAGGGAGAGAAGGTGTTTGTGATGAGAAACATGTGGATGATGATGGGGTGGTGTGGTTTAAGAATGTCAACAATGTGGGTGAAGAGAGAGGAGTTGGGGTGAGCTTAGCGATTGTTGAGAGGATGAAGTGGGAGCAAGACAGGGTTGGGGGAGATGAAGGCAAAGTGAGAGTGGAGAGAGTTGAGGAATATGGAGGGATAGCTGAGTGGAAGAAGTTTGGTTGTTTTGTATTCGTTGAGAGGTTTGTGTTGAAAAGAATGAATGGGAGCTTGTTAGTTAGCCATGAGTTCAAGCACACTCATCAGATTAAGTGTAAATGGGAATGAAAGCTTATGTAGCTTGTCATTAGGAATAATCCCAATCTGGGAAAATTTGTTCTGTATTTGTTTATATGTGGGCTTATTCCACAAACTTGAATCAATGATAGTTTTGCAAATTGGGCTTTTCTGAAAATTCTTGTTGCTTACAGACCTTTCTAATTTGCTCTTTGATTCATGAAAGTGAAAATTTATTGATCCAAGAAACACCAATCTAGGTATATTCTGATGTTTGACCAACCTGTCCAAATCTTCCTTCATATGTACCTAAGGCTTACATATCAAGGCTTTGACCATTTCACTGGATTGAGTTTCCAAGTTGCCTGAAATATCATAAAATTTGACTGATTCTCATTTGAAAAATTCATTGGCCAATCATTAGTCTTGTGCTTGGCAACAAATTAACCCTGTTTGTGATCCCCATCTCAAAGAAACGTAAAGAAAACTCAATGAAAATTGAGGTAGTTTCTTCTCACTGTCTTCTTAGTTTACACGGCATGATACATGTCAAATGTCAACAGCTGCATCCACCTTCAATTCTTCATCTCTATACTTCTTATTGAAGTTAAATAAATTTTCTCAACTCTAGACCAATTCATATTCTACAGATTCTTAATATTAGTCAAACGTTTGATTTGTAGTATCCAATGAATTAAAGTGTCCTAATTGTCTACGTTAACTTGACAGCTTCATCATATATAAGTAGCCCAAAGTTCATATGATCCTCATACCCGAAAATTGAACCCAAAATAGCTGAGCAAATTCAGACATTTAGAGAGAAATGTATGTGACAAGGCCTCTTTCTATGTACCAGAAGCAACCTTCCATGCTCTCTTTGCCACCTCCAGAGGGTCCAAATTCCGGTATTTTGGTCATACAAGATGAAGAGTCAGAGCCTACAATTTGCTTTGGATTGTTTAAAGGCCATGAGCTCAAGGACCTCCCTTTCCCTCAGAACAAGAATCTGAAGCTTCGTTATTCCACTAGCACAGGAGAGCACACATCCGTTTCTTATTTCTACACTGCCTTCATTCCAGTCCTTAACCGGCCTCTGGCATCCAATTGTTATTATGCAATTTCGTCCCGCGGGAAGCATAAAGGGTATGAATGATATCTCAAACTGAACATTAATTTTATGGTTTATAAACCGACAGACGCATTTTTCAGTGTGTGTAAATTATCAACTGATCACTGATACGGTCTTAAAATGTAGTCCTCCTAGCGTTACTCTTATTATTTTCATAGGATGAACTGACATTTTTTTTTTTTTTTAATTGGCTTTGTAGACAAGCATACACCAGTTCAACAGAGGAGGACTTGGGAACCTGCTGCTTCTGCACTTACGTCCGAGATGTACCACCGCAACCCTTAAATCCTAATAACACATGGCAGCAATTTCAGGTTCAACGCAAAGGCAGATTTAACCAATGTGGTGGTTTTGTTGCCAAAGCTATAGCTTCGGATGGGTTTCCTCCAAAGTTTCTTGGAAGAAAAGGCTGGGAGATATACACCTCAACTCCACGTGACTTCCATTTAGATGAAGCACCAGGTCTAGACTCTGCACTACGTGCCCGCCTTCCGGATTTCAACTTTGAAGTATCGAATGCAAGCTCGAATCCTGTGGTTGTGGGGAAGTGGTATTGTCCCTTCATGTTTGTTAAGGAAGGATCACTAACACCGAAAGATCAAATGAGTAGCACAAGGTATTATGAGATGACACTCGAGCAAAGATGGGAGCAAATATTTGCATGTGACAGTGATGCAAATGAGGAAAATAATGCTGTGGTTGTTGATGTTTCTGTCGAAAATGAATTTGTTACCCTTGCTGGAAATAATGTGGAAGCTGTGCATGAGGAGAGGGATGTGGCTAATGGGGTAATGTGGTATAGGGGTTCCAACAAAGTAGGAGGAGAGAGCATTGTAGGGGTGAGCTTAGCAATTTTAGAGAGGGTGAAGTGGGAGCAACAAAGGTTTGGATGGAATGGAGGGAATGAGAGGAAGGTGAGAGTGAAGAAAGTAGAGGAGTTTGGGGGTATGGGAAGGTGGAAGAAATTTGGTTGCTATGTGTTGGTTGAGAGGTTTGTATTGAAAAGAATGGATGGGAACTTGGTACTTACTTATGGTTTCAGACACACTCATCAGATTAGGAGCAAATGGGTGTGAGATCTGTTGTATTCTTTAATTTGTTTGCAATTGCACAATCCATCTTGTACAACTCCCATGCTTGGAGGACAGTCTAGTTGCAATTCATGTGTTGAAGTATTTTTTTATATATATTATTTTGAAGTGATGACATAGTTTTTTTTTTAATAAACAGAGGAGTGATAACATTGTCTTTTCAAGAATGTGTCTATTTAGATTGATTGAAGTTATAAGGGTGAATTGATTATTTAAATTCAATTGAAGCTTTCCATTGTAAAGAACTAAACTGTCCTCATTATAATGCTTCCATTGTTGAGGATTGATGAATAGCATACATATTTACATACACATGGACATTAAACTTGAAAACTTTCCAGCTTAGAGTGATTGGAAAAGGTGAACCTTTGCTACAAATCTTGAATTAGCTTGCTTGATATAGCGATGAGATTTGATTTGGTGGGGTGATTGATAGACCGCAACAAGGACATTTGAATATTTTTATGTTGTACTTGGCCCTCTCATTATAGATCAAGGCATGATTAAATTATGATCGAGCCTCTCAGAGTTTGGATGAGTTCATGAAGTCGATCACTATACTGAACTATAAAGTAAATATATGTTAGCGTTTGAGGACAAACATAAATTAACAGAGAAAGGGAGAGAGTAATGTGTGTTTATTCTTCTCTCAATAGAGGGTTTATATAGGAGTACAAAGCTAGTGTGAATGCTCTAAGAGAAAACTAATTTGGTAACTATGATCATCATCAAAACAACTTCACTTGGTTATCTTCAATGATAATAATTGTCATGCTTGTTGTCTCTTGGCATAAAGCATGTTATACAAGTCTTTATACCTACATTATACACTCAAGTACCTATTACATGATATAGACATATTATACATAATACATTTATACTAGAACACTCCTCCTTGAATATTTCATGTCAATAGTATTGTCTAGGTCATGCCCTTCTAGGTTGTCTCGTTAAAAACTTTGCCAAGTAATAAAAACCTTGTGGGAAAAAAACAATCTTGGTCGAAGGAGAAAAAGAGCACAATGCGCGTTGAGTGTGGAGTATGTTTCTAGATACTCCCCATGATTTTGACTTTCCCTTGTGTTGCCTAAATGTGGTGCTTCTCTCGTTGCCTCATTAAAAACCTTGCCGAGTAACAAAAACCCAGTGGGACAAAAATAACCTCGATTGAAAGGGAAAAAGAGCACAACACACCCTTCACGTTTTGAGACCATATATGTAGACACCTCCCCCTGATTTTGATTTTTTGAGGAGAGTCTTGTTATTGCTGATTTATGTTTGGTGTTGTCGCTTTTGATGTAGCCTTGCTTCATTTGTTCAAAACAAGCAGCATTATCCTAAATGCTTGTAGGCTCATCTGTGGTAGACTTCAAACCACAACTATTCGAACATGCGTAACTATGGATCCAGTCCATATACATTCACGAACTACTTTGTGAAGAGTAATAATCTCTGCATTTGTTCGAGGATATAGCGACTAAGGTCTATTCTATAGACTTCCAAGATATCGCTGTCTTTACCCATGGTGAACACTTAACCAGTCTGGGAAGACCTTTGAATGGGTCAAAAAGATATCCAACATCAGCAAAAACCTTTCCAAAAACACTTATGTCGTTTTGGGGTGGGGATAGAAAATGCAGGCCAGCGTTGGCGGCGTTATTGGTGTGTAATGGGTTCGAATCCATCATCTCTCTGTAAGGATAAAACAAGCCCATATCGATCGTACATCTCAAGTATCGAAAGATATCTTTTACACCAATCTAATGGCATTGCGTTGGCGCAGAGCTATATCTTAGCTAACAAGTTCATGGCAAAATGAGATGTCCAGTCTTGTGCATTGAGCTAAGTACAATAATAGGCCTATTGTACTTGAGTAAGGCACTTCTGCCTCTAACACATCTTCGTCATCATCCTTCAGACGAAGAGGATCCTTTTCAGGATCAAGACTATCCTTCATCTCAATCTCGGATTTCAAGTGGTCAACGGTTTCCCTTAACATTTTTAAGGGCTTTTAATGAAGATCATGTCTAACATGAACCGCGATAGAATTCGAAACTTGTTATCGAAACACGTGGACATATCCCTTCCCAATCAAGTAGTCACTTTAGAGAGCGTTTCAACTTTATTGCAAACGCGCTCCGTGGTCTAGAGCCACTTGACTTGGGTAAATAAAGTTCACCGTGAACTTTCATGTATATTCCGTATTTAGATCCCCATAGAGATACGTAGTGAGCACCTTTATAAGCTGCATATTCAGTTATTTGGAAACTACCAAACTGACAGGGTAGTGGTTTGTAATAATATCCATTACGAGAGAATATGTCTCATCGTAGTCAATTTTAGGGCGTTTTGTGAGAAGCCTTGCGCCATAAGGCGAGATTACCATATCTTTTTCTCAACACGCTTTCTAACGATGACCCATTTAGTCAATAGGTTTTATGTAAGGAGGTGTTGACATCACTGGCTCAAAAACCTTCCTTTTTGTTTAGAGAATCCAATTTTAACCTAGATTGCTTCTTTCCATTTAGGCTATTTCTCTACGTTGGTATTTATGCTTCAAAGGAGCATGGTTCGATATCATCAGACTCAAGAAACTCATGCGCAACTATATCATCAATTATGATGGAGTTTCTATCCCACGTCTCATGTACACTAGTGTAATTTTCATAGAGCTCTATATTCTCAGGAATATGTTCTGACGTTTAGGCGTCCCCCAACGATAACCATAATCTGAACGATACTCATGAGATGGATTTTGAGTATCGATGATCCAAGGATTGGTTTGTGCCAAAGTATCCTTTGAATCCACGGGCTTCCCACGTATTCTAGCTGCGGCCATGCCTATAACGTCAAAGTGCCACTTTCTATGGCGTTGGCGTCCTGCTTACCTCTGTGTAGGATGGCGCTACATCCTTTTGTAGGGACGTCCTTCCTTGCAGGCTTATTTGTAGCAAATGTGTGTGATCTCGTCACTTTAATAGGGATCAAGATGAGACATAGTGGGGACAAACCATGACAATTCCTGTCGTTCTTGCTGAACATTTGTGTTCTTATCTCCCCTAACGTCAGGAAGACTGTCTCATCAAAGTGACATCCTCAAATCTAACGGTAAGGAGATTGCCGTGCAAGGGCATTTAAGTGGCGGATGATTGTTGGAGTTTCAAATCTAACTGAGTTGCTCACTCGTTTATAAGGACCTATATATCATAGTGCGTTGTGGCGGCGTAATTGGCACATAAATGACTCACTCAAGTGTGCGTAAGTACACATACTTCTACCCAGTCACTAGCTGTAACGCAGAGATACATTGAGTGGTGGTGGGTCGTAGATGAATTAGCATAGTTATATGTGATATTACATCACTCCAAGCGGATATAAGGAGATTGGTGCGCATCACCAATGTCCGAGCTACCATCGTAGTCATTTTCGCGAGACCATTTGGGTGTGTATATGGGAATGTGATGTCTAACATCAGTTCTATTGCAATAACCATCGAAAGCCTTCGACGTAAACTCTCTAGCATAGTCAAACCCCATTGACTAAATATGATGATCCGGGGAGTGAGCCCGTTGTCATATGAAATGTGCTAGGAGTATAGCATAAGCAGCATTTTGCAGATGGACAATGGCACAACATATGACCAGCGTGTTTGCGTGTCAACCAACATTATGAAATATTTAAACGTCCGCAAGTTGGTTGAATAGGTCCACAAATATCACATTGGATTCTTTTCAAGAATGATATATTTTCTTTAGTGTCCTTTGCATAGGATGGTCTCGATCTTATCTTTGCTAAAGAGCAGGCTTTGCAAAACGAATGATAGTTTTTAGAAGTAACTCCTTGGACCAATCTTTGGTTTGTATTTCTTTTCGTTTTGAAGAATGAATGTCCGTGTGAAGTCTTTAATATGCGGATCACCATATCACGACCTGGATGTCCCAAACAATCATGCCAAAGCCTATATGTGTCAGAGTCCTATAAATTATCTTTCATAACATGGTTGGATTAAATGACTCTAACAGTGGTTGCATACAATTCACTAGAGTGACACATAAGTTTTTATAATACTCGTTTATTTCCGTAGTCATTAGAGGTGATGTAAATGAACTTTTGTCCATTCTCACAATGTGTTTCCACATGAAAACCATTGGTTCTTATATCTTTAAAATTCAATAGGGTTCTTCTAGCCTTTGGAATAAAGTTCGGATTTTAACACATGTCCATGACATTGAATAATAATGCGACACTTTATTGATAAGGAAAATAGCTAATGATTACATCAAAGTTTCTAGAGTCTATTCCAGAATAAAATCAAATTTAGACAAATTGTAGTTTACTCAATCCGTTTGGTAACTCCAATGAAATATGACCAGGAAAGTAGAGAGATATTGGTGGAGCGATGCTCGCTTAAATACCACGATCTCAATTACTTTCCTAGACATCATACTTCATTCGATGCGTCACATGAGAAAGAGTTAATACAATTGTTATTTATTGACTAAGGCACATTTACCATTCTTAGAAAATAGAAAAAGACTATTCTAATCAAAGTTTGCGGCATCCTCGTGCATAGAGGTGGCAAACAGGCCGCTAAGCACGAGCACGGCACGGACCCGGCACGCTTAAAAAAGGCCCGACACGGCCCAAACCCGTTAGTGGCCCGACACGACCCGAGCACGTTAGAATAACGGGTCGGGTTGGGCCTAGGAATATTGGCCCATTGGCCCGGCCCGACCCAAGCCTGTAACGGGCTCAGCACGGCCCGAGCATGACATATTGTGGGCCGGCTCGTTACAAACACAAAATTTTATTTGGTTTTTAAAAATATTTAAAAACCACAATGATGAGATTTGAATATTAGACCTCTTTATTTAAAATCTCATGAAAATTCCACCAATGCTATTTTTTTATATTGTCAAAATAGTGAAATAAAACATTATATCCTTGTTTTGACATAAAATATTTTTTTCTAATCTCATAATAATACAACTATAGAATGAAGGAAAAAATATTATGATACTAAATCTTCATTATATTAATAAAGATTAATCTCACAATAATATACTACGAGCAATATATTTTGAGTTATTTTTTTCTTTCTTTCTTTCTTGTAGTGGAATATAAAAAATATTAGAAAACTAATGTTAAAAAGTTAAGATTAAGAAAAATATTGTAGAACTTAATTTATTTTAATTTTCTAAATAGTTAAATAAAATTAATTTTATTTATTCAAATTAAGATTTTAAAATCGTGTTTTATAGTGGGTAGGCACGAGCACGGCCCATTTATTGACCCGGCACTAGCACGGCCCGACACGATATGGGCTCGGGTCATGGGCCGGACCGGGCTTAATGTTTAAGCAAATGGGCCGGCATGAGCCCGGCACGATAATAAATGGGTCGGCCCAAGCACGACACAAAGCACGATTAAGCCCGCTTAAAATAGGCCGGGTCGGGCCGGGCCGGCCCGTTTGCCACCTCTACTCGTGCACTTCAGTTTCAGCTTTGAAGTCCTCTACGGTGAGATTGACATCTTCACCATCTTCATCTTCGGCAAGGTTGGCTTCTTGCTCCCTTGCTTCTCTGTACTCCTTATAACGTGCAGCTAGTTGGTACTTGCATGACATTGCTTAAACCAATGCTTGATTGATCCACATCAATGCCACATGTCATTGTGGTTACCTCCCTTCATTTGAGGTGCAGGTGGTGCATATTGTGGATATTCCCTAGGAGGGTTGCTACTACCACCACGGCTCATAATGCGACCTCCACAGCAGGTGTTGCCATATCTACCTCTCCCACGTGTGGAGTTGCCATCACATATGCCCATCTAAAGTTGCAGTGTCATTCCTCATTGGGGTGGTTATACGGACCCATTCGTCCTTCATGTCCCCTGTAATTAGGGTACCGCTCCTTGCGCCCCTTTTTGGGTGCATTATAATTCGCCTCATGAACACTTTTGGTTCTAACGGGTCTTGAATTATAATTCTTTACGAGGATGTTGTCGTGCTTTTCAGCTACCGACAAAACATTGATGAGCTCATTGAACCTCGTAATTCGTCCAGCATTGACTTCAGTGCGATATTGCTTTGATAGCAAAAGTGCTGCGACGGGGAAGGTGGAGAGAGTCTTCTCAATTAGCTATTCTTTTGAGAGAGGTTTTTCATAGAACCTCAACATGACTTTGAGGCGAAGAGCTTCTGAATTGTATTCAGCAACAGACTTGAAGTTGGAGAAGCGTATATTGTTCCACTGAACCTTCAAGTCAGGGAGGAGGGAATCTTGGATATTGTCAAAACGCTCTTCTAGCGCTCCTCATAAGTCTCTTGCATCTTTGATGGACATATACTCTAATCTGAGTGCTTTGTCCATATGGCGTCGCATCAAGATAATTGCTTGTGCATGCTTTATTGGTGTTCGTTGGAACACAAGGCCCGCGTTTAGTGCCTGAATTATGGGCAATATCCCTTTCGATGTGAGATGGTTCTCAACGTCGGTTTTCCAGCTATGATAATCCGAACCTGTTGAGTCAAGGATTTGAAAGTCGAGTCTAGGTTCATTCAACATCCTGAAGATAAGAAGAAACGATATATTAGTTTTGGAGTTTAAACTTCCACGAAAACTATAATAATAAGATTTCCGAGCTATGCTACCAAGAAATCAATTTCCAAGAATATTTAGATTAGACCGAAACAATGATGCTTAATAGGGTCATAAATTGATGCTTGCGGACGATCTTAGTCCGAATATTATGAACGCTCTTAGTTCATTGATTACGAATGCTCTTAGTTCGTTTTAGCGTGAATTTCTATAATTCCGCTTTTTGATTGCAAGTTCCCGAGAAAAAGAAAAGAGGAGAAAAATGAATAAAAACTCAAAAACGGGAACTTTTAGTAAAAAGTACCTCGAAATAGTGTTGTCGGAAAATTTGGTAGGAAAAATTTGTTGGAGGTGACCGGAAGGTTAGTTGGAAAAAGTCAAGAAAATCGTCCGAAAAGTGGCCGGAAAAATGTCGGAAAAGTCACCATAAAAGTCGTCGGAAACTTGCCCTGCAAATCTGTCTGCAGCTGCTCAGCAGCAGCTCGGCAGGTACTCGATAGGGGCTCGGCAGGTACTGTCGGTAGGGGCTCGACAGATCCTCTATGCAGGTGTCGGCAGATTCTCGGCATCTCTAGGTAGGTTCTGTCAGTAGGTCCTCTCGGTAGGTCTCGGCAGATCCGCTCGACAGCTCCTCAGCAGCTTCTGCGCAGCTGCTCGGCAGGATTTGACAGTGGTCTGACAGCGGTTCAAATCTTCCGGCAGCCGGTTCAGGCTATTTCCGGCCGGTTCTGGCGGTTCTGAGGTCGGTTCTGGGCTTCTGGGATCAAAGGCTTTGATATGTGCTAGGGTTTGGAGGTTTTTTGTAGGTTTTGGAAAAATGACTTCGATTGGATGATGAACTTCCTTTCTCTCGTCAATTTTCAATTCTAATTCTAGAGCAATTTCGTGCTGATAACGTGTTTGAGGACAAGCATAAATTAACAGAGAAAGGGAGAGAGTAATGTATGTTTATTCTTCTCTCAATGGAGGGTTTATATAGAAGTACAAAGCTAGTGTGAATGCTCTAAGAGAAAATCAATTCGGTAACTATGATCATCATCAAAACAACTCCACTTGGTTATCTTCAAAGATGATAATTGCCATACTTGTTGCCTCTTGGCATAAAGCATGTTATACAAATCTTTATATCTACATTATACACTCAAGTACCTATTACATGATATAGACATATTATACATAATACATTTATACTACAACAGTTAGCACCAGAAGAGTTGAGATATTTTAAATTCCATCCAAGAATGGATGGAAGCTTGGTACTAATTAATGGTTTCACACACACTAATCACAGTAGGAGCAAATGGGTGTGAGACGTAATCCATTCTGTAGTAAACCCATCAATGCTTATATAGCATACATATATATAGTTGAAATTCTTGTATTGAAGTATTTGTTTTATCATATTAAAATGATACCCTTCCTTTTTTAAAAGGATGTGTTTGTTTAGCTTGATGTATTTGAATTATAAGGGAGAATTGGTTTAATTGAATTTTTTTCCATAGTCAAGAACTACAGATGTCCTCATTATAAGGTCTCCATCATTGAGGTTCTTGATGATGAGTGCAATAGATACAGATATAGACATTAAACTTGAAGACTTTTCCATCATAGAGTGATTGAGAAATATGAACCTTCCTAGCATTTGCTACAACTTATGACTTTTCTAATTGTTGCTTAAAGTATCATGGAATTTGATTCATTTAGGCTGTAATTACAGGAAAATGCGTGAAAATTATGAACCGCCGAGTTTGAATGAGTCATGAATTCTATCACAAGGAAATTTTATAAATTGGTACTGTATGAATCAAGTAAATCATCAAGCCAATTTAAAGTGAGTACTCTCCCCCTTCTGTCCATCTTCTTCCTCAAACTTTTGGCAAAAAAAAAAAAAAAAACTACCTCAGCAGAAAAACAGTCAACATGTATGTAACAAGGCCTCTGTCTATGTATAGAAGGTCTCCCGATTCACTATCACTACCAACGCCGGAAGGTCCAAATTCCGGTTATCTTGTACTACACGATGAAGAATCAGATGAGACTACCTGTTTCGGATGTTGCAAAGATCCTCAGGTGCAAGGCTTGCCTTTCCCTCAGAACAAGAGTCTCACAGTTGAAAATTCCTCAGATAATCATGATGATGTTGCCTTCATTCCAGTTCTTGATAAGCCTTTGTCTGCCAATACATACCATGTGATACGCCGGGATGGGAGACACAGAGGGTATACTACTTTCCATATTAATTTCCATATATGAACATATATAGTTTTCTAATAATAATCACAAATTTATTTGCAGGAAAGTGTACACAAATTCAAAGGAAGAAGACATGGTAGATTGCTGTTTTGGCAAAGCTATTCAAGATGTAAAACCAAAGCCCTTGGATCCATCAGACATATATCAACAAATTGAGATAATTCCAAGGAAGCACCGCGGCTACTTTACTGCCAAGGCTGTTGCTTCAGATGGGTTTCCTCCTTCCTTTTTGAGGACAAAAGATTGGACAGTGACCATGAACACACCCCATCATTATCAACTAGGTGAAGCTCCAGGACTCAACACTTCGAAGCGATCAGGCCTTCCTGCTTTCGACTTTCCACTGTCCAAAGATTGTTCTGAGGCTATGGTAGTTGGCAAGTGGCACTGTCCTTTCTTGTTTATCAAGGAAGGGGGACTGGAGTTGAAGCACCAAATGAAGCACTGCATGTTCTATGAAATGAGACTGGAGCAAAGATGGGAGAGAATTTTCGACAAGTACAATGAAGGAAAGAGCAACAATGCTAATGCTGTGTTTGTGGATGCATTTGTTCAAAGAGAGGCAGTATTTATTGCTGGAAGAGAAGCTTTTTCCGATAATCTAGACAGAGTTCATATCGTCGATGATTTCATGTGGTTTAAGAGCTCTGATGGTGGGGGAGGAGAAAGGAGTGTAGGGTTGAGCATGAAAATTATTGAGAGAATGAAGTGGGAGCAAGAAAGAGTTGGATGGGTTGGTGGGGAGAAAAGAAAAGTGCGAGTGGAGAAAACCGAAAAGTTTGGGGGAACTGATGATTGGAATAGATTTTCTTGTTATGTGTTGGTGGAGAGGTTTGTGTTGAAGAGATTGGATGGAAGCTTAGCACTATTGGCATATGATTTCAAGCACACTCACCAGATTAGGTGCAAATGGGAATGACAAACTTGTAATTTCTATTGGAAGCCATAATATGTATCTAGATTGTTATTTCATGGTTCAAGTCTATATATATATATACCATGGTTCAAATTTCAAA
Source organism: Rosa persica (assembly GCA_025331145.1). Classification (NCBI taxonomy): domain Eukaryota; kingdom Viridiplantae; phylum Streptophyta; class Magnoliopsida; order Rosales; family Rosaceae; genus Rosa; species Rosa persica. The sequence continues at coordinate 42,170,008 of WFKR01000004.1, read as the reverse complement.
ATACCTTTTTATAGTACATGTATATGGTTTTCGAATACCAATCTTTCACAAATACTATTTTCTAATTCAGCTTTTGTTGGAAGGGATTGATAGACCTAGTGAACAGGTCCAGACTTTGCACGACGTGGCCGCCTTCCGGATTTCAACTTTGAATTATCGAATACAAGCTCAAAGCCTGTGGTAGTGGGGAACTGGTATTGTCCTTCACACAGAAATCAAATTAATGAGTATAACAAGGTATTATGAGATGACACTTGAGCATAGACGTGAACAAATATTTGCATGTGACAGGGATCCAAATGAGGAAGATAATGCTGTGGTTTTCGAAAATGAGTTTTGTTAGCGTTGCTGGAAATAATGTGGAAGAAGTGCATGAGGGAAGGGTCATGTGGTATAGGGGTTTTAACGAAGTAGGAGGAGAGTGCAGTGGGAGCAACAAAGGTTTGGATGGAATGGTTGATTGCTGCAAGTATGCTATTTGGTTTGGTCTATTTCTCTATATATGCAGTAGCTTTGTGTTGCTGTGGTATTGGAAAATATATGTTGTTGGTGGTATTGGGAAATTTCTTAGGTATCCGGGTGTTTGACATACCCTCATACATCTCTAAAAAACAATAGCGCATGCATGCTGTTAGTGGTATTGGGAAATTTCTTAGGTACCCTGGTGTTTGACATACCCTCATTACATCTCTAAAAAACAATAGTGAATGCCTCGACTCTCCCCAAACCCTAAGCTCTGGAGCTCCGCGCTTCATCAATGGCAGCCGGCGTCGGCCTCCCTCATAAGCCATTTATTGATGGCCCTCCAATGCCGATCTTATGCGGCGACCACCAAATCGAGCCTGCAGAGTTTCATCATAATGTTTGCTTCGCGTCGGAGTACAATAGATGATGTGGAGATTGCTTGGGGGTCTGATCCAATGAGACCCAAGACTAGATGGGTGCGAGAATGAGATTTTTCAATTCGCCCCGGTAGGGCGGGGCTCAAATCGGACCTGATTTGGGTTGGCGGAGCATATAATGGAGTAGCGATGGCTAGTCTCTTATCCAACCCAATTATGACGGCTGCGGGGAATCGAGGTGCTGATCGAGGTGGTCTGATAACCATAGGTGACTGGAGGAGACAAGTTTCCGATCCCCATACCAGAGTGAGGGGCATTGTTGCACTCCAACCTGTAAGCGTCACCAGTGCGATCACTAGGCCGATCAGAGTTGTGCAGGCTAGAGGGGCAAATGGTGTCTGATATGCAGAGGAGACGATGACAAACTCCTTTTCCATGGTTGCGGTAGCGAGTGAATTTATACATCGTCTGGATCGCGCAGTGACGAGACCTTCTATGTCTCGATTATACCCGGAGCCAGCGAAGTTGAAGGCATGGATTGGTGTTGCGGCCGGTGGAGGGGTGCCCAAATCTGGTTGGCTGCCCAAATCAGTTGTATGGCCCAAATCACTTTGGTGGCCCAATTGTCTTTGGGTGTCCAAACAAAATTGGGTGCTAAAACTTACTCTGGATTTGAAGCTCAAAGTTTTGGGATATGATTCTAAGGAGTTTCGAATTTGGGATCCAGGAGGCTGGACCCAACTAAACCTCTTAGTCCTAACTTGGATGGCGATGAGAGATTTTAGTTTCTTGTCGAACTATGCCTATGTACTATGTTCTAGTTTTTTCATAGTTATAGGCTTGCTTTCATTTGTGAGCACTGATTGTCTAATGAGTGGTGCTAGCATGCCACGTCTTAGACTTGCCCATAGATGACAAAGGAAGGTGTGTATCCGTGTCATTCTGGCTTGAGTTAAATGAAAGTTGTCTGGTTTGATTCAAAAAAGACATACCCTTATTTTGTTAAATATTTTGGACCATTGGATTAATAATATATCCAATGGTTCAAAATATTTAACAAATTGGTAACCTGTTTAGCCTTAACCGCTTCATTTTTTTTTTAAAAAAAAATCATGTCGATATAATAATACTCAGGCCAAAAAGAAACATTACATATCCTCCCTCTATCCTCTATGGGTAGATAAAGAGTTTGTGGTAGTAGCACAATGATACATAGTTTAGGTCCAATCATTTGACTGTTTCATGCTCATAAAGGAAGCCAATAGACTATTAACTACTACATAGTAAATAGGCAGAGTTTGGAGAGCATGTTTAGCTTTTTATCTATTTTAGCAGCTGTACCAGACTCCTAAGTGGCTCTCAATTATAACTTTTAGCTATCTCGCTCCTAAATTTAGAGAGCGAGATGATGCTCTCTATAATTTAAAATATTCATTTTAAGTTATTTTCTGTAATTTATAAATACCATTAGACTATTTAATCTTCATTTAAAAAATAATATAAATTTAAAACTAGCTAAAATAGAGAGCACTGATGCAGACGTATTTCTAAAGTGACTAGCTAAAATGACTTTTTAGCTACTTTGGCTAAAATTTGACTTAATTAGTACTTATAAACAATTAATTTGCAGGGAAGCATGCACAAATTGGAAGGACCCTGGCCTTTTCCCCAAGAACTATATTAACGAGGTTGAACCAAAAGCATTAGATCGATCCCTCAGATGTTTATCAGCAGATGGAGATTATGCATTCGCAACGTTGGCGTGAGATGGGTGACTTTACTGCCAAGTCAGTTGCTTCAGATGGTATTCCTCCTCGCTACTTGAGGGAGAAAGGGTGGAGGGTGTACATGAGAACACCCTATAGTTATGAATTAGGTGAAGCTCAAGGGCTTGACTCTTCACTGTGGTCGCACCTTCCAGGGTTCGAGTTTCCATTATCGTCGAATCAGAGTGACTGTTCCGAAGCTGTGGTGGTTGGCAAGTGGTATTGTCCTTTCATGTTTGTGAAGGAAGGAGGAGTGAGGTTGAAGCAGCAAATGAATAAGGTGTGTGTTCTATGAAATGAGACTTGAGCAAAGGTGGGAGGGAATTTTCAGCCCTGACAATGAAGGAGCAAGTGTGGTGTGTTCGTGGCATGGATACCTTTATTCCAAGAGAAGTTTTTTTTTTTTGGTGGAAATGAAGCTGTTTGTGAAGATAAAGAAAGAAATGTATGTGAGTGAAGGGTTCATGTGGTTTAAGAGTTCGGATGGTGTGGAAGGAGAAAAGAGTGTGGGTTTGAGCATGAAAATTGTTGAGAGGATGAAATGGGAGCAAGAAAGAGTTGGATGGGTTGGTGGGGATGAAAGACAAGTCAGGGTTGAAAGAGTAGAAGAGTTTGAAGGGAGTGGAGAGTGGAAGAAATTCGCTTGTTATGTATTGGTAGAGAGGTTTGTGTTGGAGAGAATGCAAGAGAGATTAGCAGTTTTGGCATGTGATTTCAATCACCCTCACCAAATTTGGAGCAAATGGGAATGAGAAACTTGGTATTGTACATCTCTATATTGTATATATGTACGTGTAATTGTGTAACCATTAAATCAAATGAATTAAAAATTCTTGAAGTTATTCATCGTATACTAAATTCTAATGGACGAACTTGTAATTGCTAATTGAACTTCAAATTATGAACTTTCGAAATCCATTTCGGCTATATGCTGTATCTGGAGCTTAAAGTGATGTCAAAATATAACAAAACGGAGTGCCCTCAAAACACCCCATACAAAGTGTCAGATTCCAAACATTACAAGACAACTAGTTTTAACACTCAAGACTTTCCGCTCACAAAGTAACGGGCCGTGGTCAATTTTGAGGTTTTGCGGCCCAATAAACAGGTGGAATAGGGTTGGTAGAATCTCTGCGCTGCTACTACTACTCACGAACTCACTGCTAGTGTCGGATTCCCCTCCCTATATAAACCAGAGCCGCCTATCTCTGCTCTCTCCGATTCACTTGGAGGCGGGAACCACCGAACCCCATCAATATTTAAAAACTAAAAACCTGAGAAAAATTAAACTAATTTTACTATCGGACTAGGGTTCCTTCTGCGATGGCGAATCTCAACATCGTTCTCGATGAAGATCAGCAATGGCTGCTCAATTGCTTGTCCGCTACTCTCGACCCCAACCATGATGTCCGCTCTTTCGCCGAAGCCTCGCTTAATCAGGCTTCTCTGCAACCAGGTCCGGCTTCTTAAACCCTTCGATTTGATTTTGATTTTTCTTTCTTTTCAATTGTTCCGTTTTCGCTGAATAATGTGGATTGGATTTGGAAATTTCGTTGATAGTTTGAAATTCTAGCTGGAAATGATCCTCCATACACGAACTGCACTTGTTTTCTTCTAGGTGGTCTGGATTTCTAGCTGAAACGATCCTCACTGCAAGCATCACTTTCGATTTTCGAATTTGATTGCTAATTTGGAATTCTAGTTTAATATTTTTTTTTTTTGGAATTTATGAGGGGGATCAAATGAACCTATGAGGTTGATGATTTGGTCATCTAGTGGGTGGAGTGGAAGTATATAATTGATCTTTATTTGCTTTCCTTGTTCTGCTTATGGATCGGTGCAGCTTATGAAAACTTAGAAGATTGACTGGTTTATAATTGTCTTAAGGTTTTGGAAGTGCGTTATCCAAGGTTGCTGCAAATAGGGAGCTCTCGCTAGGGTTGCGCCAGATATCCTTTTACTATCAAGGTTCTGTATTTAGCATCATGAGTTTTTTTTTTTTCTTTTTCTTTTTCTTCCTTAATGTTTTATAATCAAGTTCCATTCTTTTGCTCCATGCGTTTCTTATTTGATTGAAGAACGCCACTTCTGAAGTTACTTTTTTTTTTCCTGCTTTTCCGCGTCGTCATTATTTTTTTTTCCCAGTAACGAAAGCATAAAGAAAATGGGAGGTGGTTTTGTTTTTTCTTGTGTTGTTTCCACCTCAAAGATCAAGAAAATATACGGGAGCTATATTTTGCACACCAGCTGCTGATTAATGGTCTCACCTGTTGCGTAAAGCAGAATTCTTTTTTCTTTTCCTCTTGTGAGACTTAACTTACTTTTACCTAGCTGCTGTCCTTCTAAAGCAGTTTATTAAAAAACACTGGAACGAAGGCGATGAAGCATTTGAACACCCTCCTGTTTCAAGTGATGAGAAGGTATTTTCAGCATTTGACATGTTCAAGCGCTTAAATTTGTACTACTCTTGGCCTTGATGGTTATTTTTACCTTGTTTTCACGTTCCAGAGACTTTGGTAAAAATTTTGGCATGTGTTGCCTACCTTTGAATTAGTAGCTTTTCTCTTTTCCCCCTGTTGTTCCGGAGTTATGAACTATATGTTTTTTTTTTTTTTTTTGGGTTCATTATTTTTTGAACTGGCATTATGCATCTACTTTTCTGGATACCAACTCCTAATAATTTGATAGTGTTTTGTTGTTTTAGATTATTTACTGTTGATGTTGTTGTATTATACATTGAACTGTGGGTGTACTTGCTGCTGATAAGTTGGTGAAAATTCAGTACATAATATGGAGTTGATCTTGACAATGCATTTGACCTTTATTGGTAACTTTATGATACAGGCAAAATTAATATACCTTAATCTCCTCCTATATTTAATTAAGTAATGGTTACATTTTCAGGTGGTTGTGCGCAAACTTCTTTTGTTTTCATTAGATGATCCTCATAGGAAAATTTGTACAGCAATTAGTATGGCTGTAGCATCAATAGCAGGTTATGATTGGCCAGAAGATTGGCCGGACTTATTACCATATCTAATGAAGTTGATTAACAACCAAACCAATATGAATGGAGGTAAGCCTTTCTAATTCATGATCTGACAACTCTATCTCGGTTCTATCTGTGTGGCCAAAATGAGTCTATCAGACACGTTAAGTTTCTAAAATTGTTTGTCATGCTTTTTCATATTTGTGACTTTGACAAGTTTTTTCTGCTTTAGATTTACATATTTCTTAAATTTTGCAGTACACGGAGCTCTTAGATGCTTGGCTCTTCTCTCTGTGGACTTGGATGATACAGTGGTCCCGACGCTAATTCCCGCTTTGTTCCCATGCTTACTTACAATTGTATCATCTCCTCAGGTTAGTACACTCTGTCTTCTTCTCAATTAATTGTCTTCGAGCTCTCTTGAATTTGAAGGCAAGTAAAGCTCCTTTGTAGAATGCCTGTTGTGTGACCTATTTGAGTCTCATGTTCTTCTGCTTATGTACTGTGGTTATTTTAAGAGGAAAACTTTTCGTGGCATTTGTGGCACTTGATTGTTAATGCAGTTTATGCTTGCTTTTCTGTCATGGCATCTCTGTTTGATGATTTTTGTTTCCTTCAGTTAACCATTTGGTCTATTGTGGGATTTGTATGTGCAGGTGTATGACAAATATTTACGCACAAAATCCTATTCAATTGTTTATTCATGTATCGCCGTGTTGGGGGTGATGAGTGGTGTATATAAGGTATTTGGTCCGTTATCTATTCTAATGAACTTCCCACGATCTGAAGTGCGGTAATTTAAGCTTCTTCTATTATGAATTAACAGATTAAGATGTTTATGTCCAGACGGAAACCACTGCATTAATAGCACCTATGCTAAAACCATGGATGAACCAATTTGCAGCAATTCTGAGTCATCCAGTGCAATCCGAAGATCCTGATGATTGGAGCATAAGAATGGAGGTTGGTTCGGGGTTTTAATTACAAATTAGTTGTGATTTGTACATCTGCTAATAGACTGGGCTTTTTATATATGGTTTATTTTCTTCGTCATTAGGTATTGAAGTGCTTGAATCAGTTTGTTCAAAATTTCCCAAGCCTTATTGAGAGTGAATTTATGAGTAAGTTATTCTTATCAATCAATGGATGTGACTTATACAATTTGTATCCATGTTCTGCTCGTGGATAATGTACATACGGTAGTTTCATATCTTGTGCTGAACTGTTTCTGTTTTGGCAGTTATTGTGAGGCCATTGTGGCAAACTTTTACAACTTCTCTTGAAGTATTTGTGCGATCATCAATTGAAGGTGCAGAAGATTCATACGATGGAAGATATGATTCAGATGGTGCTGATAAAAGCCTAGATTCCTTTGTGATCCAGGTAGTTAAATCCATATGACATTTGAAATATTTCTTGACTGCTTGTAGAGCATGGGAACCCAATTGTCCTCATAAAAGTGTCTTGCGGTCTTCCTGGATTAAAAACATAACTTTATTGCTTTATCACGTGTGACAATTTCATTTCCATCCTGCATATCCAAATTGTAGTTTAGCCATATTGTATCGAAGGTCTCTGGATCATCTGGAAGCGTTGATCTTATAAGTACGAAATTTTATTTTATTTCATTATCCCATGCAATTGTTCTTAAATGAACTGAAATTAAAGAGATCCTTATTTTTTTTTGTGTCCTTTGAGGATAAAATGAAAATAGAGATTTATCTGTGTATTTTTTGTGTGTGTGTGTGTTGGGGGGGGAGGGGGGGGGGGGGGGGGGGGAGGTGTTCTTCCCCCCATACTGTACATATTTTGTCACTGTAGTTGTTAAAACATATGTATTTATATGCAGTTATTTGAGTTTCTGTTGACTATCGTGGGTAATGCAGAATTGGTAAAGGTATGCTACCCATCTCTACTTGTTGCCTTTTGTTTTTCATTACCAACTTTTTTATTGTATAATGGTTTTCTTCTTAATCTTATAGGTCATCACGAATAATGTCAAGGAGTTGGCGTATTACACCATTGCTTTTCTGCAAATAACAGAACAACAGGTAGTCTTGTGCTATGTTAATTTTTGTTCTGTTTCTCATATGTATTCAGTAATGCACAAAATTTTCCCACCAGTTCCTTCTGTTCGAGCCTCTTGGTCTGTTGTTATCTCTCGAGAAGTAGAAAGAATTACAATCCCCATTCTGCCTAAAATTCTCGGTATTCGTTGATAGTTAGAATAGGTTCATAGGGCTGGGCCGGCTGATCTGTTTTAAATTTAAAAGAGTTGTATATGGTCCTTTCCTATTTCTCCTATGTCGTAGGGTTAGAGCCAAAACTTAGTGCTTCAGCAGATTCAAGAAATTCACAGACAACCTCTGTGGTCATTACCTCAACATGTGTGAACCTGGTTATTATTGGTTATCTCATCTGTCTTGCATAGTTGTCTTATCCAAAGAAAAGTTGTCTATCTGGCCTTCACATTCTAAAGTTCTTTTTCTCTATAATTCAGCTTTTGGATATCCTCACACTGGTTTTCTAGTTCTAATTCTCATATTCCAACCATCATGTCCTCATGCACCTTAACGTGATTTCGGTATTTCATAAATATGGCTCTCTCTTTGACTATTTGAGACTAAATAACTGAATACTGGGACCTACTTGATTATAAATTTATAATCATTATACTTATATGTTCCTCTAGATCGTTTTTATCTGATCGAGTGTCTTACTTTGTAAGTTTTCCTGATTGGGGATGTAAATCACCTCTAGTATTACCAAGTGTATTTAAATTTCATGTTCTTTTGTTATATTAAAACCATCAGTTTAATGGTTGTTCCTCTGTTGTCATTGTTCTTTAGGTTCATATTTGGTCAATGGATGCCAACCAATTTGTAGCTGATGAGGATGATTCTACTTATAGCTGTCGTGTTTCTGGTATGTGTAGCATCTCTCATGCAAGTTAATGCTTCTTATGGATACCCTCCTTGACAATCATTATATACATGTGTGTGTGTGTGTGTTCCTTTTTCTTGGAGTAGTGTTTCTACAGAGAATAATTGTAGTATAGTAAGCTGATTTATGGAAAAACAATAGTCTTATTGCTTTATAATATGTTTTTTGTTGTCATTCAAGATCACTGTTGTAGAAATAATCAATGCCATCCCTGAGGCTACTTCATGATTCTGTTCTATTGAAGTATATCAATGTTGCCCTTGGGTTTAGCCCTAGTATTTCAATTTTGCAATCCCAATTTAAAGTTAGATTTCTTTCTTCTGACCTACTTGAGCTTTATACCACTTTTCTTTTCCAGGTTCACTTCTACTTGAAGAAGTGGTGAATACATGTGGTACAGAAGGAATCGGTGCCATCATTGATGCTGCAAAATCACGTTTAAGTGAGTCTCAGAGAGAGAAGCATGCTGGTTCTGCCATTTGGTGGAGAGTAAGTAGACATCGTTTTTCCTATGCATGTTCATTTAATTTATCTTTGTTAATTCTTTTTCCTTTTTATGGCTGATGTATGCTTCAGATGAGAGAGGCTACTCTGTTTGCTTTGACTTCTCTATCAGAACTATTGCTTGAAGCAGAGGTTTGTGCTTTCTTGTTTAGATGATGCCATTTATTTTGAAGGGGTGGTTTTTATGCTTCTGCTTGGTGTGTTTTCTTTTCTTTTTGCGTCACTCAATTCCAGTTTCAAGTGGATTCACTGTGGTAGACTCTGATTTAACGTTTGCAGGATTCAGGATTGACAAGAGTTGGCTTAGGAAACCTTCTAGAGCAGATAATCAGTGAAGACATTGGATTAGGTTCTCTTTTCCCTGCAATAGCCCACCACCGTCCCAAAAAAAAAAAGGACAGAAGCATTCATTCATTTGTGAATAAACATTTTCTGTTATTGTGTTGCAGATGTTCATGAATATCCCTTTCTTTATTCTCGCATGTTTTCATCGGTTGCTAGGTTCTCCTCCGTGGTAACTATAACATTCTTTCCTTATCTATTTTAAAGTTTTTTCCCTATATGATTAGTATCTTTGAAACATTTCTGATGTTGTATAGATCAGTCATGGAGTTCTTGAGCACTTTCTCTATGCTGCTACTAAAGCAATTGCCATGGATGTGTAAGTCTCTCTCTCTCTGATTCATTTCTGTCCACAAGGAATTTGTATCTAATCAAGAATTGAATTCATCTTTTGTCATCACTGTTAGGCCCCCGCCTGTCAAAGTAGGTGCCTGCAGGGCACTTTCCCAGCTCCTACCTAAAGCAAACAAAGGATTAATTCAACCACATATAATGAGTTTGTTTACATCACTTTCAGGTCTTCTTAATCAGGTACTCATTACCAGTATTTACCTTAGTGTTATTCTTGTATTTGCATTAAGCGTTTATTATAATTCTGGTTTTAGGCGTCTGATGAAACCTTGAACCTGGTACTTGAAACACTGCTAGCGGCAATTGAGGCAGGTGAGTTTTAAACGGAATACAGTTGAAGCAGTTTCTTTTTTCTTGATAGAACTGGATGGATTTGTAACCCTGCTATATACTTTTTTTTTTTGGCGTGTTAAATCATTGAATTATTTTGACTTTTAAGAGGTTGCCTGGCTACATGTTTTCTATTCAATTGTAGGTTATGAATTATCGGCATCAATAGAGCCTATCATTTCCCCTGTGATCCTTAACATGTGGGCGTCACATATTTCTGATCCTTTTGTCAGTATGGATTCAATTGAAGTTCTGGAGGTAATTTTATGGAGCGTTGTTGGTACATGTAATAACATATAAAAATGTGTGTGAAGCTAAATGACTTATGATTTACTTGTTCAATTGACCTGCTTTTGTTTATGACATTTACCAGGCACTCAAAAATGCTCCTGGCTGTATACATCCACTGGTTTCCCGAGTTTTACCGTATGTTTCGCCAGTCTTGAATAAAGTATGTCAGTGCTGGTAACTAAATTGCATTATAATTGTATTATAGTTTGATATTTTGAGGGGAAAAAGTCTTTGCTTCTGATGCATACTGATGGTAATTGTCAGCCCCAACAGCAGCCTGATGGATTAGTGGCTGGATCAGTGGATCTGGTGACGATGCTATTGAAAGTAAGATATGCTTCAGTGAATGTTCATCTCGTATTTTCTTCATTCTTTTTCTTTTTCTTTCTTCTTATAGTTAATTGTAAATTTTCCTCCCCTTGAATTTCCAGTTTTACTCTTTAGGCAGCTAATTAAACTTTGTGATAGTATTGGTACAGAATGCTCCGGGCGATGTGGTGAAAGCAGTATACGATGCTTGTTTTGATGGTGTTATCCAAATTGTCCTACGGAGTGATGATCATAGTGAAATGCAGGTACTCTCTCTCTCTCTCTCTATATATATATATATATATATATATATATTATTAAATTGTTCATACTATCACATAGTTAAGTGACTCAAGCTTGTTGCAACAACTATACCAGAATGCAACAGAATGTTTAGCTGCTTTTATAGCTAGTGGAAGACAAGATGTGCTTGCTTGGGGTGGTGATTCTGGAAATACAATGAGAAGGTTGCTTGATGCAGCTTCAAGGTAATCACTACTTGAAATAAAATATAAAATAAATAAATAATAAAATAAGAAGGTTGCTTGATGAGAATTACATGTTATATTTCATGCCAAAAGTGTCCGCCAGGTTGGGATGATATGCTGTATATGCCTTTTCATTCCATTTGTGTCACTGGATTGAGTTTTTTTTTTTTTTTTCTTTTTACATGGCAATTCATTATAATATCAGCACAAAAAGGAAAAAGCATTTTCTTAAAAATTGTAAGATTTAGTTACTGTAAGCTTTATGTTGAGTGCAGGCTTCTGGACCCTGAATTGGAAAGCTCTGGTTCTCTTTTTGTTGGGAGCTACATTCTGCAACTTATTTTGCATCTTCCATCACAAATGGCACCCCATATTCGAGATCTGGTTGTTGCTCTTCTTAGGCGCATGCAATCTGCCCAAATAGTAGGACTGAGAAGCTCTCTCCTACTCATATTTGCTCGACTGGTATGCACTTAACACTGATGTTTGTAAGTTCCTCCAGTGACCACGTTTTATGGGTTATACTGAAACACTGCAACTTTTTTTTTTTTCAGTTTTACAAGACATAGTAATCAGTGTATTTTTACCCTAATCACCTAATGCATGAAAAGTCTTATTAGCATATACATACTAATTCTCAATGAAAATATAGTTGGTTCATTTTTGCAGCTTCTACCTTGTATGTTTCTCATCAAATTGTCCCGACAATCTTTACCTTTCCATTGAACTTTTACTTAGCAGCCTAGTCTGGTATGGCTCAAGCATAGACTATCTCACTATCCATGTCTTATACGATTTAATTTTTTATTGTTGTATTTCATAGGTACACTTTAGTGTCCCAAATGTTGAACAGTTTATTGATCTGCTGGTCTCCATTCCAACTGATGGCTATGATAACTCTTTTGTATATTTAATGTCAGAATGGACCAAACAGCAAGGTAATTTTATATGTTTGTTTACTTCTCATAGCTAGATCAAAATATGAATCTGGACTAGAAGTTTCTGATTGGTGCAATGTTTAATCTATTAAATCCAGTTTATAAAACCCAATCCTTGTCCCTGCAAAAAGATGCAACTTATCTTCAGTACAAGTATGCATTTGTAATGTCCTTTGACAAACAGGCTGACTTAGCAACAATTTTATTCATGTTTCACTTCTTTGCTCATGCCAATACGATTTCAGTTATTAGTTGAAGGGTCAAATTCAGCTTACTTAAGATTGTTCCCTGTGTGAAAAGTCTATTTAGAAACTTCGACCTAAAGATCATTATCTTCTCTTGGGAGCTGTTTCCTCTTTAGTTTTTTTTTTTTTTTTTTTTTTTTTTTATGTTTTGCACTTAGCATAAGGGCATTTGAGCATACGTGTCTGCAATAATTTAATCTGTATTTGCATAATGTTTAGCTAATTTATATTAGCCTCTGTTTACTGAAGAGGCTAAGACTTATTAGAGGCTCTGCAAAAGTCAGATGTTAAGATCTATTTCCCACATGTTAATTGAGTGCAGGTGAGATTCAGGGGGCCTACCAAATTAAAGTCACTACTACTGCTTTGGCCTTATTGCTCTCATCTAGGCATCCTGAATTAGCAAAAATCAATGTGCAAGGAGTTTTAGTTCAGGTTCTGCTGAAACTTTTGTGGCCCTATTCATTTTCTTATATTTGCTTGCTGATTAAAAACTTGTTCTGCTTCCCCTACTAAAGTCTGCTGCTGGAATAACAACTCGTTCAAAAGCTAAGTTAACTCCTGATCAGTGGACAGTGGTGCCACTTCCTGCAAAGGTACTTCTTGGGGGTGGGGGCCCTTTTTCATTATCATTTTCTTTTTTTTCTTTTATCAAGCAGCAGATTTATATGAGCTGAAAAGCTAGTGAATGCACAGAGCTTTAGCATCGTAGAGTTTTTACACTTGGCAAGCAAATTCTGCATTTGTTTCAGTGCACATACAGTGGCTACTGCAGGATTATATTAGCCATACATAGAAAGTTATTTATTAGTGCCTGTGCTTCTAGCAATGATTGTTGGAAATACCAGTTTTAGAAATCTTTTACCATTTCTCCTTGTTTTTGCAGATAATGGCTTTGTTGGCAGATGCATTGGTTGAAATCCAAGAACAGGTTTTAGCTAGTGATAATGAGGTAGTCAATCTTTTTGCTTTACTTTTTTGGGGAAAATTACATATGAATAATGAGCTTTAAGTTTGGAACCCATTCCTGCTGCAGGATAGTGACTGGGAAGAAGTTGAGGCAGATGGTGGGGAAGCTGATAAGGACTTGATGCATGCAGCAGGTGTAACGTCTTTTGGCCAACCCACACATGAACATCTTGAAGCAATTGCAAAAGTATTTAATAAGGTATTTTCTTGTTGCTTATATATACCTTATGGAAACTATGAATCTTGCAGTAGATATTGTATTATCTACAGGTGTATACTGTATATGAGTAGATCACTCACTAAACTTTGACATTTTATTAAAGGATGAAGAAGAGGATGGATATGAAGATGATATTTTAAGTGTGGCCGATCCCCTTAACCAGGTATATCATGAATTGAAATTTTTTTTTTCTTTCAAAGTTTTATGAAATTATTTTATATCCGCCAAGTATTATGAATTATGTTTTGTATATTTATTCTTTGATCTCACTTTACAGATTAATTTGGCAAATTATCTTGCCGAGTTTTTTGTAAATTTTTGTCAGAGGGAAAGACAACTGTTTGATCATCTTTGCCAGGTCAGCTTCCGTAGTTCATCCTGATAAGGGAACAAAGAGTGACAATCTTTAATCTAGTTATGGCTGAATTTGTGTGACATCTGTTACTTTTGTCAACTGCAGAGTCTGACACAGAATCAAAGGAATGCTATTCAGAAGATCAAAACTGTCTGAGGGTTTCATTGTATACGTGAAAGCTTGGATTATGAGCTTGCTAATCGATTATTGTTGAATTGTTCAAAGAGAAAAAGATATTGACCCTAAAAATATGGGAACAGGAAGAAACTTGCATTTCTTGCCAAGGTTTTCCCCGAGGATGTCATTAGTTTTGAAAAGCTCCGTGTATTGTCTATACCGATAGGACAAAAAAATTTTGAAGTGCAGGTGATCAATAGCCAAAATGCAGAAAATCGAGCCATGTAATTCGTTAATTTGTTGTGAATATTGTTTGTCTTTAGTTGTGGGTTTCTGAGATATCTTAAGAAGCAATGTCTTTCTAGTTGAATTGCTTATTATTCTACTATGAACAGTACTTCTTAATATATTAGTGAGGCGAAAAAAAAAAAACAGCTATTGAAGCTTGATAAATGAGGTACAAAATTGTTCTCCAACATCTCATTATAACTAGCTAGCCAATATCGATATTGATACTAGGAAAACAAGTCTACTTGGCTTCTCATTCTCATCTTAAGGGACTATTTTCATGATAGTGAGCAATTATATATCCTTGTACCGTACTTTCAACTTTCTTTTAACTTTGAAGTCTCATATCATAAAGAATCAAGGATTGAGAAGGAGCTGGGTTGGCGCTCTGCTGAAGCAGGAGTTCACCTGTGTGGATTGAGCAAACAGAACGAGGCTTCCCCAGTTCGTCCCATGGATCGGGAAAGATGATGCTCTCCTTAACCCACCCCTGATTTTGGTAATCTTTCAAAATCCACGAGTCCATGACCCTTGCATTCGACAACTCTGGAGCACGTACCATCCATTCACTTCAACTATCGCATCAACTATATCCGGAGGAGAACGACATTCAAAATCTCGAGGGGGTGAGATTACTCTAAATCTCTCCTCCAACGTTGAAAGCCAATATAACAATTTGGTCCTTTTTATTCGTTATGATCCAGTGTAAGGCCCCATAGATGCACACGGTTCTCCCAGGCACAAAATCTAGAAAACACAGAGCTACGTCATCTAAGACGTCTATCTGTACTTCTATATCCCTCCATGATGCAGTACTTGTACCCA
This sequence comes from Rosa persica, assembly GCA_025331145.1. Classification (NCBI taxonomy): domain Eukaryota; kingdom Viridiplantae; phylum Streptophyta; class Magnoliopsida; order Rosales; family Rosaceae; genus Rosa; species Rosa persica. The sequence continues at coordinate 42,154,896 of WFKR01000004.1, read as the reverse complement.
GAGTGAAATCTTGAAGTTAATACTGTTTTGCGGATCGGATTGAAAAACAAACGATGTTTCACTTGGAGAACCTTATACTCGTTAGCAAGAGCAAGAGGACAGAACCGATACAATAAGCATAACTGACTCTCGTAGTTTGGAGACTTTGGATGGGCTGATTTATCACGTAGAGCGTCTGGAAGAGCAATAAACTCGGGTTTTGGGATTAAAGACATTAGCTGGGTGAGGGTCGTCCTCACATATGGAATCAAAATGACAGATTAAGCCAGCATCGGCGATGGCGTGGTAATGATGCTCATGTGAAAAGGATGACAAATGTGGAGCGCTTAGATTCACAAGCAGGTCGATGGGAGGTGTAGGACAAATCCCTTCCCGGTTGATTTGCATGGAGAGCAAGCGTTTTGGTCTTATGGGTTCGGTCTCGTGTTGCCAGAAGTAGCCGAGGAGGTGAGTGGTGGGGCTGTTGTGCAAGTTCCCATATACCCTGAGAAAGAAAAGATCGCGGATGAGAGAGGACCGAGATTTGCAGACGCACTTGAACCTCATCAGCTAGAGCCTTGTCAGGTAGCCATGGGAGGATATGAGACAGTATGGTGTCGCTGGGGATAAGCTTTGCAACATCAGGTTCAACTTCAACCATTGGTCTAGCTGAGTACAGAGACAAGTACGTTCTCTCAATCTTCTTGGCTATTTGAATAGAACAACGTGAACCAAACTAGGAAAGGGATCCCATCTACAAACCCCAAATCCGATTAGGACTTGGAAACCTAATCAAACATTTCCTAATCATACCCCAAACTGGTCGTGCTGCATTATTGGACTCGTCTCCTATTTCCTTATTAGCGTTACTCGTATTCACTATGTCAAGTATGTATGTCTATAGCTATGAAACTAACTAATACGGAGATCGTGTTGTGATCACACTTAAAAGTAACATAACATCTTATATCTGACGACGGTCTCAACCAAAGAAGTCTGGCACAGCTACAAAAATTATCCCAAGGATATGATCCGGCCATGTAGAGCTCCTTGTAGGCATTGAACAGCACCATAATAATTTAAGAACCCCATACACCAAAATTCATGGTTATCAGTTGAGATAATATGTATGTATTTTTCACCAGGATTGGCTCTGCTTAATGATGAATTAACTGCTTTAAGCTGATGCAATGGGATAACCACCTTATAATAGCTACATTCAGTCTGATTTTCAGCTTTGTATGAAATGGGATTATCACTGCAATAAGCAATCTTTGCAGTAGATACATATAACACTCCCATTACTGGACCATACAACGTACATAAGTAACATGCAAATGAATTTTGAAGTTGCTCCTCAGGAACTATCTCAAAGGTCGATCGAAAGATCCTATAGTGACCACCGTCCGCTAAAACTTTTGTTCCTCTTGCAATTCTTCCCATGGCAGCATCAGCAAAACTAGGGCTTGTTTTCAAGTGCTGCCACGTGTTTCCGGCGAGATCCACAGCCTTCTTTGTAGCATCCCTGACGGACTTTCTCCATGTACCAAATGCATTCCATACGGTCTTCACAGAACCTTCGGAGGAGAAAGATGGACTTAGCATTGGGGCATAGTGAGCCACGTAAGGACTGGATCCCTGTTGCGATTCAGACATGGAGCTCGGACACTAGGCAATTCGGTGCTTCAATGGTCACAACTAAAACACAAGAACAATTTGAGAGAACACTCGATTGGAATATAAACGATCGAATGAATAATACAACACCTAATTTGTCCTTGTCTACGCTACGAGTCTCGGATAAAATCTAACAAGTATTCTTAGAGTCTTGCGGAGCAAGAAAACAAGTAGAATTCTAGAAGAAAAGAAATCCAAATATGACTTGTTTAGATATCATAGTTACTTTCATACACACAGATATCTCCTACGTAAAAAATTTAAGGTGCCTCAGTAGCTAGCTAGCTAGGCCGTCTCATTGTCATCCTAACGGGACTATACTTCTGGTTCTTTTTATTTTGGCTATAATAATGGTCATCGTTTTTCTTTAACGAAATAAGTGCCATTAGAAATGGAAGAATCTAGTGGGGGACATAGCCAAAATTAATCCTGTAATTGTTATAGTCGATCAAGTAATAATTAAACTAGTACTATATTAAAATTTGAGAGTTTCAGTAAAAGTACTTTAACATTAACGGTCTACTATCAAGTGATCACTCTAGAGTCGGACAACCCAAATCAAGAAGACAAAACAATAAGAACAAAGACTAATTAATAGCAGTCCTACCTAATAACGAAGAACAACAATCACCTCCCCCATACAGGAGAAAATTTAACTGGCCATCTCATGATCTCAAGGTGATCACACTTTCATCATAACTAGTAAGCAAGCTCCATAGACCAATCTTCACCGGCACACTAATCTTACGTTTCTGAAAGCTATCGCTCTCTATATTGTAAAGATGAACACAGACATTGGCCGAGTCCCGTAAGGTAGGCTTGAGCAGGAGCTCACCTGTGTGGATTGTACCCAACGGAATAGGGCACCCTAATTTCTCCCAACGCGAGGTAAATATGATATTCTTCTTAACCCACACATGATTTTGGTAATCCTCCAAAATCCACAATAACATCATATCCTGTTGAAACAATGATGTGTCATCATACACAGCCACACATCCACCCACTTCAACAATATTCCCGGAGTTACAATCTCCGGGAAGTGGGATGTTGGCTCTGAATCTCTCGGCTCCAACATCAAATACAACTATAATCTTCTAATTCATATGCATCCAATGTAATCCTCCATGGAGGCACACACTTTTCTTAGCAAAGTCTAGCGTTGCAGGATCAAAAGGAAAGTCCAACTCTATGTGCCTCCATGTAGTTGTACCCAGAGTGAAAATTTTGAACCTCAGAGAAGTCACATAATTCGGGAAATCCTCATTACCAGACCAATGCACTTGGAAAACCTTATACTCGTTTGTAACAGCACTGAATCCGAGATGGTGTGTAAACAATTCGGCTATAAGGCTGGTGTGGGGAAGAGTTATAATCTCTTCAGTACAGGGATTGAACACATAAACAGTTTTGGCATTAAGTTGATCGGCTAAAATCGTCAAGCCGTTGATACTATGTGTGCCGCCGAGAAAGGAATAGGACGGTGCTGGAAGGCTAAAGAGGTCTGTTGTTGGATTAATAATATTCTTTTCTCCTTCTTCTTGGTTGAGTTTCACAGAGTGAAAATGTTGAAGTGTGGTTGTTGTCTCGTCCGACGTGGTGAAGAGGAGGTGAGTAGAAGGGCTGCACCGGAAGCTACGGTGGACGGTGAGAAAAGAAGGGTTGCGGGTGAGAGAGGACCATGATTTGCAGACGTCTGCAACGGAGCACGAACTTGGTCGGTAGCCTTGGGAGTATCTGGAAGCATATGATTTCGGGTGGAAGCTCTCCGCTGATCACTGAGTTAGCTTCCATGTATGTTTTATTACTTTCGCAACTGGAACGTAGCCCTAGCAGAAACCGTACACCTTCGACTAGTATTTTTTCTTTTTTTTCTTTTTCAATAATAAATAAAGAAATAGATTATACTAGTTCGGTTGTGATAATCTATTTAGAGCATTAAGCGTCCAACTACAATCCTTAATGAAAAGGGATCATCACGTTCAGAATTTCACCCGGATTAAATAATCTTCTATATATATATATATATATATATATATATATATATATATATATATATATAATGGATTTCTAAACTATTACGAATTATGAAACCTTTTTGAAATTGAATTAATTTGGACATCACGTTGATTTAAAAAGAATTTTTGTTTTGTTTTTTTTTTTTTTTTTTTTTTTTTTGAATAAGAGGTTTGGAATCCAGTCAAGCTGTGAGGCTCATCTCCATGCCCATATTATTATTTATTATATTTTGTGACATAGAGGGGGAGGTAATACCTGTACCTCGAGCACTCATAGTAGAATTAAAATATCTTCGTAGAAGACATCCGTAAGAAACCAAGAACAATATCTACAACAAGATCAATAATACGATCTAAACTAGCAAAGTGAGCCAATCTATCAGCTACACTATTTGCTTCTTGATAAATATGTAGGATATAAATAAACTCAAAAACAGGTAAATAATTTTTGCAATCATCAATAATCTGACTAACCTCAGAGTTATTTTCTCCTTGGTGGTTCAAAGCAGCAACCAACAAAGAAGAATCACTCTCCAGCACGACATCCTTCCACCCTTGGTGTATGGCCAATAGCAAGCCTGCCCTACATGCCTCAGATTCACTATGAAAGGCGGGGGACACGTGAGGCAAGTGCCTGGACCAAGCAGCGTTGAAAGCACCAGAATAATCTCTTAATATAACACCATTCCACCCTGTCCCGTTCCCATTTTGTAGGCACCGTCTATGTTAATCTTGAGCCTTCCACTTGGAGGACAATCCTTCTTCGTGGCTTTAACTCTGTTCCCTTTAACCCACACTGTCACTGGATGAAGTCTTTGATATTCTTCAAGCAGCTTAGCTGACCAAGAAGCTGCAAACATTGGGTTGAAGACCCCACCATTCCAAACTATACTGTTCTTTTCGTGCCAGATGACCCACAATGCCATAAAGAATTCATCCACATACTGCTTTGGAATTGTATCCATAACCTCCAGAACCGAATCTGTCAAAGGATCTTTATGATTGAGGGAAACCTAGTCTTGTGCTCAGAGTGCCTCAGACATAAAAACTTGAGAGATTAAAACAAAACAAAGAAAGAAAGAAGATCATTAGGAAAAACTGTCTGCCGGCAGACAAAAAACACGAGTTAAACTCATTATGCATGGCGTGTTCTTTTTCTTTCATACCATTAGAGAGCGGACGACTTTTTCAAATCTAGTAGTCAATTGACTCAATTCTGTCCACTACCCCTGAGTGGTGGCCAGAGCCAGAGGCACTCCGGGGTTGGCGCCTACCTCTCGTGGATAGGTCATAGGTATACCTCTGGACTTGGAGCCTAGGGTCTTGCATGTCGATGTATCACACCATCACTTAAATTTGTGACTTTGCTGTCTACCCACTTTCTTTGGGTAAAATAGTGCTAATATATATTCGGTGTAATATGATCTCTGTTTTTGAGAGGTCAATGTAACATGACTTAAAAAGGAAAAGGGAATTATAGAACTCAATTTATAGTTTATTGATGTAGAGCGAATGACGATAAGAATTGGAGAACAGCTCGATCGTGTAAAAGGAGGAAAACTTAGTTTGCTGCAACTTTGGCATTCCGTGTCCGACTAGCGATTGCTATAGCTTTCCGGAAAGAGAACGACGCCAGGAACAAAACTCGTTGCTTTACCACAATGTATGGGCTTTTTCGGGCTTTCGGGGTCGTTTAGGCCTCAAAACTGCAATTTAGTATTTTTCAGAATTTTCGGTTTTCTAGTTTGTTTTGGATTTGTTTTGTGTTTACCTGTGGGATTTAGGGTTTCAGTTAGTCGCTCTAGGGTTTCTTTTCTCATATATAAGCAACCTTAAACGGCTGCAGAACCTATCTTTTATCATATTATCAATCAAATTGAGAAATAAACTCTAGTGGACTCCACAATCCTTGTTTTAGGTTTATCGCTTGTAAACCTAGGGCCACTTTCCGACTGCGTCATTTATTATATAATCTATACAATCTAAAGAAGTCATTCTAATGAGTACCACTAAAATGAGGCCTAATTTAGGACTTTTTAATTAATAGTTTGGGAGACATACTTTTCGATTACATTATGACAAATTAATTGTTAGATGTTATCATGTTAATATATGCATGAATAGATCACTTTTGAAAATTTTCTTCCAAATTGTTAATTGTTAAGGCACTGAACTATATCAAATCAATGAATGAACTAAATCTGTTAAACATGAACCGTTCATATTCATAACTGATAAATTATGATTATAAATGTCTCAACGATTTTCAATTTAATTGGTTGAAAAATTGCATAAATGATCTACATATAAATATCTAAACATATAACGGTTAATTTGTAGAAATGTAATAGAAAAGTGAGTCTTACAAAAAATGTCTTCAACTTCAACTGGTCCTCATTTTTGTAGATCTCATTAGAAAGGGCTCAATATGAAGTAAAGAAAGTTACCCTCCTTTATGACAATTTCTAGCTCCTAATCACTTGGATTAGCCCCAATTTACTTGGCATTAGTCTAAACCTTATTATTTCACGAGTTCGTATTATATTGGATAGTTTGTTAGTCCATGCACACTCATTATTAATACTATTTGAATAAAACTAAGTAAATCACCTTTTTTACATCTCAACTAAAGCTCATTTAATATGACATCTCTTGTGGCATGGAAACCAACATGCACATTAGAATGTTTCATTATGTGGATATTCTACATGAGGTGGGATTCGGATAACATGCAAAAAGTAAATAGTTCATTTAGCATTATTCATATTATTTTAATAATATATTTTCTCTGATAATGTATTGGTAGAGCCCTAGAGGTCCCAAATTTAATATCTTTGACTAAGGCTTCATAGCAAGAATAGAAGTTTGTACACAAATTTTACAACTTTGTGTAGGACAAGTGATCACAGAATACGTAATTGTTACAACTTTAATTTAAAAGAGTAACTAGATTGCAAGGTTACAATATCTTATAATTTAAAGTTGAAGGTAACACGAACCAACTCCAAAACATAGTATAAAGTGGCATATATATACTTAGTAATTAATATATAAAACGATGTCGATCTCTATTTTAATCGCTTGATTCTGGCTTAGCGCAACCACCATATATCGCGATATCTATTCGACTTAAAAGAGCAAAACTTGAAACGAAGCACTTCAATGTGAAATTGGGATTCTGAACTTAGTGGGGGAGCTAGGGAACTCTGGCAAAGGGGACACGTGACATGATTAAGACCTGTCCAACGGTCCAAGCAAGCTTCATGAAAGAGATTAGCACATCTCAGTTCCCTCATCTCTTCTCCTTCCTCAATTTTGCATAGACACATAGCACATTCTTCTTCAGAACTCACAACAAAGTTGGAGCTTTCGTAGTGGACTGTGCTAATAAGAGTCTCTATAGCTTCTGCGGGCAATCCAAACTCATAGTAGGGTTTGGCAAAAGAATAGAAAAGCAAGTAGTTGAACAACCAGCTCAACTGGGTAGCAATTTGAACTATAAACTTCCACATTCTTGGTAGAAGAAGAAGAGGAATTATTCTTTGTATTTATAGCAGAAGAAATTTAAGGAAATTAGTGCTAATATTTGTTTGTCTCGGTGGTTTTGCAAGATAGGGGTGTCTAGAGGGCGGACCATTACGGTTTGAAGGGGTTTGGCCATTTTTTGTAGTTTAAGTCTTAAAGAGCGTATAATTAATCAATGAAGTATTTAATTCAATTGTTGGACTCTTCCCCTCCCCCAATTCTCAACTTAATTATGTTGAACTACTTGACTCACATGAGATATAGTAAACAAATAAGATAATAAGATAATACAGAAAATAGCAAATTTTTTTATGAGGAATAATGAAGGGTTATTTATTTTCTTCGTTATATAGTGATTAATTGATATTTACACTTTCTTTTACAATCCACACTTTCATATTTTCTTTTATTATTTTACAATCCACACTCCATGTTTCCTTTTATAGTATCTTAAAATCACATTTTTATAATTCACACTACAAAAAGGTAAAATTTAATATGTTAATAAAGGAAACATGAAGTGCGGATTGTAAAATATGGAGTGTGAATTTCACTCCCATATATATTCAATTTTTAGGCCATTAAAAATAAAGCCACTTTCAATAAGTTTTATTACTCTCTACACCACCTAATTTTTTTTTCTTGATAAAGTCACCAAAATATAAGAAATATCAAAAATGTCACCGCACTTTCAATTATCATTATTTACGAAATTATCACTGAGTCAAAATAGCTACTATCTAATGACCAAAAAGTTACTTTCGACAACCAAAAATCTACTGTCAATTTTCAGTAAAATTATAGTCATTTATCAAAAAACCACTATCTTCTTTCAAATAGCTGTTGTCAACTAGCTAACAGTAATTTTTCTAAAGAACAATAGTATATTTTCAATTCATTAACAATATCTTTTCGCTGACAATTGTGGGAGTTAATAGTAGCTTTTCAATTCGAGTAATTTTATATACACACACCAAATTGTTAAATACCCATCCCACATTTTTGTAAAATTTCAAAATCCTTTTCTAACCCTCTTCTCAACTTATAAATAAAAATAAATAAATAAAAAGTAACCTCCTAACCCTGCTTGGCGGCAAGATTCCCAAAGACGATTTAAAACGGTTAAAGCTTCATCACAACTTAAAGCTTTTGTCCTTTTAGCAATTTTCTTTTTCAAATTTTTTTTTTCAAAAATGGTATTTCTCACATATAACCCTTTACAATTTAAAACGGTTATAGTCACTGCAATACCATATTTTCTTTGACAATATGGTAGTATATATTCATCAATCTACTTGTTAGAATCGGTCTAGATCTTTGTAGTCTTATGTGCTGGTGTGGTAGAACAAGAAAGAGAAGAGGGAATAGAGATCAATAAGTGGATAGAAGAGAGAAGCAGAAAGAGAACAATGGGCGAGTAGAGACTGTAGAGGAAATAGGACAAAGAGAGATGGAGGGTAAAGGCAGAAAAATTGAGGGAAAATGGCCAAGTTTTTTTTTGAGGGGTGTGTATTAAGAAATTAGAGATGTGTTAATAAAATTTCTCATAAAAATAGTTGTTTAGATGCAGTGATATTTTCGTAAATAATAAAAAAATAAAAGTGCGGTGACATTTTTATAAATATTGATATTTCTTATATTTTGGTGGCTTTATAAGGGATAAAAACATATAGTGGCTTAATTGATAATATAATTTTTTAAAAAGACACTTATGCATAATTTGCTATTGATTTTTTTCCTTTTTTTTATTTGTTACATATATTTTATTTATTTTGTTTGCTAGGTTAATATAAAAATAACTAATGATTTGTGCATGAAAAATATTGTTTCTGCTACATATTTTCCCAATTTCCAAATAATAATATTATCTTACCAAAAATAAAAAGATACACTTATCATGTCAAAAACTTAAATTCACGTCTTGGCTCCTCCAAGTTTCAAATCCTAGTTCTGTCCCTTGGTGTTTCTATAAGGTGTAATATGACTTAAACAAAAACAAAAAAAATAGGTCTAGCACACTATTTATAGTTGACTATATACTCTAATGGATTTCAGAAATTAACCCTCTTTTATAACATTTTCTAGCTCCTAATCACTTGGACCAGCCTCAGTTTACTTAGTAGTATTCTAAAAATCGCCTTATTATTTCATAAGATTGTATTATACTGGATAGTTCGTTAGTCAATACACAACGCCCCACTTAAAGGTGTGCTAAATGTATACATAATCATTATGAATATTTGAATAAAAGTAAATAATCCGGCTTCTTATATCTCACCTAAAGCCCACATTATATGATAGCTCATGTGGAAAACAAACTACCACGCATATTAGAATGCTTCAATTAAATAATGTGGATATGTCACATAAATTACATGCCGCATAAAGTGACTCTCAGATGAGATGCGAAAAAGTGATTCATATAGCATTGCTCATACTGTTTTGATAATATATTTTCTCCGATATTGTGTTGGTAGAGCTCTAAGTAGAAGTTCCAAGTTCAATATCTTTGACTAAGGCTCTATATATAACAAGAATAGAATTCATGCACTAATATCATAAATTTTTCTAGGTGGTGATCACAAAGTACGAAATTGTTACAACTATAACAGAGTAGCTAGATTGTAAAATTGCAAAATCATATGTCTATATATATATATATATGTAGATTTATATATATATATATATATATATATATATATATTATTTAAAGTTGTAGGTAAAACGAACCAACTCTAAAACATAGTGTAGAGTGATATATACTTAGTAACAAATATCTAAAATGGCCTCTCGATCTGTTTCCGTCGCTCGATTCTGGTTTAGCGCAACCACCATGTATCACGATCTCTATCCGACCGAAAAGAGCAGAACCTGAAACGAAGCACTTCAATTTGAAACTGGGATTCTGAACTTATTGGGGGAGCTAGGAAACTCCGGCAAAGGGGACACGTGACATGATTCAGACTTGTCCAACGGTCCAAGCAAGTTTTATGAAAGAGATGAGCACATTTCAGTTCTCTAATCTCTTCTCCTTCCTCAATTTTGCATAGACACACAGCACATTCTTCTTCAGAGCACATCACAGCAGGGTTGGAGCTTTCGTAATGGACTGTGCTACTAAGAGTCTCAGTAGCTTCTGCAGGCAATTCGAACTCATAGTAGGGTTGGGCAAACGAACAGGATAGCGAGTAGTTGAACAACCAGCTCAAATGGGTAGCAATTTGAACTATGAACTTCCACATTGTTGGTAGAAGAGGCAGAAGACGAAGAAGAACGAGACAGAAGAATGGATCTTGGGTCTTGGGACTACTTTGACGAGGAACATACGAAGGTATTTAAAGAAGAAAGTTGACGAAGACTCGAAGCTCATTACAGAACACAAATGTGCTCTCCTCGATTATTGGTGAGATGAACTCTGAACAGGACGCGCGTGATTCACACAAAAATTGAAAGAATGGTGTGAAGGTACTATATATTAATTTCAAGGACAGATCCGTGATAAAGTCTCCATGCATTCTTTTGACGTGTTCAAAAGAAAAACTTGACTTCTCTTGGCCCAAAATCCAAGTTTATTAGTCAAGCCAACAAATTGCTTTGAAAGTGGTGAATGAATTGAAACATTAATTAGGACAACGATATGGGGCATCAATGACCCCTATGATTTGTGGCCTCAAATACTAGGTGTCTTGCCATATAAGTAAATGCATTTTTATTTTCAATTCCATATAATACATTTTGCTACATTATACTATTGCAACACCAACTTTACTCTTTTATATTTTCTTTTAGATGTCAGGGGGCGAATCAATTACATTAATGAATTTCATTAGGCGACAAAAAAATATCAGCTATTAATTATGTATTAATTTAAGAGCTTCTTTGACCAATAATTTTCTTCATTTAATTAAATTCTTTCCTTTAATTTTTCTTTCCAAATGGCATTAATATATGAAATTATGTGTCAAAAAATAGACGTTAACTTTTCTTTCCCAATATTGATTAATTTCATCAAAAAAAAATAACATTAATAAATTAAATTTAGGAAATACTTATGTCTAAATTAAGAGATAAGAAAAAATTTCACATTAGCGGTCATTAATTAACCTCTACAATCTAAATAAAGGGAAAAGCAAACAAAAATTAATGAATTCAGATTTAACGTTTAAACCCTAGTTGTATAAAGAGAAAACAATGAACAAAAGAATATATACAATCATATGAATATGTATTTTTCACATTACATTTTCAAAATTTGCAGGAACCCAACAAAGGTTGAATTCATATACATGTGCTATGTAAATCTATTAATCGAATGTACGTGCAAATCTATTGACTGAATTACATGAAATTTTTTCTACTATTGATTGAAGAAAAAAAATGTTGTTTAAATCTAAGCATGAATGTAATGAAAAGAAAAAAAAATGAAAGAAAGCCAATTTTTTTTTTTTTAGAAGAAAGCCAAATTAATTTGGGGTCATTAGATTTTGGAAGGGTAAAATGGTCTTTTTCTCAAGAAATACATGCATGATTTGACAAATAGGTGATGTGTGTAGATGACTTAACATGACACCTAAAATTGAGGTCACAAATAATTTTCCCATTAATTACTAAACTTAATTAAGTGCCACAGGATTGTTACAAAAGAATGTAGACATGAAACGATAGACAAACTAAAGAAATGGAGGCGTTTTAGTTTCAATTGAAATTAGACCAACACTTTTTTGTTGGGGCAAAAAGCTAGAGATATACGTACATTTTTATGAAGACATCGTTCAATTAACTATATATATTGATCCGTCAGATAAGCGAGAAGCCTTTGCATTTTTGTTTTTTTTTTTTTTTTTTTGTGGAGAATTTTGTAATGAAATCTTTAATTGTGTCAAAGGCGCTAATTATCTTCATTGCCCTAATCATCTATACCAATTTGCATTTAATCGATGGTAGAGAGTTGTTGATGCAACAAAGAGGGATGGCGTCTCTAAACATGGTCATTGAATTGCTACCGCAAACTAAGATTAATATTATTTAAAAAAATTGTGAACACCGTCAATCTCACAAATGGATTTCAACAATTCGAACCGTTGATCTTTTAAACTTCTCTATGATAAGTAATTCTGTAAAATTTCAGCTATGTTAGTTAACCGTTTGGTTATGCAAAATGGTGAAATATTACAGAGAAGTACATAGCATCATATATTAGAACTACATGAGAGTGTACGCAAATTTTTCTGAAGTAAAATTAGCCTAATTAATAGAGATATTTTCTATCACATACAAAATTGAGAAAAATATATATGATTTGTGATAAAAGAAATAGACAAGTAGATTATTGTATACTACTAAAAAGGAAGGAAGGGGACTATCATATATGGTTGTGATGCAAGCAGAAATATACGACTGAAAATGAAGGAAAGAGACTATCAAATTCAGGCAGAGATTGTCATGATCTTTAATTTTCAGTACGTAAATACATGCATGAACAATAATAATGCATATGCATGTGAATTGTGATTTCCATAGAAAACGCATTTTGTCGTTGACAAGTTACAAGCACGAAAGCAACATTTGCAGTTGGCAAGTTTCATCGTTCATTTGATAAATAGGACAAAAACAAAACTCAAATAAAGTGAGAATACAACGTTGTTTTATCAGAATACGCTTACAGCGTTTTGGGTCACTTTTAGGTTTTAACGGCTAGGGGTCGTCAACGGGCCGGGACTTGCTAAATTTTTTAATAATGGCGGGCCGGGCCGGGCCGGGCTTTATTAAAAATCGAAAGATCCAAGCCCGTCCATATAAAGCGGGCCTTGCGGGCTTTTCCGGGCCGGGCCTTGCGGGCTTTATTTATAAATAAATATTTAAAGACACAAATATTTTTTTTTTTAATCAAGTTTTGGAAATTCATTGGATAATGATCAAATACAACCAAAGATAATAGATCTATATTGTACAAAAAAAAATCTATATTTATATATAGATACTAATTTATTGATAATTAAATTTTTAAAGACACTAATTTTTTATAAATTTATATTGATACATCATACACTCCAAAGAGCAACATATAGCAATTCAAAGAAAATGAGAAAACCAACCGTTGGATGTGATTATTACAATAAATTATACGTGTGGTTAAAAATTTAGTCAATTTCACCGTAGTTTCGAACTCAATCGGATTAGTCAACCGTAATCACTTGCATGTTTTCTTGGTTGACTGATGGCGTGATAACCGCAAAAATTGCTTATTTTTTTACATCACGTTTGTAAATATTTCATCGATGGATGTGAGTGGACATAAGATAAAAATTTCAATTTTAATTACAAATACATTGACCAATACCAATTTGACTCTTAAAGTTGTATGACTTGTACATTGCATTTAAATTGTTGAGGTTCATTCTAAAGCAAACATGCAGTGGAAAATGAATTTGAAAAAACCAACCGTTTGATGGAGAGACTGTAATATTTTATGGTGGTTGTAAAAAATCCAGCTAATTTGGTTTTCGTTTCGAATTCGATCAACTAGGTCAAACCTAGTTACTCTTATAAACCTATATTTATATATCACACACTCCAAAGAGCAACCTCTATCAATTCAAAGAAAATGGGAAAACTGACCGTTGGATGTGATTATTATAATAAATTATGAGTGTGGTTAAAAATTTAGTCAATTTTACCATAGTTTCAAACCCGATTGGATTGGTCAACCGTAGTCGCTTGTATGTTTTCTTGATTGACCGATGGCTTGATAACCGCAAAACATACTTATTTTTTCACATCATATCTGTAAATATCCTATCGATGGATGTACGTGTACATAAGATAAAAATTTCAATTTTATTACAAAGACGTTGCCCTATATCAATTTGTCACCTAAAGTTATATGACTTGTACATTGCATTTAAAACTATTGATGTCCATTCTAAAGCAACCATGAAGTGGAAGATGAATTTGGAGAAACCAACCGTTCGATGGAGAGATTGTAATGTTTTATAGTGGCTGTAAAAAATCCAGTCAATTTAGTTCTCGTTTCGAATTCGATCAACTAGGTCAAACTTAGTTACTATTATAAACCTATATTTATATATCATACACTCCAAAGAGCAACCTCTATCAATTCAAAGAAAATGGGAAAACCGACCGTTGGATTTGATTATTACAATAAATTATGAGTGTGGTTAAAAATTTAGTCAATTTCACCATAGTTTTAAACCTGATCGGATTGGTCAACCGTAGTCGCTTGTATGCTTTCTTGATTGACCGGTGGCGTGATGACCGCAAAACTTGCTTATTTTTTTACATCACGTTTGTAAATATTTCATTGATAGATGTGCATGGATATAAGATAAAAATTTCAATTTTAATTACAAATACATTGACCTATACCAACTTGCCTCTTAAAGTTGTATGACTTATACATTACATTTAAATTGTTGAGGTTCATTCTAAAACAACCATGAAGTGGAAAATGAATTTGGAAAAACCAACCGTTTGATAGAGAGATTGTAATATTTTATGGTGGTTGTAAGAAATAAAGCCAATTTGGTTCTCGTTTCGAATTCGATCAACTAGGTCAAACCTAGTTACTCTTATAAACCTGTATTTATATATCACACACTCCAAAGAGCAACATCTATCAATTCAAAGAAAATGGGAAAAACAACCGTTGGATGCGATTATTATAATAAATTATGAGTGTGGTTAAAAATTTAGTCAATTTCACCATAGTTTCAAACCCGATCGGATTGGTCAACCGTAGTCGCTTGTATGTTTTTTTGATTGACCGATGGCTTGATAACCGCAAAACATGCTTATTTTTTCACATCATATCTGTAAATATCCTATCGATGGATGTACGTGTACATAAGATAAAAATTTCAATTTTATTACAAAGAAGTTGCCCTATATCAATTTGTCACCTAAAGTTATATGACTTGTACATTGCATTTAAAACTATTGATGTCCATTCTAAAGCAACCATGAAGTGGAAGATGAATTTGGAGAAACCAACCGTTCGATGGAGAGATTGTAATGTTTTATAGTGGCTGTAAAAAATCCAATCAATTTAGTTCTCGTTTCAAATTCGATCAACTAGGTCAAACTTAGTTACTATTATAAACCTATATTTATATATCATACACTCCAAAGAGCAACCTCTATAAATTCAAATAAAATGAAAAAACCGACCGTTGGATGTGATTATTACAACAAATTATGAGTGTGGTAAAAAAATTAGCTAATTTCATCATATTTTCAAATCCGATCTAATTGATCAACCGTTGTCACTTGTTTTTTAGAATATATATGCACATATTTACTATAAAAATATGAGAATTTCCACACACACACACACACACATATATATATAAATATAAACACACACATACACACATCTATATATATATATATATATATATATATATATATATATATACACACACACACAGTGCACACACATATCTATATATATATATATATCTCTCTCTATATATATATATATAAGCACACACACATATCTATTATATATATATGTATATATATATATATATAAACATACACACATACACATATATATTAATATATATATATCTATATATATATATTCAAAAACACACACAAATATATATAATATATAAAAAATAGTTTACGGGCTTGTACGGGCCGGGCCTAGGCGGGCTTTTACGGGCCGGGTCTAGCGGGCTTTTGACGGGCCGGGCCTATGGGTCGGGCCGGGTTTTTGCGGGCTTTTTAGCGGGCCTCCATCGGCCCACCGAGGCGGGCTTTTTGACGGGCCGGGTCGGGTTTTTGGCCCTCCAGGCCGGCGGGCCTCCATCGGCCCACTTGATCCGCGGGCTTTTTGATGAGGCCTATTAACGGCCATCACTTTAATACCCTAAGTGACCGTCCGTCGCTTTGGAAATTACTAAATGCCCCTAATTTGATTGATTGTGTGGCCCTGCTTACGCCAAGTAAGCACTTGTCAGTTACCGCCTGCGTATTCTAGATTTCTAGCCGTCTCATCCATGGGACATTCTTTGTTGACTCCTCGTGCATGTTCGTGTTATCCTTGGTTCTTCTTATTGTAGCTGGATTGGACGTTCTTTGTTTTGTTTGGGTGCTGAAGTAGCATACTACCCAATCAAATGTACGTGTGAAGAGCAGATTGGTAATTGGTTATTGTAAATGTTACTATGTTTGCAGAACTAGCCAAAATATTTATATATTAGTTCATTCAGCAATCATCGACGAGGGTCTATTCAGCATCGCTTTTGGTGTCTGCCCGACAACATAGGCTTCGATCCAGAACCCTCCTCTACGGTGCCGTCTCCTTCTTTCTTCTCTCCGAATGGATGAATGATGATGAAGTGTTCTGGTATTTTATTTATGAGAATGAAATTTTTTTTTCTCTTTTAGAATGAAAATTTACGCTTTCAATTTTTGTTTTTGGAAGAACACAAAATTTGAAACATGGAGTTTGGATTGTGAATTGTAAGATGACGATTGTGAATTTTTCACTCCCCTTGATCTAAAGAAAATTTTAGTTCTTCGATGAATTTTATGCGGGTTTTGTGGAAGAATCATCACAACTTTGGAAGGAGGTGCAACAAATTCCTCAATAGATAATTTGTTTAATATCGACCAAGTGCAAGTCTCTGTTCGTCATGTTAGTCGTTAAACTAATATGTAGCAAATATTATGATTCTTTCAGAAAGCCTAGATAAACATCATCAAACAACCGAATAGACCAGCCAAGTAAGTTTTAGATTTTTATGTAAACTTTGTTGTTGTCTTTACTGATCTTGATTTTTTCTGAATAATTGATTTGACATGCTAATAATTAGTAACATAAATATAAAAATTAAAAAAACTTTATCTCTCCCACTTTTTCTCTCCAAAGTAATTAGTTACTTTCTCCGCACACACTTTTTTTCGTAAGTAATTTCTCACCATACAATAATTGTCCACTAACAATTTTTATTTGCAGACACATATGCTGTGTGTTCGTGATTTAGTATGTATACAAGTAAGATGGTTTTTTGTTTAGAAGAAAGTAAAATGATTTTTATTATATTTCTTCTTTTGTTTTCTGGGACCATCTTCATAAGAAATATTTGCTACACCCCCTTTCGAAAAAAAAAAAAACATATTAGGTAGAACTCATCGATCCATTTTTTTTTTCAACTTACACCCAAAAAAATTGCCATGTAAGATAAATAATACACCCTTTTTTCCTAAAAATTACAACCTACTCTAATCTATCTCTTGACAAAAAAGTAACGTTATGCAATCCCATGATTAAAGCACTTTGCATCAATATTTTAAATTGTAGGTTTTATAATCCCTGTTATTAGTGAATCTCCAACAGTTTCTCTATAAAATCCCTATTATGTGGTCTTAAAAGTTTTTTTGTTTTTTGAATAAAAGGTGGTGCGGCTGCCTTCAAGCCTTCATTAATGAAACTGTCAAATACAAGGGGGGGGGGGGAGACAAAGAACCAAAACCCCTTATTACAATGCGCAACTAGAGAACATCCTAAAATACTATCATGAGTCTCTACTAAATAATTGTATCCAACTAAGCACCAACTGGTAAACAGCGCTCTATTGGCGACTCTATTTGCTTTGACATAGGTCACACAACGGTGACACGACCAACAACTTCTCTATTATTTTCTCTATAATTTATGAGTCATGATTAAATATTTTATTTTTAAAATTTCAAATATGTAATTAAATTATTGATATAGAAACAAATATAATCTGAAGAGATAAGAATAAAAGTTCCTACAAAAATGATTCCCTATAATTTTAGAGTTGGCTTAAAATATAGGGAAATTTGTTTTCTCTATCTTCACATTTCTATAATTGAGACAAGTATAGGGAATCTGTTGGAGTAAACAAAAATGCTTATTTTTCTCTATAGTAGAGTAATATAAGATATGGAACATGTTGGAGTTGCTCTTAATTTTGCTAGAATCATGCAATAATTTTTTTTTTTTCAAATTCAAGTGGGTTGATTGCTACTTTAAATGAACCAAATGATAAGAGATTTTTCTATATCTTTCCTTTGGGTTCACAGACCTTATATCACATAAGTAATTAAGATATTTGATTCTTTCTATCGATAGTATTTGTTGTTGTGATTAAGACGGGAGAACAATGTTCATGTTTTTTTTTCATTTTTTTTTTCACTTTTCGTTGTGGTGCATTGAATGTATTCAATGAAATGTCATTAAGAATTTGGTTCATATAATTGTTTGCATTACTTGTATACCTAACTAGAGGTTTGTTCGACTATACCATACTTATTACAGACACACTAACTTAGGTAAAATAACTGACTTTTAGGTGACAATTGAAGAAGAAAAAAAGGTAGTAGGCGTGACTTTCAAGTTCAAAATAGTTAATACCTACCGGATTTTTTAAATATTTTTTTATGCTATGAGTTTCACTGGTTACCTATTCCAAATGTATGGTATTTAGTGATGTTCATGGCTAAGAGGTAGGTTGTTTTATAGTATAGTCAGATATCTCATTCCTATGTGATTTATTGGTTACCTATTCTAAAGCTTTGTTATTTAATGTCATGGTTATTTTTGAAATAAGTAGTAATCGAATGATATAAATAACTCAGGCCAAAATGGCATAATACAGATCCCCTAGTAGGGTAAGTCACGTACCATTACATTTAAAAAATTCCGCTCCTTTATTCAGAAGCCTAGCTGTAATACCCGCAATTATCATTTTAAATTCGAGTAATTGTGTTGAACGATTATTATGCGATTTCACGATTAATGTTCGATAATAATTCATTTTTACAATTATCGAAGTTTCGAAACGATTATTTTAACGAAAAGCTCGAAATGCTCGATTTGAGTAATCGACTTTTTCTACGTACAAAATTTGGAGAAACTTCCTTCATGAAAGTTGTAGAGCTAGTCGATACGAGTCCGTACACGTGCGGAACACGAAGATCGAATTTTTTTTGAATTAGTTATCGAATTAAGAAGTTTTCCGAAACTCGTATATATAGAAAAGACCCTAATTTTTCCCCCGGCCTCTCTTTCTTTCTTTTTTTGGAAAGCACTGTGCTTTCTCTCTCTCAACTCTCGCGTCGCTCTCTCTCTCTCGACCGAAAACAGATGCAAAAACAGGGCAAAAGTTCACCGAGCTGCCATCTCCTCCTCCGGCCACCACTTGAGCTGCAACCACTTCCAGGAGCTTCGTCTCGACCTTACGCAGCTGCCAGAAGCGGCCTTGCGCCGCGACAAGGCCTGTAGCGGAGGCGGCATGGCCCGAACCGAAAAGGGTCGATTTCGGTTCGATCTCGATATCTCGAGCTACACACCACCATTTCACTTGATTCTTGGCTCATTGAGCTCGCCTCAACTTCCTCTACAAGCACCAAGAAGGACCGGAACTGGATCGAACGTTTTCACGTTCGTCGGAGCTCGACCCGAACGGATCGAAACAACCAAGCTTTCGATCAAGATATCTCGAGCTATACACGATCGTTTCTTGTGATTCTTGGCTTGTTGAGTTCGCAAGGAAGTTCTGAACAAGTTTCAAGAAGGGATCGGGGCCTGAGGTTGCAGTTTTCACGTCGGTTTTCAAGCTCGCCGGTTTCTGGAATTTTTCCGACCGCCGACTGTAATTGGTACTTTTTGATCCCTTCCTGTCATTTTTTGGTCTTGTGCTAGTTATGAAAGTTGCTCAGAATGATGAAACGAAGGAGACAAGCTCGGCCCCGACACCATTGGTGGTGGTCGGTGGCGGCTCTATCCCTAACTCCGTCGGCCCTTTCCGGCCATCTCCGGAGGTCTAAAATTTGGTTTCTGTCCATTTTATGATTCTATGTTTCGATACGATCATTTCGGCGTATTATATGTATTTTTCGGATATCGTATGAATTAGTTATGAATTTTGTGATTTCGATCGATTTCGATCGTTAGATTTTTGATCTGTGAAATTGGGACCGTCGGATGAACTTGTAAATTTGTTATGATGATCATATGACTATCCCAGAGGCTTTGTGTGGTCATGGGTGAAGATCCGATTGTTGGATCTTCGTATATGTGCAAAACGGTAATTAGGGGAGCGATTCGTGAGAACCGCTCGTCGGATTTTAATGTAAATTGGAATCCGGCAGTTAAATGGTAGTTAATTTATGTGTTGAAATTGTTGGCTAAATTCGAATCATATTTGATTAGGTGATTGACGGATTTTATTTGAGTGGGCTATTTCGGCGTTAATTATAATTATAATTATATTGAAGACGCAGCGGGAATTTCGAGGTGAGTAAAACTCACATGGTTCATATTACGAACCGAGCGTTTAAATTTATTTATTTTTAGTAATTGTGTGAAAAATATTTGATGATTAAATATTTGTTTTAAAATTTCATGGACCTGAATCACCACGGTCCATAGGTAAGTAAAATGAATTTTAATTATACAAATGAATTTCATGATTTTCTTGTGTAAACTATAGATGGTATTAGTGGTCATTCCTGAGTGGATGATTACGTATATATATATTTACGTAGAAAATATATATTGTTGAGTGAAGATATGATTGACTGAATTGATGAATTGATTATATTTCAATTGTGTAATTCCATAATAATATGGTGTATCTTGGTTGGGTTGATTTCAGTATGTGATTTTATATGTTGTGCTCATTTATGGGTTTAGGGTCGACGTAGTGACCGGTGTGGGGTAATCGGACGCTCTAATCCTGGGTGGATGATGGGATACGATTGGTTGAGTATGTGGAATTATTGGACGTTCTAAATATGTATATAGGTATACATATTGATGAAATACGATAATGATAAATATGTCGGATGCCATAACCTAGGCCACGTGACGGGCTACAATTCAGTTAGAGCTCTAGTCTGTCAAGTACCGTATTTTTATAAATACGATGTTGGGAGTTGTGTAGAAGGATGTGTGTTGGGGTTTATCTTAATGTATTGAATTGGTGTTGATTGAGATTGTTAGTACTTGTGGATGTGGAAATTGTTTAGTGTTGTTGTGTGTGGGAATAATTATGAATTGAATTAAGCAATAGTTCTTTCCTTTTACTCATACGAGCTTTCATAAGCTTACCGGGTTTTGTGTTGTTGCAATCCCGGTACACTATTCAAATGGTGTAGTGGATATTCCTGCAGGTCAGGATAACCAGGGAGGTGACCGAGCTGCTTAGGTGTTACAGCAGTTTTTGTTATTTCATTTAGTTGTGAGGTGTGTATGCTCATTTAGAGCTTTACATTTCATTTTGGATTTGAGTTGTAATAATTAACCGAGACTAAATTCGGTTTGATTTTATTTCGTGTGTGTGAGAGTGTTATGAAAAGAAATTTTCAGGATGATTATTTTGAGTTTGTAGTATTTTCATGTTTCGGATTTTGAATTGTTATTCTAAAATTCGGGGCGTGACACTAGCAGAACAAAATCTATTTGAAACAACAAGATAATAGAGTATGAGAGTTTATGTTGCCAATGCGCTCAATTGCGGTGCACCAGAAAACTATAAATACCTAGATGTAAGGAACAGACCTTCATTCTGCAGGCAAGACACCCTAAGACATAGTAAATAGGCTAAGTACAAAAGACTTAAATCTCCTGGATCCCAAATACAAAACCAGAAGTGTATAGGCACTAAAGTAGCCCACATTGTAGCAGTAGAAACCAAGCCAAAGATAGCCCAAGCTGAAAGGAGGGTCTAACTCCAACAATCGATTGTTGTTGCCCAAGTCCATCCAATAGGGCCCAAGCCTAGCACAGTCCAAGCTCTAGTTTGGACACCACATCTGCATTTCGGCTGAGACAACGCCATTTGACATTCCACTCCTCCAAATGCACCACCGCCTCTCTTGATCACCGACGTCCACCGCTGCACTTCCATCAATTGTATCCTCCACGGTCACTGCCCCATTAGGCCTCGCCGGACCTGTACACCCATTGCAGTGGAAATCCAGAAACCATTTCAAACTGTCAACATCCAAGCCCCTGTCACATCTGACGATCCACTTCAACACCAGTTCGACACCGGCTTTCTACGTCAAAGTTACAGCCACGCCCGTCACGACGTCAGCAGCTTTAAGCCATGCTATGCTTAACTTGATTCGACCCAATCAATTGAAAAATCCCTCTCTACAATCTCACATTGGAAAGCATCAAGTCTCCCCCATGATTTTCCATACCGGCTGCCGGTACCCGTAAGTCTAAGATTCTAGTCGTTTGGTGCGCGGAAGATCGACTAACAGGTCGTCGAAGTGAGTCGATGTTGGATGAGCTCGAGAAGGCATCGAGAGACAGCGAGAGAGAGGCTATTTGGAGTTGGCGCCGACCGCCTCTGATTGATTTCCCAACTAAGACGGCTAGGGTTTGGGAGAAGCCAGAAGAGATTTCGCTTCATTATTTTTACCACTTTCGATCTTTTTTTAATGTCATGGTTATAAGGTGTGTTTAATCTTATTTAATGTCATGGTTATAAGGTAGTAATTAGGCGTGACTTCCAAGTTCTAAATATTCAATGCCTACTAGCTTTCTATCTTATTTTATTTATGCTATGAATTTCATTGGTTATTTATTTCAGAAGTGTGATATTTAGTAGTGTTCATGGCTATGAAGCTGGTTGTTTTATGCTATGAGTTATATTTTATATTACTGCAGGAGGTATATAAGTTTAGATACCTCATTAGTTACCTATTCTAGAGCTTTGTTATTTAATGTCATGAGTATAAGTTATGTTTAATGTCATGGCAATAAGGCAGTAGGCGTGACTTCCAATTTCTAAAATTCTAATGCCTATTGGTTTTCTATTTTATTTTATTTATTATGAATTTCATTAGTTACTTTTTTCAAAGGGCAAATGCATGATATTTAGTGTTGTTCATGCATAAGGTAGGTTGTTTTATGCGATGAGCTTTTTTTCCAATACCATGTCAAGTGATATATAGTTTTAGATACCTCATTAGTTACATATTCTAGAGCTTTTTTTATTTAATGCCATAGCTATAAGGTATGCTTAATGTTATTAAATGTCATGGCTGTTAGGTAATAGGTGTGACTTTCAAGTTCTAAAACTTTAATCTTTTTTATGCTATAAGTTTTATTGGTTACTTATTCCAAATATATGATATGTAATGATGTTCATGGCTATGAGGTAGATTGTTTTTTGCTATGAGTTTTTTTCGATACAACGTGAAGACTTTTATAGTTTTAGATACCTCATTGCTATGTGATTTATTAGTTACCTATTCTAGAGGTATGTAGTTTTAATTGTCATGCTACAAGGTATGTTTAATGTTTTGAGTTTCTTTTGATGGCTAGTGACAAGGTATTTACATGGCAGGTATACTTTTAGGCTACAAAACCATGCATATATCTAATTTTGGTTTTCCAAACAGTTGCCATACTCTCTCTTTAATATTCAGTGTTTTCTTAACTTTGTCCTATGAATGTCTTGATTTGCTTGGCGCATAGAAATATTTTATTCTCATATAAACATGCTTTATTTGCAATTTGCATCACCTAAGAATTTGATTGGTAAATGATATGATCTTGAATGTAACTGAGAACATGGTATACTCTAATCGATGAAATAAGATATGCCTTCCGCAAGCGCTTCGAGAAGGTCTACCTACTATCTTCAATATAAATCATCATTCGGAAGATTAACAATTGATTTAGCTGCTAAGGATTTTATTGATAAAATTTGTACTAGTTGCATACTTGAAATAGAAGTTTGTTTGAATATGTCCTACTTTTAGTCTACTTGTGGTTGACATGCTGCGATGGATTGTAGTAGATATTTCATTCCATTATAAACATATGATGATGGGGTGGGCATTCAAAACCGAAGTACCCAAGCCTATCCAGTACCGTACGGTTTCCCTTCCTAGTTTTTTATTGTTCGATACAATACCAAACCGTACCGTTAGATATGGGACGAGATCGGTATGCATGTTCACCCCGTAACGGCCCGAAAGCTCGCTTCGATCTGTTGTCATGCTTTTATTGGATAATTTTCTATTTATATTGGGTAATTATAATGTAGTAGTGGTCCTGACGTACAACACACCAAACCTTATCTTCCCATCTCTTTCTCTGTAGATTTCAAAGAAATTGAAGAAACGAAGGCCAGGATTTTGAAGAAAAGCCCTAATCGATCTCAATCTCTTCCTCACCAAGAGATTCAAATTCTCGTAGCACAATATCTCTCATCTGCACCCCTCATTTATCTCTAAGATGTCTATACCAGAATTTCTCAAACCTAAATTCTCAATCTCTCTCAATCTTAAATCAACTGAAGCAATCCATCACCAAAATTTCACCTTTCACCAATATGTGAAAACAGTTTTTGATGCAACCATTGAAGTGGTTCTCCACCAGCCAAAGCAGAAGTAGAAAAAGAAGAAATAGGAGCTGGAGGCATGCTCAATAATGTAATTGCAAATAGATTAGTGTGTCTTGATGTGGATATTGGTGATGTAATCTACACATCTGTTGATCTCTTTATTTTCTTGGGATTAGATTTCATCGAAGCAAACAAAGATCAAGAAGTGAATCCGGGATCAAATTTTTTTCTTTTGCTTTTTCAAATATCGATTTGAGGCTGAAGCATGTCCTTTCCCGTACCAAAACCGATATGTTCGGGATGTATCTGTTTCACTTTTGAAAATTGTCAATAATGGCCCGGCTCGTATCGAACAATAATTTCGAGATCGGGCATAGTTTTACCATAATTTGAGCCCGTCCCGCCCTGTGCCCAACCCTATGATGACTAATGATTAATGAAGCAAGTGAGTATGTAGAAGCATGTATAGAATATAACATAACATATCTTAATATGAGAAGAACTCATCACATTGTTGGATCATTATTCATATATAAATTTGTGCTCGAAAACATGGAAATTACTTGTTCTAAAATTCAATTTAATATTGACTAATCCAATTCCATTATTTTTCTAATCTTGTGCTTTTGCTTAACCTTTGTGTTTATTTTTATATATTTATTATGTTTTCCTTATCATTCTAGGAAATGATGGAGAAACATGAAAATGCACTAAAAAGTCAACCTTAGCACATTTTCTTACTTCGGCTAGGAGAAAGCAAGTTAGACAAGGAAGGAGGGTCGGCAGCCTGATCAAACGAACTCCAGATGAGTTGAAAGTTTTCAGATCGATTCTAGACATCCTAAGGATAATTTCTTATGAAGATTGCAAGAGTTAGTTTGGAGTGGAAGACCTTCAAAAGATCGGTCTAAGTTTCTGACTAAAAGACGAAAAAAGGGCAAAACCGGACCTGTAGGGATTCCGGCATCATTTCCGGCCAAACCACAATAAACTAAGCTCTGAAATTTTACCAGGATGATCTACACTTATCAAGGAACATTTGGTATGAAGAAGTCGATGGCTAATTACGAAGTCTCGGTGGAGATTCAATTGAAGGAAACTTCAGCGACGTATCCTAGTCAAAACATGGCAGTTTGGCCTAGAACGTTCTTTGGCTGGATTTCTTATGCATTTTTGGAAGGTCTATGATGCTGAAATTATCATGGAGAGCTCTAGAAGAATCCTACAAGACTATGGCAAGATTAAACCAACATATTATCTTTTGGATAATAGGCATCCCTTGCACACTTTTTCTCTAATGCTTGTCATTTTGACTTTGGTGACCCAAAACCTCTCCAACACTCTTCATTTTCATGTTTCCAATGGACAACAAAGAGAGCATTTGGTCTTCTCTTTTTCTAAGTCATTTTTATCTACTCTACACTCTCATAACTCATCATTACTTCCCTCTTTTTACTCCATCTCTTCCATACCCATTTCCCTTGTTTTTAGGATATATTATCACTCTCATACTCCACTTCCATGCCTCTTACAATGCTTGAGCTGCTATTTTTGCTTCCATTCATCATTTTACTCTTCTCTCTCTTCTCTATATAAGCATCCATTCATCACACTCTTAAGGCAACACTCATTCCATACAATTACATCTTCTTTCTCTCTTCATCTCCTTCATAAAACCTTCATATCCACCTCCCAAAATCCGAATCCATAAAATCCATACTCCTCTTACCACTCCATCTCCTCCAGCACCACCACCACAATTACCATCTCCCACTACCTAAAACTGCATCACCACCACCATCACTACTCCATGACTATCACTTAAAGTTAGCCAAAGAAGCACCATATATTCATCACCATTTCATTAGTCATCAACAAGAAGTTCACCATCCACTCATTCCATCATCAAGGGAGGATTTAAGAAGCATTGAAGAAGGAAAACAAAGGAGGAGTTAGCCATTGATTTGTCAAGCTTCAACTAGTTCATAATGTTCATTCTTTCCTTAACTCTTTAATTTACCTTGATGTACTTTATAGATTTGATGCTAATTTGTATGATTATGAGTAAGTAGTTACTTTGTTGGGGCTAGGGTTGAAAGCCCTAGCCAATCTTGTATGAATTGATGTTTTAATTTACATTTGATGTTATTTATGATTTTCATCTTCATATGCTAATTCAAGAAGTGAATACATTCATTCAAACTTAACTACTTTGGATGTGTTGTGTTTGTTATCTCATGAAAAAATATTTAGGGAGTAGTTAACCTTAAGCATTGATAGAATGATAGCATTCTCTATATGCATATGAAGGTTGTGAGTTAAAATCACCTAGATCTAGGATTGGTTTGCTTGCACGATTATCTAAACTCAAAACTTTATGCATCTAGGAACAATGAATTGAGACTTAACCTGTAATAGGATTTGTTATTGGGTAGTTAATTCTAGACTTATCCAATTGGAATTGATAACATTAAAGGAGTTTAAGTCTTTGTAGTCTTATCCGGATGCAAAGAGGGTAATTGGGAAATTAGAATAGCATCACTTGTATTTGAACTTCAATACTTGCAAGGGAGGTTAGTGGTAGACAATCCAACCCCTAACTTCATCTATTATATTACTAGTTTAGTTTACATTTGAGCATTTATTTTAATTTGGTCCACCACTCTATCCAACAACAATTTCACTATCACCACAATGCACATACTCACCATGAGCCTAGATTTCATTGTGAATTTAGATTTGTGATTGTACATTTGCATATTCTAACTCTCCTTAGGTTAACACCCTAGCTAGTGAAAGGAATCCAATCCTCGTGGGTTCGACAATCTTTCTTAAATCTATATACTATTACTTGTACTCCTTATACTTGAGGGTGGCTATTTGGCCAACACACATTAAGAAAAGGAAATCTACATAAAACTAAAACAATGACAAACCTTAGTAAAATAGAATGAAAAATATATATATCTTAGCAAAGTTTTTGAAAAAGGAACACGATTAAAATAGAATCAAGGAAAAATGTCTATTTACCCAAATTTGAGCTATACTAACCCCGTTTACCCAAACATCTTATAAGATTGCCCACTTACCCAACAAATTACATATTTTTTACCCTAATACCCAACTAAGTTATTTTATTATTATTTTTGTGACCATTTTGCCCTCTCTCCCTTTGTCACTTAGAGAGAGACTTCGCAGGACTCCGTCGCTGGACTCTGGTTAACAGCTGCCTGAATTCGGCAATCTGTGATCGGAGTCCCGCGTCCGGTTTTATTACCTCCTAATAATATCCAATAAACTTTTTATTGCTCCTCAATAAAAATTTATTGGAAGTATCCGATGACCTCTTTTTACGAACTTCCAACAACCTCCGGACTGGTGATCGGAGTAAGGCGTTCGGTTTTATTGCCTATAATAATACCCAATAAACATTTTATTCCGCCCCCCCCCTCCCAAAAAAAATAATTGGGGGTAATTGACTTGACTCATAAACTCTCGCAAGCGTACGAATCGTTGTCAAGTAAGGGAAGTATTTGAACCTTGATTATCGTACCTCGGGGATTAGGCGTTGGATCTAACCGAGGTAATTGACGCTAGAATCACTCAAATGCATACAATGAAAAATAAAAATAAAATAAAATAAAATAATATTCACAAGGCACCAAGCCTCGACAATGCTCGGCGGCTTAGCTCACGCTAAGCCTAATCAAAGCCACTAACTTGTAGCCCAAATGAGTTATGCACAATGGAATGTAGAATTTTGTTTGGGAGTTTTGAATTGAGAATTAACTAAATTAAATGCAAACTAAAATAAAAGCAAACAACTAATTATCAGCAAGAAATTAAAATTCGGATTTCAAATTAATGGGAACATGGGAGTGTCGGGTGATTCACACTAACTACCTTGTCAACATCGATGCCAATTTCATAAATGCATGTATTTCCTATATGTGTCGAGTACCATATCTAGAACCTGTTAAAGCTACTAAACCAATTATCCTTTCGGTGTATTGACTATGCTGGTTAAGGCCACAATCAACTCTCTAATTTGGGCATTACACCGGTTAAGGCCGCAATATCCAAAATTAGAGGCATAGAGAGCAAGATAATAGAGACCCAAGCAAGCTTAGCTACAATTAAGCTAGCTAATGGTCACCACACTTAAATCCTAGATGCCACAAGTTGTCAATTTATCAATCTATTCATCACAATTGTCCACAACATAATTTCAAAGGTTGACAAAGTCTAGAAACATGGTTCTAAAGACTAATAAATTCGGATTTAAATCATACACAATGGAAATTGCATTTATTAAAAGTAAAGCATCAATATTTATACAAGATGAGTTAGAGCTTCACAACCCTAACTCCCAAAATTGAACTACTCACAACCCATTATCAAATACATCATCAAATACATAAGAAATTAAGAGAAATGATAGAAGGGAGAGGGAACACAAGTTAAGCTCACAATTTGCTATAAGTAAATATGAACCCAACTCAAAATTAAGCCCCCACTCTTTACCAAGTCAAAATCTCTTTGTGGTGATGAAGCCTTGATGATGTGTAGTGAAAGCCCCTTGAGTTTCCCTTGAAAGAATGAAAATTGGTGATGAAAAATTAAATTAGGAAGAGAGAGATATGGAGGTGGGTTATCGGTGAACAAAGAAAAGAAAAGATGGAATTGGTTGCGGCACTGTTGAAGAAGAGAGAGAGAATAGGGAATTGGTGCGGCGCTGCGTTGATGCTCCCTCTGATGCTTCAATATAATTATGTATATATCGGCTGTTGTGTGGTGTGTGTTAGGGAAGAGATAAAAAGGTGAGCACGTGTATGGTGTGGATTGACAAAGAAGAAAGACTAAATGAAATGGTGAATGGTGAGATGTGGCTGGTCCGTGTACAGAAGAATGAAGGGGCTCATGGCTGGTGCACACGTGTGGAAAAAAGGCTTGCTAAGCAACCTTAATTAAGGTGCTGCATGTGCATGACGTGCATGACTAATTGACTACAACATAACTTGATTAATCAATCAATTGATTAATTAACTTAATTAATTAAGATCCTTTTTTTTTTTTTCCAGTTCTTTTCTCTTCTTCTTGCAATTCCGCACATATTATCGGAGATACTCCTTTGATGGCATTGACCATGGTTGACTCGCATCGACTATTTTGTCCTTTTGTCGGAAACTCCAATTTGCTCTAATTTTCCACAATTTTCTCTTGATTTCCGTAATTCCGCTTATTTCCTACACAATAAATAAAAATAAATTAATTACATAATAATTGACTTGAGGATTAACTTATTTCAAGCATTTTAGACACAATTGCATGTATATAAATGCGTTTAACCACACCCCCACACTTGAACTTTACTTGTCCTCAAGCAAACTAAATGAAATCTAATCCGAAAATCTAATAACTCACAAACATAAAGATAGTGTAGTATTAGCCTTTCCAACCATAACCCTCAGAGAACTAATTATGTAAATGATCATGAGGTC
This sequence comes from Rosa persica, assembly GCA_025331145.1. Taxonomy (NCBI): domain Eukaryota; kingdom Viridiplantae; phylum Streptophyta; class Magnoliopsida; order Rosales; family Rosaceae; genus Rosa; species Rosa persica. Next base: position 42,124,830 of record WFKR01000004.1, on the reverse strand, counting down.
AACAAAGCACAACATAGGAATTATGAATTTGTAAGGCAATTAAGATGCACATATGAGAAATGCTCAAGTATATTCATGTGTTGACCATGTGTCAAATCAATCCACCACAATCAAATAGGCATATAGAAGACCCAATATAACCCGCTAAACTCACATAGGTTCACTAAATATTACCGCTCAAGTGTTTAGGGGCTAAATGTGTTTCACTCAAAAGTAATTTCACAACATACGCCGCCATATACTTGCTCTTCGATCTCATCTCCGCTAAGTAGCTCACAACATTCAAGATCAAGAGGTCTTTTATTTGGTTGTAATGGGGCTAAGAGCAAGTGGCTAGTAGAAATGAAGGATAAGGAAATACAAAGTCCATAGAAATTGGTGAAGCAACTCTCTCTTGTAGAGATTTAAGACTTTTGCTTTCGAATGCTAAGTCACTCACTCTAATCCCGATGTACAACCCACACTACACTATACAATAAACAAAAATAATACTAGCTATTTTTTTTTTTCAACACTTCTTCTTCTTCTTCTTTTTCTACTTTTTTTTCCTTGAATTTTTTTTTTATTTTCACAACTTTTTTTTTTTTTGAGTACTTTCTTTTCTAAACACACACTCACCCCCACACTTTTGACTTTTTTTCTTTTCTTTTGAAGCACTCAAATATAAAGTCATTCTCTCGAATCGCTTCACCAACTACCATGAAAGGTAGGATAAAAGTGTATAGGCTAGGTAGGAATTTGTGGTGCAAATGAATAAAAAGACTAAATATATAAATAGGCTCAAAGTGGCAATCTAGTGGTAAATATCTTTAGGCACATGCTTCTTTGGCCATGGTGGTATGATGCCTAATTGCCTCAATCCTTTCTATCCCATCGTAAGCTAAAAGTAGCCTCGAGAGGTCTCAAGCAAGTTCTAGATACGCAATGTCATGAAATTATACACACATGAAAGAAAAAGTGAATGAACAATGCATACACTATAGATATAGGCACAAAAGCTCACAAATAAGGGCATGCAAGTTATTCAAATCATCTATATGCTTCTCTAATTATGATGAACCAACCTAACTATAGGCTATGTGCACACATATAGTCAAGCATAGATCACATATACACTCAATTACAAGACAAATTCAAAGTCCTAGATCATGCTTAGTCTATTCACGATCACAACAAGTTAAGTCCATGACTCGTCATTGGGGTTGGAAAAGGCATTAACCACTAAAATATAATTACATAAAGCTAATCTAATTTTTTTTTTTAAAGTGACGAAAATAGGGCACTCGAGCCCTCACCCCCACACTTAAAACCAACATTGTCCTCAATGTTGTAAAGTGAGCTCGAAAGCTAAAATCCGTGTCGGATTTAGGCATGAGAGTGAAGTTCGGGCGAAGGCACAAAAATTAACAATGAAAATGAAAATCTAAATGCGGAGAAAAGTTACGGAAAACCCCCTTTGTCGACCCTCAATTGCTCACGACCTTCGGAGAAGACCAATATGAGACACCACTTCAAGGCACAAGGCCTTGACTTCCTTCCGTATACTCCATAATAGCTCAAGGTGCTCATAAAATGATCAACTCAATTTTGGACATCGAATGTCCTAGACCAATGCGTCACCCAATAGGCCACTTCAAAGAATAAGGACATGGTTCCTCCATTAAGCTCATAGCCTAGATCTCATCAATCCACAACCCAAAATCATCCTCAATGACCTCCACACAAGAATTGTAGCTCAAAATATCTCCTTATTCTCCACACTCCAAGCACCTCCCAACCTCCCAAAAAGATGACTAAATAGCCTTATTGATGCAAAATGAACAAGAAAGAACATCACAAGTAATGCTAGGGTTGCCTCCCTAGCGAGCGCTTTGTTTAAGGACTTCATTGTCGGTCCATAGAGTTTTTCATTATTTAAGAAGCATCATCGAGGTAAGTCACCTCATGATGAGAATCAAAAGTGGAGTCATGATAAGGTTTAAGTCGGTGCCCATTAATCTTGAAAGTTCTCCCATCATTCAAATTTCTTACTTCAATAGCACCATGAGGGAACACTTCCACTACTTCATAGGGTCCACTCCACCTTGACTTCAATTTACCGGGAAAGAGACGAAGCTTAGAGTTGAATAGGAGAACCTTTTGTTTGGGCTCAAAGGCCTTCTTCACCAATTTTCGATCATGAAGCTCCTTTGTCTTCTCCTTAAACAATTTGGCACTTTCATATGCCTCTTCCCGTATTTCCTCTAATTCACAAAGATCAAGTTTCCGCTTGTCACCACTAGCTTCCAAGTCAAAATTCAAAAATTTGATAGCCCACCAAGCTTTGTACTCGAGCTCAACCGGAAGATGACAATTCTTTCCATAGCTTAAGCGAAACGGAGACATGCCAATAGGAGTCTTATATGCGGTTCGATAGGCCCATAAAGCATCATCAAGCTTAATAGCCCAATCCTTTCTAGAAGAGTTGACCGCCTTTTCCAAAATCCTCTTAATCTCCCTATTTGACACCTCTACTTGACCAGAAGTTTGAGGGTGGTAAGGTGTGGCAACCTTATGCTTGACCCCATATTTTCTCAAGAAAGCATCAAAAGTCCGGTTGATAAAATGTGTACCACCATCACTAATAATAATCCTAGGAGTCCCGAATCGAGAGAAAATGTGTTCTTTCAAGAACTTGGTGACTACCTTAGAATCATTCTTCCTTGTGGCCTTAGCTTCAACCCACTTCGAAACATAATCAACCGCTACTATGATATATTCATTCCCATGAGATTTTGGAAACGGTCCCATAAAGTCTATGCCCCAACAATCAAAAATCTCAACCTCCATAATGTTAGTGAGAGGCATTTGGTCCTTAGAGGATATATTCCCTGTCCTTTGGCATCTATCACATTAAAGCACAAAATAATGACAATCTCGAAACAAAGTAGGCCAAAAGAAACCTGACTGAAGAATCTTAAAAGCTGTCATCCTTCCACCAAAATGTCCTCCACATAGAGATGAGTGACACAATGAAATAATCTTAGGGGCCTCCCATTGAGGAATACATCGTCTAATCACCTGGTCCTTACCTACCTTCCACGAGTACGGGTCATCCCAAATATATGACCGAGCATCTCTAAGAAATTTCTTTCTAGCTTGTGCATCATAATTATCCGGAATGAAAGTACAATTGCTAGCCCAATAGTTCACAAAGTCTGCAAACCAAGGCATCTCAGTGTCTACATGAAATAAGTATTCATCGGGAAAATGCTCAATCAATGGTATATCAGAAGAGTCTCTGTCATGCTCAAGTCTAGACAAATGATCTCCAACAAGGTTTTCTCGACCCGGCTTATCCTTGATCTCTATATCAAACTCCTGTAGTAATAACACCCAACGAATTAAACGGGGTTTGGCATCCTTCTTGCTCAACAAATATCTCAATGCCGCATGATCCGTGTGGACAATCACCTTACTCCCAAGAAGATAACTCCAAATGCAAAAATAATAGCAAGAAGCTCCTTCTCAGTAGTAGTGTAATGGACTTGTGCATCATTCAAAGTCTGAGAAGCATAATAAATCACATGGAGAGCTCGCTCGATCCTTTGACCCAAAACAGCACCCATAGCAAAATCTGAGGCGTCGCACATCAACTCAAATGGTCTAGTCCAATTAGGTGCAATCATGATAGGTGCATGAGTCAACTTCTCCTTAAGTAGCTCTAAAGCATAGAAGCACTCTGAAGTGAACTCAAATGGCATGTTTACACAATGGCTTGGTGATCCAAGAGAAATCCTGAATAAAACGTCTATAAAAGCCTGCATGCCCAAGGAAACTCTTAACCCCTTTCATATTCTTCGGTGGTGGTAAACTAGAAATCAACTCAATCTTCGCCTTATCCACCTCAATGCCACGTGATGATACTACATGCCCTAACGCAATACCCTCACCCACCATAAAGTGGCATTTCTATTGAGGACCAAATTAGTCTCCTCACACCGTTGTAGAACAAGGGTTAAGTGTCGAAGACAATCATCAAAAGAATCACCATGAATCGAGAAATCATCCATAAATATCTCCATAAAGTGCTCAGTCATGTCATTGAACAATGCCATCATACACCTCTGGAAAGTAGCAGGTGCATTGCAAAGTCCAAAAGGCATCCTCCTATACGCAAAGGTACCAAACGGGCACGTGAAAGTAGTCTTCTCCTGGTCTTCCTTAGCAATAGCAATCTGATTATACCCCGAACAGCCATCTAAAAAACAATAGTGGTTATGCCTGCTAGTCTCTCCAACATGTGTTCAATGAAAGGTAGTGGAAAATGATCATTTCTTGTCGCTCCATTAAGCTTTCTATAATCAATACAAACCCTCCAACCATTCTGAACTCGCTGTGGTACATCTTCACCTTTCTCATTCTTCACTACTGTAATTCCTCCCTTTTTGGGAACAACCTGAATTGGTGAAACCCACGGTGAATCAGAAATCGGGAAAATGACTCCAACATCTAGAAGCTTAATAATCTCCTTCTTCACTACCTCCATCATGGGAGGATTTAACCTCATTTGAGATTCTCACGTGGGCTTACACCCCTCCTCCAAATAAATGTGATGCTGACACTTGGATGGACTAATGCCTTTGATATCGGCAATAGTCCAACCAATAGCTCTCTTATGCTCACGTAACACCCTCAAAAGCTTATCTTCCTCAGCTTTACTCAATTTCGATGAGATAATAACCGGTAATGTGCTCCCCCCTAGAAATGCATATCTCAATGTCGAAGGTAAAGTCTTCAGCTCCAAATCTGGTGGTGTCTCATATGAAGGAATAGGTGGTGTATTAGAGGGAGGTAAAGGTAAAGCTGGTGTAACACGTCTAGGAACATATGGTCTCAAGGCCTCCAAATGTGCAATAGCCTCAATGTGCTCCTCACACCCAAATTTAGTTCCACCTTGAGCAATGCAAGTCTCCATGTAATCAGTCGATGAATGCTCAATAAAGTTCTTCCCAACAATATCATCCATAACATCAATCCGAAAGCACTCATCAAGATGATATAACGGACTCCTCATAGCATCAAAAATACGAAACCCAATAGTAGTGTCAAATACTGTCATGGTGAGTAGACCCTTTTGAACATCAATCTTCACCCCGGCGGTCGCCATAAAAGCTCTACCGAAAATGATGGGTAACTCATCATCATCATCATCACAAGAAGGAAAGTCCATATCAAGTACTACAAAATCAGTCGGCACATAAAGCTCATCTACCTTGACAAGAACATCCTCCACCACTCCACGAGGGTACTTAATTCTCCTATCTGCCATCTTAAGCTTAATTTTCAAAGGCTTAATTGGCTCCAATGACAAAGTCTTGTACAAATCATATGGCATAAGGTTGATGCTAGCCCCCAAGTCCAATAATGCTCGATCAAAGTTTCGTGACCCAATGGTGCATGGAATAGTAAAAGATCTGGGGTCACTAAGCTTAGGAGGCAACCTCCTTTGAAGTACGGCCGATACTTGCTCACTTAAGTAAATATCTTCATTCTCCACAAACTTCCTCTTATTAGTGCACATGTCCTTCAAACATTTTGCATAGGCCGGAACTTGTTTGATGGCATCAAGTAATGGGATATTGATGTTAACGGACTTGAATAGCTCAATGAACTCTTGCTTTTGTATCTCCTTCCGCTTTTTTTGATCTTGAGCCTTCTTAACTTGTGGATAGGGAAGTCTAGGCTCCAATGAGTTCAAATCAAGAGGTGGAGAAAAAGTGAGACTCCCTCTTGAACCCCTAAGGGTGGTAACCGTCCCACTAGGGTTCTTAGCCCTCAAGGCCTCGCCTAGTGTAGAATGGATCGGTCCACTCCTATCCCTAGAATCCAAAGGTATATGAGAATAGTCTTCCTCCTTATTACTTCCCCCTTGATGTTGTTCCCGATGCTCACTAGATGACAAAATAGGCGGTGAACCATTAGAACTCAAACCCGAGGATGAACCATGTGTATCAATAGAAGTAGATGAAGTAGCTTCCGCCTTATTCCTCCCCCCTTGATGAAGATTCATAGGTGATGATAATAGAGTAGTGGGGCCAAAATGCACATGCTTAGGCGGTGCGGATGAAGAATTAGAAGCTTGAGACTTTGAAGATGTAGAATGAGATAAAGAGGTCTTCCTTCCATGTGCACCTCCGGGAAGTACATTTTCTTCCTCCCCGGCTTCCTTATCCACCCCCTTATTTCTTCCTTTTGTATACAAAGTCACATCACCCACTCCAATTTCCGGGAGTACATTTTCTTCCCCCCGGTTCCCATGCTCCTTTGAAATAAAAGTATGATGCTTTTGCACATGATCATTAGCAATATGGCCAAGAGGTACATTTTCTTCCCCCTTGGCTTCATATGAATGCAACACATTATCATCATCACTAGCAATGTAATCCTCTACTAACACATGATCATCATCATTAGAATATGAAAGTGAAGAATGGGGATCATGTATAGGGGTGGAACCAATTACCAAAGGATTAAGATCCGAAGACCCTAATCCCCGGCAACGGCGCCATTGACTTGACTCATAAACTCTCGCAAGCGTACGAATCGTTGTCAAGTAAGGGAAGTATTTGAACCTTGATTATCGTACCTCGGGGATTAGGCATTGGATCTAACCGAGGTAATTGGCGCTAGAATCACTCAAATGCATACAATGAAAAATAAAAATAAAATAAAGTAAAATAATATTCACAAGGCACCAAGCCTCGGCAATGCTCGGCGGCTTAGCTCACGCTAAGCCTAATCAAAGCCACTAACTTGTAGCCCAAATGAGTTATGCACAATGGAATGTAGAATTTTGTTTGAGAGTTTTGAATTGAGAATTAACTAAATTAAATGCAAACTAAAATAAAAGCAAACAACTACTTATCAAGCAAGAAATTAAAATTTGGATTTCAAATTAATGGGAACATGGGAGTGTCGGGTGATTCACACTAACTACCTTGTAAACATCGATGCCAATTTCATAAATGCATGCATTTCCTATATGTGTCGAGTCCCATATCTAGTACCGGTTAAAGCTACTAAACCAATTATCCGTTCGGTGTATTGACTATGCCGGTTAAGACCACAATCAACTCTCTAATTTGGGCATTACACCGGTTAAGGCCGCAATATCCAAAATTAGAGGCCTAGAGAGCAAGATAATAGAGACCCAAGCTTAGCTACAATTAAGCTAGCTAATGGTCACCACACTTAAATCCTAGATGCCACAAGTTGTCAATTTATCAATCTATTCATCACAATTGCCCACAACATAATTTCAAAGGTTGACAAAGCCTAGAAACATGGTTCTAAAGACCAATAAATTCGGATTTAAATCATACACAATGAAAATTGCATTTATTAAAAGTAAAGCATCAATATTTATACAAGATGAGTTAGGGCTTCACAACCCTAACTCTCAAAATTGAACTACTCACAACTCATTATCAAATACATCATCAAATACATAAGAAATTAAGAGAAATGATAAAAAGGAGAGGGAACACAAGTTAAGCTCACAATTTGCTATAGGTAAATATGAACCCAACTCGAAATTAAGCCCCCACTCTTTACCAAGCCAAAATCTCTTTGTGGTGATGAAGCCTTGATGATATGTAGTGAAAGCCCCTTGAGTTTCCCTTGAAAGAATGAAAATTGGTGATGAAAAGTTAAATCGGGAAGAGAGAGATATGGAGGTGGGTTCTCGGTGAACAAAGAAAAGAAAAGATGGAATTGGTTGCGGCACTGTTGAAGAAGAGAGAGAGAATAGGGAATTGGTGCGGCGCTGCGTTGATGCTCCCTCTGATGCTTCAATATAATTATGTATATATAGGCTATTGTGTGGTGTGTGTTAGGGAAGAGATAAAAAGGTGAGCACGTGTATGGTGTGGATTGACAAAGAAGAAAGACTAAATGAAATGGTGAATGGTGAGATGTAGCTGGTCCGTGTACAGAAGAATGAAGGGGCTCATGGCTGGTGCACACGTGTGGAAAAAAGGCTTGCTAAGCAACCTTAATTAAGGTGCTGCATGTGCATGACGTGCATGACTAATCGACTACAACATAACTTGATTAATCAATCAATTGATTAATTAACTTAATTAATTAAGATCCTTTTTTTTTTTCCAGTTCTTTTCTCTTCTTCTTGCAATTCCGCACATATTATCGGAGATACTCCTTTGATAGCATTGATCATGGTTGACTCGCATTGACTATTTCGTCCTTTTGTCGGAAACTCCAATTTGCTCCAATTTTCCACAATTTTCTCTTGATTTCCGTAATTCCGCTTATTTCCTACATAATAAATAAAAGTAAATTAATTACATAATAATTGATTTGAGGATTAACTTATTTCAAGCATTTTAGACACAATTACATGTATATAAATGCATTTAATCAGTAAAAAAAGTCTCTGGCGACCTCTTTGGGAACCTCTGGCTCGTAAACGGAGTCCCGCGACCGACAACCGATAACGGGAATCCGGCTAAGTCTCCAATGACTTTTTAATTATTTGAAGAGCAAACTTGTCTTTTTAAATTTAAATTGGGTAAGTGGGCACACAAATCTTTTAGTGGAGTAAGTAGGCATTTGTTAGGTCCAAATTAGATAAATGGTCAAGAGCCCTAGAATCAATGTTGCACCAGCCCTTTATTAAAAATAAATAAAAAAAAGGATAGAATTAATTGTGGATCAATCTTGGGCTTATTGTGGGTTAAGTTGTTTTGAATCCACTTGGTGTTTAGGTTATTATGTTTTATTTCTTTATTTGTGGGACGTCAGCATCTTTTACGAAAAGGTGATGGGTTTGGTTTGTTCTTCTTCTTTTTCTTTTTCTTTTTCTTTTTTTAAGAATTGCCGATGTTTGTTTTCCTCTTTAGAGTTTCTAAGTTTTCTTATTTTGGCCTTAATTTTCTAAAAAGTGGTGTACTAGGAGCGTACTTTTAGTATGCTCGTGTGAGAACTGTAATAGTTTAGTGTTCTCTAGGTAAAGATTTTTCTGACAGTCCTTTAGGCAAGTCATTATTGTACTGCTTACTGAATTACATAATTGATAACTTTTTCTATTCAAAAATTGTAATAAATTGGAAAAACAAGAATTGTTTTAACGATTTTATTCTATGAAATAAAAGAAGAATATAGAATTCAAATTTCCATGAGTAGCTACAATTGCTAAAATCAAGAATCAGTTATCATCTCATATTAGTTTTCACTATCCCAAGGGTAAATCAGGCATATAGGAATGCACAAAAAATATTAATTATACAGTAAGACTCTACAAGAAAGGTTTTCTTAAGTGAATTGGATGTCATTTAATAAGAAAATATGTATTTTTTTTTCTTTTTCATTTTTCGATCTACGCCTAGAATTTAAAAAAAAAAACACATATATGGAAGTACAATATTACTTACCTATGGAACAAATGAATCTCAACCATATGCGTTAAATTTAAAAGCTGAAAGGCTGAAATTATAACAATTTAAAACTATGCACTTATTTCAGCAGTCAAATACACTTGTCCTTATAAGTCTGCCCCTATAAGTCTGTCTCCTATGTAGTATGACTCTACGAAACTAACGAAAGTAAATATAGTCTGTGTTTGTTTTCTTTTTGATGCAAAACAATAGTATTGAAATTGTGAAATTTAGTCTTATTTAGTATAGAAATAATTGTTAAGCACCATATTTAAACTTTAAATATTAATAACATTTCAATTGATAAGTCCATATGTAAAAAAAAATAAAAACCAAAAAGTCTCATTTTATTGAGAAGAAAAAAAACAATTATAGATTATATATTTAAATTTAATTGATTATGACTTATGAGTATTGTATTGAATACTTTAACATGGGTTAGTGGGCTGAAGTCTCCATGTTAAATTTTAACCAATAGAGATTGGGCTGTGGGGGCTTAAAAGTTAATAATTGTGCCAGATTTTGTGACTTTTGTGTGCTAACAGTGTTAATTATATATTAATTGCACTAGGAGGAAAGACTCAGTGACGGCCCAATTGGCATATACCGGGTCCGCCAGCGACAACAATCAATATTAGGCAGAGATCTGTCGATTGATATAAGCCAATCAACCCGTACTTAACTAGTTAATTTCAGGTTCCCTGGTCCAGGTCAACGTGGAATAAATTGATGCATGCATTAACAATAATGCATATCCATGCCTGTACGTGGATTGTGATTTCCATGCAAAACACATTTTCTGATTGTGAGGAAATGACCAAGCGACATGCACGAAAACAAAATTTGCAGTCCACAAGTTAATTTCATCATTTTTTGTTGGTGGTCGGGGACGCAGGAGAGGAAATGGAAGAGTTACCTCCAATCTGGAAATGGCTGAAAACTCATCCAAATCTAAATCCGTGATGGGCTCCGGAGCTAGGGCCCATCACGAGCAATGTTAGTCTTGAGTTGGAATGTGCGGGGATTGGGGAATCCGCACAATTTCCAGGCACTTCGGCGTTTTTTGAAGACGTATTCCCCAGATGTTCTGTTCTTGATGGAAACCAAGAAAAAAAAGAAGGCTATGGAGGATTTATGTAGTTGTTTGGGTTACAGTAACTGCTTTACTGTAGCAAGTACGGGTAAGGAAGGAAAGAGTGGAGGTTTGGCTTTAGGATGGAAGTCGAATATGCAGGTTAGTATTAGTGGGTGGTCGAATGCTCACATTGATGCTTGGGTGGATATGGATTCCGGCCCTGTGAGATTTACGGGGTTCTATGGACACCCACAAACCCATATGCGTCATTTCTCATGGGAGTTGTTGAGGAAAATTGCAAGTACAATCCAGGGACCTTGGTTCATCTTCGGTGACTTTAATGAGTTGCTTCACGAAGGTGAAAAGATTGGGGGGAATATATGACCTGAAGCTCAAATACGGAGATTTAGAGAAGCGGTAGAAGATTGTGGTTTATTTGAGATTCCTGTTTCAGGCCCTTTAGTCACTTGGTCGAATGGGCATACTTTCGAAAGATTGGATAGGGGTTTCCTTAATGCATTTGCCTCCGATTTGTGGTCTACAATACAAGAATTTCATACTGATCCTGGAGCCTCTGATCATTTGGCTCTGGTGTTCAATACTGATGGAGACTTGTTACCTAAAATTGGCAACACTAAAAGGCGCTTCCAATTCTAACGGATGTGGATAAAGGAGGAGGCTTGTGAAGAAGTAATCCAGAATCAATGGGAGGCCGAGATAGGTGGGAGTGCTTCTTTAATGGATAAATTGATTGGTGTGGGAAGGGCTTTGTCAGAGTGGAATAAGGAGTGCATTGGAAATATTCCAAGGAAAATTGCTAAGCTCAGGGAATCTCTCACACTGTTGCCTTTTGCTGATCCTAGCCAGGAAATTCAAACTAGGAGACACAAAGTTAAAGAAGAACTGGAGAAATATGTCAGATATAATGATGACATTTGGAGACAGCGATCACGTATCAATTGGTTACGAGAAGGTGACAATGACACCAAGTTCTTTCATAGCTATGCGAAGTCGAGAGGTTGGAGAAACCGAGTATGGGGAATACATGACTTGCAGGGAGTATGGAGAGAAGAAACTGGAGATATACAGACTGCCTTTGTAACCTACTTTCAACAACTCTTTACATCTGAAGGTTGCAATCATGATGAGCTGATTTTAAGTACAATTCTCCCCGTGGTGTCAACTGAACAAAATGCTCAATTGCTGGCACCTTTCCATAAAGAGGAATTGGAGCAGGCTTTGAAACAAATGGCACCTAACAAGTCCCCAGGTTGTGATGGTATGTCAGCTCTATTCTATCAAAAATTCTGGCATATTGTGGGCGAAGAAGTTGCGGAATATTGTTTGAAAGTGTTAAATGAAGGAGCCGATCCCTCTCAGGTTAATCATACTTTATTGTGTTTAATTCCGAAGATAGAGCATCCACAGTCAGTTACTGATTTCAGGCCCATTAGTCTGTGCAACGTGGTGTACAAGATAATTTCAAAAGCCATTGCCAACAGAATGAAAAACATATTGCCACAGGTGATTTCCCCTTTCCAGCGTGCTTTCGTACCTGGAAGACAGATTCATGATAATGTGATTACTGCTTTTGAGGTGGTGCATTCAGTTAGAACACAAAGGAACCCAGAGGACCCAAAGATGGTGCTGAAGCTGGACATCAGTAAAGCATATGATCGGGTTGAGTGGTGTTTTTTGGAAAAGATAATGGGGAGATTGGGCATTGCTACTCGTTGGATTGATCTCATTATGCGGTGTGTTAAGTCAGTAAGGTTCTCTGTGCTATGGCAGGGACAACAGACAGGATGTATTGCGCCTACGAGGGGGATAAGACAGGGGGATCCCTTGTCGCCCTACCTGTTCCTATTACTTACGGAGGGTCTATCTGGGCTATTTCAGAGAGCAGGAAGGGAAGGATTTATTCATGGTGTACAGGTAGGAGTGGATGCACCGGCAATATCACATCTTCTTTTTGCAGATGATAGTCTAATCTTTGCTAATGCGGAATGGAATGAAGTCTCTTACTTGAAGCAGTGTCTTTTATTGTATGAAGCGGCAGCAGGGCAGAAGATAAATTTCACGAAAGTCAGCGCTAGCCTTTGGGCCAGGCGTGTCGAAGGATCTTCAGGCTGCAATACGGGATTTTCTTAATGTCTCATGTGTCCCGTTTCACGAAAGGTATCTGGGGCTCCCAACTGTGGCTGGCAGAAGTAAAAAACAGATGTTTAAGCGGATTGATGAACGATTGGAGTCCCATTTGACTGGTTGGCAAAGCAAGTTCCTATCAAACGCCGGTAAACTAGTTTTAGTGAAAGCTGTAGCACAAGCAATTCCAACATATGCTATGAGTGTTTTCAGACTCCCAAAAGGTGTAATAAAGTCCTTCCAGTCAAAGGTGTCAAGGTTCTGGTGGGGTAATGACAAAGGGAAGAAAGGTATACATTGGTGCCAATGGAAATTGCTATGTCAGAGTAAGGAGTCTGGGGGTTTGGGTTTCAGAGAATTGGAAGATTTCAACCAAGCTCTGCTTGCAAAAACGGTGTGGCGCATCGTTCTCAATCCCCATTCGCTGGTCCATGCCATCCTTAAAGCCAAATATTTCCCATACTCGAATTGGGCAGGGGCGCGGGGTGGAGCAGATTCATCTATGCTTTGGAACAGTTTACTCTGGGGTCGTGATCTTCTCTCATTGGGCACAAGGTGGAGGGTAGGTACAGGAGAACAAATTCTGTTTTGGAAAGACAAATGGATTCCAACCCCGTGGACCTTCAAAGTTGTCAGCCCGATCTCTCTTCCAGTTGAAGCACAGGTATGTGATTTATTAGACCAGTTTGGTTTGTGGAATGAAGAACTTATCAGAGCCTCATTTTTACCGTTCGAAGCAGATTCTATCGTGACCATCCCATTAGCGGGGAGACATACGCAAGATACGATAGTGTGGCATTATCGGAAAGATGGGAAATATACGGTGAAGTCAGGAGTATGGTTGGCCAAGGAGCAAAGGAACTTAAATGATGGCAGTCCAAGTGGAAGTAGTTTGGATTTGAATGGGAAGACAGTGTGGGGTAAAATCTGGAGTTTGAATATGGCAATAAATTTAAAGTTTTTTATAGCGTGCTTGCCATGATTTTCTCCCATGTTCTGTAAATTTGAAAAGAAGGCATGTGCAAGTAGATGAGACTTGGCTTAGGGCTTGCGGCATGATTCCTTGGTGGAGGCTTGGCTCAGGGATGGCAGACGGTGTTTTGACGACGGACGGGGCAGATCTACTTAGATCTCCTCCTCCTTGGTCAAGGGTGAGATCTGTCAAGGAACAGCGACGGGATGCTTGCCGACGGCGGTTTTTGGCGTCACAGGTGGTTGAGGGTGCTCGGCGATGGATGGGTCTTCGATCACAGGGCTGTGACGAGCTTGGAGATGGCTTGGCCCTTTCTGGGTTTCAGTCTCGGACATCGACCAGGTTTGGGGGTGGCAGGCTTCATGGTGAGGCGTTGCGGTGGCGTAGGGATGCGTTGCAGCGACGTGGTGGTGCAAGCCGATGATGTGGTGACGACGGAGGTCGCTGGCATCAAGATTGGAGGAGGGCTGGCTCCTTGCTGGAAGTGGAGGTTGGGCCGGGCCTTTGTGCTTGGACCTTGCTGCTTGGACGGGCTCCTGCGTTTAGTTGCTTTAGCTATTGTTGTTTTTGTTGGTTGCTTGAGTTGTATAGGTTTTTGCTGGATTTGGGTCTTTCAGATTTCAAATAAGTCCCTTCTCTTTCGAGTTAGGGTAGTTAGTGTCTTGGGTGTTGTCGTAGATTCCGGCGAGCGATTGGCTTTTGGTGGCTGGTTCGTTGCTAGTTGTACCCGGGCTGCTACTAGAACTCAGCCTTACTGCGGCTTCATGCCGTGGTTACATGCCGGCTTTAGGGCGTGTGTTTCGTGTGGTCATCTTAGCACAATCAGCTCCTCAAGTTGGTCTTCATCATTGGATCTATTGACGCGTCAGTCTCGCCTCTTCAGAGTGAGGATAGGTTGTGTCGGTCTTTGGTGTAAGTCCTTGATGTAACCCTTGTTGGTTCCAATGATTGCAGCAGTCACAGTTGTAATTGCAGTTTCATTGAATGAAGTTTTATTTCAATCAAAAAAAAAAAAAGTAGATGAGACTTGCTTTAGATGCGGAACGGGAGAAGAAAGTACTGTTCACTGTATTTGGAGCTGTCAGAAGAATCGAAGAGGTTGGAAAGCTAACAGATTTTCAGGTATGTACAAGAGTTGGAACATGCCAAGTTTTATTGATTTGTTTAATTATGTTGCCTGCAATGTTTTCTGAAGATGAATTAGCGGAGTTTTGGGTGATTTGCTGGTTGAATTGGAAGAATATGAATGCACTTCAATTTAATGAAAAAAATAGTAGAAGGAGAGAATGTGATCACCGTGGCAAAGGAGATGCTTCATTCCTATAGAACTGCTGGCCAGTTATGTCCAATGGCAAAAGGTGTACAAGGAGGTGAGATAGTGCATATTAATCCTTTTTCAAAGTTAAATGTTGATGCCGCTTGCAATGCAAAAGATGGGAAGGTTGCTGTTGGTGCAGTAGTTCGTGATAGTGAAGGCAAGTTGCAAGGAGCTTTAATGCATCCAATCTATGGGAATCTGACACCGCATGCTACCGAAGCACAAGCTGTGTTATATGGCATGAAGTTCTGTCTAATGTCTGACTTTAAAAAGCTGGAGATTGAAAGTGATGCAGCCAATGTGATTTCAGCAATATTAAATCAAGAAGTGGATCTCAGCATGGAAGGATCCGTTTTTGAAGAAATTAAGTTCCTGAAGCAAGCCTTTGAAGAAGTTAAATGGAGGAAAATCCCTAGAAGTTGCAATCGGGCAGCCCATTCTGCTGCTCGGAAAGCGTTGAATGCTACAAGTATTATCTTTTGGAAAGAAGTTGGCCCTCTATGGCTCAATGAGATTGTAATAGAAGAGTTTTCTAGTTAATGTTATGAGCGTGGCACTCTCCTTTATTACTTTTAAAGGAGGCTATTTTAGCCTTTTGGATGTATTGTCCATAAATCTATGAATAAAGTGTTTTTCCCAATCAAAAAAAAAAACCGAATTGAACAAAGTCGAAGTTAAAGGCCAATTTCTTGTTTTCCACGTACCTCATTCGTGGGAATGGCCATTGGCTACTAGTTGTAAGGGGGCTTGATTTCTTGTTATCCTTGGACCTTGGTTCTCATTGTAGCTGGCTTTGTACTTTATTTATTTATGGGTGCAGTGTGAGGTTGTGAATGTCCCAAATGGCGGCATCGAGTCATGTAATTTGCTAATCGAAATTGAAGAAGTTAATCTTGTTGAATAATTGAAGTGCTCTAAAGTAGTGAAATTGAACCTCTAAAAATATTAGATCAGTATACTATTATTATTATTATGTATGGTACACCACAAAACAACTTATCTAAAGCTCATTCACTCAATCCAGAAACAAGTTTGGAAGTTATTCTAATTCGTGTATTTGGATCCTCACTACTTCAGAGCCCTGTAGACCAAAAATGTAATTTATTTCTAACATTAGGCACTAAGTCCCCATGGATTGAAATGTAATTTTGTCATAGATGAATGCACGGACTCCAACAAACTTCCTTGCCTGAAGAGCCAACTACTTCTCCAAACTAAAAAGACAAACAAAAAAAAAATCCTCTAAATGATCATTCCTTTGACGTTGCTATCCTTGAAAATCAATTACCTTTTTACCAAAATTCATGATCATCTACATGTTACCAAAACTCCAGATTGAAGCTATTGTACCCATAAAAGCCTTCGGATTCTCCGTACACTTCGCCATAATGGACATAGTCCTACAGCAAAATGGTGAACAGACACCGCCGGTGGCGCCCATTAGACCAAAGGAGGTGCTTTCTTCCTCTATGATAGCAAGAGTCGCAGCCAAACGAGCCGAAACCTCATCAACCATGGTGAAAACCCTAAAACATGTATGCTGAAAGAAGTGGAAGTGAAGGCAGAGAAAAAAACCCCTAGCTAAACTCTCCTTTTTGCTAACTTTATAAGTTGAGCCAACGCCTTCAAAAAAAACTATATATGATCTAACTAGAGCGTTAAACACAAATAATGACTTTTATTTTTCTTTAAATATATTCTCAGGGTCTCATATCTACCTGGATCGGTTGAATTCATACAAGAATACTAGGAATGAATTGATCAAGTAGCTATAGAAATGAGTGCAAGAATAGATATCTATGACGAAGTTTTTATATTTGTTAGACGTTGGAATAAATGTCTATGACGAAGTAAATATCTATCATAAATTATTGTGATATAAAATTTTCATCACTTATTCAAGTACATCATGACTGTAGCTGCATGTAGTAATCTTGACAAAAAACTTTATATGTCTCGTAATTAAACGACATATGCATCATCAATGTAGAGCCGACTTGAAAGATTTGGTGAAAGTTTCAAGTTCTCTCAACCCTTGCAATGGAGATCTAGCTTCACCTAATACCTTCACAATGGCACTGCCAACAATAATGCCATCAGCCCCCCACTCCGCCACCTGCTTCACATGTTCAGGCTTCGACAACCCGAAACCAACCGCCACTGCCTTGTTTGTCGCCTCTTTAATCTCCCTCAAAAGACTTGGAACTTGTTCGTTCACACGCTCACGAGCTCCAGTAACCCCCACCATTCTTAGCAGGTACACAAATCCCTCCGAAGCTTGGACAAAGTCTTTCATGCGATCTCTCGTAGTAGTGGGTATGGTTAGCAGCACCAACTCAATGGCATTCTTCGCAGCTTCCATTCTCAACAGTTGTGTCTCTTCAAAAGGAACATCTGGAACCACAAGCCCACTTACGCCAGTTTCATTAATTTTCAACATTAAGTTTATGATGCCATGCTTGATAATAAGGTTAGAGTAGGAGAACAGGGTGATAGGGCATGATAGCTGTGGAATAACATCCTTCAACATTGAGATAATCTTGTTCAAGTCTGTCCCTCTAGCCAAGGAACGAGTAGCTGAATCACGTATGATGGGACCGTCTAGTAACAGATCCTAGTAGGGCACCCCTAGTTCGATTATGTTCGATCCACAAGAATCGAGCACCTTCAATGCTTCTGCCGTAGTCGAGAAATCAGGATCTCTGGCGGTGATGTAGGGGATAAATGCGGCTTTCCCTTGTGACTTCAATTTTGTAATAGTTTCTGAGATTCTCTTAGGGGGAGTGGTGGTGAGAGCAGCCATTAGATTTGGCCCAAGTAGTTTCTTGATTGAAAAGGTTGTTGTCTGGAATGGAGAATGAAGATGAGAATATGGGTTTTGAGGTTTCTTTGTAATAAGTGGGAAAAAGTCGGGAGTGGACGTTAGAGTAATAGGAAGAGCCATAAAAGTTCCGACGGTGAAAAACTAATAACATATATGTCGATCAGTTTATTCTCTAGTATATATTGTGTGATCTGTGGGTCAGTTCAGATACTCTAGTACATATAAGCCATACCTACCTCACATGGATTTATCACGAACAGATGAATTGAGCGGAGATGAGTCTGGTGATTCAAGTACCGTTCTAGAATAGATCTCCATGCCCAAGTTTTGGTGTGGTGGCAAGCAAGTGTTAATTTTGATTGATATTGAACATTAATAATGCATATCCATGCCTGTGAATTGTGATTTCCATGTGAAACACGTTATGTGTCTGAGAGGATATGACCAAGTTAAATGCACGAAAGCAAAATTTGCCGTCCTGTTCATTTAACAAATAAAACCTAAAAGCAAAACCAAATCGAAAAAGTCTTGTTTTCCACGTTACGTAGAGCACGTACCTCATTCATGGGAATAGCCATTGGCTATAAGTTGTAAGGGGGCTTGATTTTCTTGTTATCCTTGGACCCTGGTTCTCATTGTAGCTTGGCTTTTGACTTTGTTTATTTGTGGGTAGATTATGTAAATGTCCCAAATGGCGCCATCGTATCATGTAGTTCAGTAATTCAAATTGTAGAAGTTAATTTTATGGAATAGTTGAAGTGCTCTATAGTAGTGAAATTGAGTCTCTAAAATTGTTAGATCAGTATACTATTACTATGTAGGTTACACAGCAAAATAATTTATCTAATACTGATTCACTCAACTCAGAAATAAGTTCGGACGTTATTTTAGTTTGTGGAAAACACTTGCTTCTAAACCAGTATGGATCTCACTTATAAGTTATATTTTATTTGTCATTTTTCCAATGTGGAATCTTTCCTCTCCAACACATACTGGTTCAGAAGCAAGTGTTTTCCACAAACTAAAATAACGTCCGAACTTATTTCTAGGTTGAGTGAATCGTACTCCTTCTCGGGTAATTGAATTTTAAAATCCTCAGCATAAACTTTTGTCACTTCCGTCATTACCAAATCTTGAACCTCGCGTGTTTGGATGCGTAGCCTATGTTCACATTCCTAAACCTCAACGCAGCAAGCTTGATCCCCGTGCCCGTAAGTGTATATTTGTTGGTTATGCGGAATTTCAAAAGGGTTATCGCTATCATGATCCTCTTACTAGCACTATGTATGTTTCTCTTGATGTTGTGTTTCGCGAATCTGAATCTTATTATTCAGGGGGAGTTTCAGAGTCTTCCGTTTAGAGGGAGAGAAACTGTGAAGGGAAGCTTCGGGATTATATGACTTCGAAGAATTCGAAGATTTAGAGGCTTTGGAGTCCAAATTTGGAGTTGGGAACTCTCAAATATTAGTTGACAACGACATTGACGTTGAGGCAGGAAACGAAAAAGAAAAAGAATTGGGAGAATTGGACGTTGAGGCCGGAAACAGAAAAGAAAAAGGAGCGGGAGACTTGGACGTTGGACGCGTGGGGGTGGGACCCTCAAATTGAGGTGGTGACATGATAATGGGGTCCTCAAGTGAATGTGGTAGTCTAAGTTATATTTTATTTATCATTTTTCCAATGTGGGATATTTCCTCTCCAACACGTGCAATCACCTAACTCTAGGTCTACACGTGAAATTAATTAATCCAATTTTCAATGCAAGTCTCATATCGGAGACTCGATCAATACAATCCAAGGCCCACATTGGATTAATTAATCCAATTTCCAATGCAAGTCTCATATCGGAGACTTGGTCAATACAATCCAAGACCCATATTGGACACTTGGTAATTTTGATGGCAATACAAGGAACCCCAATTTGGGCTCATGATACGTGCCTACGTGGAGATGTAATTGGAGAAAGACTCACTCTGATACTATGTTAAACATCGACAAGTGTGGCCTGTGGCCTATCATTGTACAATATTGTCCTAACTTAACCACCCGTTAGGTATTGGGTTTTAATCACAAAAGGTCTCGGTACAATTGGATGAGATTCACCCACTTATAAGTTATATTTTATTTGTCACATTTTCAATGTGAGATCTTTCCTCTCCAACAGTATGCATATGAGCATTTAAATCATATAGTCGACAATTTAAATCCATAATTTAACCGTTCAAAAGTTAAATCAACATTTAAAGATCATCTCTAAAAAAGTTCATTGTAAATAAAAATCATTTACTCATTCAATTGAATCAAACAAATAAACAGTTACGGTGAAAGTTAACAGTATTATAATAATCGTCCATTAGTTTGATGTAATCGAATGAGTAAACCATTTTTATTTATAATAAATTTTTACAGAGATGAATGATTGGTATAACTTTTAAATGGTTAAATTATAAATTTAGATTTCTAATTGCATGTGAATAAGAGAGAGTTTAGATCCTCACATACATATTAGTTCATATGCAAATATTTGGATCCTCACTTCTCCGAAAATCCTATACAACTTTTGCCAAAAATAAAACTTATTTCCAACGTTACGCGCTAGATCCCCATAGGCAGAAATGTAATATAGAATGCACAGACTCCAACGAACTTCCTCGCGCGAAGAGCTAACTACTCCTCCAAACTAAAAAGACGAACCAAAAAAAAATTAAAAAAAAATTCTTCTTCCTCTTCTCTGCAAATTATGGCGGTTAATTCACCGACTAGTCGCTGCGCCGCTCAGCTCAGCCGCTCCCTCGCTCCTCGCTCGCCTCTCCCTTTGTCCAACCGGACCTTCACCCGACCCGGATTCCGCCCCGACCCGCCCACCGCCAGGCTCGTCTCCGTCCGTTGCCAGACGCCGTCTCCGGACGCCTTCCGATCCAAGCGGCCGGTCGGTCTCGGCGAGCCCGAAGCTCCGATCGGGTCCTCGGGTTCTTCATCCACCTCCTCCGCCATTGATTTTCTCACATTGTGCCACTCTCTCAAGGTAAATGCTGTAAATTCAAAATTGAAGAAATTTAGGGTTTTGTGTGGTTTTGTGTAAAGATTGAAACTTTGTGCGGTGATGTGAGTAGACTACGAAAAGGAAGGGGTGGGTGAATCATGGAATAAAGGGCGAGTCGATTGCTGACCATATGTACCGCATGGCTTTGATGTCTTTGATTGCTGGTGATATTCCTGGTTTGAATAGAGAAAGGTTCGACCTTTTATATGATTCTCACTTTTCTGATTGTTTGGATTATTCTTATTGTTGCTTACATGCTTCTTTTAACAGGTGTATTAAGATTGCAATTGTGCATGACATTGCTGAAGGTATCTTTTGCCACCTTGATCTTTCACAATGTTTTGAATTTTTAATGGTCTATTTGGAAGAATGTAGTTCAATGGTAGTCTGTATGTTTAGTTGAGACAGAGTATAAATCTCAGATTTTCGATGCTTTCTTAAGTTTGCGATGATGATGATGATTATTCGCTTTCTATGGAATGTGAAGAATCTGTACTTTAGCAGTGTAGGAAAATGAATAAAAGAAGTGGTTCCTGTGTTGTTTGGCTTACCGGTTTCAAATCAAGTGTCTAGCCAAAGCTCAAGGGTCTCTGTTCGAATGGTGATTTACTAATGTAACTTTCAAACATACAATTAGGCGCTTATTAGGGATCGGTAGTAAAGATGTTAATAATTCTTATTATGTTGTTACTTTAGTCAAAATCGTCATTGCACACATTATATCTGTGTTGTATGTCTATCTGTCTGCATGCATACCTACTTCTATATATCTAGGCACATATTGCTGGGGTATTGATTTTTGGTTGGTGTTTGGACTGTTATTAGCTATCGTTGGAGATATAACACCATCTGATGGTGTGCCTAAAAAGGAAAAGAGCAGAATGGAGGAAGCAGCTTTGAATGAAATGTGTGTAGTTCTTGGTGGAGGGATGAGAGGTGATCACTAATTCTTATTTTCATGGAATTCTTTGATTAGGTAAAAGTAGTTATTTCGCAGTACATTAACTGCTGTGTTCTATCTGCAGCTGAAGAGATCAAAGAACTTTGGGCAGAGTATGAAAACAATTCTTCTATAGAGGCTAATCTTGTGAAGGATTTTGACAAAGTATTTATATCTTGACTAGCTGAAGTAGACTTAGGTGTGCTTTTTGTGTAAATGCTGCATGCTTCCACTATTTTTCCTTTTAACATGGTTAATGCAACTGTGTCCAGGTTGAAATGATTCTGCAAGCATTGGAGTATGAAATGGGTAAGTGTTCAATCCTTTCGCTAAACTATGTGTGATTCTGATCTTTCTCTTCTGATATTCTGAATCCTGTAACAGAACACGGAAAAGTGCTGGATGAGTTTTTCATTTCTACAGCAGGTAGGCTTAACTCTTTTGATGTTAACTGGAGTAGAAAGCGTTTCTGATTCCTCCTAGATGTACTTCGTAACTATCATTTCTTTTCTTTCAGGAAAATTTCAGACTGATTTAGGAAAGAGTTGGGCAGCTGAGATCATTTCTAGAAGAAATACACGGCTGGGAAAAAGCCAGAACTGATTCCTCTTTGCAGTCAAAGCCACTCTTTTTCGAAAACACCCTACTGTGCATGTTCCTAGTACTGCAGGGAAAGCACACCAGCTAAGCGACAAATCTGATATAACATCTGTGGAGATCTAAACGCGAAAAGAGCAATGAAAATGTCAGATAGGTGATGACTGCTAACTGAATTGAACATGGAAGTAGGGAAACCCTCTTTCTACTTCAAACTAATCGAGTATTTCATATTTTTGAATTTCCAAGTAGTCACTTTCTCTGAATACATCAGTTAGAGCTCTGCTGAAAAATTGAACTTCTCTTTACCACAAACTTGCTTAAATTTGAATGAAAGGATCAAGCTTCACGTATGAAACTGTAAGGAATTATCGTGCTTAGTAGGCCCGTTTCTGCAACTCTGGGTTGAGCACACCTAAAAGCCTAATAAGGTTTGGTAACTGGGTTTGGTGAGTTCAGTCTCAGTGTTCCCAACCCAACTCAATGACATGGTTCACATGGTGTGATGTGACATGGGCACAATCAGGATTAGAAGCTTTTGACTATGTGAGCTCGTACATTCCTACCAAGTATGACGAGCTTGGGTGGGAACGCTGGGATCTTTCATGTTCAGGTTAACAAGTGTTTCTCACTTCTGTGTTCACTCCTGTCTGTATCTGCCACATTGGGTGCAAACGTGTACTTCAAATCTCTGGTTGCTTTTACTTTTCTTGGCATTCTAGATAGATATGCATCGCACCCACATATTGTGTTGGGAAATATTCTCTCATCATGTGGTGATTTTCTAACATTGATAATGTCCTGTTTAAATCCAAAATCCAAATAAACGCATAATGTCAAATTCTGTGACGAGAATTTATTCCGCTATGTATGGTAATCAAAGATAAGAAGGGATGATGATGATAAGGAGCAGTACCACTCCAATTTTAACTTTTCTTTAAACCATCCACAAACATAGGATAAAGATTAAATAAAAAATTTATACCATACACAATCATAGGAAAAAAGATTGAATATAAATTCTATAGCAGAGAAGAGACCGTCATATTTTTAAGAAAATTCTACAGCGATTCCATAATAATAGCTTAAAGGCAAGTCGAGATTGGCGATATAGCGATGACCATCCATTTTCTAGTCCGACTTGTGATTGCAAGGAGCTGTTTTATGTAAAGTCGGAACTAAACACGAAGGAAGCTCTTTTTATCGTCAATTGAAACTGGACATGAATTTGCATTGGACCTCTTGGCTAATCCAAACCGTAACTTGAACCCAAGCTGCATTACATCTCCTTAATTGTTTCTTAACGTTCTCTTCTAGACCTATTGCCAATTGATGCCAATAGTCTGGCAAGGAATCCCTAGCAGCTCTTGCTCTTTTCTCTAACACAATTAGGCTCAACCATCTTTACCTAAACAAAAAGCAGAAGAATTATTCTCTCTCACAATCCGAAACAGCAACCGGGAGGAGCTTATGACTCACGGGCGCAAAAACTGCAAAAAGATGCGAGAATAATTAAAGAGATAGCACATGACCTACCACCATCTTCAAGCGTTTGCCTTTTCAGCAAGACAAGACCCACTTCTTTGTCTGCAGGCTTCTAAATTAATTAATCACTCTTGTTTACACAATACTCTGTGCTAATCAAGCATCTCAATCTAAACAAATATTCATGGCTAATTTAATTCTCTGTTAACCAGATTACTCACTCTCTTCTCTTGTATGCATGAACTATGATTCTTGACAAAATAAAAGATTGTGCAATATCTGAGGTTGTCTTTTTACGTTCTTATCGAGGAACAAAGGATCTTAATAATCAAAATTCTCGATATATATATTAGAAAGGAAAGGGTTCGAGAAAATCTAATTAAAATGACAAGTAGAACTAGGCTGGATTTGCAAGCATTATAAAATGCAGTCAAACTTAGGGCTCCATATAGAAAATGCCAAAAAGTACGCGCAACTTACAGCAATGTTCTACTGGTTTATGATATCAAATTGTGATTAAGGACAAAACAAGCATTTAGGGGAGGTGGGAATTTCTATTAATTTAATCATACTAAATGGAACAATGATGATATTGTCATTCATGAAATATAATACATAGGAAAAAAAATTATCAAAACGTATAAGCTCATAAATCTAATTATAGTATTATTACATATTTATGAAAAGTGGAAAAGGTCCAAACTTGCAGAGATTTAAGATTTAATGTGAGTGCTGACCAATATGAACACTTCTACACTAGCATTTGCGTTTACGTTGCGTGGTATGGAATGGGATGTTTGAAAAAGCTTAAAATATGGTGATGCAGGTAGACATTTATGATTTTGATTCTTTCTTAGGAAAATTATGTTGATAATGATTTTCTCAACTAAACTATTAAAAACCAAAAGAAATATCAAAACATTTTGTTATTATCAGTATGCACTTATATTCTTTGAGGTCGTTTTCACATAGCTCAAGAGTTTCTGACCCCACAATCCGTGTCTCTGTGTTGAGTTGAGCTGCTTCAGTTTAGAGACAGTTTTCGAAGAATCAAGATTTGATGCAATTTTGGGAGGACAATAAGCTCACGTGTGGTTTTGGGAATCATTGAAGAACAAGTAAGCGAGTTGGTGAAGAGAAAAAGGTTAGGCCTTTAGGGATTTTAAGCATTTGGGTTTCTTTGCTTTTGTTTTGCCACATTTTGATGGTTTGTATAGCTTCATTTGGTCACTGAAGATTTAGACTTTTAACTGTTGAACACATTAGAGAGAGATCATTGATTGATTTTGTAGAAGTATTTTTCACTTTGGTTAGATTAGTGACGTAGAGTTGTTATCTGTGATATGCTGATTTGGGTTTTTGATGTAAACGAGTTCAGGGATGGAGGGTTTGGTCGGTGAAGTTTGGTGATGGGGAATTTTAGTTTTTGAGGTTTGGGACTGTTGGGATTTGATAAAGGCTTGAATTTGGTAACTGGGGTTTGCTCAAAATTTTGTCTTTTGTATGGGAACTGTGGATTTGATGAGAAAGATTGAGAATTTGATGATGGCTTGAAGATTGTAGAATAGAAGCTTTAGGATTTGTATGGTTGGATTTGGTTTGAAATAGATGGCAACCACATCGCCATCTCCGAACTCATCTCCTTCAGCTGTGCCACCAGCTTCTAGTACTAGTTCCACACCACCACCACCACCACAGCCCAATGTGGAATCACCAGATTCCTCAAACAGTACAACTCAATCTCCACCGCCTGATGTTCCATCAGCTCCTCCTCCAACTGCATCATCACCCCCTCCAAATCCATCCTCCCCTTCTGTACCTACACCATCACCTCCAATGAATCAACAATCTGATCCACCAGCCTCACCGCCACCGCCTTCTTCATCCAATGTGCCTCCACCATCTTCAAATTCTCCACCCCCACCATCATCTGACCCACCAAAGAGTTCACCTTCCCCACCACCACCAACGTCTGATCCACCTGCAAGTTCACCTCCCCCACCGCAGCCAGTCAGCTCACCTCCCCCACCACAGCCAGTGAGTTCACCTCCACCACCAACTTCAAGTCCACCTAAGACTTCACCTCCACCTCCATCATCAACCCCGCCCAAAAGTTCACCTCCACCTCCATCATCAACACCGCCCAAAAGTTCACCTCCACCACCATCAGAGCCACCTGAGAAATCTCCTCCACCTCCACCAGCAAATTCCCCTGAAACATCACCACCGCCTCCACCAACATCAAAGCCCCCTGAAACGTCACCACCACCACCACCACCACCAACATCAAAGCCACCTGCGAAATCACCACCACCTCCAGAATCTGAGCCACCCAAAAGTTCACCTCCACCACCAGCATCAACTCCTCCTAAAAGTTCACCTTCTCCACCGGCATCAGAGCCTCCAAGCAGTTCACCCCCACCTTCAAGCCCCAACCCTCCCCATCCACCCGGCTCTCAACCAACCCCTGCAGCCCCACCTCCGAAGTCATCAGCTCCACCACCCACAATACGACTCTCACCACCTCCACCCTCAGATGATGCTCCACCACCAACTACTCAAATTCCAAGCCCACCATCAAATATTCCAAGTTCAAACAATTCCAATCCTAATGTACCACCAAGTTCAAATGCCACAAGTAATAGGGGCCTTAGCACTGGAGGTGCGGTGGCAATTAGTGTAGTGGCAGGGATAATAGTGCTTAGCTTCATTGCATTCGCTGTATGGTGCATGAGGAGGAAGCAAAAGAAAAGGGTTTCTGGATTTGGAGGTTATGTTATGCCATCGCCGATGGTATCTTCTCCCCAATCAGGTAAATTATGTCATGTTACTTTATTATGTTATTTTACTTCCCCTCTCTGCTTTCTCAGTATTTATAGCATGTCACACACATAACGATAGACACTTCAGATATGACTTGTATGAGTATTTGCATTTGTTTCTTTGAGCTTCCTTCTTATACATGCTTATATTCATCTGGTATAGGTTTATAGCCATACAGTGCGCAATGAATTTACATTTATCTTGTGAATGTGGATTTACTATCCATATAACAATAATGTCTTACAATTCTTACCTTTTTAACCGATCTGTATGGTGCAATGATGTAAAAGTTAAATAAATTTGTGTACGATTTGTTGTTCATTTGGACCTTTTCTGTTTGATATTAAAAACTAAAACAACTTCAATAGATTTATCATGTATTGATCTACACTCATGAAATCAGTATATGGTTAAATTGATCAGGCCATATAAACTGGTGGTTAGCATGCCTTCAGACAATGTAATATTAAATTTTTTTAAAATTGAGGCCATTCAAATGAACTAATAAGGTTGTGTAACTTGTTCCCAGATTCATCATCATTCTTGAAGGCACATTCTTCAGCTCCCCTTATAGGAAGTGGTTCTGGCAGTGATTTCATGAATTCTCCTGCAGAACCGGCAGGAGGCAATTCAAGACCTTGGTTTACTTATGACGAACTAGTAAAGGCTACAAATGGCTTTTCATCTCAGAATCTTTTGGGGGAAGGTGGATTTGGCTCTGTATATAAGGGAATCCTGCCAGATGATAGAGAGGTGGCAGTAAAACAATTGAAAATAGGTGGGAGTCAGGGTGAGAGAGAATTCAAAGCTGAAGTTGAGACCATTAGTCGCGTTCACCACCGCCATTTGGTTTCTCTGGTGGGCTATTGCATTTCTGAGAACCAAAGGCTGCTTGTCTATGAATATGTCTCTAATGATACCCTCTATTTCCATCTTCATGGTAAATGTATACCCGAGCTTTGAAGAATCAGTTAGTAGTAATAGTAATGGTTGATGTTCTCATATTTTTGTACTTGCAATTTGCAGGAGAAGGTAGGCCAGTTCTTGACTGGGCAACACGTGTCAAAGTTGCTGCTGGTGCAGCTCGTGGAATTGCCTATCTTCATGAAGACTGTAATTTTCTACCCTTGGTATCTAGTCATAACTGAGTCTGGACTTCATTTCCACAGAAAATCAAAGTTACCTGTTGATATAGTTTTTGGTAACAAGTGTTAATTACTATTCATTAGGCTCTATTTGGTAATATCTTACATGCAATAGGTTGTCGGGTTACATGTTTATCTGCAAACTTTTGGTTAACTAACTTTGTTTCACATAATATCAGGCCATCCTCGCATTATTCACAGGGATATAAAGTCATCAAACATTCTATTAGATAACAACTTTGAAGCTCGGGTATGCAGAATTTCTCTAAGAGTTCATTTCAATACTCTATTTCAGGTAGCCAGTAGATCACCGTTATCTCCCTTTTTACTATACAGGTTTCAGATTTTGGACTTGCCAAATTGTGTCTGGATGCAAATACACATATAAGTACACGTGTCATGGGAACTTTTGGGTATGTGAGCCTAGTATTGTTTGTATATGCTTACTGTATCTATGTTTGACCTATTCTTCTGGAATCTTGTTTAACTTATATTGTTATCACAAATAGTCAAATACCATACTTTTGTGCCAGATATAAATTTATTCCGCTTGATTTTCAGATATGTGGCCCCTGAGTATGCTTCAAGTGGCAAACTGACTGAGAAATCTGATGTGTACTCGTTTGGAGTTGTGCTTCTGGAGTTGATTACTGGACGGAAGGCTGTGGATGCATCCCAACCGTTGGGAGATGAGAGTCTAGTTGAATGGGTAAACTTAATGATCAATCTTGTTATATCTTCTATTTGCTACCAATTCTTGCATGTTCCCACTATCAATATTGCTTTTACTTGTTCTTAGACAGGAAATTGATATTTCATAGCTAATATTTTTGTAGTCTAAATTTAATAAATCATATCTACATAGCCAAGATTGAAGTTTTGTTATTGGATCTGGTCCATGTCAAGTGCAGCCTTTCTGTCAAATATTTTAGGCCCAGCTTTCCTGATAATAGGATCCATTTTACTTTCCAGGCTCGACCCTTATTGGGTTATGCTCTTGATAATGAGGAGTTTGAAGGTTTGGTTGATCCAAGGCTTGAGAAGAACTATGTTGAAAGTGAAGTGTTCAGACTGATTGAGATTGCTGCTGCTTGTGTGCGACATTCATCTGCTAAGAGACCACGAATGGGACAGGTAATAAAAGCTCATACTTTTCTCTTATGTAGCTTATTCATTCCAATAGGGTGAAATCATCTTTCGTAGCATTCTTACACTTGTCAGGTTGTTAGAGCTTTCGATAGTATGGCCACTGCCGATTTAACCAATGGAATGAGAGTAGGGGAAAGTGAGACATTCAACTCGGCTCAACAATCAGCTGAAATTAGATTGTTTCGGAGAATGGCATTTGGTAGTCAAAATTACAGTACAGATTTTTTTAGCAATGGTAGCGGGAATAGTAACCTGGTATAGTAAATATTAGGAGAGATAAGGATTTGCTCAGCAGAGACCGTGATTTGTCTGCAACTGGAACTGCCTGCATCAGATGTAGAGAAAACAACCACATCCTTGTTCATGTAAAGGCTCATTTTTGCTTCTACCTGTCTTATAGTAGTTTCTGCACTGCATTTTTTTGCCCTTGTAATTATATAGCCATGTATGACCTTTGCCGTTGTTGCTATAGAAGTAATAAATCAATTTTGTTACCTATGGATGCTTTTCTGGGTGTTACAGATTGATGGGTATGTCGTATGTGAATCTACTCTTTACTTTGATGCAATGTGAATCTGGATTTGCCAATATTTTAACTAATTTGCAAGTCTTCTCAGAAAGGGAGAGAATCATTCTTTGAAAGTGAAGTTCCGAAACAGCTGTCTAAGAAATCTTCTTGGTGGAAGTAGAAGCCAAGTAACAACAGCTTTGGTTCCCTTCTCGTCCAATATTATTATATTTGGATAACCCCTAGTATAAGCTACAGTTCCATTCAGGGTTGGCAATGATTGAAGTAAAGACTAAAGACCCATATACAGCTTTTTCATTAGCTATGTGCCACATACAATTCTGGTTGCTTCACCCTTCCCATAACCTCCAAGAAGGGCAAGGAACTTACTCCTCTATGTTTTCTCTAAACCATTCTCTTCACCACCATCACCCTCTTCCTCCCGACTTCTTCGCCACCATGGAAGATTGCAACGTGCTCACGGCGGATTGCGTTGTGATCTCGTGCTGCTGCCAATGCTTGGTCCTCCAAATCACCATCTTCATCTTCTTCAAGCTTCCTTGCAAGTTGATCAGAAAGACGAGGGAGTACACCATGAAGCTGCTTCAACAAAGAAGGAGAAAAGGGATTGTTGTGGAAAGCAAAACAGTATATCAATGTGAAAACGACATTGAGAGTATTCGAGAATCAATGAGATCTATGGAGGATATCCACAGTTGCAGAAGTTGCATAGAGGAGGTTGACAAGGTTCTAGAGGAGCTGTATCAGAGAGGAGAGTTTGGATTTGGAAGCTTCTGGGGGGGAGGAGAACTGGGTTTTTCCCCAACTCATCATATTGGAAGAGATGATCAATTTGACCCTAGTTTCGTACGGTATCAATTGATTGAAATGATTGACTCAGTTAGCTAATGAATCCTAACACAGCTACCTAGCTATAGCCAGGTCAGATAGCCATTGATGAACATATCATGGTTAGTCATGTAATTATGGTTTAGAGTTTCTGCAAAGCAAACAGCCATTGATGAACATCTCCCAGAATGAGCTGGTTTGAGTTTCAGGGCCTAGAATTTAGTTGTTTATTTCAGCACGTTAAGTCCTAGCAGACATCATTTACATTATTGCATATCAAATCAGAGCCTCAGTAAGATGCTTCAACCTTCTACCACTTGATAAATATCATGCTAACATGTCTTAATTAAATTCTCTTCACTAAATTCATTTCTTCTTTGACTTTGATTAATATCCACCATCACACTAACCATTTCGTCTTTTGAATCTGCTTAATTTAAGAGAAAGAATTTGTCATGTACTCATATCAGAGCACTGACGTGCAATTATCAAGTTGAATTTTTTGTTATTAAAAAAAATCTTAACTATAAATATAAATGATTGAGATAATTTAGCAAATGTCCATTCACTTATACTATCGGTATATAGAAGAATTTTCAAAGTTGATAACGTAAATTTTATTATAATCCTATTTTTACATGAAATTGATAAATATCACTTATGAATATCATACCGACATGTCTTGATCAAAATATCTCTAAATCAAATTCTTTTCTTCTTTGACTTTTGATTGATGGCCACCATCACACTAACCCCTTCATCAGTTCATCTTTTGAATCTGCTTAGTTTAAGAGAAAACATTTGTCGTGTACTCATATTTAACCCGAATTATATTATAATCCTATATATACATTGAAATGGATAAAAGAATTTACTAATCTTAATCTTAATTCATTATTCACTTTGAGGGCCGATACAAAGTAGATAGTTTTTCGTTATCCAAAACAAGAGGAGATAACAATCGGAGGGTTAAAGTTGAGTCGTTGACCACGGTGGAAATGCGTTGGACTTGGCAGCTAGGTAAGAACTATGGATGTTTCCAAACAATAATTGACCCTAGAAAGTAGAAAATTCTCCATACCAGAATAGTAAGCTTGCGCACAGGCTTAACTAAATCAAGGTTAACAAGCAGCAAAATTACCATACGACCCTTACTAATTACTATATACGTTCATAATTCATCTTACCCTCGTAACATTTTACTACAACGCGCTTTTAGTTTCAGCTTAATAAAGACCGAAATCAAGGAGCAAAAGAAGAAGAACAAGAAGATAACCACCACCCTTTGACATTTCTCTATTCAGTAACAAAATCATCGAACCAAACAAACTGTTCTATCAATTAAAGATCACAGCCCTGGATCATCCAGCACAACACAAGCACAAACCCCATATGTTTGTGAACCTAGCATATCCCTGAATTCTCAGACTCCCATTTCCGAGCTTTCTTCATAGCATCCGTATTTGTTCATCGATTTGTGGTTATAATGATGGCTAGGCTCGAGACAGACCAGCTCAAACAACTTAAA
This sequence comes from Rosa persica, assembly GCA_025331145.1. Lineage (NCBI taxonomy): Eukaryota > Viridiplantae > Streptophyta > Magnoliopsida > Rosales > Rosaceae > Rosa > Rosa persica. The sequence continues at coordinate 42,092,994 of WFKR01000004.1, read as the reverse complement.
GACATCTTCATGCGGTTCGACATGGACTCTGACGGTAGCCTAACCCACCTGGAGTTGGCCGCCCTGCTCCGCTCCCTCGGCGTAAAGCCCCAGGGCGACCAGCTCCACAGGTTAATGGCCAACATGGACGCCAATGGAAACGGCGCAGTTGAGTTTGAGGAGTTGGTAAACGCCATCATGCCGAATATGAACGACGAGATTCTTGTCAACCAAGAGCAGCTCATGGAGGTGTTCCGGTCGTTCGACCGCGACGGTAACGGCTACATAACGGCGGCAGAGCTGGCCGGGTCCATGGCCAAGATGGGCCACCCCTTGACGTACAGGGAGTTGTCGGATATGATGAGCGAGGCGGACACCAACGGTGACGGCGTCATCAGCTTCAACGAGTTCGCCACCATCATGTCTCGGTCCGCCGCCAACTTTCTCGGAATCTGACAACAATGGGATGATTTGACTTTTTCAGGCTGACTTTTATTAGTTGGATTTTTTTTTTTTATCTTTTTTTCTTTTTATGTGCATATTTTGATTTAAACAATTTCAGTGTACATTATTTGAAGAAGACAAAAAAGTCTGTCTATGCTGAATTTATAAATGAAGACCTGCACTAATTGCGCTCTAGTTCATTAAGATCAGAATTACCAAATGAATAAAAACTTTTAAATTCTGTGTCATCATAAATTGTTGTGTTATTATTTGAATTTTGTTCGGATTTACTTTTATTTAATTAATTCTCATGATCTCATCCATTTCTAATTCTTTTCGATATTTACAGACCCCAAGCCAAATTTTGAACGGATCTATCAATATGTTTTATGATAACTGACCCGAATTTTTAACTTGTTAGGAAAATGAATTTCTTTTAGCATTTTAATTCTCCTTTTGCTGGTGTCTTTTATCCAGGCATAACTGATAATGCTCTCAGGTACTTATGATATGGGGGCATTCTAATATTCTATGAGTTTGGTCCGATACGCATGCATATCAAAGTTAGGGGTTCCCTTGGTTCATGCCATATGCTCCCTTTTGTAATTGAAGAATTTGCCTAATACAATCTTTTCTTCTGATTTGGTTCACTCCAGAGTCCAGACTGTACCAGTATGAAGCTCAAACCAACATCTTTTTTTGTTTTTTTTTATATATATTTTTTATGCATATTTCTTAGTGCACAAACAACTCATTCAGAAACTTGTAGCAGAAATTCTCAAAAAAAAAAAAAAAAAAAAAAAAAAAAAAAAAAAAAAAAAAATTATTGCAGAACTTACAAGCAGTGCAATAGTAAATCGAGCCATCAAAACCAAAAGATGATTGATGTGAAAGGAGAGAAACAGTCGTGAGATTAGATAGAAAATGATCAATCAACTAGAAAAATGAAGAAAGAATTGAGGCTGTAATTCAAGAAAAAGCAAATTTATTGAGATCTACAGTGAGTACTTTCACTTCTTATAATGTATCTACTGAAAGAAACAAAGCATGGCCCCAAATGGGCATTAATACAACTTTACATTCTCTAAAGAACCTAACACCATAATATTTACAGCTGCATAGTGCTGCTCCTGTACATAGCTAGCTAAGTATCTCCAGACTACAGGGTCTACTCCTACAAGTAGAACCAAAAAATGTTGTATCTTTTATATGTGCAACCCAAACATGTACAAGGTGCAGAACCCCGAAAAGTGGCAGAGATTCATGAGGCGTGTATTCTCTGAAACTAACTATTCCAAAAACAAAATCTATGGCTATCATCTATCTTCTTATAATGTTGGTCCTAGCAGCTAACCGTGCTGTGAAACCCACGGTTGTTGGCCGCAAAGATCTCTGCCGCACCATATCACAAAACTCTGGATCATTTGACCGCCCCTCGTACCTAATCCATTGTATCATTTTATGATACAAAGGAAAGAACCGCATGCGAAATGATGAGTATGTGAAATATGGGAGTAGAGCTGAGATTGGCACAAGCAATGTAATAAGCCAGAAAGAAGGGGCGGGGGCAAGGGTTTCGACGAAGACTTTGTATGCATTGGTAGAGAGTGTGGGTGACATGGCTCCATATGCTAACATAAAAAGATACCAGAGAGCAATGGAACCCCAGATGAAAAGGTGTTGTATCAAGGTGAAGTAACTTATGGCAAGTGCCATCTGCAAGTTCACAACCCAAACGGTGCATGTGTACATTGTTGCTCCTAGAATATCCTTCCCAGCAGTTTTCCCATCCTGGTTGAAGGCACATGGTTGTAGCGCTTTCATGCAGAAAAAGAAAATAATCACCGCACTCGTTAATCCATTCAACATCCAACCGATTATTCTACGCCAGCTGAAGAGAACATTTTGCACCCCTTCTTGGTATAGTAGAGGAAACTGCCATAGGGAACAGGATAAACACTATGTTCAGTAAAACCAAACATCATTAGACTAGAATCAGACTGGTATTTTACACCAGCTTGAATTTTATTCCATCGTTTACAGTATATCAAGTGAGTTTACCTTGAGACAAAATCGTGCAGAAACATCCTGGTCGAAAACTCCCATGGCAACCACTGGAAGTGATGAGAAGAATACGTTATACAGTGATAAAAACCAGTCATTGTATGCAGGTTGTCCAGAGAAGGATGCGGATGCCTCATATAAGAAGAGAGTTAAACCAAATGTGATGTTCTTGTAGAAGAAGTAGCAAATCTGCGAAGATAAATTTGAGCGAGTCAAATCATTGTGAAGCAGAAGTTTTAGATTGTATGAACTTTAAGCTTGTTGTCAGTTGTCACATTGTGAACATTCTAAAATCTCAAGTTCTCACAGCAAGTGAAATGTAATACCATTGATGATATCCGTCTGTAACACCAATGTCCATGCACAAGCAGCAGACGCTCCAAATATTGAAATTGTGCGATTGCAATATCACTTGACATGACCGCCTGGAATGAAGATAAGCATGTCAAGTTTATAAGAACAAAAGTTCTGTGAAATTTCAGGAAACAGAAAACAAAATCAATAAAACATGTGGAAGAATCTGTAAAGTACCTGCATTCCTTCAACACCACTAATTCCAATCCCAATATCTGCTTCTTGGAGCATTCCCACATCATTGGCGCCATCACCAATCGCAAGAGTTGTTTTCCCAGTTCCAGATTTGACCAGTCTAGTGACCTTTTTATCCATTTCACCATTTAAAACAAGTTAGTTCTTAAATCTGAGCATGATAAAAGGATGAACACACAAGATATCATCCTTATAAAGCCATTAAAAAGAAAGGGTAAGACCCATAAGATAGCAACTTGTAACATACCAGTGCTTTCTGTTTTGGGGATGAACGGCAACAAATAACAGATGCACAGCCCATTGCAAGCTCTAGAAACAATGACTTTATATCATCCTCAAGAGCATAAGCAAGAGATTTTCCATCAATGATCAATGCATATGCCTCGGATCCCCCACTTGATGCTGTAAGCTGGGCTTTTCCCTTAGTTACCTGATGAAGGACACTTGCTCTTGATGCCTAAAACATGAGTCAGCAATATCCCTATCAGCATCATATATAGTCTGACTTCAAATAGTTATGATAGCTAAAGTCTTATAAGTACCTATGGCCAAGCATAGTTTAATCACAAGAGAAGTTGTTAATCTTTTATATTGATCAATATTCAAGAACACTATTTTACTTCCTTGAGTGAAAAAAATTTTCAATACATAAACTAGTTATAACATGTGTGTACTACTATATATGAATAAAGTTATATAGTTTTACCGTGGTAATGGCATCCTTATCTCCTTCCTTTTCCAGCACCTTAATATTTGGAGACTCCAAATTTATCATAACCTGCTTCATTCCTTGTCTAAGTAAGCTACAGGCAAACCCAATGTTGATGGCAGTTTCCATCTTGTCTCCAGTTAAAACCCAAATCTTAATTCCTGCTTGGGCAAGCTTGTCTATGCAATCGGGAACCCCATTTTGAAGTTTGTCCTCAACAGCTGTTGCACCAAGAAGAATTAGATCTTTCTCAACATTATCTGTTACTTCATCAATCAATGTTTCGCGGTCTGCACTAATTGAGTTCTTGGCCTTGATAAATTTTGCATTAAACTCTCTGTATTCATCTTCCTGAAGTTCACGATAGGCAAGTATCAAAGTCCTCAGCCCCGCATCAGCATACCCATTTAAATGCTCCTTGGTCTCTTCTTCAAACTCCCTACCATTTTTGGCAAGCCTTTCAAACATGACACTGGACAGAAAATGAGCTGAGCTGGTTAGAAACTGGAAATTGACTTAAACTTAGAAAAAGGGAAATAGGGACTGATTTGATGGTTTAGGGAGTTAAGACATACTTGTCGGCACCTTTACAGAGCAATAGTACTTTTCCTTCCTCATTTCTTACGATCACAGACATACGTTTCCTTGAGCTGTTGAATTCTAACACATTCAGAAGAGTGTACGACCTGCAAACCGGAAAATTCAATGAATATAAACTCACATTACTTAATGAAGCACACTAAGAACTAAATACTAGTGTGGGAAGAAACAAACCAAAAGTAAAAGTGGGGAAAAGTAACAAGATGCATAACAAAGGTAACAGAAAGTAAGTATTGGTTATTGAATATTGTACGGTAGGCTTTGCAAAACAAGACTTCGAAGCTTGAGGTTAGAGGTTGTGTGCTGTATGGAAAAGGCCTTTTCTAGTTAAAAGGTAACCGAAGGTCTCAAAATTTCTTAAGTACCAAGAAGTTATGTATGAACAAACTAGATGCTTTCTTAAAAGCAAGATAGAGCATAAAGCATGCATTGCTATGTTAACTTGTATATTGCTCCCAAGAAATGCCGATCCTCCAATAAGGAAGAGAAATTTTATTCTCTGATATATCTATAGCACTATCTATATACTCTATTTGTCCAATGCAGAGGCGGAGGTTATATTAATATACCTGTGTAAAGTGGTTCTGAAATCAATGCAGATGCTTTGGGAATCAGGGTAATGGGATGAACCCGAGACATATATGAAAGCTGAATAAGGCTGTTTGAAATTTCTACTTATCAGAAAAATAAAGAAATGTACTGACCTATCAACTTTCTTTCCAGAGGCTCTGTCCAATTCTCTCACTGATATGCTTGTTTGTGTCCTTTTATAGAATTCGAAACCAAGTTCTCTTGCTGCAATCACAAATGCTGCTTCATCAGGAGACTCAGCCTCATACATAACCTTCCCAGTTACTTCATCAACTTCTGGAATGGCTGTATGGCAGACTGCTAATAAGCGGAAAAATTTCTGGATGAGATCTCCATGAGGCTCATCAACCCAATTTCCATTCATGATCCTTTCATCTTTAAAATTAAAGCCTTTAACGGGTGCCGTGTCATCATTCCCTCCACTTACAGCTTCATGAATTGGTGAACCATTTCGCCTGCCCATAGACCTCTCAACCTCAGTAAAACCACGGCCGTAAGCTGTTCCAGCCACAGAACATTTGATGAACTCCATTGAATTGCATGTCAAAGTTCCAGTCTTGTCCGAAAGAATTGTGTCAACTTGGCCAAGTTCTTCATTCAAGTTTGAGGTACGGGCATGTGCTGGTTTATCAGCTTCTTCATAGTACATGTGAACATCTTGATTGATGAAGACGCTCTGAAGAACTTTAACTATTTCAATTGACACATACAAGGAGATAGGGATGAAGTAGCTATATAACATCAGAGCAGTCAAGAAGTGATAAATTGCTGCAACAGGAGCCCTTTTGGGATCATAGAAAATTTCAGAACTATCTGGCTTCAGATACCACCTTTTCATGATCCCATTGTTTATGTCATCTTTGGTTGTAATGCCAAAGAAAATGGATCCAACTGATGCCAATGTAAATAAAACACCGAACAAGACGTAGATAATTTGATCCATCTTCTTCTCAACTCTGCTTCTTTTTGAAGGAGGGGGAGTAGAGTTTTGAATAACCTTTGTATCGACACCGGTGAAGATAACCACTCCGTATATGTAGTCTGTATTTCGGAGTTTAGAGTCTCTGAGAAGAAGCTGTTGAGGAGAGAGGGGATACTGCTGCTTTTCAAACTCCATAGTTCCGACAAATGAGTACAAATTTGCATTTGGGTCCTCACATTTCACGATGGCATGAAAATTACTGATGCTGGTGTCCTCCTGTAACGGTGAAGTTACCTCCAACGCTTGTTTCAACTTTAAGTTTGTCTCTCCATCAAGGTTCATTGTCTCAACATAGCAGATTGCATCTTCGTAACTGGACGAAAGTAACAGGAGATCTGTTGGAAAGAATTCATCCTTTTCCACTCTCACTATATCTCCCACTCTCAGATTCTTCCATTCAGTATAATCAAAATTGCCACCACCCTTATGCACTTTAACCTTTCTATTGTTCACTTCAATATCCTGGAAAACCATTCAATATAGTAAAATTATACATCTATTTCCAACAACTCACCAGAAAGGATCAATCACATATAAATCAAATTACAACTGTTAATTAGCAAGAATCTCCAGCAAGTCAAAACATTTCAGATTGACGGCAGAAAGTCAAACAATCCATTCCACATATCAGAAACAAAAAGGACAAAAACATAACAAAGAATCTTAATTATCATTCCCCTCACTGAAAATCTCCTTAACAATCCCCTAAAGTTCAAAAGCGAAAAATCCTCAATACTTAAAATCCATTGCAAACCACATCCTAATGTTGACTTTGCATACACAATGAAATCCATGAACTCAAAAAAAGAAACACAAACCAATTGCAACTATTCATTACCTGCTGTTTTCGACGCCAATCTTCGATCCCCTCCTTCACCATCGTGGCGCCAATGACGATGATCAGAGGAATGATGGCACTAACAGCTGAATACGGAGCCAGAGAAGTGAAGGCCAAAACTCCAGTGACCAAGAAGTAGAAGTTAGCTACCCTCCTGAACTGCTCAAACAAAGACTTGGGCAAGAATGTAGCAAGTGTGTACTTAGTAGTGCTGACATAATTATCTGCATAGTTTCGAATCCCGGCCTCAAACGAATCCGGTTCGTTGCAGAAAACCACTCTGGAAAATCCTGGCCCTCCAATCTGTGAATGCTCCTCCTTCAAAGAAGCTCTACCGCAAGTGAAAGAATAGATCTTGCTGAAATGCAGCCGTCTCCTTCTCCCACCACTCCTCATTTTTTCTCTCTCGACTGACACGAAATTAATGCCAACCCAAAAAGGCCGAGACTTTAATAATTGCAGACTCTGTAATTAATGCAACTTTGTGTCAAACGAAACCAGTTCAAAACCCAGAACCAGAACCCACTCAATCAACTGAAAATTAAGTACTTGAGCAAATTCTCACTGTAAAAACAGCTCCTTTGTTCAAGGAGGACCAAACCCAGCTCCACAAAACCCCAAAAGGTCACAAATATTAAACACAGAGACCCAAAACAGGAAGCTCAGAGCCCCAGTAATTTAGAAATTAAAAAATTTGAACACTGGACAGAGGAGAAAGAATAAATGAAATAAAGAATCTAGATGGGAAAAAGAAAAAAGAAACCAGAAAGAGTAAGAGAAGCAAACACAGAGGTTTGGACAATATAAGCAGCAGCAACCCAGTTTTGTAATCTACAAAAGCTTAAAAGAACCAAAAAGCTATATATTCTTTGTGCAGAAAACCAACAGAGTATATAATGATGAAAAGAGGTTCAAGTCATAAAACAGAGGAAAGGTTTGAATGAAATATGCGGCTATTTGAATTGTTCTCTAAACTAGGAGAAGAAGAAGAAGGCTTTGAACGAAGACTTGGTTTTGGATCTCGCATTTTCTTGACTTTGGTTTTCTAGGAAATACGCGGCATTTGGCTTTTGGGTCTTGTTAATTATGATGGTTATATTGTCAACCAAATTCAACTTGTTTCCCAGAAAACAAAGAAGAAAGGTAAACCAAAATGTGTGAGAGAGAAAATATGAATGGGGTTTTCTGGGAAATTTCAAATCCGCGGGAAAAGCTGTAAGAAGCTGAGAAGAATGGTGAGGAGGAGTGTTAATGTTATGGGCTTATGAAATGGTCTTCTTCTTGCTTGCTTGTCCCTCCCTCCCTCTCTCATAAACTTTGATTAGAATATGACCCAGAAAAAATGAAAACAAATTAGTCTAATGCAATTATTAATCCACAGGATTAATTAATTGAAAAAAGAATTAATCAAATGAGGGAATGAAGAAGACACATTAGCAAACTAAGCAAAGTTTTCTGGTCAAGCAAAAAAGAAGAAACAGAAGGGTTCTGTTTTTTCTTTTCTGCTTAACCGGAAATTTGTTACCAACACTTGATCACTTGAAAAGTTGTTTTGTGAGCAAAAATTACTGAAAATTTGGGATTTGTTTCCAGTAATTTTGTTTTAATTATAGAAGGTTCGTTTCATTGGTTGGAAAACAAAATAGAAACAAAAAAAATTGAAGTTTTAAGACAAAATGAAACGTGGCGTACATATGGGGCACAATGGACGGGTCAAACAACCAATGATCTAGTCCCATTTCACATGCAAAAACTTTGCTTGTCTTTTTTTTTTTTTTTAAAGTTGCTTGTCTTTTTATTTATTGCTTCATTTTTTCACTTTTTTTTTTTTTTTTGCTTTTTTAATTTCTGTCAGAATCTATGTTTAATTCAAATTAAAGAACTTTGTCTTCCGCTTTTATGAAGCACAATGCATATGAGTTACGGATGGGATGTAATTTTACTTAATTATGTTCATGTATATGAAATATGAAACTTCCATTTTTAGTATTTTGTCTGCCTTGGAGATGAAGCAATGCTTAGTCTAATACCATGTTCTTGTTTGGAAAATGATTTGCGTGGAAGATTCATTGATTGGATTATGTAGGTATATTCCTTCTTCATTTGTTCTACTAACGTGTTTAAAAATGCAATTTATAGTTGGAAACTCATGAAATGTAAACAAATCTAATTGGAATGATTTAATCACTCTCATTGATCTAACTTCTTGATCTTTAATGGTAAAAACGAGTATTTCAAATTTGCTTGTGTTATCAAACGTAAGGAAATTATGAATCGGAAAAGTTTTTTTTTTTTTTTCAATGTTTACATTCAAACCAGAACAATTCCATTTTTCCTCCAACACTAGCCATTTCATGAATAACATACTTTATTAATAAATACCATACTTTTTAAAGAGAACATGGTCACGAATGCATAGGTAATATGCAAATTTACAACAACAAATTTGAACTTCTTTCTTATGGTCTACCGGAAATGAACTAATATTAATTTGTATAGTTTGAAATCATGGTGCTATATATAAAAGTTTTCTTCAATAAAATTTGAAATCAAAGCATGCATGAATTAAGTATACTTTTAAAATGTTATAATTATGCATTAACACTTTATAAGGAAGATTGTTTAAGGGTAAATCAGGCATATAAAAAAACAAGAATATTAATTATACATTAATACTCTACAAGGAAGGTTGTCTGGGTGTATTGATAGAAAAATATGCATGAGTTTTTTCCAATACCTCTTTAGAAAATTGAGTTTATAACTAATTTTCTCTTGAAAAAATATATATTTAGTGCTATTATCACCATTTGCTTATTCAACCTATTACAAATTTGTATTTGGGTTAACCCATTTTATAATATTTGATATGAGAGAGAAGATATTGTGTTTTCCAATTAGCTTGATATATGTCTCTTAATAATATGAGAGAAATATCATTGAACTAAAGACATTTCACTGAATAGTCGTATTTAACATGCATGCATGCCTTTTCAAAAAAAAAAAAAAAAAAAAACATGCATGCATGCCATCAACTTGTCGTTTAGATTTGAATATGATACCTTATTCATTTTCGTGGAGAAAAATACGTACCATATATATGTTTATGTAACATTTGTTTGTTTATCCTAACCCATAAGCAGTACACACGTGTATTTATAAAGGAGGTGGTTAGTAAGAGCACATGTACAGATACTAGAATATGAATGAGGAAAGAGGCAAAGAAGCCGCCGAGCCCGTGAAAGAAACAAAGACGAAGAGAGAGACCGTCTGGCCAGCATTGATCAGCAACACAGAATATACCTGCCTAATATATTGCCGTCGGGTTCTTACAAAGCACAACCAGCTCTCTGAAGATATAGAATATTCTGCCCTAGCTAAGCCTAGCTAGGTCCGCCGGCGTTCACCGCTCGATCACTTCAGCTTCTTGGCCAATCACTGGTTGCCAGTTCATATGTCATTAGAAAACTGTAGCTGCCTGCATGTATGGCTGTATGCCTTGACTGTCGCAGTGTTCATTGGAATTTGTCATTTTTAATATTGGTCGTCCATCCATGTTGTGCTTAATTAGCTTTTATAAATGATTCAAGTTTATTTATTTATATTAATGTTTCGAGCTCAACCGGTGAAAGGAATTAGTGCAGAGGTTCAAGAATCTTAGCTAGCTATTTGTTATTTATGTGGTACGCACGTACCTAGCATATCATTGCTTGCTTGTCTCTTAATGTATAAAGTTTGAGATCAATCAAGGAAATTAAACGTAATTAGTGTAGCAGAAAGAATTTGATTATCGGTGCTTCTTTTTCGTTAGCAACATATGTACGATAAAAGAGATAGACATCTATATTACAGTCGCAACATTAATGTATGTATAATATGTTGAGAATATATACATCTCATATGAGAAAATAAGACCTTATCTATGAGTTTATAAGGGTTTTTGCCACTCCATCAATTATCAATTGGTTTTGATGTGAACCTCAAATTACTTTATCATGATATCAAAGTCAAGTTATCCACGTGTGTATGTCTAACGGTCACACAGGCTCCACGTCATCCAAAATTATCTACGTGTATGGCTGGAAAATTGACTACACGTACGGGGGCGTGTTGAGAATATATACATCCCACGTGGAGAAAATGAGACATTACCTATGAGTTTATAAAATCCAATGAAACAAGTCTGGCCTCGTCACAGCTCCATGCCTAACCAAAATGGTGAAAATAAAATCTAGGCTCGCCTAGAAATTAATACCAAACCTAATTAATGAGTTAAGGTTGGTGGAGAATCTTAACCTGTACTATTTCTTGGTGGACGCTCTAATACGTACACTCCTCTAAATAAGCTAAATGCCTGAATCCAATGAAACAACATATTATGAAAAATAAGACTGGCCTTCTCATAGCTCCATGCCTAACCAAAATGGTGAAACTGAAATCTAGGCTCGCCTAGAAATTAATACCAAATCTAATCAATGAGTTAAGGTTGGTGGAGAATCTTAACCTATACTATTTCTTGGTGGACGCTTTAATACGTACACTCCTCTAAATAAGCTAAATCTAATATCTATCACCCACTATTCGCCCGACTTTAACTAGCAAACTCAAGTTTCAAACTAATTAATATAATTCAGGCACCACCCTAGTGTCTAGGGTCAAGCTTTTTCCGGTAACTCATTGTCATATGATAAATACTCGATCTTTATCAATATTAAGTAGCACAATTAAGTTCCCTTTCATTCAAGTTTGACATTTAGCAAATTATTAAACCAGAAAATTAAAAAAGTAATTGCCTGAGCTCCAAAAGGTAGAATATATGAAAAGTTGGGTAATATTCAAATGAATTAGTACGTAATATGTACCTACATATTCGACAATTTGGACAAGATCACAGTATGATACAAGACCAAAAGGTATTTGTTAATCTGAAAGACATATATCCATCTATTTATCTGTCCCTCATGATATTAATTTAAACGTACTGATGGTGACCCTGGCCTGCAATCCCTTTCCTGACGTTGATATGATTCGATCTGTGTAAGAAACATATTAAACTGCTCAAATCATCAGCATGATATATGCATCCAACAAATTGCATTATCTATCTGATCCTGAAATGGTCAGTTTCTAACAGCTATTTGTCGGAACTCCCTGAACCTCATAGAGGACTGTTATTTTAAGACCCAGATCACCCCCTTTGACAAATCAGAAAGATACCCATAGCGGATGAAATGTGAAGGAAAAGTATATGATTTCTAGGGTTTGTATCATTGCTTACATGACCTTGACGAAACAGAGTAACACGTTTTTGGCATGACTTGGGCAACAAGGGAGCCATCACCCTCTGCTGTAGACCGAGCCAAATTAAGTTATGGAAAATAAGTAAAACCCTAGAAATGTGCCATAACTATATTCGCCATGAAACGACAAATACATACAACTCGATCTCTTTGATTCAGCAAATACTATATTCCCAAGAATATCCCACGCACTCCGCTAACTTTGTAGGCCTACAATTCTATTATCCTAATTCTGAAGTTTATCGATAATACAAGAAAATAAGAGCTAGATAGATGAAGTACGTACGTACTTAACAACTTAATTTTGAATGGTAATTAATATATCAATCACCTTTCTCTCTGATAGAAAGTAGAGGAACGTATGTAACACAACAGGTTCCTCATATTGGAGTTAATTCTTAATACTACAAACTAAATGGTTCTAGATATACATATTAGCAAATTACTAAAAATGCTCGTAAAAGATATTTGAAACAAATTAATGAACGGCTTTAATATCCAAGTCCGAAAACTCACATGAGTTGAAAGAATGAAAAAGAGGAACACACGCACGTACCATATACACATCAGTACATGTGTGTGACAATTGAACATCGATAAACATGCATATTCAAAGTTTAGAAACTCCATAATGCTCTGCACGGCTCCATCCTAATTTAATTTACAAGCTAGAGAAGCTTCTCCCACAAATTAACCAATTGTTATATTTAAAAATCATCGCTACCATGAGTACGTATCAAAGTTTGCCTTTTGGATATTTTTTGTTTTTGTCAACGGTATCATTAATACGTACGTAGTTTCTTTTCTTGAGAAATAAGCAGAGACCAAAGACTGGATTGCAATTCATATAGTTAACCGGTCTAACAATTAGTACCGAGAACCAACTCACGATTTTGGCTGCTAATGCCCTAGTGGCGGCGAATAGTTTTAGCTTCATAATCAAATGTAACGTGCAGAACCAGGAGTTGAATAATTCAACCTACTCCTCAGTTATTAATCCATTTTATCAGAAGTATTGTTGAGTGAGGTAGCCATGGAGGAGGGCCACGTGTTCCCTGGTGGGTTGGGTCAGTTGGCAACTATTTCTGCATAAACCTGTCTGCAAGAACAAGCTAGCTAATATTGGTTAGGTCTTTCAGTTTACATATAATCGATCATACAGGCTAGCTAGCTATATATTTTTACATATAATCGCCATCTGTGATCTGTACATATGTTGGATTAGTAGTTGCACTTGTAATCGGGAAATTAGATCAGCCGGTGCTATATTTTTCTAGTTTGTTTCCTTGAGTGGTTTGTGGAGAAAGAGACTAATTGATAGAACTGTATGTGAAATAGCCTCCTCTATATGAAGTAGCTTTGGTTTCGTGCAAATGTGTGGTAACTGGTAAGTTGTCATATATTTATGGGAACCTTGAATGGGACGCTAGCTAGCTAGCTAGCTATATACGCACCATATTGCATATTCTAGAATCTAGAGCACAACGAGACTTTTAGAATAGGGTTTGGTTTGAGATGGACGTGGAAAAGACTAGTGAAGAATTTACGATTGAGGAGCCTAGTCATGGGCTCCACTGCCTCCACAAATTAACCAATTTTTCCAATGTTGTTATGAAATTCATCTAGAGGTGTTATATATAGTTATTTTGTAATCGGAATTTGATCCTCATCCTTCATTTGGAAAATTTGCTTAAAAGATCATTGAGCGCATGCATCATAATATGGGTGAACAGTCGAACAAGAAGATAAAAAGAGTTGTAAAACTACTATGTATAAAAGCATGTAATGTTATACATTTACTTAGTGTTAAGTGTTTTTATTTTTTAAGGTACCTAGTGTTAAGTTATTTATTAACAAAGATTTAATTGTATAAAATCGTGAAAATAATACTCGTATACTGTCCGAAAAAGAAAACAACAATTAAGAATCGTAATCCCAAAATTAAGGAAAAACTTGAAACATCAAATTGATGTGAACATAGAAATTATACTCTCGTTGAAATGGACATGCACATACACTGCACGCAGCCACGCAGTATTAAGGTGACCCAGATCGACCTACCATTGTACCAAATATATCAAAGCTGACACAAAGTCTTTCTGGATAAAATTTGCATTGTACATGCCCATTAGCCCATTAATATCCACCAACCGTTAGATGAAAAAAATGGTAATTTCCGTACATAGTATGTATTATACGCTAGCTCGTTCACAAAATAAATAAATTATATATATATATAATCTTGCTCTGCTAAGGAGTCCTTAACTTAGCTTAAAGAATGAATTTCTATATTTTGATCATTTTTCGATCACATATTCACATCTTACACGAACAAATTGAATCTGTCAAACCTGAACTGTTCGTGTAAATTGCAATTTTGGATGCCTTAACGACCATCAATTTAACTGAAAATTTGCAAAAGTGATCTACCCATATATACCTAAAAACTGAACTGTTAAGATGTAAATATGCAATCAAAAAGTGGTCAAAATATGAAAATATGTTCCTTAAGCTAAGTTAAGTATCTCCTTAGCATAGAAGGCCTGATATATATAGGATTTTTCTCAGGTAAGGATATCCTTACCTAAGGTTTAGGTACAGATTTGGTGTTTTCATCCACTTTCCGATCACATTTTCACATCTTAACCGTTCAGTTTTGTAGGTCCTAATGTATAGATCACATCTGCAAAATTTCAGCCAATTTGGTGATCGTTAAGGCATCCAAAACTTCAAATTACAACAATGTAAATGAACGGTTCCGGTTCAACAGATTCGGTTCGTTCTTGTAAATTGCCGTTTTGGGCACCTTAATGATTACCAAATTGGCTGAAATTTTGCAAAGGTGATCTACATATTAGGACAAAAAAACGGAACGGTTAAGATGTGAAAATGTGATCAGAAAGTGGGTGAAAACCAGAAATCCGTACTTAAGGCTAGGTAAGGACGTCCTTAGTGTAGCCGGACTCTATATATATATATGTATGTAACTTTGCTCAGGTGCGGATATCTGCACCTGAGAAAAATGTGTGGATTTCCGGTTTTGACCCACTTTCCAATCATATTTTCACATCTTAGCCGTTCAGTTTTTAGATCCTAATGTATAGATCATCTCTACAAAATTTCAGCCAATTTGATGATCGTTAAGGCATCCAAAACTGCAATTTACAAGAACGAACCAAATCTGTAGAATCGGAACCGTTCGTGTTAATTGTTGTAAATTGCAGTTTTGAATGCCTTAACGATCATCAAATTGGCTGAAATTTTGTAGAGATGATCTATACATTAGGATCTAAAAACTGAACGGCTAAGATGTGAAAATATGATCGGAAAGTGGATCAAAACCGGAAATCGCACCTAAGCGCGCCGGAGAAGCGCTGTGTATGTATGTATATGTATATATATATATATATATATATATATATGTATGTACCTTCATACCCGACTTTTGATGTCCATTGTGGTTCTTAAGTTTGCTTCAAAATCGAGGCCGGCGCTCATAAGTCATAACCTTTTCTCTCTTTTAAGTTTTCCAATTTATTTTGTGTATTAATGACTAGTACAAGGATTTGGGAAGGAAATCACCTGTCCCTAATTTTTCTGTCCCAAGCCTATCTCTTTGCTTGAAACACTGACACGTGTCCCATTAACTTATCAACAACAACTCCGTTAACTTTCTTTTTTTAAGATTTAACTTCTGTTCTTTTTTTTAATTAGAAAAATGAGGAATAGGCACAATAACCAAAAAATAAAGGACAAACCCATCTCTAGATCCACCTCCAGCAACACCCATCTCTGTTGTAAAACAAAAAGGATGAAGAGACGGCAAAATTTCAGGCCGTCTTCATTGGAGGTGTTGCCGTCTCTGTCGTTGAACCGGGTCGGGTCGGGGATAAATGGGTCGGTGCCAAATCCCCTGCTTCTCAATCTAGTCGCAAATGGTGCTTCTAAGCAACGCAAGGTATTGATCTCCCTCCTTGCAACTGAACGCTGTTCATTTTCATGGAATGTCTTCTCTGAGTTCATGGGTAAGAACTAACTCCTTTTGGGCTAGCTTTTCTGTAACTGACTCCATCCAGTCCACCTTTTCAGCCTTTTTCAAATATTTACAATGTCCAGGTCAACACTCTTCAATCCCATTACAGGATTAGACTCGATTCCTTAAGCTTATTCCTAGAGTGGGTTTTGCTTCAAATCGATCTCGTTTAGTGTTCCTTTGATCGAATATCGTTTGGGTGAGGCTTGATTCTGTTTGGGTTCGCTTGATTTCTTTCAGATAAGCGTTGAAGCTGTTGTGATTGGTATGGAAGTTGAGGAGATACAGTTAGTCATGTAAGTATGTTGTTTAAAATTTATGCTGGAACTTATTGGTTTTTTAGTGACATCTTTCGAAACTTTTTGCATATGATGGGCTTTGAATTGATTAATCTTGTTGGTTTTCCCCAACATTAGCAGGGCAGACGTGTGATAGAGATAGTTTTCTATGAGATGGGTTGATAAGAGGGAAAATTGAGGCAAATCTTGGTTAGATTCATTGGAAGCCATGAATGAATCTTGAAGTTCTTTTGAAGGGGGAACAC
Source organism: Rosa persica (assembly GCA_025331145.1). Lineage (NCBI taxonomy): Eukaryota > Viridiplantae > Streptophyta > Magnoliopsida > Rosales > Rosaceae > Rosa > Rosa persica. The sequence goes on along the minus strand of WFKR01000004.1, from coordinate 42,076,364 downwards.
GATGAGAACGAGGAAACCCAGAAGTCTAAACCATGTTGGTTTTATTTTTTCATAATGTTTTTATTAAAAAGTAATACAAGTTAACAGTGTTAAGTTCTTGTTAACAGAAAAACACATGACGAAATATTAGTCGTGGGACAGAATGGGGATAGGGAATTTGGGGACAGGTGATATCATCCCAAGGATTTGACTATGCCTCATAACGTCGGCCCAACAGCCCTAAGGCCGAAGTCCCCAACGCCCGTATATGTCTCTAAACTTGTATGCTTTCAAAGCAAAGCTAGAAGGGCATATGTATGGAGTTTGGGAAAAAATCTAGAGAGGGACAGTGTGGATAGTAGAAGCCCAACTCCAAACCCACATGTTTCCATGGCACCAAGTCCAAATCATTCGAGGAAAAACTGGGTTCGAGTTTATGCTCCGATTGACTCAACTCGACCCGATTCTGAAGCGCTCAGTTTGTTTGTGCTCCACTTTCCTCTTCCCATTTCCCAGTTTACCAATCTGATCTTACACAAAGACCCCATCTTTCTTCACTCAAAGCTTTACTGCCAGTAGCTCTGCAAAACCCAGTTCTCAAATCAAAGGTAAAGGCTCTCCTTTATGTCTCTCGCTCTTTGTAGACATGCAGAACGCATATATTTGCTCAAGTATATACTCATTTAGAACCAAAGGTTCTCTCTTTAATGACTACTCTTACTTGTTGAATGAAAGATTTGACAGAAACCCAATTCCTCCATCATTAATATCAACGTCAACATCATGTTGTTGTGATTGTTGTGCATTTTCGACCCCTAGAGTGCCCATAAACCCTTGTTACTTATATGGTTTGAGGCAGTCCTCCTTGTTTCAATGGTCAGCTTCTAGAAGGTTGATCTTGGGTGGCAGGGACCGGTTTTATTGCCGGGTTCAGGAATGCGGTGGGGGTCCGGGTTGTTATGAGCTGTCTTGCTCACTTAGTGAGAGGAGTGGTTACAGTAGAGGTGGGAGGAGAGGAAACGGGAGATGTGGTTGTGTGGTGGATGAGGAGGGGGAGAGTGAGGTTTGCGATTCGGATGGTTTTAGTGATGTGGAGTCTGTGCTCAGCTTGTTGAGTGAGGAAGTGGGTGAGGAGCGTTTTGGTAGGGAGAGAAATGGGTTTAAGAGAGCAGGGCCGGAGGGTAGGAGGAGAAATGTGGGTTCGTCTAAGAGAGTGGAAGAGGAGAGGAGGAGTTTGAGTGGTAGTTGGAGAAATGTGAGTTTGTCTAAGAGAGTAGAAGAGGAGAGTAGAAGGAGTTTGAGTGGTAGTCGGAGAAATGTGGGTTCATCTAAGAGAGTAGAAGAGGAGAGTAGGAGGAGTTTGAGTGGTAGTAAGAGAAATGTGAGTTCGTCAAAGAGAGTAGAAGCTGAGAGGAGGAGTTTTGTTGGTAGAGAGAAAAGTGAGAGTTCCGTTAAAGAGAAAATTGAGAGTGTATCGAAGGGAGTGCAAGTAGATTTTGAAGAAACTAATAGAAGTGAGTGTAGCAGTGGGGAGAAGAAAAGTAACGGTAAGTACTCATCTTTGGAGAGTAATTCAAAGCACCGATTGGAATCAACTAGAGTCGAGTTAAGTGAAAAGGATTCTAGACAGAAAGAAGAGACGGGACTGTTTTTAAGGGCTGAAAATCATAGGGGAAGGAAAGAGGGTTCCAGTGGTTCATCTTATTACTCCTTGTCTTCAGGGGATTTTGGAAGTGAGGCAGATGTCCATGATAAGCATGGCCTTTTGGAGGAACCAGGTTCAAGTGTGTATAAGGATTCCCATTATGATAGAGGTAGATTTGATGGGCGAATCAGTGAAGAGTACAGGAACTGTAGAGATGATGCCGAGGCCAATAGTGAAATATCGAAGCAGAGAAATACTGCAGTTGAGGGGGGTGGCATGTGGGATTGGAGGAAGAAGTCAGAAAAGAAGCTTACAGAAGTAGTGATTGAAGAAACACAAGCATCTAGGAAATCCTCAGAAAAGCATTCAAGAGTATTGAAGACCAATGAAAATGAGTCAGCAAAGGCCTCTGGGTCACACAAGCAGTTTAGAGATGAGAGGGAGAATTCATATTTGACTTGGGGAACAAAAGAACAATATAGACAAACAGGGAACCAAGATATTGTTGAGACTGAATCTAGAAGAAAATTTCAAGATGGCAAAGAGAAATTAGAAGTCCATAGAACTGATGCTGAAACATCATTGCGGTCCCAAAAGAGACTTAGTGACAGGGAACAAAACCTAGCTATGGCTACAAACTTTGTACAGGAGACAAGAGATGAGCATTACAAGACGACTGGCCATATCACTCAAAGGGAAGATTTGAATATTGACATCCAAAAGCTCTCAAGAGTTTCACAAGTTCAAGTTGTTGATACCGAAAGGACCTCCAATCTGCGGCGGCAGTCTGATACAAGGACTAACCAGGAAGAAAACACAAATATGGGGCTGATTTCAGTTGAGGGGACAGAAGAGCAATGCCACCAAATAAGCCATCAATTAGATAAAAAAGTTATTCAGAGAGTTCAATCCAGAAAAGGAACCAATGATGCTGCCGAAATGTCGTATGTTCATGCAAGTGATACAGCAAGAAATACCAATTCCCAAAGAACCTTTGACAAGAGAACTACCAATCAAGGAAGTATTACAGGGTCGGCTGCAACATCAGTTGAGGAAGCAGTACAGAGAAATAATCAAACTGATGAAAAGCTCATGCAAGTTAAGTCAAGAAAAGAGGCCCAAAGTTCAACAGAAGTACCAACTTTTCCGGAAAAATACTTGGGAGAACCTTCTAGTTTCCAAGCATCTTTGAGTATGGTTTCCCAAGCTAGAATGCAACGGGAGGATGTTGAGGGGCATAAGAGAAGTCCACAGGCCCCACTGTTGCCTCCCCCTCCTCAATTGATTGCTAGAGGATCGGCACGCATTGAGTTGTCGAGTGAGACTGCAACTCAGGAGGTTTCTGGAGAAACTTCAGAGAGTAATTCAGCTCTGAACTATGAGTCTTGTGGTGGAAACAGTAACACTGAGACTCCAGCAGAGAATTTATACCTTGATAATCCTGAAGATGCTTTGGGTTCAGCTCATCGGTTGGAGGAATCATCTTCACAGTTTATTGGGGAGTTCTTTGAGAAAATTAGATATGGAGTCTCAACTTCTGAAAACCAGACTGCCCAGGGAGTTTCTGGAGCAACTTTGGTGTATGGAGGTGAGAAGTATGGGCAAAAGACTTTGACTTCGTCATCCAGCGGAAATGGAACTGATGAGACTCAAGGGGAAAATTCCTACCTCATTAATCCTGAAGATGCTTTGGGTTCAACTCAGCGTTTGGAGAAGTCATCTTCACAGTTTGTTGGGGAGTTCTCTGAGAAGGCAAGGCATGAAGCCTCAACTTCTGAAGAATATGGCGCGGAGATTTCTGAAGCGAAATGGGTGCCTGGAGGTGAGAAGCATGGGCAAAGAACTTCAAGTCAATATGGATCTGAAGACTCTCAGCTGAAGAGGAACCAGTCAAGGCGTTCATCTGGAGGTTCTGGAACCAAAGGGCCTTCAGTTGAAATGTGGGATGTGACCGACACATCCACTCTTAAAAGCCCTGAGGAAGAAAAACCAGAGGGTACTACAACTAGTGAAAAATCAGAGGCTACTACAGGAAGTGAAAAATTAGAGGCTACTACTGCAAGTGGGAATGCCGTTGTCAAGAAAACCGGCAGGTCCATATGGAATGTTGTTGCAGATATAGTTAAGCTGAGGTGGATTTCTCATGCTGAGACCCATCATTCTGGTGCAAGGTCAGGTGAAAGGATTTCATCAACTGAATCTGGAAGTAGTGAAGCCTGGTTTTCTGGCCGTGAGACTGAGGAGAACAGTGAAAAGAATGTGAAACGGGAGAAAGGCATGCAACCAGAGACCACCTCTGATCAGCTACAACCAGCGAAATCATTTTCTCAAAGTGAAAAAGTGTCTGGCCCTGTGAAATCAAAGGACAAAGTAAGATATCTTGAAACAAGTATGACATCTTCTCCAAATAAAGAGGAAAGTAGGTCGACGTCAAAATCTGTTTCCTTGTCTTCTGGTGAGGAGACTTTGAGTCCAAAAGATAATCAAAAGAATTTCCGAGGTTCTTCTTCTGGCATTCAGATTGTTGAATCGTCAAAATCACCAATTGCTGGTGGCATAAAGTCTCCTGCTGTGGAAGAAATTTCAAATGCTTGTTACACTGTCTCTGGAAGTGTTTCAGAAGATAGCCAAAAGAATTTTCGAGGTTCTTCTTCTGGCATTCAAATAGATGAATCATCACAATCACAAATTGCTAGTGGCATAAAGTCTCCTGTTGTGGAAGAAATTTCAGACGCTGGTTACACTGTCTCTGGAAGTGGTTCAGAGGAGAACAGGGACCAGTTTGGTCGTCAGAAGTTTGATGAAGAGTCAGACAATGTGCAAAAGGGTGCAGAACTGAAACAAAGGAAGCTTCAAAGGAATAAGCAAGTCCTGAAAGACAGATTTGATGAATGGGAAGAAGCTCAGAATCGTGAAATTGAACAGAGAAAAATGGATGAATTTTTTATGAGAGAAGCACTGCTGGAAGCGAAGAAGGCTGCTGATACTTGGGAGGTTCCTGTTGGTGCTGTACTGGTGCAACAGGGGAAGGTTATTGCACGTGGATTTAACCTGTGAGTTTAATAACCTCATATGTCTTTTTCATAGTTTGTCTGTTTTATAGTTTTTAGTCAAATACTTGTTTTCTGGATATTTATACCGATTTGTTTATTAGAGTGGAAGAATTACGAGATTCAACAGCCCATGCTGAAATGATATGCATACGGGAGGCTTCAAACGTTCTTCGGACTTGGAGGCTTGCGGTAATTTCTCTATTATTATTTCTACTCGTTACAAGTGCTCATTGAAATATATACTGATAGTATATAGGTATATCCGTGTATAGTCATTTTGATGATTTCCTTGTGTTGTTTGTTGTTTTGGGGTCAACTGGTCACTAGTTCTGAATCATGAAATATGGTTTTTACCTGCTCCTTCAACAATTATTCCTTTCTAAGCCTGCATGATGACATTCCAAAGTTCAAGAACAACCTTTTCCTTTTTCTTAAACATTGAAGGTTTGCATCTTTTTTGGATGTTTGAAAACTCCTGAGCTGAGAATAGTTTGTCAGGTGTATTGAAACTGATATTTTGAATGCACCATTTGCCACGAAGTTGGGATAATGATAGATGACATTTTTATTAACTGTGGGAGTGGCTTTGTTGAAAGAAATTTGTCTGCTTCTCAAGTTCCTGCTTAAGGATGAATAAGTAACTCTGTTTTGACGTAAATCTTGTTTTCCTGTATCTCAGGAGTCTACACTTTATGTCACCCTTGAACCCTGCCCTATGTGTGCTGGAGCAATTCTTCAAGCAAGAGTCGACACTGTTGTATGGGGAGCTCCTAATAAGCTTCTTGGAGCTGATGGGAGCTGGATAAAGTATGTGATTTATGTACTTCCTCGTAGGCCAGCTTTGATTTACAGAGGCTGGTTTATATTATTTAACTGCATTGAACTACTGTTATATTCCACATCTTAAAATGACACACTTCCTTATCTCATCAACTTGCAGACTTTTTCCCGATGGGGGCCAAGGAAGTGAGTCGGAACAGTCAGAAAAGCCATCTGCGCCAGTCCACCCATTCCACCCGAACATAACCATCCGACGAGGCGTGTTGGCATCAGAGTGCGCAGATATAATGCAGCAATTCTTCCAGCTGAGAAGAAAAAAGAAGGAAAAGAGGCAAGCAGGCCCACCAGCACAGCCCTTGACCCGTGCTGTTTCTCACCATCCACGGAAGTTACTTACGAAGCTGCATGACATCTTCCACATAATGTTCTGTTTATGAGGGATGGTACAAAACCCTGAATTCCTTGTACACATCTGTGTTAAAATTTTGCTCCCGTAGAAATTTTTTGTTCCCGCAAATGTTTCAATGTTGTGTCAACGTACATGTTATCAGCATTAACAAATTAGCCTTGTGGAAAATAGTGAGGTGGTCCTTGGTATCATAGCATTAACAATATAACACGTCTCGGGTGCAGTTGCATCTGCAATTAGGTTGTTAATTACAGCTTCAGAGCCACCAAACGGTGGTTTTGTTACTTTCATCAAGTGAAGGATCCTCAACTCAATAAGATCAAATGAATAAATGCCTTCCAAGAAACTGTGCTTGACCATGATAGGAACCTCTTACCAGAGTTCAGGTTTGCTGTTAAGATCAGCAAACAGCAGTAGGTAGGTATCATTTTTAAAATCGGATTTAGTGATGCCCTGCACACGTCTTTTCCTTCTTTCCATCTGTGCCATAGAGAAATTTGTGCAGCAACTAGAGTTAAATGTGCAATTTGAGGGGCATTATTTTCATTTTCAGAATCTAGTGAGCCCTGCCTATCTTTATCATTAACAACTTTGCAGGCCAAATGATTAGAAGGGAAGTACCAATCACATGAAAATTACATCTCTCCCTTCTCTGTTTCACCAAACGTTTCCTTCACTTTCTGCATATTTCTTTTCTCAAGACCCATATATAACTTTGAATTCTTCTCAATACCATCCATCTTAAAAATATGGCTTCGACTCTGATGGCCCTGGTTTTGACCTGTCTCACCTCACAACTAGTCCTTACCAATGCACAAACACCAGCAGCTGCACCCGCTACGGCTACAACACCGCCGCCACCTACCACACCGATTGCACCAGCTGCGCAACCACCGACTGCTGTAACACCACCCCCTGTAACTGCAGCAGCAACCTCACCCACAACCCCGCCAACAACATCACCACCCCCTAAAGTTGCACCATCCACAAGCCCGACAGCCCCACCCCCAAAAACTCCACCAACACAACCACCAAAGATTTCACCTGTCTCAACTCCATCCCAGCCACCAGCACTGCCACCACCACCAGCTGTTTCACCACCACTACCACCTCCACAAGTAGCACCACAGGTATCCCCAACCCCAGCTCCTGTTAAGAAATCACCGGCGCCAGCACCAGCCAAGGCAGCACCAGTGCCCTCACCATCACAAGCACCACCAGTACCAGCGCCGACACCAGTTGTCGCGGAACCAGCTCCAGCCCCTGTGGAAGTGCCGTCACCTGCACCTGCTCCACATAAACACAAGAAAAGGAAGCACAAACACAGGAGGCATCATCATGCACCAGCACCGGCGCCAACTGTCCAAAGTCCCCCAGCCCCACCTACAGTGACAGATACAGAGGATACAACACCTGCACCATCACCAAGTTTGGATTTGGTATAAGATCTAACCAACCCTTCCTGTTAATTGTTCTTTTTCTAAACTAAAGTCTTGACCAGAGAACATAACATTTGCAGAAATTTAGAACTCAAAGTTATTAATGTTGCTTAACATCAACAAAATTTGTTGGATGACCTTCTGCGTTTTTGTCTCGTAGAGCGGAGGAAATGCACTGCACCAGAAAGGAGCAAACTCTGCTATCTGGATTACGACTGGAATAGCTATTGCTATACTGATGGCAATGACAAGCTAGTATCTTAGATGATGCACAATGAATTCATTGGTGTTGCACAGAGACAATTATTTCATATGTAAAATCAGATGTAGGAATGAATAATGCAAGAGATGAACCAACAACATTAGCATTTTTTGTACTTGCCACATGTTCAATATATTGAGGGAGATGAATTTCGGGTTTCAACAACATCAAATAACTTGAATACCACAACAAATTCAATTTCAGACTAAAATTCATCTGCATTTGAGTCCAAATCCATATCCCCTCTTAAGTCATACTCAACCACAAGGCCAAGATTATCAACTAACTTGTGATACTTGAGACACCCCGCACACTGATGAAAAGTAATGTAATTGGTCAGAAACAACCCTAGAACAATAAACAGACCACACAAACTATTATATCAATTAACAAGAAGAAATTACCTGCACATAAATAAGCCCCTTTTCATATGCCAATCGGTTAACGAGTTTGCTTGTTCTTTCATTACACAAATCACAAGTAAACTTTACTAGCAGGCTTCTTCTTGGGAGTTGTAGGTCAATGGTGGCATCCTGTGTAGGAAACCAAAATCAACTTGAACAAGAAGATAAGCACTCAAAAAATAGTGAAATACACACACATTGAAATGAGAACAATGCCACGTTGGTTTCAAACTTTCAGAAATCCTACAATGAAATGACCAATTCAAGTCACTAAACCCTAGTCATGACAAACAACCTGAAGCCATATCTTGAAACTAAAAGTAAAAGCATTACTCATTTACTTTGGATAAATGGTTCATACATCTCATATGAAAAAGACAATGATGGCATCAAATTGAACTAGAATCACATCACTATTATACCGAATTCAGGTTGTTCTGTTCCAATTCTGCGTCTGTTTCAGAATCGCTGCCACTCATCAACCCAGAAACAGCCAAAGCTTTGTGGGCAAGCTTCGGTGCTACAGCTCTCACATGGGAAATTCTTAAGCTGAAAACGAAATTTCAAGGGAGTTAAAAGATTGACCCAAAAAACCCAGTACTGTAATAAAAATGAAAACTTGAAAGAAACCCAGATAAGGAAAATCCCAAGTGAAAGTTTTGCTTTTGGGTTACAGACCTGCAGAGGCCCATATGGTTTCTCTGGGAAGCAGAAAAGAGTCTGACAAAGTTGGGAGATTGAAGGGTTTTAATGGGTTTAGGAGGGTTAGTTGTGGGAGAGGAGAAAAATGGAAGGGTAGCAGTTGATGTTGCCGCCATGAGTGTGTGACTCTGTAACTTGAAGAAAGAAAGTGATCCTATTTAGCTCTGGTCCTTAAACCCCAATTCTAATATACCTAAATTACCCCCATACGTGTTGCTATTAAAGTTTCAAAGAAGTTTAACTTCATGTGAACTGGGAAGTTTATCTTTCTCCCAAGTCCTAACCAGGTAATTAGTCCCAGTCCCAATCACAATCTGCAATTGCCTTCTCTTGTTTTTCTTGGTGATGATGTAATTTGAGTTTTCATTGAACTTGGTGGTTTCTTGTGTTTTGGTCATCTGATTTCTACACGTCCAAGGAGGCTCAACTTCAGAGTTTTGATGAGATCTGATGCTCATATTATCCTAATATTTCTATGCCTCTTAATATTGAAATTTATGTTTAGTTCTCCTCATTTATGATTCATTTATATCTTTTAGTTTTTTTGTAGGTTTGTTCCATAGAAAGAAGAAAAGAAGCCAAAATGAGCTAAGCAGGATTGAAAGGCAATGTGCAATCTGAGACTGGGAAATCTTTTGTGTAGAACATTAAACTTCACTGAATTACTGGGAGTTTCTCAGATCGAATCAGACAATGAGCCTTATATCATTGGAAAGCTACGAATGTCTACTTTCTGTAGAATTTTACAGATCTCGATTTTGATATTTCTAGATAATGTTATGGTCATTTGAGTGAAGATAGGTCAGAACAGGAAATCTGCTCGTGAATTTACAAACATTCGTGGGGAACTCAAGTTTGTGGCACAAGATGATCAATCCTAATGGTTCAAGGAAGTTAGTTCAGATGAGGATTCAATGATGAACTTATTCCTACTTCTACTGAAGATATTTCAAGCTTTGCCTATTCCAAAGCAAGAAAGGAATCTAATCTCAAGTCTTACAACTTACAAGGAAACTTGAAGCCAAAGATGAGCAAAAATCTTCCCTATATAAGGGAGCACGAATTTCACATGAGAGGAAGTCTCGGGAGCACAATGTATGTCAGTGTGAGTCATCGTTCCCTATTAGGAATAGACTATAAGGGAATAAATTGTTGTAACTACTTACCTTGTATATGTTGTGTAGTACAGTAGTACACAGTAGTTGTAGTACGATTGTAGTCTCTTTATATACACCACAGAATGGGTGTAATATTATCATCAGGAAATTCATTCTCTCAATCTTGTCTTATTTGACTTGGTATCAGAGCGAAGATCCGAAACGGACTTTGTCTCTTTATTCTCTCTTTCTTTTTCTCTTAATTAGAGAAAAATAGTTTTAGAACCCCAATTGTTAAGGTCGTCTGTTCCCTTCAAGGTTGACTTCACCTGTCTACATCAGCTTCACGTTCAAGACCGGCTTCATCTTCCAGATCGCCCAGATCGCCTCCATCTCTTCAGATCGAATTTGTCAGTTCCCGGCGTCGCTGAAGAGCACCCATATCGTCGACAAGATCGCCGTCTTCCTCTTCGGGTCGGGTTTCTCCTTCTTCTTCATCTGTGCCCCGGGTTTCTCCTTCTCCAGGCACCAATCTCTTCCGGCACCGATCTCGACCCAGTCCCATCCGGTCATCTGCTCCATCTCCGACCGTGCTTTAGTTCATGATCGTGCCCAGACTTGACTCAGTCCGGCGTCGTCTTCCAGTCGCTCGCCTCACTCGGTCGGACCAGCCTCAACTGGATCAACTCAGTCTCACTCGGTCAGAGTCAACTCAGTCTCACTCGGTCAGCAACAGGTTACCCTAAAAAAAAAAAAAAAAAAAAGGTTTCTGTTATTGTTATTTTCCGCTGCAATTATTGGAATTTCCTATCTTTTTCCGCTGCATACTCTGTGATTTTTGCTACTGTATTGTTGTTATGGGTGGTGATAAAAGTGAAGGTCAGGGTTCTAAGGCCAATGAGGTTCAGAAAGTTGAGGTCTCTGTCAAGAGCTCAGAAGGTGGTTCTTTTGGAGGTACCAAACTCACTGGTACCAATTTCCGAACATGGAAGAAGATTATGTCCGTTTATCTTCGTGGAATACACAAGATAGGGCATGTGACAGGAACAATCCAGGTTCCTAGTGAAGATGAAGTGGAGGCCTATGCTAAGTGGGAAGATGATGATGGGTTTGTAATGTCAATTTTATTCAGAGCCATGACTGATGATGTGCTACAGATGGTAGAGGAATGTGAAACTGCTGAGGCAATATGGAAGACGTTGGGAGATCTCTATACAAATGAGTCTGATTTTATACAGGTTCATGAACTGATGTGCAAAGCTGCAGGAATGCAACAGAATGGACAACCAGTGTCTGTGTTTTTTACCAAGCTGAAGAATGTATGGGCTGAGATTGATCAGAAGCGTCCTTGCAAGATCAAGAATCAGGAGGATATTACATGGTACCAGAAAGAGAAGGAACTTGAGCGGGTTCATGCATTCTTGAGAGGACTTGATGCGAAACATAATAGTGCCAAGGGAGAGTTGCTCAGAATGCCAGACCCTCCTAGCTTGACCACAGCTTTTACATATATTCGTAAGGATGAATCTCAGCAGGAAAGTCTCAAACAGGCACACGTTGAAGTTTCTAGCCTAGCCATTCAAGCACCAGCACCTTTACTCCAGCAGCAGCATTCGGTCCCACTTCATCAACAAGGCCTCCACCAGGTTTTGCCCACCGCCCTCGTCCTCAGTGTTCTTATTGCAATGATATTGGGCATGTTCGAGAGACTTGTTGGAAACTGCACCCGCATCTTAAACCTAAAAAGCAAGGTTATCGTCCTAAGGCGAAAGCAGCTGCTGTTCAATTGGTTCAAGAACCAGATTTCTATGGAGTGGCTGGACAGGATCATCATACGGCAGGTGGGACTATTCCTACAGCCTCTATAGCTGGTCGTGGTAAGATTGGTATGGCTTTAAAGGTTTCTAACTTTGTTGGTTCTGATACATGGATTATTGATTCTGGTGCCTCTGACCATATGACTTATGATAAATCATATTTTACTGAATTGTCTTCCCCACCAGTGTCCTATGTCACCAATGCCAATGGTGAGGCTTTTCCTGTGTTAGGGTCAGGGTCAGTGTGTATTACTCCCACTTTAGAACTTCATAATGTGTTATATGTGCCTGACTTGTCTCATCACTTGATATCTGTTCCACAGTTGAATACTGAGTCTAAATGCTCCGTAACCTTTTATCCTATGTATGTGATTTTTCAGGATCTTCTCACCAGGGAGTTAATCGGTCGGGGGTATCTGAAGGGCAGGTTGTTCCATCTGGATCAGACATATGCAGGGGAGAAACCAGGGGCACAGTCCCGCGCCGCTTTGATTTCGAATTCTGATAAGCTAAGTGAAATTTGGTTGTGGCATCGCCGTTTAGGGCATCCATCTTTTAGTCTTATGAGAAAAACCATGCCTACTCTGTTTATTGGTGTGGATGAGTCTACTTTACATTGTAAAACATGTGTCTTGGCCAAAAGTCATCGTGCTACTTATTCTCCTAGTATTTCTAATAAAAGTGTTATTCCTTTTGAGTTGATTCATTCTGATGTTTGGGGACCTTCTAGAGAACCCACTGTGTCCGGTATGAGATATTTTGTGTTGTTTCTTGATGATTGTACGAGATTGTCATGGGTTGCTCTTCTTAAAACCAAAGATGAAGTCTTTCCAGCTTTTCAAACTTTTCGCACTCTTGTTCAAACACAATACCATAGCACCATTAAAGTCCTTCGTTCTGACAATGGGGGAGAATATGTTAATCATGTTTTCCAAGAGTTTTTCAACACCCATGGGATTGTTCACCAAACCACATGTCCACAAACACCAGAGCAAAATGGAGTGTCTGAAAGGAAAAACCGTCATTTAATTGATATGGCTCGTGCCCTTCTCTTTAGTGCTCATATGCCTAAGTATCTTTGGGGCGATGCTATACATGCTTCCTCCCATCTTATCAATCGTCTCCCATCTAGTGTCCTTCAGGAAAAAATTCCATTTGAGGTTCTTGCATCTTATGTCTCCTTACCTTCATTTCATAATCTTCCAGCTCGTGTCTTTGGTTGTGTTGCATTTGTCCATGTCCCTAAAAACCAGAGGTCTAAGTTGGATGCCCGGGCACTTAAGTGTGTGTTTGTTGGTTACGGAGGTTATCAGAAGGGGTACAAATGTTATCATCCACCTACCAGAAAGTACTATATCACTATGGATGTTACTTTCTTTGAGGACATGAGTTATTTTTCCTCCTCAGATACAGCTCTTCAGGGGGAGAATTCATATTTTGAAGAGCTGTATCATGGAGAGGGGGAGGAATCAGAAGAAGAAGGAGAAGTTGCACAGGCAGGAGGTATTTTGACTGATCCAGTTGAGAGCATTGGCTCATCACCTCCAGAAGCAGAAGCTCCAGACATCCAGACACCAGTTTCAATCATTGAACATGCAGTTGAAGACACAACTGCCCCTCCTGCCATCACTTCTACCCTTGACCCACAACTTCCTGGTACTGAAGATCACCCATTTGAGGTATGTCCATCCATTGATACTAGTAGTAGTGAGTCTAATGTTGAGCAATATGTGTTACCACATAGGACCACTCGAGGTCAATCAGCCAAAAGATATGAACCTACTCTTACTGCCAAATCAAAATACCCAATAGCCAACTATATGTCCACTAGGAGGTTGTCTAAGTCATATGAATCGTTTGTGAATCAAATATCTGCTGTATCAGTACCTAACAAAGTGCAGGATGCATTGAGAGATCCAAAGTGGAGGAAGGCAATGGATGAAGAGATGGAGGCATTGCAGAAGAACAATACTTGGCAACTTGTGCCTCCACCACAAGGCAAGAAGGCTGTAGGTTGTCGTTGGGTGTTTACCGTGAAGCATAATGCAGATGGATCAGTGAATCGGTACAAAGCACGCCTTGTAGCAAAGGGGTTTACTCAGACGTATGGTATAGACTATGATGAAACTTTTGCTCCTGTTGCCAAGATGAATACTATTCGGGTTCTGCTCTCATTCGCTGCTAGTTTAAACTGGCCACTCCGACAGTTTGATGTCAAGAATGCATTTCTTCACGGAGAGTTAGCCGAGGAAGTATACATGAGCCTTCCACCGGGGTATGTAGTTGCTTCTCCCGGTGATTTTGTATGCAAATTGAGAAAATCTCTGTATGGTCTCAAACAGTCACCTCGTGCTTGGTTTGGAAGATTTTCACAGTTCATGCGGAAGGTTGGTTACAGGCAGAGCAACTCAGACCATACCTTGTTCCTCAAGCATCAACAAGGGAAGGTAACAGCTCTAATTATTTATGTGGATGATATGGTAATCACTGGTAATGATACTGTTGAGATGGATAGACTGCAGAGACAGCTAGCTTCTGAGTTTGAGATGAAGGACTTGGGTGAGCTTAAATACTTCTTAGGAATTGAGGTAGCCAGGGGGAGAGAAGGAATCTATATGTGCCAAAGGAAGTATGTCCTTGACTTGCTGACAGAGACAGGTTTATTGGATTGCAGACCTATTGATACTCCTATTGAGCAGAACCATTGTTTAGCTGAGTATCCAGATCAGGTACCTACTGATCGAGCTCGCTATCAGAGGTTAGTTGGGCGCTTGATTTATTTAGCTCATACTAGACCAGATGTTGCATATGCAGTGAGTGTGGTGAGTCAGTTCATGCATAATCCGAGTGAGAGTCACATGGATGCTGTTATGCGAATTCTGAAGTACTTGAAGTCAGCTCCAGGAAGGGGAGTACTGTTCTCTAAACACAACAACATTCTTGAGGTTTGTGGCTTCACAGATGCAGATTGGGCAGGAAATATCACAGACAGGAGGTCGACATCAGGTTACTTTACTTTTGTGGGAGGTAATTTGGTTACATGGAAGAGTAAGAAACAGAAAGTTGTGGCACGTTCTAGTGCTGAGGCTGAGTATAGAGGTATGGCTCACGAAGTGTGTGAATTGTTATGGCTGAGAAATCTGTTACGTGATCTGGGTTTCAAACTCAAAAATACCATGCAGTTGTATTGTGACAACAAGGCAGCTATTGACATATCACATAATCCAGTACAACATGATCGTACTAAGCATGTGGAGGTTGATCGTCACTTTATAAAGGAGAAGCTAGATGCCAAAATTATTAGCTTTCCTTTTGTTCCAACTGAAGAGCAACTTGCAGATGTACTTACCAAAGGAGTTTCTAGGAAGGCGTTTTATGACTCACTAAGCAAGTTGGGCATGGTTGATGTATATACGCCAACTTGAGGGGGAGTGTCAGTGTGAGTCATCGTTCCCTATTAGGAATAGACTATAAGGGAATAAATTATTGTAACTACTTACCTTGTATATGTTGTGTAGTACAGTAGTACACAGTAGTTGTAGTACGATTGTAGTCTCTTTATATACACCACAGAATGGGTGTAATATTATCATCAGGAAATTCATTCTCTCAATCTTGTCTTATTTGACTATGTAGACGCCTAAGGAGCTAAGACGACTCATTCATCTTCCCTTTCTTTTCCCTTCCATTCTTTTTATGTTTTTGCTACGTTTTACTTAGTTATCTTTTGCTAAACCTTTTTCTAGGGTTAGGATGATGCCTTACCATGATTGTTTATGTAATTTGATGATTTATTGATGGATTTATAGTTTCTTTATGATGAATTCTTAGTCACCATTTGAATTGATGCTTTATGTTTAAGTTCTTTGATTGATTACTTTAGAGCTTTGTATCTAGTAATTAGAAGATGAATTTGAGGCGTACCTGCAATATAATTCAAATTAGTTTCTTGTGATTAAGAGTTGTGAATTACATTATTGTCGTACCTGAAATAATGGATTGCATGATTCCCTTGTTTTCTAGAATGTAATGAGTCTTGTGTGTTAAATTTATACTGTACTTGGAGAGAATCATACACTTACGGAAAACTACGGTCTAAGTGTCGTACCTAGACTTAGATAAGGGAATTGTCATCAAAAGGAACAAAGAATTTGTTAATTGCATCGAACATAAATATTATTGTTAGTAACCCTAGGTTCTATCATCTTTGCTTTTTAACTTTTACATTTTGTTTCTTTCTTTCTTTAATTTTCACATTATTTCTTTATTAAAAAATAAAAATAATATCTTCTTTCTCTTGATTGTTCATTGTGTGTGTGTGTGTTTTTGTGTGTGTGTGTGTGTGTGTGTGTGTGTGTGTGTTTGGATTAATTAGGTTAGGATTTAAATTGATTATCAATCCTCAGTTGGAACGATCTCGTACCTGCACACTATACTAACGACGATTCGTGCGCTTGAGAGTTTTAATTAAAATTTCACAACAAGATCCGGTGCATCATTGCTAGTTTGATCGCAATTGTTTTTCTGTTTGGTCATGCATACAAGGTGTTTGCTCAAAGGACCAAAGAGAAGGCGAGTATAGTATGACATGCACAAGGAAGCATCTTCTGTATTAGTATATCAATGCATTTTGATAGACTCAACTGGGGAAGAAAAGGATTTGGGAGGAATTCAAAAGTTTAGAATTTTCATTCATCAGCCAAAAGGCTGATTTGATACAGTTTTTAACAAGGACCAAAAGTTGACTCCTGCTTACAAAAAGACAATTGACTAGGACCACGTTCCTTGTCAATTGGGCCATAGGCCTTTTGGGCTAAACCCAATGCATACTTCTATTACTACTAGAATTAAGTAATACTGGCCTTAAGGGTTATGGATGATCCTATCAAGCTCCCCCCTACTTTAAGACACAACCTATCCTCAGGTGCAAAATGAAGGAAAGCGGGCCTTGATCATGTGTGCCTCCTCCCAGGTAGCGTCCACCACAGGGAGACCGACCCATTGTATGAGCCATTTAGTAACCGTGCGCTTCTTCTTCTTGCAAACAGCCATGTCGAGCACTTAGAAAGGTTGCCAAACCAATTCACCTTTGCTGTCAAAATGTGGAAGTGTGAATGCAAGGGGAACATCATTACCAACACATTTGTTCAAGAGGGACACATGGAAAACAGGATGAATTCTAGAATGAAGAGGGAGATGCAATATGTAGGCCACTTTGCCTATCTTGGCTTGCACTTAGAACGACCCATAATAATAGGGAGATAGCTTATGAGATGGCTTGACCAAGGATTGCTGGCGATAAGGGTGTAATTTGAAGAACATCCAATCTCCCACTTGGAATTCTCTTTCCGTCCGGTTGGATTCCTCTTGTTGTTTCATTATGTTCTGGGCTTGGGACATATGCGATTTGAGCAGTTGAAGCAAAGCATTGCGATCTTGTAGAGCACGGTCAATAGAGTGGACCAAAGTGGAGCTTGGAGTATACATCGACACCGACGGAGGAGGAGTGCCATAAACTGCTTGAAAAATAGTCATTTTGATAGTGGTGTGGTAGGTGGTGTTTGACTTGAATCATAAACTCTCGCAAGCGCATGAATCGTTGTCAAGTAAGGGAAGTATTTGAACCTTGATTATCGTACCTCGGGGGTTAGGCGTTGGATCTAACCGAGGTAATTTGCGCTAGAATCACTCAAATGCATACAATGAAAAATAAAAATAAAATAAAGTAAAATAATATTCACAAGGCACCAAGCCTCGGCAATGCTCGGCGGCTTAGCTCATGCTAAGCCTAATCAAAGCCACTAACTTGTAGCCCAAATGAGTTATGCACAATGGAATGTAGAATTTTGTTTGAGAGTTTTGAATTGAGAATTAACTAAATTAAATGCAAACTAAAATAAAAGCAAACAACTAATTATCAAGCAAGAAATTAAAATTCGGATTTCAAATTAATGGGAACATGGGAGTGTCGGGTGATTCACACTATCTTGTAAACATCGATGCCAATTTCATAAATGCATGCATTTTCTATATGTGTCGAGTCCCGTATCTAGTATCGGTTAAGGCTACTAAACCAATTATTCTTTCGGTGTATTAACTATGCCGGTTAAGGCCACAATCAACTCTCTAATTTGGGCATTACGCAGGTTAAGGCCGCAATATCCAAAATTAGAGGCCTAGAGAGCAAGATAATAGAGACCCAAGCAAGCTTAGCTACAATTAAGCTAGCTAATGGTCACCACACTTAAATCTAGATGCCACAAGACTAATAAGTTGTCAATTTATCAATCTATTCATCATAATTGCCCACAACATAATTTCAAAGGTTGACAAAGCCTAGAAACATGAGTCTAAGGACCAATAAATTTGGATTTAAAGCATACACAATGAAAATTGCATTTATTAAAAGTAAAGCGTCAATATTTATACAAGATGAGTTAGGGCTTCACAACCCTAACTCCCAAAATTGAACTACTCACAACCCATTATCAAATACATCATCAAATACATAAGAAATTAAGAGAAATGTTAGAGGAGAGAGGGAACACAAGTTAAGCACACAATTTGCTATAGGCAAATATGAATCCAACTTGAAGTTAAGCCCCCACTCTTTACCAAGCCAAAATCTCTTTGTGGTGGTGAAACCTTGATGATGTGTAGTGAAAGCCCCTTGAGTTTCCCTTGAAAGAATGAAAATTGTTGATGAAAAGTTAAATTGGGAAGAGACAGATATGGAGGTGGGTTCTCGGTGAACAAAGAAAAGAAAAGATGGAATTGGGGGTGGTTGCGGCACTGTTTTCTCCTGTTCTCTAAGGGTGAGGTGTGTAAATATATATGAGAGAGTGATCGTGAAAATGGGTGGCTGGATGTCTTCGTGAGAAAAGGAAGGGATAAGATGTGGTCAAAAGATCAGGAGCTCCTCCAAGAAATGGGCACGTGTCCCCTCAGCTGTTGCTATGCTTTTCGGGAATGAAAGGAGTATGAAAGCTTGTTTAATTAAACCATCATGCCATGGGCTACACGTGCAGCACATAATTAAGCCCAAAAGAAGACATTTTGCCCGCTTAAAACATGCAACACTTAATTAACCATTAATTAATTAAAACTAATGATTAATTAAGTTTGCTATTTTTCTTTTCTTTTTTCCCCAGAGGACTTCTGCGTTTCTTGATCGCACCAACTCATGGTTGATTTTCCCGTCATGTAGTGGAAAATCCTCATTTGCTCTATTTTCTTGCATCGGTTTGTCTCAATTTCGTAACTCCGCTTATTTCCTATAAAATAAATAAAAATAGATTGATGACATAATAATTGACTTGAGGTTAGCTTAATTCTAGTGTTTTAGATACAATTACATGCATAGAAATACGTGTAATCAGTGTTATACCACCACTCTGCCCAATGAAGCAACTCAGTCCAAGAAGAGGGCTTGTCTGTAACAAAACACCTCAGATAGTGTTCGAATGACCTGTTCACTAGCTCAGTTTGGCCATCCGATTGCAGATGGTATGCGGAGCTCCGACATAGAGTGGTGCCTTGCAATTTAAAAAAAGCTACCCAAAAATGACTCATGAAGACAAGATCACTATCACTTACAATGGACTTTGGCATGCCATGAAGACGGAAAACTTCCCTCAAGAATGTTTCGGTAATCTGGGTGGCTGTATAAGGGTGTGAAATGGCGACAAAGTGTCCCTGTTTGGAATAGGTACGTAAATATCAAACCATCGATGAAATCCATCGAAATATCAAACCAAATCTTTTCCGGAATGGGGAGGGGTTGCAGCAGCCTGGGTGGGTGAATTGTCTAGTAAGTTTGACGCTGGCATTGGTCGCAAGAGGAAATAAAGGTCTTGATCGCTTTTCTCATACCTGGCCAAGCAAAATTCCGAGCTATGCGGTGATAGGTACGTAAATAGCCAGAATGTCCCGCTGTGATGGAGGAGTGAAATTCCAACAAAAGCTTAGAATGCCACTCCGAGGTGGCTGAGACAAAGATCTTATCTTTGTATAGTAACTACTGGTCCCGTAGCGCAAAACCCTTCTTGGATGGCTGTCCTTGATGCAACTGTGAGATGATGAGATGATGAGTCTGAGCTTCCAGGTCACGATCACAAGCATGTCTAATTTGGTCCAAGCTATCAAAAATAGGAGCCAATACCGCCTAAACAGAGCAGAGTTTATGGTGCCATGAGAGAAGATCTGGCATGGTGTTGGACTTCCCGACTCGGTACTCAATGGAATAATTGTAGCCCATGAGCTTGGCCAACCATTTGTGCTGCAAACGAGTAGAAATCCTTTAGTTCAACAGGTGTTTGAGATTTGCTGATCGGTGATAATGGTAAAGGGGTTACCCAGCAAGTAAGGACACCACTTCTCCATGGCGAAGAGGACCGCCAACACTTTATCATACACGGAGAGAGCCTGGTTGCGAAGGGAAAGGGCCTTATTAAGGAAGGCAATCGGATGCTCTGCTGTGACAAGACCACGCCAATGCCAAGCCCACTTGCATCAATTTCTCAAACAAAAGGTTGTGTGAAATCTAGGAGAGCGAGGACTGGTGCCTATATCAAGACCAATTTCAACACTTCAAAGGCAGATTCAGAGGATGGAGACCAGAGGAAACTATCATGCTTGTAGGGCTGGCCATTTGGGTTGAAGCAACCGAACCAGCCAGATTTCGAACCGACCTGAACCTTTTTGGGCCGAAATCTCGGCCCACCGACTATTCGGCTCTGCTGAGCCGTACGGATTGGCTCATTCGGCTCGGCTACGGTATGCAATACTAGGTACCGTAGGTATACCGTATCGGCCATATAGTATGCATACATACCAAAAAATATACATAATAATGTAATATACAAAATTATGTAAGAGGCAGGTTTGAACCTGCAACCTCTTCCACAAAGACTTCACCCCCAACCACTGGAGCACAAGTCTCTCTTGGTAAGAGATTCAACAAATTTTATATTTATCTACTTTTAGTTCGTATTAGACATAATTAAAACAAAACCAATAAGTCCTAGGGTTTGCTCGACCTAAGACTCATTTCTCACTTTTGTATTTTCTCTCCCAGTTTCGACATATCAGCGCCTCCCTCCCCAAAATCATCGATTCCCAGTTTCCGTCCCCAAAAATCATCAACTCCTTCGATAATTGACTTGCAGAAGCTTATAGCTAGAATCCCCAGCCTTATTTCTCCAAAATTTCAACAGGTTCACCCAAAAATCTAAAAACCCCAAACCATCGAAATCCTAATTCTGGAAAATTGTTGTTTCCTTCACCGAATGCAAGGTAATATTTCGATTACTATCCTTATTCTATGTTGTTATTCAGTCGATTACTATCCCTATCCCAATTTCTAACATTAACTCTCGCTGTCACTATCATGCAGTACTGTGAAGAATTGAAGAATGTTGTGTTTCTTTGGTTGAAATGTCTGATTCGGGGTACTCTAGCAAAGTAAAAGATAACGATTTAGTTGTCAATCCTTCAGGTCTCTCCTTCTCTCTATTTGTTTTTTTTTTTTTTGGGTTTTTGTTCTTTTTAGATTGATTTATCTGTTACCTTTCTCTTTCAAGGTTTTATCTGAGTGAGATTGGATGTATTAGGATTTGCAGTTGTTTTTTGTTCCATGTTTCAATTAAATTTATAAATTATATGTTGGTTTCAGGTCTCTCATTCTCTCTGTTTGTTTTTTTGTTTTTTTTTTTGGGTTTTTGTTTTTTTTAGATTGATTTATCTGTTACCTTTCTCTTTCGAGGTTTTATCTGAGTGAGATTGGATGTATTAGGATTCGCAGTTGTTTTTTGTTCCATGTTTCAATTAAACTTATAAATTATATGTTGGTTTTAGGTCTCTCATTCTCTCTATTTGTTTTTTTTTTTTTGGGTTTTTGTTTTTTTTAGATTGATTTATCTGTTACCTTTCTCTTTCGAGGTTTTATCTGAATGAGATTGGATGTATTGGGATTTGCAGTTGTTTTTTGTTCCATGTTTCAATTAAATTTATAAATTATATGTTGGTTTCAAGGATGAGCTGCAAGAAGCTGTGTTGCTTGTTTTTGGGTTTTGCCAACAAACAATGACAAATGCAAGGTTACTTCATGTCTCCTCTTCCCTTTTGTCATTCATTCAATCAGCTTTAGTCTAACATGCATCTTTTGTCTTTGTAGGTACATCCAGCTTTAGTCTAACATTGCTAACAAGGTAATACTGATTTGTTTTTTGAAAAAGGTAATACTGATTTGTATTTCACAATGTTTATAACTTTTCCACATTGAAATGATATTATTAGTTGCCGGTCTCCAACATCTGAATTCTCTTCATCTTTTCTTATACATTTCTGTAATTGCAGGCTTGATCCCTATTTGCAAGTCGTTTGAGGACTGGCAATTCTGGAGGCAGGTCTGAATATTATCTAGTTCGTTTTGCTTTTGATTTAATAATTGCTTACAGACTTGTATTGCTTTTGATTTAATAATTGCTTGCAGACTTGTGCTGCTTCTGATTTTATGCAGGGATGTTAATGAACTGGACCTTATTGCTTACGAAGGTATGATTTTTACCTACTCTGCCATCTTCAATACAAGTTTTTATATTTCTTATCTATTATAATGAATCTATTAGAAATTGTTTGTCTGAACAACTTCTTTGTTTGCCTGCGCCCTAGTAAAAATAAATCAAGGAGTCCAAGTGTGATCAGTTGGAGCATACGTTTAGGAGGTAAGTGTACTTGACTCTTAAACTGTTCAATCATGAATGTTGTGGGTAGATGGTGATGTATGAACTGTTATGTACGGACTGTGAATGATGAATGTTATTGGTAATACATTGCTGCATGAACTGTGATGGATGAACTATGATGTATAATTGTATAAATGGATAATCAAGATGAAACTGAATTTTGGTTGAATTGTGAATGATAAATGATCATACATGTGAAAGAGACTAAGAGTACTAGCTTGAGCAACATGTAAATGCTATGAATTGTAATGAATTGGAATGCAGATTTTAGTTTTGTGAATGCTAATGATTAATTGTGAATAAATTGGAAATTTTAATGCATTCATATTGGACCTGCTTTGCTGTTGCGTTGCTAATAAATGATAAATGCTCATATTTGATTATAAGTAATGAACTGGTAATGTTTTGGTAATGACACTTGACTGTTTTTGTTTTTTCCTTTCATGTTTGTGTAGATGACATCTTCTTCTAGTAGCTTGAGTACCCCCTCAATATACAGTAACCTTAATCACACGTCTACTTCACTTATAGAGCAGCCTCCAAACCCTAACCCAAACCCTGACCCTAACCTAAATAGCATCCCTGAAGTAGAGTCACAATCAGTCCCAACCATTCCTACTTATGAAGAACATGATAATACACTGCCTGTTAAGGCAGGTGGAAAATGAAAGAAAACAACTAGGGTAGGGTCAGGGGTAATAATGCAAAGCCAGCATTAGGAAGAAGCAAAACCTGGGAGTGTTTCGCTAGGCCGAAACTCAGTGATGGGAGTGACAATCGAGAGGTTGCACAATGCAATTTTTGCCAAGAAATTGTACCTGCCTGCAGCACTACAAATGAGACTTCTTCAATGTGGTCTCACGCAAAGAAGTGCAAAACCAACCCTCTTTATGAGCCACCACAAGAAATGAAGGGTCAAACCACTCTTAAATTAGATAATGTGAGTGAGGGGGGGGGGGTTACTTACCATAAATTCAGCCAACCTAGATGTGATTTAAGGTGTGTTAGGATGATCATCATGAATGAACTTCCTTTCATGCATGTTGAAAGGGACGGGTTTAAGGAGTTCGTTAGGAGTTGCAACCTCAATGGAAAAGAATGAAGAGAAAAGAAGTTGCTAGAGGAGTGTGGGAGTTGTATCAAATTGAAAAAGCCAAGCTCATGAGTGAGTTTGCTGCTCACTCAACAAGAGTGAGCATAACTACTGATACTTAGACGAGTATTGATAACATAAACTATATGGTCGTCACTGTCCACTTTTTGGACAGCGATTGGAACCTTCACAAAAGAATAATAAACTTTTGTTCAATCATTAGCCATAAAGGGGAGGATATAGGGAGGGTTTTAGAGCAGTGTCTCTGAGAATGGGGTATTAATCATGTCTTCACAATAACAGTGGATAATGCATATGCAAATGATGTCGCTGTTTTGTACATGAAGAGAAGACTTAGGAGTAAAAGATTTAAATTTTGATGGTGACTTTTTACATCTTAAGTGTGCTTGTCACATTATAAATCTGGTCGTGAGAGATGGAATCAATGAGATTGAGGATGGGATAGAGGCTATTTGGCACTATGTGAAGTTTATTAGGTCTTCTTCAAGTAGACTTGACAAATTTAGGGATTTTTCGGTGCTTGAACAGTTGAGCAACACTGCAAATGTTCCCCTAGATGTTATAACTAGGTGGAACAGCACATACTTAATGTTGGATGCAGCATTAAAGTATGAAAAAGTGTTTGAAAGGATGGCTGATGAAGATGATGCTTTTAAGAAGTACTTCGATGAGAAGGATGCCAAAACCAAGAAGAAAAGAGCAGGTCTTCCTTCATCACAAGATTGGAGGAATGCACAAGCTTTTGTGCATTTTCTTGGGAAGTTTTACGAAGCAACCATGAAGTTGAGTGCTTGGAAGAAAGTCACAGCGCATCTGCTGTTCTCTGAGTTGATAGGGCTGCAAACTGAGATTGATAGCAAGATGAAGGATGATAGGGACCCTATTCTGCAAAGGGTGGCTTGTGGGATGAAAGCAAAGTTCGATAAGTATTGGGGTTCATTTGAACAAATGAACAAAATTATTGTCATAGCCAATGTGTTAGACCCTAGGTGGAAGCTGCAATATCAAAAAAAGGCATTTGCCAAAGTCGGTTCCTCACCGATAAGAGTTGTAGCAATAACTAGTGAGTTAAAGGAGATTTTAATGTTGATGTACAATCAATATAGGCGCTGAGGCGCTACCTCTTCCCAAACCACACCCCTTGATGGAAGTCGGCCAATGGAGGGGGTTGAGTTTGATGGTGTTGATGGTGGACAAGCTGAAATATTGGCTGACTTGATGCAAGAAAGAATGGATGAACAAAATGAGATGATATCCAATGAGGTTGACAAATACTTGGTTGATCGATATATTCATCCATTGACTTCGGGTTTTGATGTGACAACTTGGTGGAAAGTTAATGCAAATGCCTATCCGATACTTTCAAAGCTTGCAAAGGATGTATTTGCCATCCCTTGCAGCACCGTTGCAAGTGAATTTGCCTTTAGTTTGGGGAAAAGGGTGGTAGATCCTTATAGGAGTTCCCTAACACCTAAAATGGTGGAGTGTTTGGTCTACTCAAGTGATTGGTTGAGGGCTACAACACCTAACTTCTACAAGGAACCAACTGAGGCTGAGCTGGAGCAGTATCGCGAGCTAGAAGCAATGGAGAGAGGTATAATTCTGCAAATATTTGATTGAATTTTCATTTCTGCAATTTCTGCAATTTTCTTAAACTTGTACTCACTATCAATTTTTTGTTTTAATTTGCAGAAACTGCTGGACTTAGATTGGATGAACCAAGCTCTTCTACAACCACTGCTGCAACATAAAGAAGATGCACAGTTCAGTTTTCTGCCGGTGCAAAGGTTTTGGTAGGCAATCAGTCTTATGACTTACCTCTTCAATTTATTTTCGTCAAGTTTTCTTTAAGTTCATCAATTTTGGGCTGCTTCATCAAGTTGCTGCATTTTATTTTAGTCTCCAACATTGATAAACTTGAACTGTGCAGCGGCATCCCCATAACGGATAAGATAAGGTGAT
This sequence comes from Rosa persica, assembly GCA_025331145.1. Taxonomy (NCBI): domain Eukaryota; kingdom Viridiplantae; phylum Streptophyta; class Magnoliopsida; order Rosales; family Rosaceae; genus Rosa; species Rosa persica. The sequence goes on along the minus strand of WFKR01000004.1, from coordinate 42,050,956 downwards.
GGCTGATCGGTACATTAAAGCAATGGAACTTGTGTGTTTTTCAGTTTTATTTGTAATGGACAATTTATATTTTTCAGTTAATTGCTGGTAATGTAATTTCTTTGTAATTGCTGTTATTCTTTTTTTTGGACTTTTGGATGAGTTGTAGGCTTGCAACTTTGTACTTTGTTGTGGACTTGTACTTTGCTGTTATTAACTTGTAGTTGCAGCTAAATGATTAATTATAATGTGTGGATGATAATCATGATATGATCATTATGATGCAGTGGGTTGCAGCAGTAGTAAATATGGAACTTATAAATAGGTTAAAACTTTGTTGCACAAGCCCAAAAACTGGAAAACTGATTAGTCAATTAGGATGAAAAATTGGGCTGCCAAAAGTAAAAAGCTAGAAATTTGAAATGGGCCTTAAGAAACCCAAAAAACTTGGAAGGCCCAATAGTTCGGTGGAAGCCCATTACCGAATCAAACCAACCGAAGAATGGGCATACCGAAATTTCGGTTTGGGCCTTGCTCGGCCCGGTTTTGGTTGCAATTTGGGCTTACCGACCCACTTCGGTTAGGTAGTGGTTTGGCCCATTTTTAGTCGGTTTTGGGCCGAATCCAGCCCTATGCTTGAGAAGATCGATGAGGGGTTTGGCCAAGATGCCATAATGACGAATAAAACGGCGGTAATACCCCGTGAGCCCTGAGAAGCCAAGTAATGCCTTTAGTGTTTTGGGCCTGGGCCACTCCTTAATGGCCTGCACTTTATCCGGGTCAGATGATATGGCCTAAGTAGTGCACAGTGGGTTGATCAAAAGAGCACTTGGGTAACTTGGCTTTTAGATAGTTAGCCAGTAAAAGACTAAAGACTGCTTGCAGATCATGTAAATGAGATTGGAAGTCACTGCTATACACCAAAATATCATAGAAGAAAACCAAAACACATTTACTAAGTAATGGTTTAAAAACTTGGTTCATCAATGCTTGAAAAGTAGAAGGAGCATTAGTTAAACCAAAGGGCATTACCACGAATTCGAAGTGTCCTTCGTGTGTGCGAAACGAGGTCTTGTGAATATCCACCTCACATACGGATTTGATGGTAGCCAGACAACAAATCGAGCTTGGAGAAATGCGTAACGCCATGTAGTTCATCCAAAAGCTCATCTTCTACCTGGATAGAGAAGTGATCTTTTATGGTAACCGCATTCAATGCCCGATAGTCCACACAAAATCTCCATATACCCTCTTTTTTCTTCACCAAAGGTACCTGGGATGAAAAAGGGCTACAACTAGGCTGGATGATGCCTTGTGCGAGCATTTCGGCCACTTAGGCCTCTAATTCAGCTTTTTGGGAGTGGGGGTAATGGTATGGTCTCACATTGACCGGGTGGGTGTTTGGATGAAGGTTGATGTGGTGGTCAATGGGCCTGGAAGGTGGAAGGCCCGAGAGAGGATCAAAGACATCAATGTATTAGGCCAGTAGGGTTTGAATTTTTGGAGCATGGTTGTCATGGTCATTGGGCTTGAGGATTTGTGGAGATTGGGCCAAGGGGTCAAATTGATCCGATGGTAGCAGGAAAGTACTTCTGTTGTGGGTAGAGGTTGGGGAGGGTGAGTAATCCCCTGAAGAATATGGCATCTCTCGTCAGTATAGAACATCATTGTCTTTTCCAAAAAGTGTCAACTTATCATGCCCAAAGAGTCAAGCCAAAGAGTGCCAAGGACCATGTCATAACCTGTCATGGGTAGAAGGAGGAAGGACCCAGTGAAGGTGTAGTCTTGAATGGTGATTGGCACATTGTGTACGACTCCTGTGGGTGACAGCGGTTAGCTGGATGTTGAGGGGAAGCGAAATCCTGCGACGGAGGAAACTTGCAGATTCAATTGCTAAGCTATGGCCGGATTGAGAAAATTGGAAACGTCACCGCAATGGATGAAGACACTGATAGACCTCTCGGGTGAAGCCATTGAGATGCATCGTCTCACTGATGGCCGTGTTACTGATGGCATGAAGTGGATATGTGGGATCTATTTCCTTCATTGATTCTTCTAATGTGGGTGGGCAATCATGGAATTCCTGAGATTCCTCGGAAGGTGGTGAATTGGAGCATCCAAGGATAGCCATAAAGCGACGTTTGCAAACATATGTATGGGAGTACTGTTCGTCGCATGTAAAACAGAGACCTTTGGCTCTGCGTTCTCTCTCCTCAGATAGTGACCAGACCCTTGGTGATCTCGGGTTGAGAGGCTTGTTGGTTTGGTGGGTTTGTGTTGGTAAGGGTGGTGTGGGGTTAGGAAATGCAGGGTGTATATTAGGGCAGTATGGGTGTGTGGGGTTGGTTTGGGAGGTTGAGTCACTGTGTTGTCTGAAAGGTTAGGACCACCAGGAGGACGTTGATACTTGCCCGTACGGTATTCAGAAACGGATGGAGAATCCAACAATTTGGCTTCATAGCATCTGGCCAATCTCTGTGCTTCATCCAGAGTATGGGGATTGATGGCCATGACATCATGCCTGATGGACTGTTTCAAATTGCCTAAGAACATGGGAATTAGCTGGTCATCACCCTAATGTGGAACGAGAGTGGAAAGCTTAGTGACCGCGGCAATGAATTCTTCAACGGTGGATGTTTGTTGGAGGTGAGAAAGGGTAATTTTGAAGTCGTAGTTTGAACCGGCACTGAAGTGAGTGAGGAACTCAGGAACAAATTGTTCCCAGGTGATGGATGGATGTCTTTGCTCGAATGCATCCATCCAAAAAGATGCAGCTGGGCCAAAGTGGGAGGCTACTATGGCTATGCGTTCTGACAGTGGAATTCTTTGTGTTTTGAGATATAGTTCGGTCATGGATATCCATCCGGCAGGGTCGTCATCGGTGAAGCGAGGGAGGTCAACCTTCGGTGCACGAAATGAGTGTGGGTCTTGGTGGTATTTGTTGGTGGTATGTGTTTGTGGTGCTGGATGGGAAACTAAGGGAGGGTGAAGGGTGAAAGTGTGTTGGCCAGTGGTTTGGGTCGTGGGAAGAGATGTGATGGTGGAAAATTGAGGTGGAGCAGATGAATATGGGGGTGGGGGTGTGTGGAGAGGAACCTGGGTGTGTAGCTAATGGACCTATCCAGTCGTTGGCCGGGGATGTGACCGAACCGAAAGTGATGGGTGGAACGTTGGTCGGAGTGAGAGGTGCAGGTAAGTGGGAGAAGGAAGGTGCTGGTGAAGGAGTGGAGCTGGTGGTCGTGGAGTGGATGAGCTGGTGCTGTTGTGTCAAAGCTTGCACCAGAGTTATTTGAAGGGCGGCCATTTGTGCCGTAATGTGGTTTTGGAAGGCAGTATGATTCTAGTTGATTGAGTCTATCGAATGGTGGAATTCCTCCTGAAGTAACACAATAGTGTGTTGTAACTCATTCGTACTCACGGGTTCGAAATCATCAGGTTGATAGGAAGCAGAGGCTAACGCTATGGCTGCGGTGGGTTGTGGGGTGGGCAAGAGGGGTGGAACATGGGCGGAGGAGATAAGGGTGGAGGAGGGCGTAGAAGTTTGCAAGATCCTAGATGGAGGATGGCTCTTATACCAATACCAATTGATAGACTCAACTGAGGAAAAAAGGGATTTGGGAGGAATTCAAAAGTTTAGCATTTTCATTCATAAGCCAAAATGCTGATTTGATACAGCTTTTAATAGGGATCAGAAGTTGACTCCTGCTTACAAAAAGACATGACTAGGACCATGTTCCACGTCAACTGGGCCATAAGCCTTTTGGGCTAAACCCAATTCATACTTCTATTACTACTAGAATTAAGCAATACTGGCCTTAAGGGTTAGGGATGACCCTATCACATTTGCACTTTGGATCATTTTATTTTCATTTCATTGATGAAGAGATATGTTGTCTACAAGTATGAACAAATGTTCCCACAATCCATCGAACAAAAACGATATACGTTGATGGTGCCTGTTGCATCAACTTGAATGAGCTCTACAAGCTTAAGTTCCTCTTGGGAAACATTTGTTCTGAAAGTTAAGTGCACCATTCCATGATCCTAGAAACTGAATCCAATTCTATATGCAACTGTTGCCAATGGGACATCAGTCTTCCTCATCCACTTCATGAAAAGGAAGTGGTACTGTTTTAACTGCTCTAAACTTCCCAGCATTATTTAGATGCTCATTCTCCAACCTGGATCATTGAAACAAATTGATCATTAGATCCAGCAATCGAAAAGATGACAGAATTTAGTTTCATATTAGTGGCATATGCCTGCAGACGTAAACTGATACATATGAAAATCATAGGGATTCAGGGGTTCTAATGAAGAGAAAACTTGGTTTACCTGTAAAAGTTCCATAACCCTCTTCTAATGACTTCAAGGGCTGCCAAAAATAGACCTGTTACTCTGTAGTCCACATGTCCAAAACTTGAATGAAGAACAGTTTGCAACCAAGCTAGCCTGAGAACAAGGTTTAATCCCTGCACAACATACAAAATATTGTTCAAAATCGGATTAGGAAGCTGTCAAACTGATAAGACCTAAACTGACACCTACGAACAAGACAGAATTTGCACCTATGATGTCATCTAAATCTGTGTGGCGTTATTGTCATATCTGAAATAGACTGGGAATCCTCTTTGATAATGACATTATCAGGATTTATACCAAGAATATGTTCATTGTCTACTTGTTTATCACAGACGAGGAACTTCATTATCCAATTTCTGACTCGCTACGTCGATCATTTGTGAGATGCTCAATTGGTTCCCTTAGTTTTGTTAAAGACTAGTAAGGTACCAATTGTATGCCAATGGCCCAAAAGTTTTCTGAATTGAAATAAGAGAGAGAGGGGGGGCCATGACATATACCATTGAGAAGTAGTAAATGATCTTTCGGCGAAGCATTAATTCATTCCTAAGCAAAGGATTCTTGGAATTCATTTGAAGCAAACCCCAATCCTTTACAAAGTCCCAATACAATTGGTACACTGTTGCAAAAGTTGACATGACCACAACCAGACAGAGCCATCCAGCACTCTTTTCCTTCTCATAAGCCACTTTTGTTCCTGCTGCTAGCATTGCAGACACATATTTGCCGAGATTGACCAGGTGGCTCGTCTGCCCCTCATCAAACCACCTCCTTGCACACTGCAACATCAATTAAGCAAAAAAGAAACAGAATCTTTGTAAGATATGTTTTGGCGCATTGAAAAAAGAAAATGAAAATGCATGTTAGGAGCAACATAGCCTAGTAGCATTACCTGCATTGCCCTCCAGTAATAGGGCAGGAAGGACACGGCATAAGCAAGATCGCGGTAATGCGTGGCCCTCATGCAATAGCCATAGTCCTGAGTTTTGTAGCTTCCAGTTATGTAGTAACATGCCACATACTCGAGGTTCCTAAGCATCGGAACCTATATAACGCAAGAAAGCTATTGTTATAAGAAAACCGGAAAAAAAAAAAAGGGAACTAATAATTTATTTGACTGCTCAATTATACCTGACTACAAAGTTGGTCTGCCATGAAGAAGTCTAGCATGACAACCTGTAGAGTGTAGATAGCAAACAAAAATCAATTAGAAACATGATTTGATTGCTTCAAAGTTCACATCCATATAGTCTATTAACCCATCAACAGCAGCTAATTGAATAAGAATCTATTGGATGACGGAGATATATGCAGTACCTTGTACAGAGGTGACAAAATGATATTTCTTATCACGCGAAGCAGACGACAACGGCTTGATTTGTAGATGATGTTGAAGGGGCACGCAAGTAGTAGTAGAAACATCTGCATATTATAAGAAATTTAAACACTTGATGACAGCACTTATAACCTTCTCTGATTTTCATGTCATGAGTTGAGGAAATTACCAGCAGTAGAAGACCGGGGATTGCTCGAACTTGGGTGTATGAATATCCTTTTGTTAGCAAGAACAAATGAAGAAACATGACCCCAACCACGACAGTCATTGATGTGGTACAGATCAAGAACACATCTCTGTACTTCAGCTCCTTTGTTGGGGATAGTTCAAAGATGAAGCTGTAATTTATACGAGCCTTTCTCCACGCGAAAATGTTGCAACCGTATAGGAAGAAGTGTAGAAACAATAGGCTGAACATGCTGCAAAACAAGTATGTTCCGTTAGCTTCCTTGTTTTACAGGTTAATCTTAAGATGCCAAAGAATTTAATTGCAGAAATACTTGCCTGAGTATAGGGTAGGCAGTTTCCATGTATATAGAATTTGGTTGCCTTCTGTACAACCCAGTAATATGAGCCATAATGACATATCCAGCAAAGAGTGCAATGAAACACCCAGTGAATAGACCTGTTTATTACAAAAGAAGATTAATCACTTGTTATCTAGTCTAGCTATCGTTGAAGACTATGAAGTTGCACGAAGTGACACAATAATCTACAATACTACAGTAGCGACGCGCTATTAATATCACGACCGATGCCTTTTGAGATAAAACTCCACATTTAGAGTTGTGCGTGTGGTTAGGTTGGCAACAGTACGTTAAACATTTAGAAGTGTCCATATATAGTGCTAGTTTGGTAGCACATTGAGGGTACAAAACATTGCTGCCCTATATGTGCTGATGGATCTTTTGAGGTTCAACCTTTGTATGATAAAAAAAAATTGTCTGAAAGATAACAATAGGCTAGTTTTGGATCCATGGGACCTGTGCTTTATAGTCCACCCAGAAAAGGGAGACCAGTCAGCGCCCTATAATTCAAGACTAAGTGAGTGGCCTAATGGGTCCATGCTTATTTTTCTTAAATCTTTTATATTTCCACAAATTGAGCAAACTTTTAAGTACTTCTCCATTAATAATTGTATTAAAAAAATCCCATTTAGCATATTTAACTTACCAATGAAGAACGTTACAGAGTGTGATTCTTTGCGATGATGTGGTTTAAGGTATTTCATGGCCTTTCTTCGGTCTTCTTCAGCGAAGTGTTTGGTAAACAGCTCCTCAACTTCATCTGCTAGATTCATAACCTGTCATTTTGTAGTACTAATTAGCAAAAACTCTACTGGTTCACAAAGTTTATTTACATGTCAGACAAGCATATCCAAGTTCGACTTTTCTGTATGTTAATGGCATCCATTGTGCAGTCATGAACTACATAATCAAGATCCACTTCACATTGTCGGAAAATATTTTTCGAATATCACCTTACATCTAAACATGGTAGCTGGTGGCCAACAAAACATCTGAACATGATCCAATCATATATTCAAATATCATGCATAAATGTTCTTTTGGCACAGGAATTAGATATTTGCTTGGTGGTCTAGAATTCGAATTAGTAAAGTACCTTATCTGAGCTGTTGAAATAGGAACTCTCAACAACTTTTAGATAGATTGGAAGAACTTGTTTTTCAGTCGCCTGAAAACAACCAAGAAAGAAGTACCCACTTTATTACATAAAGAAAAAAAAAACATGCAATGCTTACAAAGATGTTAAAGTCATGCATCTACTTACCTTGTCAAACTTCTTTAAAATCTTTATAAAAGCAAGCATGTTCAAGTTCCTGAAAATCATTAGTATTGTACACAACACGTAAGCTTCAAAATTCGAATACGTAACAACTTTATAATTATTTAGAAATTTTCCATCTAATTTGAGCTTTAATTAGGATGATTGATGATACCTGTAAGTTTTGAGATATCCCAAGCCTTTGTACAGCTCAACAAAAGCTCCTCTGATCATCTTATCTGCATGATGCAATTTAGTTTTGTTGATGTGCAGCTTACTCATGCCTTCTGAAGTACATTTCTTTGAGGACTGATTAACCAGATCTTCCCAAACTAAATAACTGATTGCTGAGAAGGTGCGTGACGGTGTAGTCAGAGGAATGTTTATCTTTAAGTTCTTCCCTTGGCAACTGAAAGAACGGCTTGAGACGCTCCTCAGTTGTTTCCCAATATCCTCGCTTTTCATTCTCATTGGTTTCACCAATTCGCCTGATATTGGGACTTCCGTGTAGGCTACTTCATCATTTTTCTCCAACTCATCTGTTTCTTGCAGCTGTTCAAGTTCCGTTTTGTCCTTCACAGAGTCCTCCTCTGCTTTCAAGAAAAATGATCATACATCATCAATTTTTGGTTCCATTAGTTGAAAATTAAAGACTAGCTAATCTACTGTGCTGCAAAACATTCAAGAAAATATGGGACCCTGAAGTAAAACTTTTGGTACTAAGCGTCAAACATTTTGTTAAGTACAGAACTCGAGCAAAGTAGGAAAATCATACATGGAAAGTATGACAAGAAGCATATCCTAAAGAAAAAAAATGTGCGACTTATAAATAACATCCTACAAAAACTAATATTTAACTATTTTGAAGTGCATTTCCTTGCTCATTTTGATTGAAAATCAATACAAATTTGAGAATATGTAAATACCAGATGAGAAGGTGCATGGGATAGAGGCATCCTCCTTGGAGTCCTGAGCAGATGCTCCACCTTTGGCGCGCTGTTGCTTGAAAGCGGTTTTGAGCTCAATGAGTATATCCATCTGCTTCCTCAAGGACTGCCCTCTCTCCATGAACTCTTTCTCCTTTTTCTGGTAGAACTGATTCACCTTGTTGAGTTGAAGGTCCAAGCATGCAAAAAACTCTTTCGCAGCATCAGTATCAGCAAGTTGCTCGAACAATTCAGTCTCGTACATGTCTCCCTTGCTTGCTGATGAGGCAAGCTTCTTGTGAACCTGTTGATTAAGAGTCAAGAGTCAAGACCACAGCATTAATTCATCATCTTACATATGTAACTGCAGTAACAAGGAGAGGAATCAAGAGAGAGTGAGTAGTACATGTATGAGTTCATGTTCTCTGTGTTGATGGCCAAATAAAGAGAACTTCTTTATAGATGTGAAGAGAGTGTTGGATAAAGAGCTATTATGAGTAGGTGTGTTGTTGTTGTTTTTGTTAATATTAAGGAGATGGATTTTTTTGAGATCCTTCTTGAGTTGCCAGTAATCTACGAATGCATCTTTCCATTCGGGAACTAGTTGTGCCTCGAATTGCTTAGAGAACTTCACCATCTTCTCTCTTTGCTTCTTAAGTTGATGAGCTGAGAGAACAGAAGGAAGAGGTTGTTCTTCTATCACTTGTGAGTGTTCCATGGAAGCCCTCGACAACATTATATATGGTTGGGGTGGAAAAAGAAGTGTCTGATTGATGTGCTAGTACTGATGCTCTTAGCACATTCTCAAATATCCTTGCACTTATACCATCCTATTCCTCCTCCACTTGGAGAGGTATAGTGGCCACCTTTTCGCCGGAAAGTTTACTAAACCGCCGCAGGAGATGCTATGACTTCCCAGCCAATTTGTGCTCATGAAGATTTTGAAAGGGGTGGGAATTCAAAGTGGTACCAGACTTAAAATTTATATGAAAACAATGACCCTATTGGGGAGGGCATAATTTGTCATTTAGGAGAATTAGCAGAGTAACTGCCTCCTAGTTTACTACAAGGCCCTTTGTTTTACAACTAGTATACATATGGATCAAACGCCATGCAGAGGACAATATTGACACTTGGTCTGTGCCCCATAAGTTAGTGAAGAGCTGCTTGATTATTTGCATGTGAAAAGTGAAGCTCATTGGCTAGAAATTTACAAGCACACAAAGATCATCTCTAATTAGACCAGCCTAACTTCCACTAAGTGAAGATAAACTAAAAAGTTTAAATTATCTTTCTTTCACTAAGAAATCAATACTTTTGTTCTGCAATATACAGTAGGGGCTAGGTCAATATATTAATATATGTTGCATTAAGCTCATACAAGATCACCAGGATATCAGAAAAGTTTAATGTTTAACATGGGTTAATTAGACTTTCTAGCTAGTACATGTAGGCCAAAATTGATCTTCAAATGAATGTCTTTTTCAAAGCAAAAATGAAATGATAAATTACTACTAAAGTTTAGAATTATGATAAATTACTACTAAAGTTTAGTAACTAAACAAAAGAAATGATAAATGGAATTAATTATATGAATATGAAAACCATTACTTTTTTAGCTGGTGAATATGAGCCCGTTATAGATGCTGTCTGTGGGAAACTACAACCACCTTGGAGACTTCTTAAGATGATTACAGACATAATTAAGAAGACTAGCTGCAAAGTTCAGCTCCATCTCCTTTAAGCACATTTTTAGGAAACCAAATTTCGTTGCAGATGCAATAGCAAACTTACACCGCAATATCTCTACTAATGTAAATTGGACCAATGATGTCCCTACTGAAGCTTCTTTAGCTTTATTGTTTGACACTGTAAACTCCAAAATGTTTAATATTTAATAGTTATTTTACTTTAGAAAAAAAAACCCGTTATTGCCAGCCAACCTAAACATATATGCTTTATTAAGAAAAGGTATATGTTTTGGATATCGTTTCCATATATGAAGTATGAAATGCATGCTAAGAGAATAATGCTTATGATCCAAAAAGAAAAGGTAAAGAGAATAGTGAGATCATATATGCATATATATTTATATATTAGTTAATTAGGCTAATTGCTAGTAGTTCTAGTAGGGCAATAGTAGTGGTTGTAATGCAGAGGTTCCATATATGATTTATATTATGTTCTATTCCTTTGTTCTAAATCTTTTCCATTGGCAACTTGTCAACATGAATATCAGAGCTTCCAGAATCAAAACTGAAGGAGGGGGGTAAAAAAAAAGAAGAAGAAGATCCGCAGCCGTGGGGGTTTCCCGCAGGGCCCTAGTTGTTATCTTTTTATCGATTTGGTTTTTTTTTAAGGACATGGATTGCACCTTCTAACACTATAAATTGTGGAGAATTGACAGCGTAACTAAGCAAAGATACCCTACATATTGTTTTTTCTTACATCCGTACACTCACTAACTCTGTCTCCTCTCCTTTTTATTGTGTTGCAATATTGCATGCACACGAGAAACCAATATAGCTGGTTAACAAAAATAGAAAAGAATGTACATATGTTTATTTATTTGGAATGGAAATAAAAGATTTAATATGGAATTATTCTCATTAGGTTGTTTACTAATTAATCATATGAAATAGAAATGTGGGTGATCCGGATTGAGAACAATATGCAGTAAGTGGAAGCAATATAGAAATAAAAAATGTAAAACTGATTGGATTGGGAGATAGAAATTAGAAGATTAGATTTCCCATAATCCCACAGGAAAAAAGAAAGCAAGAGTTTCTATTTCACTCTCGTCAATTTCAATTCCTTCCTTTCCGTTCAGCAAAATGGCGACCAGGTCAAATTCTGCAGCAAATTTAGAGACTTTCTGGGCTCATCCTATGTGATCTGGAAATATATGTAAGAACTTCATATAAGATATGGAGAATATTATACTAGCTCAATCTTATCGTCTCAAGTTCTGAATACATGCATGATATTGATCAAACTATTGGACAGAATTATATATATAAATATATAGATTTTATCCAGAGCGGAGTTAAAGTATTGATAACTGCCTTAAAGCTAGTACGGTTCAGGTTAGACAGATTCGATTCATCGATTTGTTTAAGCGAGTTAGATACTTTAACGATCATCAATTTAGCTGAAAATTTGCAGAGATGATCTATACACTAGTACCTAAAAATTGAACGGTCCAGATGTGGATATGCGACAGAAAAGCGACCCAAAACTCGAAGTTCACACTTTAATTTCAAAGCGGAACTCCGCTCTGGATAAAATCTATATATATCCTATCCAGAGCGGAGTTCCGCTTTGAAATTAAAATGTGAACTTCGAGTTTTGGGTTGCTTTTCGGTCGCATATCCACATCTCGATCGTTCAGTTTTTAGGTACTAGTGTATAGATTATCTCTGCAAATTTTCAACTAAATTGATGATCATTAAGGCATTGATAACTGCCTTAAAGTTAGTACAGTTCAGGTTGGACATATTCAGTTCATCGATTGGTTTAAGTGAGTTAGATACCTTAACGATCATTAATTTGGCTGAAAATCTTTACAAATTTTCAGCCAAATAATGATCGTTAAGGCATTGATAACTGGCTTAAAGCTAGTACGGTTCAGGTTGACAGATTCAGTTCGTCTATTGGTTTAAGCGAGTTAGATACCTTAACAATCATCAATTTGGCTGAAAATTTACAAAGATGATCTATACACCAGTACATAATAACTGCATGGTCGAGATGTGGATATGCGACCGAAAAGTGACCCAAAACTCGAAGTTTACACGTTAATTTCAAAGCAGAACTCTGTTTTGGATAAAATATGTACACACACACATAATACAATTTACAATTTACATTACACCACACATATAGGAACTTCTTATAAGATATATATATATATATATATATATATATATATATATATATATATATATAGAACAATAGGAATCAGGAGTTAGGTACGAGCACTTTCTAAAATTAAATAGAAGATTATGCGATATTAGCTTTTCGTTCGCAATTTTCGCACGAGTCGCTTACCCTCCCTACAAAGGGAAGAAGACTACTACACCCGAGAACTCAACGTCCGTCCCTCTATAATATATATAAATATAAATATAAATATATATATTTAAAGTACAAGATAAAAAGGGAGACAAAGAGAAAAACTTCTCCCAACAACCTCATTAGGTGCATGCAATTTTTAAAAATGGAGAGACATTATAAATTTTCAACGTGGAAGTTTCGTTGAAGGTTAACCGCAAAATCTAAAGCCTTTTTAGGCTTGTAGCTAGAGCCATTAGCCAATGACAAGCCACGGAAATGGTGATCCATTCGGATGCCATAGTTGAGTGCGCTCTCTCTCTCTCTCTCTCTGTTTTTACTACGCGAGGATCAATCATGAGATATGGTCAATGCAAATCACTCGCTTTCAAGTTACTTTTAGCCTTCTTCTCAAAAAAAAAAAAAAAAAAAAAGAAGAAGTTACTTTTAACCTTGTACCCTAAAATCTCTTTTTTTTTTATTAAAGAAAAGTTATAAGGTGGTTCAAACAAAGGGATGAACGTACAGTTTGTGTCTTCTAATGAATTGGAACTATTGTCTTGATTATGACTAAAGAGGACAATATTGCTTTGGCGTTTGGCACTAGCTGTGATATCTGACTAAGGGAACTAATTGGAAATTTCCACTGTATTTTTTGGCAAAGATATGGTACACTACTCAATTTTATTATGTTGATTTGTTTTGGTTAATGCCTTAATGGAGGGAAAGGATAAGATTTGAAATCTGGTTGTGAATGGGTATGTGCTGAGCCTGATCTACTGCTTGAGCTATAAATGAGTCTGGAGATTTTTTTATTTTTTATTTTGGATCCTAAGGAGAAGGAAAGAAAGCCTTGGAGGAGAGAAATTAGAATTATCTTAGATCAAATGCCAGTTAGGTTGCGCAAATTTTAAAATACATTGGTATGCAAATTATTTTATTAATCATCATCGCCTTAGCAGTATTTATTATTATTCGATCGTATGAATAATTATAAGTGAAGAAGTATAGTTATAAGTGTGTATTAAGAAGGAGATGACAGTACGTATCGAACTTTGCTGGTTTTCATGAACCTATTCATTATAAATCTTCATGTCTGAAATGCTTGTACCAAGATCAATCATGTCGTAGCTAGATAAAATATTATATGCTTCCATGTTCGAGAATGAGATGCCACTCTTCAATTATACACCCTCTCGATCGCCAACCCAAATGTACTATTTTTCCCAATTCATTCTATGTAAAAAAGAAAAATCTGACTTCCATAGTACTCGATCATATGAGTAAGATGATTCTAGGGCATAAGATTCTTGGTTTGTTATCATTAAAACAATACCCCTAAAACTTATGTCAAGTAAGAATATCCACTATTTAGTGTAATAATTCCCATGTTGTCTCCTATAATATTATCTCTTTGCACAGGTCGATGATTCACTTAGAGCATATACCTCCAATTAATTCGTACGTGCTACATAATAATGGTTCTATCCTCTGGTATTTCTTTGAGGGGGGACATAATTGTACTACACTAAACCATATCCACCATGGATTTTAATTTTGTGCTGGCTAGCATACTACGTATATGCTCAACTTTGCATCTTACACATAAGCGTTATCATCTTTGGTACGTTTAGAAATGAAAGGCAATGGATTTTGATTCTCCTAAACGTGCTCAGAACCATGCATATGATTATCGACCTAGTCTAAGGGATCAATGTTCAGAGAAAGGTGGGGATCATGAAAAGTTTGATACTGAAATGTGTGAAATGTAACTGTATGAAATGGCTACTATATGTCAGAAATAAAATTTTATACTCAAAAGTTGTTATGTCCATCAATCCATGTGAAAGTGTTAAATGATAGAATAATTTAATTATTAAAAAAGTGTTCGATAAACGTTTGAAAAATGAAGTAATACCACTAAATTATCTTAAACATTAAAATGTTACGTGATATTTCTTACCTGAACTATTTTACCACTCGATATTAAAAAAGAATTTTACTAAATTAATAAAAACAGTAACTAATAGTGGGCATAAAGAACCGCATTAATTGTTAGGTACACATGCATGGAGGCTTAGCCTAGTCCGTTATGAGCTTCGATCTCATTGCTTGGAAGTGACTTGGATTATATTCTCATGTTGATGATGATCAGGATCATTATCTTCCAGAGTGTTGGAAAGGATGGTATGTAATGAAAATGGCTGGTCAATCAGATTCTGGCAAGAGCAGTCCAATGAATTAGTACCACATGTCGCCTTAGTTCGAAATTGGCGCGCAGTATATATTATATACCTGCGTTGAGGGTTTATTCTAAAAACTATATATAGTAAAAAAAAGAAGCCATACAATAATGCAAAGTACGTAATATTTCTTAAAGCACTCGATGGTTTGTGATAGTTGTTTTATCAGTTAAAGAACAATTAAAGATTTAGGGCTGTTATATATGCTCTTTTAATTTCTATTTGGTTGTAAAATATTTGGGGAATAAGGAGCACAAAGTTAGTAACAAATTATTCGATCAATGTACTAGAATTTTAAAGATATCGAGGAAAATAGTTATAAGAATCATAATCGCTTACCTTTATATGATTTTGAAGACGAAACAAGAAAAATTTGAAGAAAAAGAATGCAAACTAACTATGCCTAAGTTTTGAGCATGCTATCATGTGTCTAAAGAGTTTTTTTGGTTTTGAATTTTTTTTTTAAGATACTATTTATGTTAGAGCATCTTTAACAATATTACCCATGTTAGAGTCAAATTTTAGCTAAAGTAGCTAAAAAGTTATTTTAGCTAACAACTTTAGAAATATGTTTGCATCAATATTTTGATTGCTTCTAATTTAGCTAGTTTTGAATTTATATTATTTTTTAAATGAAGATTATTAAATGTATTTATAAATAACATAAAATGAATGTTTTAAATTATAGAGTTTCATCTCACTCTCTATATTTAGGAGAGAAATAGCTAAAAGTTATAATGGATAGTCACTTAGGAGTCTGATGTAGCTGCTAAAACAGATAAAAAACTAAATATGCTTTCCAAATAACTAAATAACCAAAATAGGGAGTCTGCTAAATATGCTCTTACATATATAATTCTGCTCACCTAAGTACTTATCTAAGAGATTGAGGGATAGTGAATTTTTGTCACATATATTGAATTTAAAATCTAAAATTATATCAACTTTAAAATATGAATTTATTCCTACTACTATACGTATATATGAAATAGTGTTTCTATTAGGACCTCCAAATCTGTTTACATATAAATTCTTAAATGACATATATAACCTCCTATAAAATGACTATTAAGGACAAAAATTATACAAAAAAAAAATTACATTTATTTCCCCAGACTTTCCAATCCAATAATATTAGATTGCATTCTTTATCAGTTTCCTTATCTATTTTCATTTTTCAATTTCACTACATACTCATTAAAGAAATTAATTTTTGAAACCCAGTATCTTGTGTTTGATATTTTTATTGGATAAAAGATTTATGTTGTCTGGTTAGGGAATTGAGATGTAGTTAAGATCTATAGAATAACTAAATCATTGAAAATGCCCAAATTTTAAAGATAATAGTTTGTTTGCAAATTATATGAGTGAGGTTATTTGAGGAACTTGAGTGAGGTTTAGTAAGTAAATTTAGTATTTGAAAAATTAATAGGAGATGTAAAAAACATAGGAGGTCAAGTGAGTAAATTTGGAGGTTTTAAGTTCCAATAAAAAAACTCTATATGAAATTATCGCTTGGATATCTTAACACCTGAGATATATGCAATTATATTAACATAAATGCAGTCCTCAATCAAGCATGAGTTAGATATTATTAAGAAAGATCCATTTATCTTAATGAAGACTTTTCTTAATTAGTTATCGCTTTAAAAACAACTTGAGATATAATTAACATAAAAGAACAACTTGTATGAGAAACACGAAAATGTTCACTTGGTCAGTTATTGACCAAGAAAATAATGCTCAATCACCATCCAAGCATAGAGAGAATTATTATTAAGTTGATGTAGTTTGTTTTCCACCCTTTGATGTAAATCTAAGGGTTATTGAGCATAAATTTTTTGGTCAGCAACTGATCATATGAATACCACTGATGAGAAACATGCTTGTATCAAATAACTTTCTGTCAAATTAATAATTCTTATAGCTTAATTAATATGATCTACTTATCTTTTAATTAATCAATGGAAGTTCCATTTTCAAAGCCAAAAAAAAAAAAAAAATCTACCAATCTTAATCATTCCCAATCAATACATCCTCTTTGAAAACAGTAAATGAATGGGATATATGTTGGAATTTGGCGCAATGTCAAACAAAATTGCGCCCGTTACTTCCCAGAAGCAGTTTATACTTTTATACCTAGTATAATTCGATCACATGTATATTGAATTATGTAAGCAAGCAAGTGGAGTTGCAGATTGTGTACTAGATTAGAGATGGCTTCTGAATAATTAAGGAATATATATTTCTATATATGCTTCTTTTTTCAAGGAGATGCATATGACTTATGGTCCCAAGAACCCAAAATAGATCAAGCACCCCCAAATTAAAACAGAAAAAGAAGAATCTTCTGGCTGCTTCGATCGATCATTTGAATAACTGAATAATATCCAATTAATATGCATGGTTTTAGTGGGTAGGGAATAGGTATAATTTGCAGCCATGTGACGTATATAATAAATAACCGAATGGTTTTTCTAGTTAATTAGTTGAAATAAGGAGAGCTAGTGGACACAAAGGAAGATAGGCGTTTGAGAGATTGCATTGCAGTCCGGATCTTCTTCATGCATACTTTTCGTTTCAGAAATATTATGTATGCATATCTGATAATTAGCTTATATGATTATATCTAGTTAGGTGACTCGGGTCATTTTCCATTTAGTTCAATCTATTCAGAAATCTTTGCGCAATTCAAGTACGATGTCACCATCTGGATAGGCTCTTCGCAATATGCAGAAACAAAACTCTGCTAACCCTAACCCTACTTTTGACTTGCTATGTCGTCGTCGACTGAGTGATATCCTACGGAGAAGATCATAAATACGTGTTCTTAATTACTTTAGATATATATGTTTAGTACGTGCACGTTTCATCATCAGACAGTGTATGATTTGCATAGACTTGTTTCCTCACATAATTGGCAGCTGATTTATAATTGGCTTCGCGAATGCAGTTTGGTAAATTTCAGCTCATAAAAAAAGATATAATAATAATGACGCAGTTGAGATTGAGATGTTTACGTAGTGATATATCTAAGCTCCTTTGTGCTTTGATTTCAATACGATTTGAGAAAACTACGTGCTAATGTTTACATTTGAATGATCAATGATCCGATGAAACTATTACAGCAGAATATTAACTTAACCTTGTGGTAGGAGAATCCCACTATAATTAAATAGCAAACCACACATAAACAACCAAATTCAACATATATCTGTGCTCACTAGGGCCAGAGCGTCTAGATTTGGTTATATATATATATATACACACACACACACGGAGCCGATCGAGAGAGGACGTCCGCACTTTCGTTAAAGTGCGGACGTCGACGCTGCAGCTCTGCTTAGGCCGCGACGGCATGGAGGCCAGGAGTCGGATAAACCAGTCTGCGGAGGCTAGGAGTCGGATAAACCAGTCTGCAGTCGGGTGGAGTCGCTGGCGACAAGGTTGCAGTGCTGCAGGTCAGGTTGCTGCCCAGTACCTGCAACCTCAATCTCGTCCGACCTTGATCGCTGCCCAGAACGGTCTGGGATGCCTCCGGCCTCAGTACGACAAGCCGCCGTTGCAGCCTGAAATGCCGCAGAAGCGTCGATGTCCGCACTTTAGTGAAGTGCGGACGTCCACTGTAGATCGGGCCTCTACATATATATATATATATATATAGAGAGAGAGAGAGATAGAGAGAGAGAGAGAGAGAGAGAGAGAGAGAGAGAGAGAGAGAGAGAGAGAGAGAGAGAGAGAGAGAGAGAGAGAGAGAGAGAGAGAGAGAGAGAGAGAGAGAGAGAGAGAGAGAGAGAGAGAGAGAGAGAGAGAGAACTTCATCAAATGTGGAATTTAATTCAGGACCTGTATTTTAAGCATGCAATTCAATATATAATTAGTAATTCTCAAGTTATATGACTCATTGAATTTTGAAAACGTTAACAATTATTTAGTCATTACCCTCCCATTATTCTTCATTGATGATTCTTGTTTAAAATTATAAATAATGTATGGTTTTGATCATTAGATTGAGTTACCTAGTCATCGGCAATGGTAAAAGCCCGTGAATTTTGATTTATACTAGAAATAAAAAAAGAGAGACCATATAAACACCAAACAATTAAACAGAAATTTAATTAACTCAATGCTATATAGACTAAGCATTCATTAGAATAGTATCTATCATATTCATCAGTATAATAATGGCGTTACCTTGTTTAAAACTACCATTCTGCATTACTCTCTTAGACTGTTGAGAATCGAAATTAGTATTTAACATAAGCTAGCTAGGATGAATGAGGATGATCACCGCAGTTCCAAAATCAAAGAAACCCTAGGCGATACCTAATCATCTAGCTAGGGTCACGATTAATTTGAGCCTTGAGTATATGACATTGTAATGTTCTATTTGGTAATTAACCAAAAAGATATGAAAATGGAAGGTACGTAAATGAAGTGAACTCCCTGTTGTTTGCTGTTAAATAAGCACTTAAGCTACTTGGGGTTGATGTATTTGGCTAGAGATCTTCGCCATTCTTGAGTGTATATCATTCAATTTCTGACTTTACTACTATAGGTTCTTTAAAGTACTAGTCGATCATTTTGAATTTACAATCAACAATTTGACTATATATGCACCAACAAGTTTGTACAACCAAACAAATTTGTTTCTTCACAACTTATTATATGAAAGTTATAAAAGAGAAAAAGTTGGGATTTCTTGACAAAGCTGGCTAGCTAGGTATGCCTTTAGGGCAACTAAATCACGACTCATGCATGTGTTTCCCCACATAATAATCTAAAGTGGCATGGGTTATTGCTCATATTACGACAACAAGAAAAGGTACTAGTCTATACTAGAAAGCAAAGTGTGTCATTCGTTGCAATATTAGGGTTGTCTTTCGCAACAAAAATTAAAGCTGTCAAAAAAGATTGCCCATAAATTTTCATTTTAGTGCATCATTCAAATCTAATCAAACTAGAGAAGTTATTAATTAAATCAAATTCCTATATGTTGGATACAGAAAAATAGTTGAGTCTCTGTTCTTCTTTAGATCCCTTATTTCACTCCAATACTATCATACATAAATCGAGTCAATGCAAAGGAAATGAATACATGCTAATATGACAAAGGCAAAACCCAAAGTACAGTAGAAGTACGTTGATCTTGATCAATACATACCATATTATATTTCACTGTAGCTTGATCTTCCGTGTTTTTATGGTCGACAACATACCTAGATAATTCTTACCCGAAAAAAAAAAAAAAAAAAACCTAGATAACTAGTACGTATTCAACGTTGTAAAACAAAATTTGGACTAATCATGGATATCCGTGTTTATCAGAAAACAAATCACCGATCGATCGAATTATCTCGAATCTTTTTCTTCCTAAAAAGTGGAGGCAAATCGCCAATAAGGATTCAAAATTCAAAAACACTCACCCTAGCCAAACATGCACCGAGTCTACTATTTCATCTCCATTATAAATTCAGCTATTACTTCCCATACGCAAGGAAACCTTAGGCGCTTCTGAAAGTGTACACACAAGTTCATAGCATATTTTGAATGGCTATGGAAGCAAGATTAAACTGAGTGCGGTGGACTGTTGGCTGTTCTTAGAAATTGCATGGTCTTACTGAGCCTAAATCCATAATAATGGTCTGGACTGCAAAATTATAAGACTTCATGCATGCATCTTAATATATTAATTATGTTTTTAACGGACTCAAATCTATGCTATATATCACCACAGGAAGTGTGTCAACTAGTGCTCTAAAATGGGATTTGCATTATTGGAGGCTACTTACTTATCCTTAGAAAAGTGAAGCTCTTGCTTTAAAACCCACCAGGCCTATGTCTAAGTATCTAACCAATAATTACTCTCTTTTGGTTGATTTAACATTAGTGTTGAATTGTATTTATAAAACGACCCCATATGGTTTGCTCACTCGATCACTTCTTTTGATTTCTTTTATGGCAAAAAGAACTATGATTTACGAATCCAACCACTGCAATTTGCAGCATAGATATGCTTTTTTGCAAAAGAGTATACTATGGTTTGACCAATTAGCTAGCTATCAACGCAGCCACAGTGGATGGATGATCATTTTGATTGTTGTTATTGTATGTTCAGACAACTTACCCATCAGGAGTTTACTGAATCAACATTTTCAATTAGTAAGTACATGAACTTGTGATCGAAACGATACATGTTGGTAGATTGGTAGATGCATGATATATATATATATATATATATGTGTGTGTGTGTGTGTATATATATATATATCAATCATGTATTTCTTTCAACCTTTGAAGAGACATTGGCTACTTTCCCGTGTTTCCTCCAACATTGTTATTCCTACTATTTATAATGCTTAGGTTGTATAATTCATGATATGATATATGTAAAGGGGCGAACTTGGTGCCGTCGCTTCATTGTTGTGGTGGTAACCGGCCACCGACACCGTTCGGTTAACCGGCCTCAAGATCAGCCGGAACCTAGTAACCATAGGTGGCGACATTTTGATTGAAGGCAACATGGGCTATTTAACAAACACCCGGTGTGCAATCTACACGTGATATTTTGGAGCCGAATGAACCATGAGAAGTACCTTGATGAAAGGCCATCTGTCGTTAGTCGGAAGCCTCAACTCCTTAAACTAGCTTGTCTATCCAATAGACATATTGAGAGCCCAGAAATGAAAAAGATCGAAGCCCAAAAAAAAGTGCAGGATATTCGAATTTTTATTCTCTGTGATGAGTTTGAGGTTAGAAGGAGCGTGTGTTAGAATCTTTGTAAACTCGCACGACAATGGCACACAATTTTTGACCTCCTATGCTTTACGTTATGTCAAAAGGAGGAACAGTATGGGAGACTATGCATTGAAAATTTGAGAAGAGGCCAAGTATAGCTGACTCATGGACAACTGCTCTTTAATTGTTGCGATCATATACGCTTTGTGTGTATCTAGCAAACCCTTCTCAAATGGGAAAAGTTTTAGCAACAAATAGGTAATCGGTAATGCAATCGTATACACATATATCTAAACGGTGTTTAATTGTAATCTCAACAAATAAAATTTTATAATTTTTATTAGGAAAAAAGATCATTTACCTAATTTTAGGATTAATTAACCCCACTTACCCAAATATTATATGATATTGCCCACTTATCTAATTTTTAATATATATTTTTTCCTAATACCTAATTAAGTATTTTTTTTATTCATTTTTATTTATTTTTGGAACAATTTTGCCATCTCCTTATTTGTTACTTAGAGAGAAAAGTCATCGGGGACCTTACCGGACTCCGGTGACCTGTGACAGAAATCAGGCAACCGGTCACCGAAATCCAGAATCCGACTACCGGACCGGTGACCGGATTCCGGCGCCAGATTTTATGGTCCCCTGATAATACTTAGTAATCATATTATTACCCTCTAATAAAAAAGTTATTGCCTCCCCAATAACAAGTTTATTTGGGATCAATAATTAGTGAAAAATGAAGATTTTTTAATTTTGAAAGCTTTAGGTGGTTTATCCAAATAAATAATCTTATTATTGCCCAAATAAACATTTTATTGCCCCCCATTAATCTTATTATTGCCTCTCAATAATCTTATTATTGCCCAACCAAATCATAATAAAAAAAACAATCACTACCTGCAAAATTCCCTTCCATTCTCAGAGTTCACAGTTTACTACAAAAAATAAAATAAAATAAAATTTAATCACCCAGAAAATGCTGTGGGTAGCAAAGAGTAAAAAGGAAAATTGGATATGATCTTCAACAATATCCGATTCGATCTTTTCGATCTTCATCATCAATGGATTGCAGGCCTTTGGAAATAACGGTGTTCGGCGCAAATGACATCAAGGACGTGAACATGTTCTCCAAGATGGACGTCTACGCCGTCGTCTTCGTTTCCGGTAACGACGTCAGGAAGCGAAGCTTCGCACCCCCGTCCCCAAAGACGTCAGCACCAACCCCAAATGGAACCACACCCTCAAGTTCACCCTCTATAACTCCGCCTTCGACCGCCTCTAAATCAAAATCAAGGTCATCTGTGACCGCACCTTCAGCGAGACCAAGATCGGAAAGGTCGTCGTTTCGTTCAAGGACCTCCTGCAAAATGAGAAGAACGACAAGCACGTGACCTATCCGGTCATTACTGCTAAGGGGAGACCCAAAGGCAACGAGATGAGAACGACGACGGTGACGAAGCCGCAGATGATGGAGGCCTAAGGCTCGACGATGGAGTAGCCGACGGTGATGGCTGAGAAACCTCCAAGAAGGCTGTTGCCATATCGATGACGGTGGTTTAGGTGAGGAGGCAGATGTGAGAGAGAGAGATGAGTATAATTTATTAATTAAAATGAGGGTAAAACTGTCAATAAATGTTAAATTTAGTAAATAAGAGTGAAAAACTCTTAGTGTAGTAAATGAACAATTTTTAGGCTCAAATTGTGTAAATGGTCAATATCTTATTTTATTATTATATTTTACTTGTAAGCATTTTACTGGCCTACCAATATTCATAGTATGTGTAAAGGTGAAGTCGAAGAAAAACCCTAAAATCAAAGACCTTTCCATTCCATCAATGAAGGATTTGCTTGCAAGTGAAACATTATGATACAAAGGCATGCCATAATTTCGATAGTCAAATCTAAACACCCCCTTATTGCCTCCATAGGACTCATCATAGCCATTAACAAACCAAAAGACAAGAAGAAAGAATAAAACGAGGTAGGAGACGACCAATTCCAACTCCTCCAAAAACAAAGTTCCCCATATAAACTAAATCATTAACACACCACGTGTCAAACCACAACTGGCCCTGCACAACCTCCCACTTCCTCTCTATCTGGTAAGACACTGGTTTTGACAAAACACCAATGCCGCCTTCTTCCTCCTCCTCTTCTTCTTCTTCTTCCTCCTTCTCCTGCTCTTGATGTTTCGAACCCCAATTTCCAGATTCGCCACACTTTTCAGAAACCCAGATCCTCGTAAACTCTTACCCACAGACCCAATTCCCATATTCACCAAAAAAGCTCGAATCTTTGGCCCAAAACAAAAGCTCAAAATGCCATCCCAGCAAATCCTACCCATAACATACCACCCACCATCTTCAAATCCCGCCACCACTGAAAAACTACTAGTCAAATCTGAGGAGGACCCATCAACAAGGCTCCTCCTTTATTCACATTTCGAAGATGAAGAAAAGGCCGCGCCTTTGAAGCCCCTTCTTCCCAGGTCAGCTAGCTACACATTCAACACCTCCACCACCACCGCCTCCGCCGCCGCAGGTTCTGCCAATAACAACCAAAAGCGGCGGCGCCGGACGGCCAGCGATAACTCGCTTTATTCGTCGTCATCCAATTCCTCATCGGAGGAGATCGCCGCCGACCGCCACTCTATCGCCGGCGATGTGGAGCACGCCGCCGCCGAGACGTACTTGATCACCCGGCTGAGCTTGAAGCTTTTGAGCTATCTTGGGTACATAAAGTTTCTTACTTTTTTCGGTTTTGGTGTGTTTTGGATTGTTTTGTGAATACCCATTTTTGTATTTTGGATGATCTGTGAAGCTGGATTGGAAATGGTGCAGGCTATAAATGGTGTATGCTTGGATTGGAATCACTTAATTAAGGGCTTAGCTTACTTAAAGTAGAGCTATTTGATTGTCATTTGAGACTTCAGTAAACTAAGATCTTTTGAAGTGACATTTCCAAGTCAACTAAGTGGTAAAGTGTTTTAACTATTGTGATTCAATCTGTTATGCTTTGGGAAGAAGTTTGATCTCCTAAGATAACTTTGAATAAGGGATAGATTTTTGGGGCAGCTTGGTGAAATAGTATGCAACTAATGTTGAAGAAATTGGGGCAATGGAAGAAATCAGATAGGATTTGCATGTAAATATTGAACTTGTGTGTTGTGGATTTTGGAATTACTGCTTCTTTTATCAAATCTACCCTGATGTTAGATGCTTCCTGATCGTATATTTTTATTCAGGGTAGGCTACAGATGGATTACAAGATTTTTGGCCCTCGGTTGTTATTCGTTTTTACTTATGCCAGGGTTTATTCAAGGTATCCATCTTAATTTTTCATGCATATTTGCACAAGTTGTTGTAGATATTAAGGTTAGTTTGTCCACTTCAGACAGTAAACATTGTAGACATGGTGATGAGCTCATGGTCATGATATAGTAATCAGAAACTACCATCCAGGGGGTTATAACTATTGTGCCTGTGTTTTTTGCAGTTGGCTATTACTATTTCTTCTCCAAGCAGGTCCGCAGAGGTATAGTTTATGGCGATCAACCAAGAAATAGGTAGGTTGAGTTTAGTGCACTTTTTTGTATTTAGAGCAATAAGTATTTTAGGATCAACTTTTGCTGTAGTAATAGCTGAAATTTTGTTATACAGGCTAGATCTGTATCTACCCAAAAATTCTGATGGGCCAAAACCAGTCATTGCATTTGTAACTGGTGGAGCCTGGATTATTGGGTGAGTGATTGATCCTTGTCAGTTTATTTTTGAATAGTTCCTCGATGGTGTAGCTTGCATTTCTTTTGGAATTCGGAGTGTAAAACTTAAGTAGAGCTGAGATTGAGATCACATTCTGGGACCATAGTTCCTATGCTTGAGTTGTAGGTCCAATGTTATAGTTTTGCTTATGTTTTGTTTTTGTTTTTGTTTGTTTGTTTGTTTGTTTTTTTTTTCTTTTTGCGGTTTCACATATTATATTTTTTCATGCAACTTATTCCTCTGTTTTTTATTCTTAATACTTCTTTTGTTGGTTAAATTGTTCTTGATGCAGTTACAAAGCATGGGGTTCTCTTTTAGGAATACAGTTATCAGAACGAGACATCATAGTGGCATGCATAGATTACAGGTGATTTATTTTTCCTTCAAGCAAGTACATGCTATATATAGTAGATGCCATATAGCTGAATGAATACTAGGGGATCCTATCTCTCTGAAATATGACCTCTGATATCTATGTAAATTTTAACCAAAATCTAGTTCTTGCTTGTGTCAGACGTATTTTGAAAGAATTTCTGAGATTACTTCGTAGAATGTAATACTATGTCATAGCTACTGGGCACATGTTCATCACTGAGATAAATGAGTAGTCAACGGGCTTCTTTCATGGTCTGCCACACTAACACCATTTATATTTTCACTTGATCTATGATAAGATCCTTGTTAATTCAGGTCTTGCAATGTTTCTCATCACCTTGACAAAATTTTGCAGATCCATTTTTTTATCCTCCTATCATCCTATATTGAAGTTGAGCCATTCCATAGTTGTGCATGTTGGCCACTGAAGCACAATAAGCTAACCTAGATAATTACCCCTTGGTTGCCCTATATTTTAATCACCTTATTCCCAAAAATGGTAATCTTTGTTATGGATAAAAAGTCACTGATCAATCATAACATCACTTCAGTTTCTCTCTTTTATGAGATATAAGTTTCCTGAACCTGACTTTGCATCATCTCCTTGATCATAAACTGATATCATTTGTAAAATTCATTTTAATAGTAGTTAGTCTTTTGGGAGTATTTCTGCTTTGGTCTAAAGGTATTCTCGTTAGGGTAAAAGCTTGTAAGGCTGGAAGTATTCACCAAAATATGATGGACTGATCTTATTTAAAACTGATGCTCGGATGGTCAAAGCACACAACTTTTCACTTTGTTCTAGACCTTTTCCTTTTCAAGCATACAAGGTAAGACAAAGTGAAAAGTTGTATGCTCGAAAAGGAAAAGTACAGAACAAAGTGAAAAGTTGTGGATTTCGTCAACATACATGTGGTATCCGCAAGGAAATCAGATTTAGCAATTAGTACATACTAGTCTTATTTAAAACTGATGCTCGGATGGTCAAAGCACACAACTTTTCACTTTGTTCTAGACCTTTTCCTTTTCAAGCATACAAGGTAAGACAAAGTGAAAAGCTGTATGCTCGAAAAGGAAAGTACAGAAGAAAGTGAAAAGTTGTGGATTTCATCAACATACATGTGGTATTCTCAAGGAAATCAGATTTAGTAATTAGTACATACCAGGTTGTTGCATTCAGGTCGGTATTATTAATGTCATGTGCACTGCTGAACTACCTACGCACCTGTAGTCAATGTCTTGTCATGCCTTCATGCAGAAATTTCCCTCAGGGTACTATCAGTGATATGGTACAGGATGCTTCTCAAGGCATCTCATTTGTATGTAATCATATTGCTGAATATGGAGGCGATCCTGATAGGTAATGGTATCGTTTTATGCTTCTTTTATATGTTTTTCACTGAAAGTATGTAGGTGATCCTATTGCTAAAGTTGATATTGGTCATGCTATGTTTCTGCAGGGTTTATGTGATGGGACAATCAGCTGGTGCACATATTGGTGCATGCTCAATTGTTGACCAGGCAATCAAGGAGCTTGGTGAAGGAGAGAGCACTTCTTGGAGTGTTTCCCAGATAAAGGCTTACTTTGGTCTTTCTGGAGGGTAATATATGATTTATTATATATTTTTTAATTAAATTATTGAAGCTTCTT
The DNA here is from genome assembly GCA_025331145.1 of Rosa persica. NCBI lineage: Eukaryota > Viridiplantae > Streptophyta > Magnoliopsida > Rosales > Rosaceae > Rosa > Rosa persica. Next base: position 42,023,735 of record WFKR01000004.1, on the reverse strand, counting down.
TTCATATAACTTTTGCAAATTGCGATTCGTATCTTTTGATAGATGCTTTGACTTATGGATTCTCATTCTGACCTGCTCACACAGGTACAATTTGTTTAATTTAGTAGATCACTTCCACAGTCGAGGCCTATACCGTTCAATATTTTTAGGGTATGAAGCTTCTCTTGTAATGCAACAATTTCTGCTAGAATGGCACTTTGTTCAAATATTTCATGACTCCCAAAATTCTGACAGGATAATGGAAGGGGAGCATTCATTACAACGTTTCTCTCCTGAAGTCATGATTCAGGACCCCAATGTTAGGAGTGCTGCTTCTCTTTTACCTCCTATTATTTTATTTCATGGTACTGCAGATTATTCGATACCATCAGATGCCAGGTATAAGTCACATCTGGATTTATTCCTTTGATTAGCTACAAGTTTCTTAACATAAATGGTGTGGATTCTGAGAATTTGCTCTTAAGAGATAATTAATATAGCTGGGTTTTTCATCCTAGTATAACTGAAGATATGGTTCTCCACCAGATCTTATAAGCATATAATTTCAAGTCCATAGGCTTTGACAAGCATGTTGTCTTGTGCAGTAAGAATTTTGCAGAAACTCTTCGGAGTCTTGGAGTGAAAGCTGAATCGATTCTGTATGAAGGGAAAACTCACACAGATTTGTTTCTTCAGGTAAGAGAGCACTAAAGATGGTCCTTTTTGGTTTACCCAAGTAGCATATCTCTTGCATTAGAAAGCCATAGCAATTTTGTTCAGTTTTAAGCTAGGAAGTCACTGAACCATGTACTGGATTCCTTGGTTTCCTTAATTTGGCATCCCATCAGTATATGGCATACCCATCATCTCCGTTCCATTCTGAAATTGAATTGCTCTACTGCTAGATCCTTCGTACTGTTTTCATTTGCCTGTTTCGTTACCTCCTCCAAAAAGGAGAAATGAAACACCTAAACAGGAAAAAAAAAAAAAAAAACCGTGTTAAAATCTGTTTGGTGTTTGTGTCATTCAGGATCCAATGCGAGGCGGAAAAGATGAGATGTTTGAAGACTTAGTAGCTATCATTCATGAAGGTGATTCAGAGGCCCTTGCCAAAGATGCAGTGGCTTCACCAAGAAGGCGCCTAGTACCTGAGTTCATGTTGAAGTTGGCTCACAAAGTCAGTCCATTCTAGCTATTTTTGTTGATCATTCATCACCCCCAAAAATATAGAGTTTCTTTGTGATGTAATCTATTCTTTTTTGTACATATCATTAATGATTTCCCAACTGTTTACCCCTTATTTGTGGGTAACCTTCAGAACTCCCCTATTCTCGTCAAATAGATCAAAGTTCTTCGTTTCCTTTGTAAAATGTTGAGATATTCTGAACATCTGTATAAGTATAGCACAGGGAATGTTGTACTGATTAATATTCCTTTTTAAATTCTCTCCTTGCCCATCTTTGTAATCTTAATCTAAGTCTCTCTCATGTTCATCAAAATAAAATCTATTATGAAGTTATAAACCTCACAGATAGGAAGTTTCTCTTGGCCTATTTGTCATTTTCCCCTGGACTGACCGACTTGTGTGTTGAGGACTTAGAAGGCATGTGTGATTAGTTTCCTAACCAGGAAAGCTCAAGCCAACCAACCCTGAAAGTTAGCGACTCTGAACTTTTTTTTTTATTGAAGGATTAATATTAGATGCATTACATGGAGGGCGTGCCTCTGTGGCTTTGCAGTGTATTTTGGTTTGATTCGAGACAAGTAGCAGATTAGCATTTCCTGGTAGTTGCTGAAAAGGTATATTTATTTCAATGGGATTGCTTACATGGATCAAATCAAAGTTCCCATGCTCGCATTCATTGATTACAAATTCCAAAGTACAATATTACGAGACAATAAGAAATGAATTTTTTTTTCCTATATGCTTTTGTCTCTTGTTATATAAGCGTTCATCAGCAATTTGGTCAGTTCTTGGCTGCAGCTTTGCCACCTTTACCCTGTAAAATTACCAATTAATCGTTTGTTAGTGAAAAAGAATTAGCAGGAGTCCAGAAAACAGACCTATAGCTGCGAATACATCATAACTAATTAGTTTATGAAGGTTGTACTTGTTGTACCTTCTTCTTGGGTGCAGGAGCCGGCTTGGCTGCAGCCTTCTTTGGTCCTGCTTTAGATGCTGAAGTTTTGGCTGCACCATCGCCGGCCTTGGCGACGGCAGGTTCTTTCTTGGCCTGCCCAAACAGTTGAGTCCCAACTCCTCTCTCGGCCTTCATTGATGCCATACTTCTAGAAACTGGGAAACTCTTTCACAGAGATATGAAATGTGTGTGTTGTCTAACTTGATGGTCTTAACTACTTACTTCTACTGAGCCTGTCCTTTTTATAGGCTATAGCCCTCTCTACTGTGAAAAAGGAATTGGAATAATCACACATGTTACGATAGAAGGATGATAGAGGATCAATGGTGGTGATTTCGGAGAATGGAATAAGAGATATTGGCAGACCTGTATGCACTTGAAGGTGCAGGTTATAGCATCAGATGCTCATGCTTGATTACTGCTTTCTGGTATGGACTGAAACTCTTAGAAATCATTCTAAGAATATATTGTCGTATTGTGATGGGTGTAAATAATATTTTAAAGGAACAAAAATAAGTGATCTTCCTTTTAGACATAATTGTATGATTCTTCTACTATGGAGTATTTAGAATTTCAGTGTATATGGAAGTGGATGTGCTGGTGAATACATTTTTTATTTCAAAGATGCAATTCTAGGATCCGACTCCTCTAAAGTTAGGAGTAGTGAAGTTACATGAAGTTAATAAAATTCAAGTCATTCACATTCATCCGATGGTTCAAGACAGAACATGTCATCGAGAGTTTTTAGAGCCGGATCCAATACACAATCTTAATATTAAAAAGGAAAGACTACACTTATTGATCGGTTGATCCTAATTTGATTGGGATATATGTTAAATATTAAATAAAAAAACTCATATATCCCAAACTGTGGAGGATGGAAAACGGGTTCCTTCAGAGAATTATTCAGATTTGCTATATCTGTTCTTTCCAAGTCTGAACTGGTGTATATTTTAATGTTCTGTCGGCGCATTTGGCAAGCCCGGAATGAAGAAATCTTTCAAAGTAAGTTCCTCCCTGCTACTGTTCTCTTTTCCCAGATTCAAGCCTCGGTAGCAGAGTGGATTTACACACACACTCCGACTCCTCATCATTCAAATTCAGTGGCTTTTCCAAATAGATGGGTCAAACCGGATTTCCCATTCCTCAAGTTGAATGTGGATGCTGCGTTAGATGAGTTGCATGGGGTTAGAGGTATGGGAGCGGTGCTTCGCAATGAAAGAGGTGATCTTATGTTAGCCGTCTCTAAGGGTTTTCGCGGTAGGTTTGGTGTCAAGGCAGCGGAGACTTATGCTGCGGCTTTGGGTCTGCAGGTGCTTTACCAATCAGGTTTCCACACTTCTCATCTTATCCTGGAATCAGATGCTCTGTCAGTAATCAATGATCTTGGTAAGGCAACGGAAGATTGGTCTGTGGAAGGAATGTTAATTGAGGAGGTGAAGAACATGTTTCATATGTTTTCTTCAGTTATATGTAATTGTTGCCATAAGAAATGTAATCAGGCAGCGCATACTTTAGCTACATACGCATTTTTGTTTCCTGCATTTTAAGTTTGGGTAGAGGAAATGCCACAATGGCTATCCAATGTACTTCAAAACGATGTGTCTCTGATTTTTATCAATGAAAGTTCTCTTCTCAAAAAAAGAAAAAAAAAATCCTAAACTGTGAATGTTTCAAAGAGTTTTTCTTGACAAATGGATGCCTGGTATCTTGCGCCTTCTTCGTCTATTGTTTAAACTTTTCATGAAGTAAACACAAATTCTGCAATTTCACCCGACTACTTGTCTGTTGGTAAAGATTTTTTAAAATAAGATAAAAACATTGCCGACGATTTTTCATTTGATAGAGGGAAATAAACTTTGTAACTTCTAGCGATGATTTATTCCTTGGTAAAAGTAGTTTAAAATAGAAACAAAATGGCCGACGATTTTGAGTTGCTAAAAAAAATACAATTTTTTAACTTCTTACGACGGTTCTTTCACCTGTGAAGGTTGTTTAAAGTAAAAACAAACCCATTTGATGAGAAGGTCTTCCTTTTTTGAGGATTAAAAAAAAAAAAACATCCATAATTATGAAGGTCATGTTATTCTTCTTCTGGCTAAGAAAGAAGGAAACCAAAGGTCAGGTCTCATGTTTTAATCTGTGTATATGAGGTGATCATATTAACTGTCGCATTTAGATACTCTTTTATTTTATTTTATTTTTATTTTTATTTTTTTTAAGTTTGGAGGTTTAGATTAAAGAACAAGAAGGCACCAGAACAATTTTTCCCGAGGAGCTCGAGAATCAGAACCTTGAATATATAAAGTATATCCTCTGTATGCTTTACAGGACACCTTATACATAAAGCTTTTGACAGATTCTGCTATATATCTCCCTTTTATAAGATTCTGCTGAAGGGTGATTTCACAGTAAATCACATATTAATAGGTTTACGTTCCGTTCACGATCATGACTGTTCAAAGTTGCTTCAGCTCTCCAAAATTAAGTTTGTCTTTCAAGGAAATGAAGATCCTTTGTGGTGGTTTCTGAAGTTATGGAATTTGCATCATTTTAGTACCATTTATATAATGATTTAGTTTGTCCTTGTCTTGTACCTTGAATGATCAAATCTGAGAAGAATTGAGTCAACTAATTGAGTAGGACGAATCTCTGCGTCTCGTTTAAGCAAATACCAAACAAAGACTTCTTTAAAACATAGATATTTTATTAAAAAGGCCAAGATAAAAAGAGAAACATTGATATAGATCACAACCAAGCTAGTAGTGTAGTACTGGTTATGAACTTATGATTTTATTAAACATTATGGAGGATGACGATGGTTTAGCATCTTCATGCTTGTTCTGCTTAATTCTTGGCTGCAGCTGGTTTGCTTCCAGTTGTCTAACAAAACATTCACAAAACGAAAGATATGTAAGCACATAATTCAAATTAAATTCCATATATGTATAAGAACAAGTTTGTTAATGCATGAATATGCAGGGTTACCCTCTTCCTAGGCTCCTTAGGCTTCGTCTCGGTCTTCTTAGGGGCGGCTTTGGAGGCAGGAGCTTTGGGCGTCGTACCACTCGCTTTTGGAGCTGCAGGCTCTTTCTTCAGTTGTGGTACAGGGGCTTGAGTGCCAGCAGGTTTCTCAGCCTTGAGTGATGCCATTTCTTTTCAAGTTAAATGTGGTGATTACTTCCTTTCTGTCTCTGGCCTCAAGTGTTAGCTTTAGTGTAATACAACTATTTTATAGGTGAGAAGTTGAGGTTCATAAAATTGACCTGGAATCAGAATCCCTGTTTACAGTAGATATATAGTAACTGAATAGAGAGGGGTGTGATGGGCACATGAGGGTATGGAATAATACAATGTTAATGGAGTGGTGGCCTCTTGAGAGATGCCGGTGAATCTGATGCTCAAACAAGATATATCTAAAATGACATCATTTGATGCTCATTCTAGTGCCTGCAATTGCTGATATTTCATCTTAAAGCATAGAAATTTTTAATCTAGACACCATCAGTTTCGGCTTTGGACTAAAATTATGTCCAGTTTCCTCTAAAATCTCACATTATTGTTTGAGGACAAGCATAAATTAACAGAGAAATGGAGAGAGTAATGTGTATTTATTGTTCTCTCAATGGAGGGCTTATATAGGAGTACAAAACTAGTGTGAATACTCTAAGAGAAAACCAATTTGGTAACTATAATCATCATCAAAACAACTCCACTTGGTTATCTTCAATGATGATAATTGCCATGCTTGTTGCCTTTTGGCATAAAGCATGTTACATAAGTTTTTATACCTACATTATATACTCAAGTACCTATTACATGATATAGACATATTATACATAATACATTTATACTACAACACTCCCCCTTGAATATTTCATGTCAATAGTATTGTCTAGGTCGTGTGCTTCTAGGTTGCCTCGTTTTTTAACCTTGCCAAGTAATAAAAACCTTGTGAGAAAAAAACAATCTTGGTCGAAGGAGAAAAAGAGCATAACGCGTTTTGAGTGTGGAGTATGTTTCTGGATACTCCCCCTGATTTTGACTTCCCCTTGTGTTGCCTAAACGTGGTGCTTCTCTAATTGCCTCATTAAAAACATTGCCGAGTAACAAAAACCAAGTGGACAAAAATAACCTCGGTCGAAAGGGAAAAAAGAGCACAACACACCCTTCACGTTTCGAGACCATATATGTAGACACCTCCCCCTGATTTTGATCTTTTGAGGAGAGTCTTGTTATTGCTGATTTATGTTTGGTGTTGTCGCTTTTGATGTAGCCCTGCTTCATTTGTTCAAAACAAGCAGCATTATCCTAAATGCTTGTAGGCTCATCTGTGGTAGCCTTCAAACCACAACTGTTCGAACATACGTAACTATGGATCCAATCCATATACATTCACGAACTACTTCATGAAGAGCAATAATCTCTGCATTTGTTCGAAGATATAGCGACTAAGGTCTATTATGTAGACTTCCAAGATATCGCGGTCTTTTCCCATGGTGAACACTTAGTCAGTTTGGGAAGACCTTTGTATGGGTCAAAAAGATACCCAACATTAGCAAAACCTTTCCAAAAACACTTATGTCGTTTTGGGGTGGGGATAGAAAACGCAGGCCAGCGTTGGAGGCATTTCTGGTGTGTAATGGGTCCGAATCCATCATCTCTCTGTAGGGATAGAACAAGCTCATATCGATCGTACATCTCAAGTATCGAAAGATATCTTTTACACCAATCTAATGGCTTTACGTTGGCCCAAAGTTATACCTTAGCTAACAAGTTCATGGTAAAATGAGATGTCCAGTCTAGTGTTTTGAGCTAAGTACAATAATGAGCCTATTGTACTTGAGTAAGGCACTTCTGCCTCTAGCACATTTTCGTCATCATCATTCAGACGAAGAGGATCCTTTTCAGGATCAAGACAATCTTTCATCTCAATCTCGGATTTCAAGTGTTCAGCGGTTTCCCTTAACCTTTTAAGGGTTTCTAATGAAGATCATGTCCAACATGAACAGCGATAGAATCCAAAACTTTGTTATGGAAATGCGTGGCCATATCCCTTCCCAATCAAGTAGTCACTTTAATGAGCGTTTCAACTTTATTGCAAACGCCCTTTGTGGTCTAGAACCACTTGACTTGGGTAAATAAAGTTCACCGTGAAATTTCATGTATATTCTGTATCTAGATCCTCATAGAGATACGTAGTGACCACATTTATAAGCTGCATGTTCAGTTATTTGGAAACTACCAAACTGACAGGGTAGTGGTATGTAATAACATCCATTACGAGAGAATATGTCTCATCGTAGTCAATTCCAGAGCATTTTGTGAGAAGCCTTGCGCCATAAGGCGAGATTACCATCTGTTTTTCTTAACACGCTTTCTAACGAAGACCCATTTAGTTAATAGGTTTTATATAAGGAGGTGTTGGCATCACTGGCTCAAAAACCTTCCTCTTCATTTAGAGAATCCAACTTTAACCTGGATTGGTTCTTTCCATTTAGGCCAAATTTCTCTACGTTGGTATTCATGCTACAACGGAGCGTGGTTCGATATCATCGGACTCAACAAACTCATGCGCAACGAAATGCACAACTACATCATCAATTATGATGGAGTTTTTATCCCACGTCTCATGTACACTAGTGTAATTTTCATAGAGCTCTATATTCTCAGGAATAGGTTCTGACGTTGAGGCATCCCTCAACGATAACCATAATCTGGAAGATACTCATGAGATGGATTTTGAGTGTCGATGATCCAAGGATTGTTTTGTGCCAAAGTATCCTTCGAATCCACGGGCTTCCCACACATCCTAGCTGGGGCCATGGCCTATAACGCCAAGGTATCACTTTCTATGGCGTTGGCACCCTGCCTACCTCAGTGTAGGGTGGCGCTACGTCCCTTTATAGGGACGTCCTTCCTTGCAGGCTTATTTACAGTAAATATGTGTGATCTCGTCACTTTAATAGGGATCGAGATGAGATATAGTGGGGACAGACCATGACAATTTCTATCGTTCCTGCTGAACATTCTTGATCTTATATCCCCCTAACGTCGGGAAGACTGTCTCATCAAAGTGACATCCGCAAATCTAACAGTAAGGAAATCGCCTTGCAAGGGCATTTAAGTGGCGGACGATTGTTGGAGTTTCAAATCCAACTGAGTTGCTCACTCGTTTATAAGAACCTATCATAGTTCGCTGTGGCGGCGCAATTGACACATAAATGGCTCACTCAAGTGTGCGTAAGTACAAAGACTTGTACCCAGTCACTAGTTGTAACGCAGAGATACATTGAGTGGTGATAGGTTGTAGATGAATTAGCATAGTTATGCGCGATATTGCATCACCCCAAGTGGATATAAGGAGATTGGTGGGCATCACCAATGTCTGAGCTACCATCACAGTCATTTTCGCGAGACCAGTTGGGTGTGTATATGGGAATGTGATGTCTAACATCAGTTCCATTGCAATAACCATCGAAAGTCTTCGATGTAAATTCTCTAGCATAGTCAAACCCAATTGACTAAATATGATGATCCGGGGAGTGAGCCCGTTGTCATATGATATGTGCTAGGAGTATAGCATAAGCAACATTTTACAAATGGACAATGGCACAACACATGATCAGCGTGTTTGCGTGTCAACTAACATCATGAGATATTTAAACGTCCGCAAGTTGGTTGAATAGGTCCACAAATATCACCTTGGATTCTTTGCAAGAATGATATATTTTCTTTAGTGTCATTTGTATAGGATGGTCTCGATCCTACATTTGTTAAAGAGCAGATTTTGCAAAACGAATGATAGGTTTTAGAAGTAACTCCTTGGACCAATCTTTGATTCGTATTTCTTTTCGTTTTGAAGAATGGATGTCCGTGTGAAGTCTTTAATATACGGATTACCATATCACCACCTAGATGTCCCAAATAGTGGTGCCAAAGCCTATATGTGTCAGAGTCTCATAAATTATCTTTCATAACATGGTTGGATTAAATGACTCTAATATTGATTGCATACAATCCACTAGAGTGACACTTAATTTTCTCTAATACTCGTTTATTTCCGTAGTCATTAGAGGTGATGCAAAGGAACTTTTGTCCATTCTCACAATGTGTTTCCACATGAAAACCATTGGCTCTTATATCTTTAAAATTCAATAGGGTTCTTCCAGCCCTTGGAATAAAGTTCGGATTTTAACAAATCTCCATGACATTGAATAATAATGCGACACTTTATTGATAGGGAAAATAGCCGATGATTACATCAAAGTTTCTAGAGTCTATTCCAGAATAAAATCAAACTCAGACAAATTGTAGTTTACTCAATCCGTTTGGCACTCTAATGAAATATGACCAGGAAAGTAGAGAGAGATGTTGGTGGAGCGAGGCTCGCTTAAATACCACGATCTCAATTACTTTCCTAGACATCATACTTCATTCGATGCGCCACATGAGAAATAGTTAATACAATTGTTATTTATTGACTAAGGCACATTTGCCATTCTTGGAAAATAGAAAATGACTATTCTAATCAAAGTCTGAGCATCCTCGTGCACTTCAGTTTCAGCTTTGAAGTCCTCTACGGTGAGATTGACATCTTAACTATCTTCATCTTCGGCAAGGTTGGCTTCTTGCTCCTTTGCTTCTCTATACTCCTTATAGCGTGCAGCTAGTTGGGTACTTGCATGGCATTGCTTAAACCAATGCTTGATTGATCCACATCGATGACACATGTCATTGTGGTTACCTCCCTTCATTTGAGGTGCATGTGGTGCATATTGTGGATATTCCCTATGAGGGTTGCTACTACCACAACGACCCATAGTGCTAACTCCACGGCCGGTGTTGCCATATCTACCTCTCCCATGTGTGGAGTTGCTATCACGTGTGCCCGCTCTAAAGTTGCGGTCATTAGGGTGGGGCGGTTATATGGACCCATTCGTCCTTCATGTCCCCTGTTATTAGGGTACCGCTCCTTGCGCTCTTTTTTGGGTGCATTATAATTTGCCTCACGAACGCTCTTGATTCCAACGGGCCTTGAATTATAATTCTTTACGAGGATGTTATCGTGCTTTTTAGCTACCGACATAACATTGATGAGCTCATTAAACCTTGTAATTCGTCCAGCATTGACTTCAGTGCGATATTGCTTTGATAGCAAAATTGCTGCGACGGGGAAGGTGGAGAGAGTCTTCTCAATTAACTCTTCTTTTGAAACAGGTTTTTCATATAACCTCAACATGGCTTTGAGGAGAAGAGCTTCTAAATTGTATTCAGCAACAGACTTGAAGTTGGAGAAGCGTATATTGTTCAACTAAACCTTCAAGTCAAGGAGGAGGGAATCTTGGATATTGTCAAAGCGCTCTCCATAAGTCCTTTGCATCTTTGATGGACATGTACTCTAATCTGAGTGCTTTATCCATATGGCATCGCATCAAGATAATTGCTTGTGCATGCTTTATGGGTGTTCGTTGGAACACAAGGCCCGCGTTTGGTGCCTGGATGATGGGCAATATCCCTTTCGATGTGAGATGGTTCTCAACGTCAGTTTTCCAGCTATGATAATTCGAACCTGTTGAGTCAAGGATTTGAAAGTCGAGTCTAGGTTCATTCGACATCCTCGAAATAGTGTTGCCGGAAAATTTGGCCGAAAAAAGTTGTCGGAGGTGACCGGAATGATCGCTGGAAAAAGTCGAGAAAATCGTTCCAAAAAGTAGCCGGAAGGATCGCTTGGCAGGGGCTCTACAGCTTCTGCACAGCTGCTCGGCAGGTCCTCAGCAGGGACTCGACATGTCCTTAACAGGGGCTCGGCAGGTGCTCGGTAGCGGCTCGGCAGATCCTCTCGGTAGGTGTCGGCAGCTCTCGGCAGGTGTCGGCAGGTCCTCTCGGCAGCTCTCGACAGATCCGATCGGCAGCTCTCCGCATATCCGCTCAGCAGCTCCTCGGCATCTTCTACGCAGCTGCTAGGCAGCTCCTTGGTAGGACTCGGCAGCGGTCTGACAGAGGTTTAAATCTTCCCGTAGCCGGTTCAGAGGCATGTTCTGGGCTTCTGGGATCAAGAGTTTTGATATGTGCTAGGGTTTGGAGGTTTTTTGTCGGTTTGGAAAAATTACTTCGATTGGATGATGAACTTCCTTTCTCTTGTCAATTTTCGATTCTAAATCTAGAGCAATATTGTGCTGATAATGTGTTTGAGGATAAACATAAATTAACAGAGAAAGGGAGAGAGTAATGTGTATTTATTCTTCTCTCAATGGAGGGTTTATATAGGAATTCTCTAAGAGAAAACCAATTTGGTAACTATGATCATCATCAAAACAACTCTACTTGGTTATCTTCAATGATGATAATTGCCATACTTGTTGCCTCTTGGCATAAAGCATGTTACACAAGTTTTTATACCTACATTATACACTCAAGTACCTATTACATGATATAGACATATTATACATATTACATTTATACTACAACAATTATGAGATTTTTGCATCCTAATCCATCATTTGAAAAATTGGTAATAATTGCGAATCTTTTGTAGAAAAACAATTGACTAGCATGATATATGACTGAATTGGAGAAAATCATGATCAAATTCTGCAGCTCTTAGGTTGCAATCATGTCAGTTTCTGATCCTTAGATAAGCCAAAATAGAGAGTGATAGAAATCATTCCAAGCATATTGGCATATATCGTAATGGGAGCCAGTACAAGCTTTAGTCATGGAATTAAGACACTACAAGCTTTTCATGTGTAATTCTGAACAGTTTTACATTTTAGTGACCATTTCTGAATGATTAAAGCAGCCTTCATCGAAGGTTGATCAATATCATCCCCAAAAACATTGCTGGACTACTCAAAAGTTGAACATCCATCTGTCACAGGGTGGAAATGGTATCGCAAACTGCAGACATTTCAAACAATACAGATGAGAAACTTAAAAAGGATAATTCTTATGCACAGATTTGAACTTCTTACCCCACATTCACATATACTAGTTACCAGCTTTACTATATATAACAACTGAGGCTCGAGTCCTTATGTGATAAAGTTCAGTATTGACCATTTGGACTTAACTAGAGTTATGATCTCATTGATCTGCAAATTATTTTGTGAACTGTTCCTGTCAATATCAATGTCGTAAGATGTTAAGAAAGATGAAAATGTACCAGGAATTAATCTCTTGGTTGAAATTTTTACACCATGTCTTGTTTATCTTCTTTATGGATAGAATTTTCAGAGATAGTGCCATCCAATTCAAGGAATCCCTCGTGAAACAATCTGTCACTGCCATTGGAAAAGACTGAAAAGTTTTCCGCTCCATTATCTTTACGTCCAAATGCTTGAGACTAGGCAATGGTGCACAACAGGTCTGCCTCGTATCTTCTGAAAAGAGGATATCCTGCAGCATTTCCCACAACAGCAAAAAAGAAGAAGAACATTTACAAGTAAGAACTATAGAACAACACATACATGAACCCAAAGCTGATTAAAACTTAGCATTTTGCATACCTCTGAACCAAAAGCATAGATGGTTAATTTTCCAGAGCAGTCAATACTTGCAAGGAAATCCCTGAGGGTAATATGATATGTATCCCATCTTGTGCTCTTGGCAAGTATGATTGTAGCCTCAGATAAATTTGGAGCAAACATACGAAAGTTGATGCTTCTAGAACCAATGAACCGCAAAGAATGCAGATTTGGAGTATCAACTTCGACATTCATTTGGGAGACACATTCACCCAATACAAAATGTTTCAGGTTGTGACTAAACACATTGAGATCTCCTCCCCTTTCGATGCCACATTTATATAAGATCAAACTCTCAAGGAGTGGAAATTTTGAACTCAAGTTTTCAAACCATGCACCTACAAACCATGTCTGAAAAAATTCAAGATTTCTAAGTGCTCCACAAGAAGAGAATTGGATGTTGCATAACAACCTCTGATAGTTGGAAGCATGACCATTTTGACCAAATCTAAAAGATTCTAGATTCATAGCTTCAAGTTGGAGTTCAACATCCGAGTTGAAAACTTCTAAAGATTTGAGGCTCGAACTTGAAACTTTAATTCTTTCTTCGAAGCCTCTACATTTAACTACTGACAAATTCTCGAGGAAAGGACAGCCTGCCATAAGGTGGAGGAATCCCAAGTCACCAAAACTTATACAAATTAGAGACAAAGATTTTTTTTTTTTTTGGGAAACCTTGATGAATTAGGAAATTTATTAGAAAAAGAAAAGAAGACAGCCACTCGGGGGGGGGGGGGGGGGGGGGGGGGGGGGGGGGGGAAGACGACATATACCTTACCCCAGCAGAACACGAAAAATGAAGTACAAGAGAAAGAACCTCGTCTCAACAGACCAATCAGACAAACAACTAACATAATCGAAAATTCGGAAGACCCAACCAATCACGACTACAAAAAGAAGTAATAAATGGGGGCGGTAGATCCCACCAAACCAAACCTGTGCAGTTGACACCCTAATTTGCCAAAGCATCCGCAACTTGGTTATCTTCACGAAAGATATGCAATGAGTGAAACTGCATTTGAGAAATACGGTGTAAGCAATTTCTCCACTCAATGCTAAGCCGCCAAGGTATTAAAGATGGAGGGCGCATGAAGTTAAGCACAATCTCATAATCTACTTCCAACCAAATATGTTTCCACTCCCTCACCCAAGCCAATTCAATAGCTTGAATAACAACCATCACTTCAGCGGCAACCGAACTCAGCATCTCTAAATTTGAACAGAAAGCACCAACCACCTGACCTTTATAATCATGAAACACTCCACCATAACCAGCCTTACCAAAGCTACTCTTCCGTGCCCCATCAGTATTAAGCTTTATACAACCATACGGGGGAGGATGCCAATTAACCTCAACTACGCGTGGCACAATGCGTGGCCTGCATTGAGCACCAATCCTCTTTAAAACAACCAGGTCGGATGTTGAATTATGCATGCACCCAATAGCAAGTTTGCTTGAAGAAATTATATGACCAGAAATTAAGATGCAAGCATGATTGACACTAGTGACCTGACCATCAAACTTTGCTTTATTTCTAGACCCCCATATGAACCACAAAACTGAGACAAAGCAAGCAGACCACAACTCTTTCGATTGAGCACTACAACCATGATATAAGCCAATAGCTAATGCTTCTGGAATTGAACTAGGAAACCCGATGAGGCCAAATTTGTTAACCATGTGATGCCAAATTGTGCTCATTGACTCACCATTCTGTCGACATAACACACAAGAAGAAGCAAGTGGTACACCCCGTCTTTGAAGAAAGTCATCGGAGAGAACATGACCCCTTAACACCTTCCAAGCCAACAAAGACATACGAGGAGCAATAAACTTCGACCAAATTAATTTTCCCCAAGCCAAGGGAGGGAGTTGAGGCTGTAAAAAGGAATATGCATCCTTGGCCGTGAGGTCCCCTGAAGATGAAGGAATCCAAACTAACCGATCAACTACTTGGGGATCTGTTGCAATGGGTATTTATCGAACAATATCACATCAACCTGGGAAATGCAATTGAAGAAGATTTGGAAGATTCCACATCTCATCAAATAGAAAATCTGCAACCCGGTCTTTAGAATAAGCCACATGAGAACCAAAAAAATCAACTAAAGGGCGACCAACAAAATTATCTCTCCAAAAAGAAATCTTAGAATTATAACCAAGCAGCCATTGCCTATTATCTACTACATGATTCCAAAACCATTTAACACCAACCAAATAGAAGAAGAAGTGTACGATTTCCTTAAACAACCCTTCTTCCAAAGCCGATCCCTTAAAAAACAACATCCCTCTGCGGAAGATGAAAAAACCTCCCATGCCTTTTTAAGAAGAAGGGAACAGTTTAGAACAAGAAGCTGCTTGAGCCCTAGACCTCCCTCCTCAAAAGGAGAGCAACATAGTTTCCAAGCTATCAAAGGAACACCACGTTTATCAATGGAGCCTGACCAGAGAAAATTTTGACACCAAGATTCAATCTTACGAAGCAAGGCAACAAGCCATTCATAAACCTGAAAACTATAAACAAGCATGCTTGAGATCACTGATTTAATTAATTGGAGCCGACCAGCCATAGATAAAAGAGAGCTTTTCCAACTGGAAAACCGCAATCTGATCTTGTCAACAAGAGATTGAAAATGAGATGCTCTAGGCTTCCCTCTGAAAATAGGCACCCCCAAGTAAATAAAAGGCACTGAACCTCTAGGAGTACTCAAGGAAGAGACAATAGAGTGCTGCCTATACTGAAGATTTGTTTGCTTATAAAAACTTGAGATTTAGCCTTGTTGACAACTTCCCCAGAATTAGTACCATACTCTTCAAGAAAATCCATAACTACTTTTAAATTCTTCTTATCACCTCGACAAAAGATAATTACATTATCAGCAAATAAAACATGAGATGGAGCACAAGTACCTCTGGGTGAAGAAATAGGTTTCAGCTGCTTAGAGACCATCAGCTCAGATATACCCCTGCTTAGGGCTTCCTCTGCCAAGCCAAAAAGTAAAGGAGAGAGAGGGTCCCCCTGACGAACTCCTCGGCCGCAAGAAAATAACCCACTAAACTCCCATTAACAAGAAGCGATAGTTTGGCTGATTGTAAAAGACTCATGACCCATGAAACAAAAACTTGATGGAATCCAAAAGCTTGAAGAACACGAACTAGAAAATCCCATGAAAGACTATCAAAAGCCTTAGTGATGTCAACTTTAATTGCCACATTTCCCCTATAACATTTATTATCCAACAAGTTGAAACACTCCGAGGTGGCAAGAATACAATCTGCAATATTGCGGCCCTTAACAAACGCATGTTAAGCAATTTCTGTTAGCCGTAAGGAGAGGATTTTTGGGATGATCTTGAAGACAAAGTTCGATAAAGCAATAGGCCGAAACTGCTTAATAGAAACTGCATGCTCCACTTTTGGAATTAATATGATGATGCTGGAATTGAAGGAAAATGGCAAAATACTGAACTGAAAACAAATATTGAACTGCCTTAATCACATCTTGACCTAGAATATCCCAACATGAGACAAAGAAATGCCCATTGAAACCATTCGGCCCTGGTGCACTATCCGGCTCCATAGATTTTACCACTGAAAAAATTTCATCCGAGGAAGGCATTGCAATAAGCCGTTCATTTCTTCAGCAGTAACTAGAGAACGGATAACACGTGAAACTAGCCCAGAGTCTTGGCAATCAGCTCGGTGCGCAAACAGATCAGTGTAGTAAACAACAATATGATTTTGAATGGAAGTAGAATCATCAAATACCTGATCACCCTCCCGTAGCATATGGAAGATTGGGTCTTACAAACACGACACGTGGAATGAAAAAAAGATGTATTTCTATCCCCCTCAGCTAACCAACGCTGCCTAACTTTTCCCGCCAAAACATCTCTTAGATACGCATCGACTCCGTCAAATTAGCTTGCAGTACACTTTCTTTGGCAAGTTGATCATCAGATTCTCCTGAAGTTGCAATTTCATGTTGAATGAGTGTCAACTCATTTAGATAAGCATCTACCTTATGATGAATATCACCGAAAACCTCCCAATTCCAAGCTCGGAGTGCCTTGCGTAAAACACGAAGCTTATGTTGCAAAACAGATAAAGGGCAACCATGACTATCACTGAAACCCAATAATTCTTAACAAAGTTCTAGAAATCAGAGTGCTCAATCCACATTTTTTGAAACCTGAAGAAGCTTTGACGTGCCCTAAAATCTTTTGAGAAAGACATTAGTAAAGGATTATGGTATGAGGAAATGCGAGGTAGTGTACAACAGTCAAACTGGGACCATGAATCCAACCACTCCAAATTTGCAAGACACCTGTCCAACCGTAACTCTACATTACCTCGAAGACCTCTTCTTCGAGCCAAGTAAATTGTGCCCCCTTTGTATCAATGTGGACTAACTCACAAATATCAGACATTACCTGAAGTTCCTCACAAGACCGATTACAATCCGGAGCTCCTCCCTTCTTCTTATGGGCACCTAAAACAACATTAAAATCTCCAACAACTAACCAAGGCCCATAAACAAATCTGCTCTTAACATCTGCTATATCAAACCACAACCTACGATGCTCCACCAATGTGGTCTTAGCATAAATAGCAGTGACCACACTAGTAACCGAATCGAACGAGACGTGGAAGGAGACCTGCTGATCAGTAGCTGAGAGCACTTGTATAGATGATTGGACTGATGGTTTATTGGGTCTAGACAAACCTCTATCATTTGTACATACAAGAACCAAATTCAAAGAATGCCAGAAAGAACCTGGAATAGAAGCCAAGTCCACAAAAGGCTCAGAAATACATAGAATCTCTGGACTATGAGCTCGCACAAACTTCTTTAAGGCATTTTAAGTAAGGTCATTAGCAATGCCCCTCAAATTCCAATACAAGACCTTCATTGAGAAATATTCTTCGTTCTGTGAATGTAAGCCTCTCGGCTTTCCGCTTTTGAGGCTTTTCGTGTTGACTTACGGCAAGCCTTCGAGACAACTTCAGTAAACCCGGCGTTCTCACACTCAGCTTCATCATACCAGCTCTCAATGGGCACAGAAGAGACAACCTCACGGGAAGGAGATATGTGAGCAGGCTCACTATCTGAAATTTCTGTCCCAGTTGTTGTAGCATCATCATCACTTCCTTCTTCCACCGAATTATTTTTTGTTAATGTACAACGAACCTCCCTCTGCTCAGGCACAGTCAAAGTCTGACCCAAAACAGTTCCATTTTCAATCTCAGGTACATGTGTGACTACCACATTCCGGTCAACACTATTAATATTCACTATTGGTCGTTGAGCATTATTAACCCCAGGCTCCATATTGACCACCCCATGCTCAACAACATTACCATCAGTATTCTCCAATAGTTGTGTTGCAATAGGATTAGGAGGGGGAGACTTCCTAGCGAAAGACGGACCCTCTCTAGGATCATCCCTCGTAGGAGGAGTATTATCAACAATCACTTGCTTCCCATTGTCAGGCTTTTCTTGGTGTTTTTGAATATAAACCTGCTTAGTCTTCCGTCGACGGCGACATGGCTTTCTCGAACGGCCACGAGCTCCATCAGTCTCCTCAAGTTGCCCAGAATTTGCACTCTTCTGAACCAAGTTACATGAAGAAACCCTGTGCCCCACGTTCCCACAGTGATAGCAGAAATCAGGGAGGTGCTCATACTCAACCTCCACCACCACGACGTCCCAGCTCTCCTACACACAGTCAACTCACATGGAGGAACAGAGGACAAGTCTGCATCAACCGAAACCCTAGCATACATGCCACACCTCCTATCCAAGGTTTGCTGATCAACTTTAATAGGAACACCAATTCCCAAAATATCAAAAAGAGTAATAGCCGCACCCACACTTGAGCATTGGTGTTTCTTTGATTGGAGGGAGAAAAATTGGGAGTCCATCGCAAAAATCTGAAAATTCCAGGCTTTAACGCAATAGCCCCTTAGAGACAAAGATTTCAAAGACGGAAGACTTGCAATATCATCATCCCTTATTTCAATAGAATCTAAACTTAAAACAGTTAAACATTCAGCATTCAGAACCTTATGAGATAAGAAGTAGCCTGATTTAGCAATATGCAACTCTTTTTACATTTCTGTCAAGAGCAAAACTCAAACATTTATCCATGAGCTCTCCACAGTCTTTACAGTAATAACAGTACGCCATGCGAAGCCGGAATTTATGTAACAACCTATCTTCTTCGCGACGCCTCAAACACAGTGTTACAAACTCCAGGAACTTTCTGTGTCGACGAGGGCTGGCACTGTGACCATTGTGTACGTTCTCGTCCTCGTCAAAATCTAACACCGGGACTAATGGCCAGACACGTTCCCATTGCTTTGAAAGAATGCTGGCCCGGACTGCAAACTTAGTGGAAAGCGATTGGAGGATTTGGCAGATTGCAATCTCCGGTAACTCGCTGGCATCGGCCATCTTCTTTAGTTTAGCACAAATCTTCTGAAAAAAAAAAGCTGAGAGACATGAAATGAGAATCAAAGAGGTCTCTGCCTTATTCCTTTAAACGAATAAACCAATGTCCTAACGACAAAAGAAGGACTAAACGTCTAAACTGAAGTCTGTATCCTGTAACATAGCAAGAGACGTTAAACAAATATTCATAGTTAAGACCGTGTCCAATAATCCAGGTATGGCAAATGCCAAATGCCTCCGCCGTGTATGTATACCTCAACCATAAAAGATTCAAGATTACTTGGAAGTGCGTCTTGGCAATTCATGACTTGTAATTGAGGCTTTAAAATCCGTTAATTTTAGATTTTTAGTAAGAAAATAAGAGAGTACGATTTTGACCAAAAGCATCAGTTTTGTATTAGAGAAGTTTTTTTTTTTTTTTTGGCAGAATGTTATATGGTCTAGTTTGCAACTTTGCATGGGGTTGGGCATAAACTGTGAAACCTTTTATTATTTATTTTATTTATTTATTTTATTTTTAAAACATTTCTATTCATCAAAAAACTAAATAAACATTTTGAATTTAGTAATATAAATAATAATTAAGTAATAGGTTAGAAAATTCGAGCCTTAGGATGACACTTGAAACGACCTAGTCCAAAAATTGGACCAAAACATTATTACTAGCCTATTTAAAATGAATTACAATTAAAACAAGTAATTGTCTCAAAACAATGAGCTGCCACAATCCTGCTTAAAATCACATGTTACAATGGTTTCACAATTCTCCTTCAAATAACAACACAAAGGTAAAATAATTTCTTTATCGAGTAACTTCTATACAAAATAAGATCAACTCAATGATCTGATAATCTTGCCGAGAACGATGGCTACATCACATAAACTATACAACATAAAAATAACTGGTTACCATTACACGCCTGTTACCTATGTCATGACAATCAAAACCATAGGTTACCTAAGCCCGATATACAATAATGGGCTGCCACTACAAACCCGCTAGCCATATATTGCACACCCGTTATCGTTGCCATTGCTCGGAAAGAGTGCTGGCCGGGACTGCAAGTCTCATCGGAAGGAATAGCAATAGTATTGCGGAGAAGTAGCCAATGATTGGCTCTAATTAAAGCTCTATATATAATGTGATGATGTTTGGCTTCTGAGAATGAAATTAAAACGATTGATTTGAATTCAACCTCAACTAGCAAATAATTTGACCAATAATATCCTATATGTGAGAAAACAAACTGGCAATCACTCCACCTAGAAACTGCGACATCGTCTTTTTTATTGATAAATTCTGCAGAGAAGGCGACATCCAATGCAATGTCTGCTGCAACCTTTCGTTCAAGATAGAATCTGCTTCCTCAAATTGACACCCTTGTAATTTCGAATACCATTTTACGGCCTAATAGTAGTTAGTTATTATTACCTCCATATGCTTGAAAGTTGAAACTAGCTAATGGTACTGGACTAGTCTTCCTCGAATTTTCTGGAAAGATGAGGCTAGGTTTTCAGGATAGCAATATGCTTTCCGGGAGCAATCAAAATTTGCTAGAAATTCCTTTTTCGGTTTGGTGTCCTTGCAGACTTGTGTTAGAGAGATTTCCTCTCTGCATTCAAAACTGATTCAGTAACTGTTAATCAGTTTTGATCCTCTGTACATATAGTCTTTAATGCTCTTTATAGAGTTGTGTAACTGTAGATCATGTCTAGCCTATATATCTGTACATTGTAAAAACAATTGAATCAATGAAAACCAATTTCTACATGATATCAGTAGTCTAGGATACTTACATCGATCCTTTCTGTCTTCTACCTTTGTCTTCTTCTTCAGTCCTTCCTTCCCATCTCATGGCTACCACCCCCTGCAATCCTTCTCCCAACACTGCCAGCTTCATAAAACTAACCGAAACAAACCATCTTAAACGGAATAAGCTCTGGGGCTACAGTGATGGATCCAAGCCCGCTCCTGTACGATTTTTCACCTCCACCAATGGCCAAACCACCACCCCAGAACCAAACCCTGCATGTGAAAAATGGGATACGAAGGATCAGGTAATCGCCAGCAGCTCGCAGAAAGCATCGCACAGCTAACCATTGGCTATGACACACCCAAGGAAATTTAGGACTGCCTTGAACGTCACTTTTCCCAAAAGTATGTGGCTAGCGCGACTAATCTCAAAGTGCAGCTCCTGGATCTCCACAAAGGCACCCAATCTGTTGACGAATACCTCCGCCATGCTAAATCCATTGCTGACGCCTTGGTCTCCATTAACAAGCCTGTGTCAGACGAAGATTTAGTCATTCCTACTCTCCACGGTCTTGGTCCCAATTACATCATGCTCCGCACCGCTCTCACACAAACACCCCCACTTCCTGATTTCACTGAGCTTCGTGCTCGTATCCTTTCATTTGATACTCAACAAACTCGCACCTCTGACAATGGTACATTTGTAGACACAAGAGATTTAATGAAAATAAAATTCATTAAATAAATCGGTCAATCTTTGAAATTCTGACCAAACAAACTTAGTTGGCACATGAGTCCTACAAAAGGAACATGTGGGTTGTACGCCACCAAAATTATGTAAGCTTCAAGGATGACACATGTCAAAACACGAGTGATCCATCGATTGAATTATGTGGAAGCATCAATTGTGGAAGCGTCAATTTATCGTTGATTGATTATTGCTCGAGTTAAGCATTTAAAGCAAATCAATCGTATTAAACTGATTGATCTCGATGAAAATCAAGCATCAAATATAAATATAGATCAGATTAGATTGTTTAATTTTGATTGAAATCAAATATTACATACAAATATCAAACAGATTAAATTGTTTAATTATGATTGAAATCAAGTATTAAATTCAATTAAATTATTTAATTCTAATTGAAATCAAGTATTAAATCAAATCACAATTGATTGACATATTCCTTAAATAAAAAAATTAATTAAATCAATCAATTAAAACTAACTGATTTAATTACACAATTAAGGAATCTGATTAATGCTATGTCATCAATGCATTTCAAATTGAGAGAGGCGAAAGCACTATAAATACCCCCTACCAAATCAAGATGGGAGGACAGACGATAGATGGACACAAGCAAACGAAAGAAACCTCTCCAAAGCTCAGAAGTTTCCCGAGCTTGTGAAGAACCACCAAGCTGCCAAATAGCCAGTCTCTTCACCTTACTGACTTCAGAAAAATAAGGAAAACCACCTACAAGCTCAGAAGTCATAAAACTCGAGGAGGATCAACAAGCACCAAGCAAACGTGCCAGCTCATCCACCATTAAAGCCATACTCGCCACGTGACACCGCTCGTGGTTCAAATCTGATTAAGTTCAAGCCTCTGCAGCCCTTGATCATTCGTCGTCTTCAAATCATCAACAAAACAAAGCTTATGCCAAGTTCTTCATCAAACTCGTGGAGAATCAACAAACATCAAACACACGTGTTGATTCATCCTCTACCAAAGCCGAAGAACAATCACCACGTGACACTGCTCGTGGCCCAAACCCAATCAAGGTAAAACTTCTGCAATTTTTGATCAACCTTCATCTTCAAATCTCCAACCGGACAAAAAACTCAAACTACAACCGTTTGATTCAAGATCAAGTGCTCGCCACCCTTGGATCAAACGTCGAAGATCGAATCAGAGGAAATTCTTGTGAAAGAATAATTATAGAGATTGTAACCCCCAAATTCATTAATAAAAAAATATATTATTTTGTACACGTGTCCCTTTTTCATTCGTTGCAGGATTTTGGTGTTTACAAATTTGGATTATTTCCTACTGTACGTGGATGATATTGTGGTCACCGGTAGTGATGATCGACTTTTACAGAGTTTTATTGATGCATTGGGTCGTGGTTTTGACATCAAGGACCTTGATTCCCTACACTACTTTCTTGGTTTACAGGTTACATCTCACAATAAAGGTATTCATATCAATCAACTCAAGTATGCCTATGACCTCCTTGTGAAGCATGACATGTTGCTTAGTAAACCATTTAACACCCTTATGTCAGCAAAGGCGACTCTCACTGCCACTGCAGGCGACTTGCTTCCTAATCCCTCGGTCTTTCAGGAAATTATTGGCTCTTTGTAGTATCTCACCATCACTCGCCCTGACATTTCCTTTGCCATAAACTACATCTCTCAGTTCATGAGTCAGCCACGCATACCGCACTTGATTGCTGCCAAACGCATCCTTCGCTACATCAAAGGCACCCTTGATCATGGCTTGTTCTTTGTTCCTCAACACCAACCTCCTTTCCTTGCTACCTATGCTGATGTGGATTGGGCTGCTTGTCTGGATTCTCATCGTTCTACATCCCGATATCTTGACACCAATTGGCTCACTTTACTAGTTTAGATCTTGTTGTGGATCTTTCTTTAGTTGAGGCTCCTGATTTCTTACAAGATGTACTCTATGAGGATATGTGTAATGCAACTAGGCATGCCCGGGTATAGGTATTACGTCCCCCCCCCCCCCCCCCCCCCCCCCGAGTGTCAAAATAGTAATAATAATAATAATATGGTCGTGAGGCTGAGCTTCCCAGCTTGATTGGGTTCCAAACCCTATTATTCAAAAAAAAAAAACAAAAAAAAACAACCCACCATTACTCGTTCAAGCGCTGAGTCTGAGTATCATTCTTTGTCTCATGCTAATGCTGAGACCACTTGGTTAGCTTTCTTACTCTATGAGCTTGGTGCTCGACGAGCTTGGTGCTCGACTTCAGTACCTTATGCTCTTGTATTGTGATAATCTTAGTGCTACATATACGGCGTCTAATCCGGTATTTCATGCACACACCAAGCATATTGAACTTGACTATCACTTCGTTCGTGAGAAAGTGGCTCTTGGCAGCCATCGTGTTTGCTTTGTTCCATCTATTGATCAACCTACAGACCTTCTCACCAAGCCTCTCCATAAGCACCGACATGTCTTACTTACTCGCAAACTTGTTCGTCAAGGACTGCCAAGTTTGAGGGAGGCTGTTAGAGAGATTTCCTCTCTACATTAAAAACTGATTCAGTAACTGTTAATCAATTTTGATCCTTTGTACATATAGTCTTTAATGCTCTTTATAGAGTTTTTAACTGTAGATTATGTCTAGCCTATATATCTGTACATTGTAAACACAATTGAATCAATGAAACCAATTTCTACAACTCCACCGGGGATGTGGCAGTTGTTTAAGAGCAAACTATCAAGGAGTGGAAATCTTGAATCCATGCACCTTCAAATGATGTATTAAACAAGTATTTTTAAGTGCTCCAAAAGGAGAAAATCTAACTCCGTATATCAACTTCCCTTTGTGCTTGTTATATCGATCCATGAGCAGGAGTAGGACCAAATCTAAATAATTCGAGATTCACATCTTCAACTTCAACAATTTTTGTGCAATTCAGAACTTCCAAGGATTAGAGGCTCAGACTTGAAACTTTAAAATCAGGTTGGGTACTATATCCATCTTAGACCCGATCCAGTTTCAAATTCTCAATGGAAGGACAGCCCGACATTAACTGGAAGAATGCCAATGTGTTCAACCTTACGCGTATGAGGAACATAGATTTCAAAGTCGGAAGACTTATCATACCAATATTGTCACTTATTTTTGCATTCTCCAAAGTTAAAATAGCTAATGATTGCGCATTCAGAACAGTATTAGATAAGCAGTAACTCAAGCCATTATGGCCATCGAAATTTTGTCTTGTTGAAATTGTACATTTGTTCAACTCTTTTATTTTATTTTTTTGAGTTAATTTGATTAAAGTCCAAAATCTAGACTCTATATTGATTGTAGTTCGCATCAATTTTTTTGTTAATTGCGGTTCAATGACTCAGCTGACACCTCAGATTTATTTCCTTTTCCATCTTGCTGACTCAACTCTTATCAATTTTTCCTTCTTACATGACTAATATGCCCTCATTGAATGTCACTGCACAAAAAAGGCAAGAATTAATAGGATTAAATTAGCAATCTGATTAGTAATTTAATATCATATTTGATATATATCTTTCTTAGATTATTCTTAGTGATCTAGCATAAAATTATGGAATTGATATGACATTGAATATTATATTTAATGTAAATCATTCCTAAAATTATTCAAATTTAAAAGAAGTTTTCTATAAGTTAGAAATATTTGTAAAGCAATTTTTTTATAATGCTACTCTTCTTCAACACCAAAGCTTTTATGGCTATGGCTGTTATGGCTCTTGTATGTAATGTTATGTTTTTTATGAACGTGATTCTCCTTCTTTAACATTAAGCTTTCTATGGTCAATGTATTTTCTTGTCAGCCCTATATGATTGTGATCGTTTTGGTGTTTGATTTTTTTATTCCCTTCATTTGCAGGTGGTAGCTCTTGTTCATTTTGATCTTCTTCTTCTTCATCTTCATTTTTTCTTTTTTACATTTCATTCTTAACTTACCTTTAACCTTGAAATGAAAACACACAGACACACACATGTATATATATGTATTGTAGGTTGACAAACCACTATTGTAACCTTGTTTTAAGGTAAACATTATGCAATTTTTGTGGTAAATGTATTAAGAGCTCAAAAATCCAGCATTTCAGTATACCTCATAAATAGGTAGTTTTTCTCACCGTATGTATCTCGATTAATATTTATACTTACAATAGAAGAAAATTAATTCATAAATTTTTATCTTTTGCTTAGGTACATATCTCAATCACAGTAATCGAAGAATATTAATCCGTAAACATATATCTCTTACGTAGGTACATATCTCCTATTTATGGTATACCTACGATAGAAAAAATCTAAATTTGTATCTCTCACTTAGGTACATATCTCGATTATAGGAATCAAATAACATTAATCCGTAAGCGTATATCTCTTACTTAGGTACATATCTCTTACTTATGGTATACCTACACTAGAAGAAATTCTTAAATTTATATCTCTTACTTAGGTTATACGTATCTTTTAGCTAGAATGTTTTGATGAACTTTTTTTTGTACCTTCCAGTTAGGTTGATTTTCCATCTTTATTTACTAATTTTATAATACTAATTATATTTTGAATTATTTGCAGGTTCATCATAAGTTCAAAATTCAAATTGTAAAAAAAGGAATAAATTAATGCTTAAAAGCAATTAATTTGTTTCTATATTTAATGCAAGGGGTAAAATGTGCATGAAAATATAAAGACAAAAGTCAATAGACCTAGATTGATAAGAAAATTACCTATGGACTGCATCCATTATGAAGAAATGAAATTGGACTTATATTCAGAAACCTCTTTAAAAAAAAAAAAAAAAAATGAGGGCTGGTGCGGCTGCCCTCAAGCCATGCTCAATGAAATGCAACCATTTATCCATCAGAGGAGCAGAACAGCAGCTGCAGTATCTCATGCGAAGCCTGAATTTATCCAAGAGTGCAAAGAACGGATCTTTCTCGCGGTGCTTCAAACACATTTCCACAAAGTCCTCAAACTTTTGGTGTTGAATCAGCTTCACCACCACGTGGCTCTTCCTCGTCAAAATCTAATGTGGGGAGTGAGGACCATACACGTTCCCATTGCTTGGATAGAATGCTGGCCAGGACTGCAAGTCGAGTGGAAAGGGATTCGAGTACTTGATATACAACGAGGTCAGGTAATTTGGGCTTTCTAATGATAGCAGCAATGTCGTCTTGCTTTTGATCTTTCTGCGTTGTGACATGCTTCTGCATCTTTTCATTAATGTCTACGTCATTGTTGCTGTATCTTCTTTCCATAGCCATAACAGCTAGCCTAATTATGCAGCGAGAAATGGCTCAAGATGCCAGGGGTGGTTTTATACAACACGAAATCTCATAAGAACGAGTAATCCTAAATTAAGAAGGAAAATAACTATCAAATATCCTAGCCTAATTAGTGACGTGTAAGAACCTATTGTTAATAGGAAATTAGTAAAACCGACAAATTATGACTGAAACTCCCTAAACATAAATTTCTCCAGGATGATTGCAGGATTTGGAAGGTAAAAATGTCAGGTCATTCGGTCAAAAATGAACGACGTCGTGTTCTGCTTTGCATCTTCTTGATTGGTCCTATATAAGAGCTTGAAGATCATTCACCGTGAGTTTGTAGTTAGTCTTATTTGTTGGTTACTTGGTTGCAAGCTTAGAATGACAGCTATAAAATCTAACGCTAATGCGATACATGCTTACATAAACACAACAAATCAACATATCATGCTTTAAGGGCTCACAGTAACACATACAGAAGTTTTCATGGATAACAGGTTGTACTTGAGGCTGAGGTTGAGGAGAAGGCCATTGCAACAGGTCTTATGCGAGTCTCTCCAGTAGTCAGCAATCTATTGTTAGTCAGAGAGGTCACAGAGAATCAAAATAATAGAGTCCTTTCTATAACAGGTTACTGTCTTTCATACGTCTGTATCTCTATGAATTTGTCTCGATATCTAATTGCTTGGTTTCCTTTAAAGGTTAGGGCAGCTTAACGAGGCAGGTTAAATTCCTTTAAAGGTGCCCTTTTAAGGATGCAATGGTCTGCTGCTCTTGAAGGCATGTGGCTTTGGTTCTTTTAATTGTCCTTATCAAGATTTGACCTTCTTCTCTGTTTCTCTTTTGGTTTTAGTTTTTAGATTTTCATTTGATGATCATGAATGCAATTACAAGGAATATGAATTCTAAATTATCTCAGATTACTTATTCTGTTGTCTGAATTAACTTGTAGATGTTTATTTCAACTAGTGAGACACTATGAACACAAATCGGACACCAGATGCAAACTAAAGACAGTAGTCAACTGATTTGATACAAAACAAATAACTAACTTGGGGTCTCATTTAAATTGAAGTTCTTCTTTGCACTTTCTAATGGAAGGTGTTCATAATCAGTGAACTGAACTGCAATTTCGTTTACAAACCTACGTACAATTAATTGTAATATCATATCAATTTTCATGTGGAGTCCAATTTAGATTTCTCCAGCTAGCTTTCTGCATAAAATCTTCATTCACAATGTCTCAGTTGAAAACCAGAATTATTTGATAAAATCGGAGATTGAAAGTCATCATCAGATCTGTAGCTTCGGCAGCGCAAAATGTCAGTTTGATTCTGTTCTATATATGATCATCGTCATCGATCAAGAAGTAGCTAGTCAGTGAGGTTGCCCCATCCTCAAAGCGACATAAGCCAGAACCCTATAACCCACCAGCATTACACCCAAAGCAGCAACATCAGACCACAAACCATCAAGACCCACAAACTTAACAGCAGGATAGTCAAGTACCCTGCAACGCACCCCCAAATCACACTCATAAACTTCATTCACCGAGTATTGAACTCCCAGAAGAAGCTTATAACAGTAATGACTGAAAGAAATATACTTCAACCAAGCTATGAAACCTGGAATGTGCTGAATGTAGTATCCTCCTACTAGTAAAAACACCAACATGGTCACTGAAGCCAGAGTTGTCCCCTGTTTCACATCCATTAGAATTGCACCTAGTGCTAGTCCAAGGCCTTGTGAGACTAGTACATTGTAAAGAACTATGAAGAGGGTTAGTCCATATGTGACTAGTGAAGGCTTGAGACCCCCCATCCAATAAGCAACCGTCACAAACACAGTGGGAAGCACAAGCTCCATTGGCAGATCACCCACGGTTCTGGCAAAGTAATAGGAAGAGAGACGATACATGCCAGAGGAACGTTCCTTTCTTAGCATTGGTCGTTCCATAGGGAAGGTAAATATGGCATTGAACAGTGGGAAGAAGCCCCAGAATATGGAGAAGAAAAAGAGAAGTCCAACCTGTTCAATTCATGAAAGTACTAATTTGATTAATTGATCGGTACATACTTCTAATGAATCATCCATGCTAGTAATTATAGGACTTAAAATTACAATACCTGATCTTGCAAATGTGAAGTGTCTGAGTGCCACCAACAAAGGCCTGAGAGAATTGCAACCGACATAACTTGGAAAATCCTTAAACCCGAGAAAGATTCATGCTTTCTCTCTTTCAAACCCCTCAGAAGCAAAACCTTGAATTGCTCCCACCAGCTGGTAGTCCATTCGTAATCTCGACTACCTACACACATGTATATAAGCATGCACTGCTTATGATCAGAACACATTGTACAAAATGGGAACATATAAATAAAGCTTAACTGGAATTCCGAAGACTGATTTACCTCTGGATGATGACGTTCTTGAAGAAGAAGAAAGAACAGCTGGGTCTTTTTGACTTTGCTGAATCTCTGCCTTCAATGCAGGGTATAGGTTCTTTTTATATGATGATATCAGGAACTGCTTAGTTGTGTTTTGTTCTTCGTGATGATCTAACCTGCCATTATACTCTAGTTGATCATCTTGTTTAGCATCAGGTGCTATACCTGCTTGTCAAAAACAATCCAAAATACTTGATTAACAAATTCTACTACTAACAAACAAGTAAAGTAATTGATTAAACAGGTGGTTCCCTTTGCCCCTTCAATTCTATCTATAATCACAACGCCGTTGGTGTGGTGAAAGTTGAAAATCTTTTTGGTCCACTCACACCTAGCACTAACATAATTATTGTGAAAAATGACTCTTACCTAAATAACGGCAAGGTTAAAAAGTATCTTAAAAATACTTATTGGCCGATAAGATAATATCTCAAAAATTATATGACATGGTCATGGTACTACGTGTGCCTCGTGGGTGGACAGTGAAGTTGACATGTTCAAAATTAGCAACATCATATCATTAACTTTTCTAAACCAAGTGATGTTTTCTCAGTGGTCTGACCTCCACTATCAAAATCCGGCAATTAGCTGATTTCATCAATGTTTTGACACGATATATGCCCTTAATTATTTAAATATAAGCTTGTATTAGTTTAATTAACGGTCGTCAGGTATCCTAATTTTTCAGGAAAAAAAAACTATTTTATTATATACTTTACCACATTTTAGGACTTTTAAGTTTTCGAATGAACTTCTTTTTTTCCTTTCTTTTTTAAATGCACTTTCTCATATAAATAAAAATCGTCAAATGCACTAAGGATTACTAATAATCAAATTCTATAATGGGTCAGAGTGGGACTTATTATATTGTCAAGCACTCATGAATTTTAATAATTAAATTCCATAATGGGT
Organism: Rosa persica; assembly: GCA_025331145.1. NCBI lineage: Eukaryota > Viridiplantae > Streptophyta > Magnoliopsida > Rosales > Rosaceae > Rosa > Rosa persica. Next base: position 41,993,494 of record WFKR01000004.1, on the reverse strand, counting down.
AAGATCACTAAGATGCTCACAATCCTTTAGTTCTAATATAAGAAAAATTAATTAAAGAAAAGAAATGTAAAGGTAATGATGAAAAGAATTGAAGAAATTGCTTACCATTAGCAAGATCAAGCAAGAAATCAGCCGGGTTGATGAAATTGAACCCGACCTCATACCCAATGGACCCGAAATACTCCATGACCCGACCCGCATGACCGCTGTAAATCGGGCACCCGTCCGACAAAACTAACACCTTATCAAACATCCTATACAACCTGCTGGACGGCTGGTGGATGGTGGTGATCACTGTCCTCCCACCTTTCGCCAATCGGCGCAGGGTAGCAACTATACGCTGCGCCGTGGTAGAGTCGAGTCCTGAGGTGGGCTCGTCCAGCAACAAAAGACTTGGGTTCACCAGCATCTCCTGCCCGATACTGACCCTTTTCCTCTCCCCACCCGAGACCCCACGCAGCAAAGGCCCGCCAATAACACTGTCACGGCACCGGGTCAACCCGAGCTCCACCATAACCGTCTCAGCCTGCTCTTTTTTCTCTTCCTTGCTCAGCTGCTTTGGAAGCCTCAAAAGGGCGGTATATGTTAGGGTTTCGAGCACAGTCAGATGAGGATATAGAACATCATCTTGTGTCACAAAGCCGGTGTTGTGCTTCATGGAGCTTGAGAAATGCTGGCCATTGTAGGTCACTTTGCCGGAGATTTTTCCCGGCAAGCGGCAGCCGAGTGCAGTCAAAAGAGTGGTCTTGCCGCTGCCGGAGGGCCCCAGCATTGCGAGGAGCTCCCCCGGTCGCACAATCCCACTCACCCCATTCAGTAGATTTCGTGTTTGCTTTGGCTCATTATATGAACTGACGCAACTACCCTTTGTCGGCTCCAGCTTAATGCTGTAGGTGACGTCTTCGAACTGCAAACATAAACAAAAACATCAGATTACAGATAGGTGCTGCATTACGAAACCTCGTACAAGACATTAGTCCACTATAATCGACTTAATCGTCAGGCTGGCTAGCTCGCCCTTATTACCTTAAGTGTCACAGGGCGCAGGGACTCGCGCAAGACGGAAGTTCTGTGAGGGGTACCCGGACGTGGTTGTTCCGGCATGTCATCCGGTGCCAGACGCGGGCTTCCGTTAGTAGTTCCAGCAGACGGTTCGGCATGAACCCAGCCGGTCTGATAATTCTCAGACCTGCTTACATTAGAGAGTATGCTAGACTTGTTAGTTGGAGTAGTGTTTGTCATGGTGTTTTCCTGCTCCGGCGGTATCATTGCTTTTCAAAGCTAGGAAATGGAGACGGCCGGAGAGGAGAAGAGAAGAGACGAGAAGAATTAATAGAGAGGATGGGGATGAAGGGAAAGAGATTGCTTAGATCGATCTATCACATGCAATGGAAGTCATGTGATGACTCTTTATAAAGTTGAGGGGGAGGGCACACGAGAAACAGACCACTTAGGATTTTAAGTGGGTCATAATTTATGGGGAAGGGGGCCCTATAATTGCCTTATAGGTTAAAGACTCTATTCACTTACTTTAGGGTTGCCGCTAGTTTCTGAAGGTGATGCATGCATATATGTATGTAACTATGTATTATATTCATGAATAACAGTAGTGTGTTCGATCTTTTCCTACTTTAGGGTTAGTTGGGTACGCACGTGTCAACTCGTAAGGAAGGCATTTGTTAGGTTCTAGCTTGTGCCACAGCTTGTACAACACAGACCTTTATACTAGTATACTGTGCGCCTTAGCTGCTCGCCATTTATGAATTACTACTAATATTCCCGATCCCAGGCCATTCTTATATATTACCTTTTATTTTCAAACAACAATTTGACAAAGATTTGTTTATCAAATATTCCGTGATAATCCTTTAATTTGGCAAGGGGGTAATGAAAATGATTAAGGGGTGGTGCATGTACTTTAAAATATATACTTTCTTGAAAAGATGGAACAAAATTCAGATCGTACAAGCTCTAACCAGTAAATTCGTATTCCAGTTTTTCATATAGACGATTTGATAAAATATATAAATGTCACATGTCATCAAGATGCATGGTATTCTGTGTATGCCCTAATTTTCTAGCTACCACACAAATAACGTAAATATATAGTTAGACACATTGACTCGTATATTCTATTAGACATTAATTGACTAGGCTAATTGATTTCTGCTTGAGAATAGAAGCACCTGCAGACAGAAAGTGGTGCATCCTTTCACCCTTTCTTAGCTATAGCTAGCTAAGCTTATTCCAAATTTCGAATACAAAACGTACCATGTGCCCTTTAGGATTTGATAAATATGATCATATCCCAACGATATTTATCTTTAATTAGTACATTACATGAGGGCCATTGCCACTGAAGAAGCTATATATGCTCATGGGGTCAGAGTTGACAGTACCCGAACACTAATATATATTAGATTAATGAAGCAGCAACAAATTAAGTGAAGTAGATAGTGATGAAGAGCATATATAGCATATGTCTATCATCATCATCCACTTATGTTTCGAAATCAAACAATACATAGAAACTTAATTCAAACTTCAAAGTCCAACCAGAAAGCCCATATTTCTTTCTATCTAATTCCATCGATCGCTTTAGGATTTTTCTGTGTAGGGTATAATATCAATCGAGCTCCTTTAATTTGGCAGTGTGCTTGAGAAAAATTAAAAAGAGGGGGAAGGGGTTATGTTTATGGTGGGTTCTTTGCTTCTGCTTTTTCTAGGTGTCAAATGCTTATTCATATTGAGAGATAGTGGCTGAGATTGTGTCGTCTTTCCCATAAAAGGAGAGCTTAATTTGGTCCCTCCCAATTGGTGGTGCATGTGTCACCGTCGATCTAAAGGTGACCAAGCTTTTTCCTAAATTTTGTTGGAATTGGAATCACCAAGCAGTCATTTATTGGTTGGTGGCATTAATTAGCATAACTCTCTCACTAATGACGTTATACATGCAAAAACAGCAAAGCATCTCTTTAATTGGTTGAATTTGGTCAGGAATATGTTGCAAAATGAAAGATTATGAAGATTTGAGCATGACCTTTCATTACTTGGCCTCAAATTTAAGCCCTACCGACGACTTATGCATTAATACGTTATTATAATATGCTTCTAACAGATTTAAGACGGTACAGAGTCGTCGAGAGTGCGACATTCTAATGCAAGTTTGAATTGATGCTCGATATTCAAAAAATTAATAATAAACTTTTTTTTTTTTTTAATTGTGAACCAATATTTTTTTATACAATAATATTACTATGTTCGTATTGTGGTTTCTTATTCATTTCTTTTTTTTGATTCAGTTATGAAATGTTAGATTAACACAGCTTAATTTGGGATAGATCTTTGTGTCTATCAACTTGAAAAGGTGAGCACAAAATCGTTTTCTCGGATTTTTTTGGGCCAAACCACCAATTTGTACAGGGTCAAACCCGAAAAATTCTATGTCAAAAGAATGGTGATGCTATTCACACACCTATTTTATCTATTCACACACACCCTTAATTTTTCTATTATTTTAATTCAATTTTTCTTTTTAAATTACCCTAACTACCCTCCTTTGTGATTATGTTTCTTTTTCTTTTTTCTATTTGGCATGTCAATCATGAATCAAACATCATTATACAATAAATCAATTTTTTTCACCTATATAATTGAAGCAAAAATAATACGTTCATTAAGTGGAATGACCTATACTATTAGACTTCTCAGGTAATTACGTTCATAAACTGAATCAAAATTGCAAAGTTTGTCCTCATACAAGTAGGAGGGGTATGAAGCATGCTTTTGAAAATGAAGAATCTAAACATAAAAGAGACAAACTTTGCAATTTAGATTCAATTTTTTTTTTTCATTCTGGAAGATAGTTTTTTCCCCACCCCACCCATGATTTCAGTGAGATTTGAACTCATGATCTCCACGGTGTCAGTTAGGCTAGCTAACTAATATGTCATGGCTCACTGACATTTGCAATTTAGATTCACTTGGATGAATGTAATTACCTGAGAAACATATTCCTTGTTTAATAATACATGTCATTCCACTTAATGAACGTATTATTTTTCCTTCATTTATATAAGTGAAAAAATTGATTTATTGTATAATAATGTTTGATTCATGATTGACTTGCTAAATAGAAAAAAAAAAAAAAAAACATAATTACAAGAGATGGTAGTTAGGATAATTTATATAAAAAAAATAAATTAAAGTAATAAAAAAATAAAAGATGTGTGTGAATAAAGAAAATGGATATGTGAATAGCATCATCCAAAAGAAAAGAAAAGAAATAAAACCCCAAAAAGAATAAGCATGTTTTACAACACTTTTTCTGCCTTTTTACTGTATAGTACAGTATATTTGATTCGGCGAGTACTTTAGGGTCCGTTCTTATCGGGTAACGAATGTCTTGAAGTGTGCCAGGTGTTGCTATATTGTGTTTCAACTTTGAACTTTAAACTCTGAAAGGTCCCCCTTCAAGATCAAGACGCGCGCTTTTTCCATATTGCCACACAAACAACAAGGAGTGGATCATAATCCACACAACTTTTTCAGTTCAATTTTACACGTTGCAGTTGCCTGACATTGTTTCTAGCTAGTGCCTTTTCCATAATCTTCCTTTTTAATCTTTCTTTATTTTAACTAATATTGTGAGTGCCCATTAATTACATCTGAGGTCAGATTTTCGCTCAAGTTAATTACAATTAAGAAAGAAAGCTGGGGCTTTAATTAATCTGAGATATGCGAGTTGCCAGGACAGGCTGCACAGCAATCTAACTTATCGCAAAATGCAAATGATCTCACTGACGATCGAAGTCAATTTTGTTCACTCTCTCCACTTCGGAACCGAAGACGAAGACTTTAGTCTCAAAAGCTTGTTGCATGTATTTGAGGGATCAAAAAGTCGATTGCTTTGTTGAAAATTATTTAAGCCCTCCCTAGCTTACTGGCTATATGTACAAAACAAGTTTGGTGAAAAAGCACATCTAAGGGTTGTGCACTTTGCCACTTTTGGAAAATCCGTAGGGTCCCCTATAAATTACATTATGGGTTCTTAGATTTTGGAAATCCGTATTATAACATCTAAAGGGACTGCGGGGTTGCCATGGCAATATAAACAAAAAGAAATATGTTATATACAAATATAAAGAAATATGTTATATAGTAAAAAATAATATATATATATATATATATATATAATATTGTGATTATTTGAAACTTAATAACACGAGTTTTTAGTCTGCACAGGTTTTCTTTAAATATATAAGACTTTTTATCTAGTATTACGGAAGAAGATATCGGCTATCATACTAAATTACTAATAGCTAATATTTATGTTAATTTGTGGGTTATCTCACTTGCTTGTATTCTGTTTGCTAGGATGGTTAAGCAAGACAACAGAAGAACATGAATTTTTCATGAACTTGCAGATTTTTAATCACCTCAGATACAAACTTCACACTTGCATGCATTGGTTTCTATGAGAAATTAGCTATTGCTAAGCAATTAATTGGGTTAATATGATAATGTACCTACATACATGTGCAAACAAAATAAGGAAACCAGGTATCTAGGTATCTAATTAATTATATCAACCATGCACTAATTAATATTGTAAAACTATATTTGCAACCGAAATACCCACGTTTACTAATGAATGTACGTACGTGTCATTCTCTAATTAAGCAAATGTCAATTCGTTTTTAAGAACAAAGGACCAAATCAGTGTGATATATGTCGAAACCCTTGACGGAAGAAAAGTATACAAGCTATAAAGGAGCTAGCTATAGATAAGTGATAAGACTAATTAGAGAGCATGGATGTTAAGGAAATTAGCGACAAGGTTAGTTAACCTTTCTTATTGAGGTGATCGAAGTTTATCTCTCAGACTGGCGTATACGGAATCATGTCACCTAACAAATGCATATATAATTTGGTGTGAAATTAATTTGTTTGAGGACCATGAGAGTGATCGATCATCGATTGCGGATACATAGGCGGGTAGGATAGTGAAGGTGGCTTACACACACAACTCTTCTTGGTTGCGGATATCCGCACCTAAGCAAAATATGTGAATTTCCAGTTTTTTCTCACTTTTCGATCATATTTTCACTTCTTAACCTGTTCAGTTTTTAGATCCTAATATATAGATCACTTATGTAAATTTTCAGCCAATTTGATGATCGTTAAGGCATCCAAAACTGTAATTTAGCATTATAAACACGAACGGTTCCGGTTCGACAGATTCGGTTCGTTCGTGTAAATTGCTGTTTTTGATGCCTTAACGATCATCAAATTGACTGGAATTTTGTAGAGATGATCTATATATTATGATCTAAAAACTGAACGGTTAAGATGTGAAAATATGATCAAAAAGTTGGTAAAAATGAGAAATCCGTATGTTTCGCTTAGGTGCGGATATCCGCACCGCACCTGAGCAAGGCTCTGTGTGTGTGTAAACATGCACAATTTGGAGTCGATGATTGAATAAATTAATTACGTGCGTGCATACCACAACTTCGTACTAATGCATTGTGCCAATCGCTGCAATAAATGACCATAGTTCCAGTTAATAAGGATAAATCTAAGCCATGCATATCCATAAATATAGGATCTGTGAAAGTGACCAATTTTATTATCATGAAGTACTGACGGACAACACTCGGACTCACGTCTATATGATTTTGGGTAGATTCATATTAACTATATCTTGTGCATATATATAATTTTTCAATTTTATAATTTGAATCGTCACATGTAATTTAGAAGATTTTATTTGTTACTTTCACAAAATAAACTCAATTGTGATCGTTTACTTCTTCCATAAGAAACTCCAATCAAATATTTGTTTTTTTTTTTTAATTATACGAACATCCTATAAAAGGATGGCTTAATATATAACTGTTATTATGTTGAGATAACACTTAGTAATGAGAAATATATAAGAGAATTTAGACGAGTATATTTAAATTGATTTAAATATGAGTATAATCGTTCCTTCGATCATTCCTGGTCCATATATATATATATATATACTGATATATCTGTATGTCACTCGCTATTGAATTAAATCTTATTGTTCAATAATGTATACGAGCATATAAGTAATTGAATATATACAATAACTTGAATCTTGGACATTTGATACACGTACATTGCAAAAGCCAGCTAGTAAATCGATCGTCCTCTCGATCCCAAGTGCTTTAGCATCTATCATAGATAAAGAAGCTTTCCGCTCAGAATGAGTAGCGTAGGGACCTTCAGCAACATGTGCATGAACGTTAGAAATGGTCTCCATCTTTTGGTGAACTTGGATCAAAATTATTAGACGTCGGTGCTGCTAGCTTAGCTTGCCTGCTACACTAAAGTGAAGCATCCACCTATATCATGTTGAGGATGAAGTTTACACGATCTCAGTGCTTGCTTTAGCTTTGCTTGTAGTAGTAGTAGTCTAATTCCCTCGATCTCTCAATCTATTGGCTCTTAATTTGTTCATGCTAGCTGCAAATTTAAAAGGCTTGTCCATCATGTTCGTCCCAAATTGGTACATACATAGAGGTTGGTTGTCCAAGCGAGGGTTTTCCTTCTAAGATTGGTCTAAAAGTTAATTACGTAAATTATTGCTCTCCATTTGAGTGATAGTGGGGTTTCAATAAGTTGAGTAACTTTTGTTTGATATGTTCTTCAAGAAATAACAAATTTCCAATAAGGATTCATCATTAGTTTGAATCAGTCTCTTCACGGCTTTTATATCTTTTTCAAATTCATATGTGATTACGTTTGCGTATGATATTCATTTTATTTGGCTCGGAATTTATCCCACTCATATATTATTTCTCCTCAAATTGGTTAATCTTGTAAAATACATTGTTTTATCTAAGCGCCGGCCATTTTCGATCATGTATTTATATTGGATGGCTTTAGAAAATTATTTACGTGCATGCACCAAGCTCGGCAGGTTGGACATGATCGACAAAGGAAGTAAATGTTTAATTGGTACTCATATATATGCATTGCCAACCAGTATAACTATATCATGAAGTCAAATTGACAAGGCAACTAACAAAATTTGTGGGTACGCTGTACCAGTACATGTGCATGTGGTAAATTCGTGGACATATGGTACCCTCACCCCATGATTTTTCTTATGTGCGTATGGCTCGATCGGTCGCGCCGTTACTTGTGGAAAAGAGAATGGCGCACATTTTAGATAAGAGAGCTGGATATATACCTAATGCTTCGTCTTGTCCGAACAGGTCCAGGGACACACACAGAAAAAGAAGAAGCATTCATGTATCTTATAAATGCTGTTTTGGTTTCTTTTGGTTTATTAGTCAGTGGTTTGAACTAGCAAGCTTGCTACAGTAAACTCAAGCGCCAATAATCAATTTCATGTTTATAGCCCTGGTTTATGCTATAGTACGTACTGGGTCGACATTTAGTGTGATATAGATTTTCACAATTAGCTATCCAGTAATGAACAGAACTATATGATGCATTTGGTTGTTACCTTGAGGAAAGAAGCCAATATAGCCATGCACTTCATGCAAGTGAAAATATACATTATCGATCTTCAAATTAAGTCCAAACTGGCTGGCGTATATGGAGCGTCGATAATTAATTGTCCTAAATTAAGTCAGTTTCTCTTCCTACTTTGCTCAAGATCGATCAATTAGATTTCGACACTTAAAAATTACCTTCTATAGATTGGCCGAAAGAGCACGCATGCTCTAATCGAATTGAATATAATGGTATTAGTTAACACAACATATGTCATTAGCCCGAATTAAAGAACCATTACCAATAAAGCTAGATCTGTTGACCAATTTAAGGATAATATTAATATGGTGCAATTGATGGTTGGGCTTAAGTCTAAGTTGATATTATTTGTTATTAATCTAGCTTTTTAGGAACAACTAAACGAGGAGCTTTGCCATTCCTACTACCCCAGATCTAGCTGCTACAGAACTAAATACGTACGTATCCTTGTAATACTTTTTTTCTCTGTCATATGTACGGTCCTTGTGATATACAAAACTTCTAACCTAAAGCTTAATAAAAATTTCATGATAGGAAAAAAATATATTTTGTATCTGATCCGGTTCCGCTCACGTATTTTCTTAATCTCCGTAACATTTATAAAATGATAAAATCTAGCCCCAAACACTATGATAAAAATTAAAAATCATGGCGACATGCATGTTTTAGTATTTCTCTTAATATATGCAATGAAATGCAAGTGGACTATGACTGTATATGTATAAAGTGGTGTACCGGATATATATTAAATAAATAATAGCAGTCAACAAGTATGTGGAAGATGTACCTTGATTGACATGCATAGGGAAATTGATTAGAAGGAGGTACTGCACAGAGCAAGCATTTTCAATAAATCTAGTTTCGTAGCTTTATAGTTCTACGGCGATGTAGTGGAGGCTTTATGGAGGCCGGTTTGACTATATAATTAAGAATGAAAGAAATTGCTATTTTGATGATGTTGTGTTCGCTATGGGAGTTTGGAGTAATATATAGGTAGTGCTGTTTTTGGAAATGTAGAGGGTTTGAAGTTGAAATTTCATTGTTTTTCCTAATTGTAATTATGATAATTACATCTGATTTAGATGTGTTAATAGGACAATCGATCGCATTTAGGGTTTTCAGGATTTGGGTCAATCATGGTTTTTAGGATTTAGGTGAATCGATGGAATCACGACAAAAATTAAAATTCTAAATGGTTAATGATTGGGATGACGCACAAAATTAAGTGCTTATTAACATTAATGGAGTCTTCCTCAAATGATGGTTAAATAATGAGCAAATTAAGTATTAGATTGTTAAGATTAGCTACTAACAATATCTAGAATTACACGTACCCATATGCATTTGGTGGCCGGCCGTCCAAACAAATATCATTTTCTGTCTGGAATCTAAGTTTAAAACAGAAACACGCTCATATATAATGGGGGGAAAAGTGATATTCAAGGGTGACATGGATGTCACTTGCAGGAAAAAAAATTAAGATTACTAATACAGGAGCAATACTGTAGAAATTCCAAATTAGCGAATATCAAATCTGTTATCAAGCCATCCTTGTAATAGTAGATTGAGCACTAAATTTTTATCTTGAGTTTTTTACTTCCAATAAATATAATGAGTCCGTATTAAAATATACGTGTTTTGTTTCATTTGGTAAATAATTTTGAAACCATAATAATAAACAAAACCATGCATAATTACGTCAACTTGCGTTGGGGAAGCATTTTATGGCCCTCTCGAGATCGCACTTGAAGATTTTTCAACAGGCCATTGGCATATAGCATTCACTAACCAGCAGACAGAAGACCATTTTACTTTGACTTCAATCAACTAATCCAGTCTTAGCTTTTGGAGATATAATATATTTGTCGTACGTCTCCATGATCGATCAAATTGGCAATGTGGCGGTACTAGTGGACAAGGGCTTCATTACTACTGCACTGTCCAAATGAGGGTCAATGCATATCATCATTGTTAATAGTGGTTTCGAACCATATTTTCAAAACATGGAGTACAAAATATGAAGAAAACGAATTTGATGGCATCTACTATGGCAATGGGGTTAGTTAGCTGGCCATTACGATCCTAGATGTACGTACGGTACATTTTCTTTGGTTTCTGTATGTGCATCTGAAACTCTAGCACTTTTGAAAATGGTGTAATTTCACTTCAAATATGGACAAAGTACATTGAACTTCACTTTACGCCGATTATATATATATATATATATATATACACTCACTTTTCGATCATATATTCATATCTTAATCATTCAGTTTTTAGGTATATATGAGTATATCATATTTGTAAATTTTCAGTCACATTGATAATCATTAAGACATTAAAAACTATGATTTACAATTATGAACACGAACGGTTCATGTTGGATAAATTCAGTTCGTTGATTTAATCTAGTTCGATACTTTAACGATCATTAATTTGGCTGAAAATTTGCAGAAGTGATCTATACACTAGGACCAAAAACGGAACGGTCGAGTTGAGGATATGCAATCAAAAAGTGAGTTTATTCAAGGAAATCCGCATATTTTAATATATGCGGATGTGGGAGGTTCTTAGCAGAATATATATATATATATATATATATATATATACACACCTCGACCGTTCAGTTTTTAGGGTCACTTTTCGGTCGCATATCTACATATCGACAGTTCAATTTTTAGGTACTAATGTATAGATCATCTCTGCAAAATTTCAGCAAAACTGATGGTCGTTAAGACATTGATAACTGCCTTAAAGGTATTATGGGTCAGGTTGGACAGATTCAATTCGTCCATTGGTTTAAGCGAGTTAGATTTCTTGAAGATTATCAATTTGGCTGAAATTTTATAGAGATTATCTATACATTAATACCTAAAAACTAAACGGCCGAAATGTGGATAAGGGACCGAAAAGTGACTCTAAACTCTAACCTCACACTTTAATTTCAGAGCGAGGCCTCGTTCTGAATAAATATTATATATATAAAGAGTTCTCACTAATATATTGTGCCTTCAAATTTTAATTGTCAACAGCAAAAAAAGAAAATTGACTAAAATATTGTTTTTCAATATTTTGAATCTTTAATGATAAATTCGAGTTTATGAAGAATGAAATGTAATATAAAAATCATCGGTCATTTTAAGTGCGCAAATTTAATTCACTATTTAGGACCTGAGAATTTTAACCAGTATATTCAAATCATTATCACGCATTCACGGCCTGTATTTAGTTTCGCAAGATGATTAAATCATTATGAGCCATGGACTGTCTCATCACACTTTCGGACCAGAGAAGTTCAGCACCTACGTCTTGCCAAAAAAAAAAAAAAAGGGTTTAGGCGCTTAGCAATAGCACCTACGTACCGACCTTAGCTTAGCTTAGCTAGCGCTTAACCTAGTACTGTGTGACTTGCTAACCCAACTTTAACAAGCTCAATAATTTGACACAACATTCTCATGACTCGATCACTTTAGTGATCATGTTCCTCCGTGGACATGAGTCACATGACTGGATTTCAATAGCTAGCTTCCCAAATGAGAAACTATTATCCTAGCTAGCCTGAAGAGAACAGATTCCGCAAATTATATCCTATTTTCAACGATGCCTGATACAAATGAAAATTCGGTTTAAATATTTGTTCATGTCAGCAGCATTTTAAGCAAATGGAACCTTGCTACTTATGTCTATAAGTTAGGTCGGCTACCGCACCAATTATATAAACGAATTACTTCAATCATTCGATCCTACTCACCAAATCAATATCAAAACGAGTCATATATGTACATATAATGGAAATAAGAATCCGAGAAAGAAAACCCACTCAAGACTGGCATGCAAGAAAGGAGAGCTAGCTAGCTGGTGGTGCAATGCTGTACTGCTACTAGAGGGAGCTAGCTAGCTTTGCATGAGATCATCGATTTAGCTAGATATTCATGAGATTAATAATTGGGTGCTGTAAACCACTATGAACTGAAGCATGAAGCTTTAAACTAATAAGGACTACGGCATCACTTCTATCACTTCACTTGGAACTGCATGGTATCTTCTTTACACAACATTTCGCATCTTCTACACTTAAAAGAGTCTGAGAGTAAAGGAGGATACACAGAGGAGAGAAGAAAATTTTGTAGATTTTGGAAATCGGGTTCTAAATTTAGTGGAAAGTACAACTAAATCTTACTTCCCACTAGATTGTAAATATGCAAGCAGCCAACACTGGAGCGCACACACATTACATTCTGCTTTTCATATAAATGCAATAAACTGAGTGCAGTGGTGGATCCATGATTAAAACCTTACGGGGGCTTGGATTTCTTAAACCAAAAAACATTGTGTTCCAGTTCACAGTTCCAGACCCCCAGTTCAAATGCAAGGGTTTATGTGTTGCATGTCAAAATAACCATTCTTTTTAAGAAACATTGTATTCACATTGTCTTCGAAATGAAACAGTCAAACAGGTTAATGTGGCCGTGGGTGAACTCCACTCATATGTGCAAAACCAAAGGAGAAAAAGGTCAAAAATTGAGGAACCACCTAATAAACACCCAAAAATATTTGTTTCAATACAATTTTCCGGCAACAACGATACTTGAAAGAATCTAGATCTCTAAAGATAAGCAATTAAAGATGGTACAGAAAGAACTCAAGAAGCATCCACCAGTGCTAGCGAATTAAAGATGGTAGCGCTGTTGCCAGTGCTAGTGCTACTGACCTTGATAATTTTTCAGAAAGAACTCATCCGCCAGTGCTAGTGCTACTGACCTTGATAATTTTTCACATCAATTAAACCCACATCGCAGATCCTTGACCGCAATCGGGTGGGCTTGAGTTAGGCTATACCCAGTTTAAAAAAAAAAAAAAATTATACATGTAGTTTTTTATTTTTATTTTTTCAAGCCCAAGGGCTTGCGTCCCTCCAACGTTGTACCTAGATCCGCCAGTGACTGAGTGCAATAAAGTGAATTGCCAACATTAATGCTCCAATACTATATGGTTGGCTACTTGGCTTACTCATATATGGGGTTTACGCAAATCAAACTAGCCATTGGACAAAAGGCAAAACCAGGAAGAGCTATTCGATCGATCTGTGAATTTTTTTTTTTTAATCCAAAGAAAAGTTATCAAATAAAAAAAAATGACACCTAAAGGGAGATATGAAGCCAAGATCCCTTAGAATAAACAATAAAATAAAAAAGCAACCAAGACATAAATAAGATTAAACAAAGCCAATTGAGAACATTGGAAGAGTTAAAAAAACCTAGCAGAGCCACCTCCTCTCTCTACAACCTAGGGTTAGGGTTTATGGTTTTTCTGTGCATTCTTCAACAATGTCTTCTGTTGATGCCATAGCTGCTCGTCTTGCTTCTTCTCTTGCCATTGTTGAGGGGAGAAAGCAAGTTGATCTGCGACCTACACAGGGAAAAGGTATGCGTCAAGCAGACGTGTTTTTGGTTGGAAAACTTCTCACCTCTCAAGAATACAAGGTTCGTTCTTTCTTGGGGATGTTTCGCAATGCTTGGAGAGTGAATGGGACTCTGGTGTTGAAGAAGTAGAAGATTAGAGGGTGTTGTTTACCTTGTCTAACGCGGCTGATCGAGATCGGATTTCGAAGGGAGCCCCGTGGGGGTACAATCATGCACCAGTTGCCTTAGCTTACTACGATGCCGTCATTGCCATTGAATCTGTACCTTTTACAGTGGCCTCATATTGGATTACACTATAAGGAATCCTCCAGCGTTTTGTTCTGAAAGAATGATGACAATGATTGGGTACACTCTTGGAGATTTCAAAGAGATTGATAAGCAAGCAAAGAAAGTTGGAAATCTTCGAATTCGGGTGGAGATCCCTTTCAACCGGCCTTTATCCTTCAAACGATGGTATTGGGTTGAGGATGAAGTCGAGTTTCTCTGTAAGTTCAGGTATGATAAGCTTTTTGGAAGATGTCCTACTTGTGGTTTTATGACTCATGTTGGTCTCCCATGCTCCGGTCCAATCTTGGAGGAGGATGACGAGGAGGCGGAACGTACTGTGTTGGGTGTGCAAACAGGGCAGACTCCACATACACCGACGTTGCAAATTGTCTCTGGTTCGTCATCTGGACAGGTGTCGACAAGCAGATTGAATGCAGGTGCTAGAGCTAGGGTTTTGGTACCAGGCCAGAATCTTATCTTTCGTATCATGGTCCCTAATCAAATGCTAGAAAAATTGCTTCACAATCCGACAGTGTTATTGCAACGTCCTCGTCGTCAAGCTCAGATTAGGGAACTGCCAGAGATGATGATCATTCCTGAGACTTTAACAGGTAAAAGAAGAACTAGGGAGGAGGAAACCGTTACTATTTCTCCTAAAAAGCTAAAATTGAGTCTTGCTGTGGGTAAAAGGAATTTGAATTTGGAACTAGAGAATTTGGGGTTGGTACCATTGGCAGAGACTGAGGTGCATCCTATTCAAGTGAAGAGGAAGAGAGGCAGACCTGCAGGTAGCAAAAACAAGCTACCATATGGGGAAAAGAAAAATGCGTTGAAGGTTGATGAACCTAGAGCAGCAAAGAAAAAGTTGTTGTCAAAGCTTGATAAGGCAGATGCAAGTTCTAGCTCTAATCCGAAAGGGAAGGAGCTGGTTCTTTACTAGTTTCTTTTCAAAATTCCTTTAAGCCTGTGTGAGTGTGATGAAGTTTCTATAAGTCTTCTATGACGTTTCTAGTTCTTGTTTGTACCACAATTAGGTGCCTGGCAAACAAGGATTAGTTGAATATTTCTTCCGTAGAGGGCGAAGTTTGATTACTTTTGTATAGGCTTGCTAATTAGTGAGCGTATCAGAGATTGAATTAGTTTGCTATAGATTGGATAGGGTAGTCTGTTGATTTGGCTTTCTTATGTAAGCTTTGTAGACTATAGCCTTTTGGTTGTTGATCTAATGCATATCAACTTCTATTTCAAAAAAAAAAATTGAATATTATTGGATATTACTATCGTCGTATGGCTACTGCTTGTGAAATATCTCAGACGCCCTTGGCTCTTCGCCAAAGACCCAAAATATCATTAGAACACAGACCTTCACTTCATATGTTGGAGGTTCAGTTAATGCAATTGACTCTAGCATCCTCAGCCAATTATATAGCCTAGAGGTTCATGGTGACAAGATTTATGTCAAGATTAGTGAGGATTTGTATCATGAACAGTTGAAGAATTTTCGCACCAATCTGATTAGTAGACTTCTACTTTGTAAAGGGTCTGTTCCTATAAGAACTGATTCTCTGAAAGCATATCTTGCATCTCAATGGAACCCTACGAACCCATGTCACTTGGTTCCTTTGGGTAAAGGTTTCTTTGATATTCACTTCAATAGTGAAGATGACATGTGAAGAATTTGGAGAAGTGATACATGTTCCCTTACTAATGGAATTTTTTGGTCATTCAAATGGAAACCAGACTTCAAACCAGGTGCCAATCCTCCACAAACACATACTCAAGTGTGGATTCAAATTTCTGGATTAAGCCAAGATTATTGATATCTTCGCCATTTCATGGAGATTGCCCGTGGAGTAAGGACACCATTGCACATTGATAAAACTACGAAAGAACGTCAATTTGGTTATTATGTCCGAATCTTGGTTGATATTGAATTAAGTCAAGATCTGCCAACTTCTCTTATGGTGGAAAAAGGTGGTCATGTTTTCTCTGTAGCTATTGCTTATGAGAACTTGCACATGAGTTTAAGGAGCAAGAGTAGCCAAGAAGTCGCTCTCATGATGACCATGTTGAGGGTGGTAGAGGTAAAAGGTTCAAACGAGTTCAAGGTACCCTGCACCCAATCGAACACCTACGCTGCGTTTCAACCTTTAATTGTTTGGACTTTGGTTAATCTTCAACCATCTTCATGGTTTGGTAATGTTTTTAGCATTTTTATTCTTTATAACGGATTTTGGTGTCATATCTCCCTATTCTGATGTTGCTCTCTCATTCATTTAATAATTTTTTTTTTTTTGCAAAAAAATAAATAAAAAAAAGACAGAGCCACTTGAATCAAAAATCAATACACACAAACATTCAATTGCGGGGTAAGGGTTTCGCGAGCTCATTTGGCTTCGTTTGGTCTTTGATGTGTATTTCAGTTGTAATTTTTATGGACAATTAGATACAATTTAGCATTAACGACAAAATTTCAAATAAGTGAAAGCACAACGGTAAAAAAAAAAAAAAAAAATTCAATCTCATTGAATGGCCGGGTAGTGATTTTCAGTCCCCTCTTCTTTGAAGTTTTGGACAAGAAGATAGCAAGTTAGCAACCATTCACACGAGAGACGAATGCAAGTGAAGAAGAGTAGGGGTTAACACCATTGTATGCCCAAGAGGACCACATGCTATAGCCTTTAGCCTTATGGGAATGTAAAGAAAATCATGCAGCCTTGTGCAGACCTAATTAATTAAGCAACCAAGTGAAAATTTTATAACCAATTCAACATTTCATCACTGCAGTAGTATTATATATCCATGGGAACCTACTGAATATAGAACATTAATTCCTTCCTCATCAACTCTGCCCCACAATAACAGAAACCCTCGAGATAAACAAGACTACGAAAAATTAAAAGTGGAAATTGGAATCTCCGGTAAAGAAGTGTTGCATCCAAGACCACTTCACTTAGCCTGTATTCCTCATCCCTGCAGCGATCCCGTTGATTGTGATTAGCAAGGCATCTCTGAGTTCTTTATTATCATCATCACTTCTCAATCTCTTCAGTACCTCAACCTGCAACAAGTTCATGGGATTGAGATAGGCAAGCCTGCTCTCGATCAGCCTCCTCAAGATCCGATTATTAGCAGATAGTTTCTCATGTCCACTAACCACTAACACCAATTTCTCTGTCGCTAGGAGCTCCATTCTCAGTTCATCACCAAGATGGCGCCTGCTATTTGAGACGAGAACTTCATCATAGTGTTTGGATATAGGAACGTCTGCCTTCCCTAAAACCATCTCAATGAGGTCAATGGTGGACTGGAAGAAAGGCCATTCTTTGTACATGGCTTTCAAGTCTTCAGTGTGTCCCTTCTCACAAACTCCCCTTAAACCTGGTCCAACTCCAAGCCAAGCTGGAAGAACAAATCTGGTTTGAGTCCATGCAAACACCCATGGAATTGCCCGAAGATGACCAATTCCTGTAGAGCTCTTTCTTCTTGTGGGGCGGCTTCCTATGTTGAGGAAGCCAAGCTCAGCCTGGGGTGTAGCCTCCTGGAAGTAAGGAAGGAATTCTGGATTTTCGTAGACTACGCTCCTGTAATTCTGACAACTGATTTTTGAGATCTCCTCCATGAGGTTACGCCACTTTTGTTCTCGAGGAGGGTGTGGAGGACGCAACGTTGCAAGCAGCACAGCTGTTGTGTATATCTCTAGCTGTCTGACAGCAATCTGTGGCAGCCCAAATTTTGCCTGTACCATTTCTCCTTGCTCAGTTGATCGTAGCGTACCCTGAAAGATTTTTCAAGCACTATAGATTTAGGTCTTCGAGCAGAAAACTTAGCTTTTTTTGTTTAACCATGTAAGATAAGGCTAAACAAATTCAGAATCTACAGAAAGAATGTATATTACATGATTCAACCAAGAGATACATGGTTTGACTACACTAGCATATCAATAACGTCCAAGTTCAAGACATAACTAAAATGCGAATTGGTGAATACTTCTCCTTTCGAACATTTCAAAACCATGAAGACAATCAAATTAAGATGAAGCAGAATGGTGAGTGCAAGACAGAAAGGTTACCATCACAGAGCCAGGCGGCTGGGATTGAATGGCAAGATATGTAGGGCCCCCTCCACGACCAATACTGCCTCCTCTCCCATGAAACAGGGTAACTTTGATATCATACTCATTGCATGCAGCTACAACATCCTCTTGAGCTTTGTAAAGTTCCCACGCAGCAGTAAAACGCCCTGCATCTTTTCCAGAATCAGAGTATCCAACCATCACCTGTTCAATATAACCTCGTAAGCTCCATGAGATTCATCGGAATTCAAAAAGTGCTTCTATAGATACCTCTTGATGCCCATTATGGTTCTTGATGATGTGCTCCCTGTACCAATCAATGGACAATAATTTCCTGATCACTGAGCCAGCTCCTCTCAAGTCCTTCACAGTTTCAAACAAAGGAACCACACGCAGCCTGTTCCAAGATATATGAAAACTCACTTTGTATATAGTGTAATTGCAAATTTAACATCAGTAATGAAAAACTTACGGGCTTTAATTTAATTCCCGATTTAAGAAAATTTTCTTTTCAGTCTTCCCCTTCCTACTTTAATATCTTACTCATAAAAGTCAGAGATGCTAAGTAACCATGGACTACATAAGTATGAGGTGATTTATAGCAAGTAACAGAAATTTAATTGGAGAAGAAACCACCTTTTAATACCAAGCCTATCTATTTTCTATGCAATGGGGGAATCAAGATGGATCATAAAGGTGCTTAACAACTACAGCTTCATTTGATGTGCATACGAATTAACAAAATGATAAAAATCTAGAGAAATATCCAATGAATAAATGAAGTGCAAATATCAGATGCCATGTGAAACAAAAAGGTTACCATAGAGGAAGAATGTAACTAAAGAAGGACCATTTAATCCAGCAGTATCAACATAGAGCATACTTACGTTCCACCAGGACATGGCTTTCCTATCTCTCCACTAACGGCAAGTCGTGCATCTTTTTGCAAAAGCTCCACAGCAAGGACATCACTTGCCTGCCAATTACAATGTACATGGTAGCATTTTTATCAATTTTAACAAACAATTCATGTATGGAAACTCTGCAATTGGAAATTCAAGTTCCTTAGCCTTGTAAATGCAAAGCTGGAATACGAATCAATAATGAAAGTTGTATGCCATACGTTAGAAGCCATAGAAATCACATATGCTCCAAGCGAATCACTCCCTAGCTCAGCAGCAATGCGGAAGGTATCCAGTACCTCTTTAACATCAGAAGCAACCTGGAAAGTCATGAGGAGATGCATGAGTCTCACACATAAAGCATCAGGGTAATAACAGGAAGGTTGCAGTTTCAAAACCCAAATCATTTCTATAGTTTCTTTTCCTTTCTATTTCTTGCCCCTTTAGGTGGATCAAGTCAAACAGAGACATCTTCAATTTGAAAGACCTTAATTAGTTTGATTCCTCAAAATAACACCTTAAAACTGCCCTAATATCCATTTCAGGAGTAAATTCCAAAATTTACCCAGCCATCTATGAAAAATGGATTTCGGTTCTGTAGAACTATATTTCCAAATTTTTAGACCAAGTACTTTACAAATTCTATTTTCAAATCTACATTTCTCTTTGAATTTGCTAATTGCTAGGTATAAACAGTTGTTGAACCGCACCTTCATAGTTTAAGATTTTGGCCAATAGTGGTAAACCAAGACTTTCTCTTCCTATTAGAAAAGAAGCTCCTGAGTTGGAATTCTTGCAATTGCAAAACCTCCCAATTAAGTTGAACGCATGCTATGAAGTGAGTTTGAGAGTATAAAACAAAGTTGACCTTAATCCTAACAGCTTAAACTTTTGGGAATAGTAAACAACTCCATCATCATGCTATATCAACTTATGCTTATTTAAAGTTCATTCCCTGTAGGCAAATAATGACTACCATGATTTCATTTGATTGTTGTAATGAAGAGACACATTAGATATATAGCAAAGAATTCTTGTCAGATTTTTTTGAAACATTTGGGTAGAAGTGACTTGTTCTGAACCTTGGAAAATAGTAATCCTAACACTACTACTTTACCTCCATGCTAGGTGAGACTAGCGGCCTTTTCCCTTTGAGCTCTCTTGTTAGAAATTCCAGTTTCTTTTCTTCATCCCACTCACTGTATGTGCCCATATCCAAATATTTGGTAATTGCATCAAGTGTTTCAGCATGTCTACCAGATTCCTGCCCCAATGCAATCTTCAGTTAAAATGTGTTTCAAGAGCAAGCAACTTGTTTTACAATAAAATAAAAGCACACCTGACGCAAGTCGAGCTTCATTAATACCATCCCAAAGGTAGCAACTCTTCGGATCAAATCAGCAAGCCGACCATCAGCTAGGATCCCAGATCCACATGATTGCTGCAAAAAAATGATGGTTGTCAACTTGTCATTCAACATTACATAAGAAGTCTGTATGCATGCAGATGTGGCACATTTGTGTCTGCACAGAGAGAGAGAGAGATCACCAAAGAGTCATGGCATGTCATCAGTGGTTCTATAAGTTCATCTGATGTGTCATAATACTCCGATAGATTAAAATCGCAAGGTAGATCCTCTAGAAGAAGCTCCAATCGTCTTCGTGTCTTCATAAGCTGTACGCACAGAACATACACATGCATAAGTAACCTAACAAAAACAAATGACCGTATAATCATTCCCTTTCAATCAATCTCCTAAACAAACAAACATTGTCAGAATAAATAAGCTGCTCCAGAAAAGGGGTGGTATCATCCCAAACCAGCATCACAAAAATATAAATCAATCAAGCTTAGCTATGTATCCACTAACAACTTACTTGACATATTCAAAGCAAATAAACATACCTTGTCTTTTATATTACCAAGAACAATTCTATAAGGAGCAATTGCAGATCTCTTAGTGGGCTTTGGCTCCAAAAGCTTCTGGAAACTGGACCTTCCAACCTGGGACTCAGCAAACATTTTCCTTTTGGCAATGAGACTAGCATTACGAAGAGAGTTCTGGGATGGAGACTTTGCCATTGGGGATCTTGGAGATTCCGGACCATCCTAACAAATGAGATAGTATAAAGATGACAACATATCGAGTTACTGCTACCTATTGTGGAAACTTAGATGTAAAACCACAGAAGAATAAATAACAATGGTAGAAGCAAATCTCAGCATCCTAAAAAATGCTTACCTGCTGATTGAGTAGCCCAGTTCGAGGAATTTCAATTCTGGGATAGTGAGAATGACCAACATTGCATTCTGCATGAAGAGGCAAGTTTACAGGATTGAGAAACCATGAGTAACATGGGTCATAGAATACATTAGGTGCTGGTAAATAAACACTTCAGGAAGGCAAACAATCAAAGAGAAAAAAAAGTTACTGCTTATAGAGATTGTAGGTGGAAAGAAAGCTCTAGCTCACTATTGTACAGATAAAGTAAAATTTTCGTTATGAAAATTGATTCCCTCCATATTTATAAAGGAAATAACTACAAGGGCTCATGTGCTACCCATTGCCTTTTTTTGGAACTGATGTCAGTTCTCTTTGTGACATGCTTGAGCAAGTTCTTATTTATGCAACAAGGGATGGCAGCATATGAAAATAATATAAAAGTAACACAACTTTCGAGATCCTCAATTTTTCTATAAAATTTCTATAAAATATTTCTTAAAAAAGTAGTTTTAAGAGGAGAATCGGATGTTCACCAGTGCAAGAGGGTTGATCAGCTCTAGCTGGAAGTTGTGTTGGAAGTGCCGCAGCTTGTTGCTTTACCTGATTTCTACTATAACACTGATGATCCCAACTATGGCGATCCTCAGATGCAGATTCTGAAGAGAAAATTTCAATTACGTTAACTTTATAAATTGATCCACAAGTATTTTTCATCATCTATTAAAAATAAATTGAAACCTCAAGAATCCAGGAGAGATGACCAGTGCGTACTTACGCATTGAAGAGTTGGGGTAAGAGAAGTTTAATTCCCCTAGGTCCATAAAACACATAGAATTTTGTAAACTAGGACTACAATTTTTCCACTCATTTTCACTATTTAACCATTTGGTCTATCCTGCCTGGCAGGAAAAAAAAGTAAAAGTGCTCATCTGTCTTTCAGCATTTTTTATTCTGCATACACAGAAGTGATCTAGAGATTTACAATTCTTCGATTAATAAGATCCGGCCGAGTCTCAGACCAACTTAATCGCAGCCCCTCAGTAAAGTTCAAGCAATAGAGTCTTGATTAGCGGGAAAAAAAAAAACAGAAACACAGGAGTAACCTGTTAAGGAAATTGTGCAAAGAAAAACAATGCAAGCTATGCTTTGGTAGTCATGCTGAGATACCAAGCAGCCAATATTAATGACCCCTGAAAAGAACTGCAATATGTCATACCTTGCTCTAGAATCTCATGTGCCAGTTTTGACAAGCTATCGCTGCACCTATTCATGGATAGTTCAAATTTCAGGCTATCCACTTCTCGAATATAGAGATCAATAGTCATCCACCTAGATAAAAGTGAGACATCTTTTGTGACCTGAAGCAATAAAAAGAGGGAAGTTGATAGAATTGTGTAGAAGAGCTAGACAGTCTGACAGCATTATAAATTCCACCTAAACAATAATCTTATGTTTGCAATCTAATCATGAAATCTGCAAGCAAACTGGAATCCTTAAAACTGAAACCTCCTCTCTCATACCTCAAAGAAAAGGATAGAGAAGGGATAGAACTTAGAAGAAATGCAGGGTAAACTGATTGTCTAAAACTTTACACAACTAAGTCATGCTTATCCATCGATCTCTCTGTATAGTACAGTAATTAATTCTAAGTACGACGGCTTGCTTTATTCCCCTCAAAAGATGATTTACTACCTCATGAATTACCAACACCATCACCATTACAGTAAATTAAGTTATGTATGACAGAGGTCTGATATATGCCAAAGTTATGATTAGTTCATGCTTCAGGTCCTTTGTTGACATGAAAGGCCTCTTCTAGATTTAAGAGAGTAAATAATACCATTAGGAGAAGATTTACGGATAAAATAACAATAAGACCCATGAGTACCTTTGCTGTCACATTGGGATTTCCATCTCTATCACCCCCCATCCAAGACCCAAACCTGACTGGTGTGCATTTCAGTGGAAGTGGTTTTCCAGTGTGCTGATAAATAAATTTAAAAAGATTATGAGAAAAAGTATACAACGACAGAAGGTAGTATATGCATATACAGAACTCGAAACAGATCAATCCCAGAAACAAATTTGAAGAAAAACCTTCTTTAAAGCATTGCTGACACGACGTAAATAATGAGGTACAGCTTTCCAAAGGGACTGCTCCACAATGTTCAAGCCTGTGGTAAACAATATATACAATTTTAGTTTGTCTGTAAGAGATGCACACGATTTCAAAGAGCCAAAGCATGTTAATATCATTGAATCGAATATTGAAGTGGTTTACCTGCGCTAGCTTCATCAACTGGTGTGGGTTTATGGCGCCTAAGCTCATCTGTCTGCCATATAGAAGTTATCTCTCGCACCTATAAAAGCAAGAGTTAAATATAAATCATAAGGAAAATTAGAGATCGAATATCCACTATATCAATGTCATTAAGATGCAACCCCTCTTGCCCCAGCAAAATGGTTTTGGAAGAAGAGAATAAGGTTGGAAAAACAATACCATATCTTCAATCACCATATCTCTCTCTTCACTAGTAAGATCAGGTCGGTCTTTTAAATCTAAAAGATGCTGCAAGTAACTTGATATGATCAGATTAGTCTAAAGAGAATTTTACAATATGTCTTTTAATGATAATGCTCAACATCCTAAAAATTGAGCAAAGCCACTAGCCACTCACAGAAAGTTTGATATGTTTGTATTGTAATGTTCGGCGATTAATTTGTGTAGGATGTGCAGTAAGAACAATCTCGACCTCCTGCAGCAAGAAGAATTTAAGACCAAGATCAACAACAGTAGAAATACACACACGCATCTTATGTTCCACAATGTGCTGGCAAAACGAGGCAACATCAATGGAGCAACAACTTGAGCTCATTAAAACAAGATCATATATCCTTAATTGGGTGAGTTTTATCTTTTACAGAAACCTAAACAAGACGAGTGATATATTTTCCGCACTAATTTCTGTCTAGGCATACAAATCAAGACAAAGGATAGAAGGAAAAGAACCAACCTGCTTGCAAACGGTATCGTAAAGCTGGTCTGGGGAAACACCACGCTGCAATAGCTGATAAAAAATATCATCACAAGATTTTGATAGGGATGCCACATTCTTTTGTCTACGAACCCTGCACAAATCAACAAATTTCTCTATATTCACCAAAATGCTTATAAAATTCACAGCTGAAAGAATTTCAACCAATTTTTGTTTTTTTTTTTTTTCTTCAAGTTATCTTTTAGGAAGCTAAGTCTCAATCCTTGATAGACAGTACTATTTCCGAAAGCTCTGCTGCTTCATATTTCATTTCCAAACAAATATAAACACAGAGAGGCACATATATGAAACTCAACCTTTTTTTTTTTTTTTTTTTTTTTCAAAAACAAAAAACAGAAAGTTGAGTATAAGAAAGAAAAAAGAAAGAAAGAGATCAAGTTGTTCAGTCACCTATGGTGAACTTCAGCAATGCCCATCAAATTGAGGTAATGGCTGAAAGCACGAGCGAGAGTGAGTGCCTCCTCTAAGCTCATCTTCGAAATGTCCGACGCTAGCTGCTTCTCCAGCAGCTCCGCCATGTCCTCTATCCCCGCCAGCCTCATACTACAAGCACTCTGAACACAAAAACGCCCCGTTTAGATTCACCGTAACCTTATGTACGTTTTCCTCAGCAATTAACCAAAGCAGGTATCGGAAAACAAAGCTAGCGAAACCAAAAGCAAACGAGAAGGTGCAGAGCGTGAAAGAAGAAGAGGCCGGGAACGTACCTGAGCGAGGGTTCTGTGGCGGTCGACTTTCTCCCTCATCTGAGCTCCGACTTCTCGCTGCAAAACCTCCAGGAGAAGATTTCCGAGCATTTTACAATCGTCTTCGAAGCTCTGGAACGAGATTTCCTCGGCGATATCGTCCGTCGTGTCCGTCATCGTTGCAGAAACAGAGAGAATTAAGAACAAGAAGAAGTGAGTTTTACAGAGAGAAAGGGAGAGAGAGTAAAATGGTGATACGGACTGAGCGGACGTGGTGGTGGCGGTGGCGGTAAAGAGGAACAGAGAGAAACAGAGACGAGGGAGTCGCACAGTTCGTACGGATATTTCTGGAGGGTTATTGTGGGACCCACTTTTACAGAATGAAATGCCCAAGGGATTATTCACAAGTGGCACTCTCCCCGGGTTTAGAGGGCAGTTATTCCGGTCGGAACTCCGTGACCAGGTGATTTCATTTTTGAAAATAAATAAATAAATGTGGTAAATAAAATTTTTAATTATTGGGAATAAAATTCAATTTAACACCCCCGACTTTGAGTTTTTTTTTTTTTTTTGAATTTCTTAAGTAGTAATTTTTTTAGCTCACTACCTTATATTACAAATTGAAGTTTGCTAGTTACTTATTGTAAGGTCAATTGATGACAGTAAAATGCATTAGTATATCATTCGATTGCAACAGTATAATTGTATACTATGTAAATAAATGAATGTTAGTTGTTTGAATTCAACCATGTTGTTGTTAGTGTTCTTAAATTTATAGGATGAATCATTATAAATGTACATTAAATATTAGATGCGAAATTGAAAACTATTGTCTTACTATTTTGACTTTCAAATCAAATTTGTTTTATTCATCGTCTAATTTGTATGCTCTTTTAAAACTTGTTGTATATTGTATACAAAAGAAAAGTGAAACTTATTTTCATTTCCTATGGACAATTCTACGTTGAAGAGTATGTTAATTGTAATGCTATACATTTTGCAGCACTTGCATTTATGCTAATATCTTGAATGAAGGGGTGCAGACCAAAGAGGAAAATAAAAAGGATGAAGTTGTACAAAAAGAGAAAATGCCAAAGAGGCCAAGGGTGTTGCGTGGTCCGATATTACCAGTGTGACGAGATTTGGTTAGAGAAAAAAGATATGGTATAAGTAAAATGCTTTTCCTCCTGACATCTTTGACTAAAAGGACTGCCTCCCTTCAGCCTTTCTATCCTCAAGAAAAGACAACGTCATCCGAATTATGTGATCAATTTTATTTTAACATGATCACAATGACAATGACACTTGATAAGGCCATGAGTGAATAAGCACATTTTCATACAGTTGGCCCAAGGTGGTATCTAAATAGGAATAAATAGCCCAGCCGGTAGAATTGGGTTCGAGTCGACTTGGCCCAAGCTACACTGTGGCCCGATGGGAATGGAATTTGTCAAAATCGACACTGATCGCTGAGAAATTGGTTCATTGAGATTTGAGAATCGTCTATTGACATTTCGACTTGATTTCAATCTCAGAGTTGTGGTTTAGGGAAGAGAGAATGATGATGAAGGGAGAGAGATATATGCTGATTTTAATACAACAGTAAAAAGAAAGAAAAATAAAATATGGTTCAAACACAATTTAAAATTGGGAGTTGAGTCCAAGTGTGTATGATGGTTAATCGACTTGATTTTTGGATTGACACTTGCCTAAACAAAGTTGAAGCCAATTGTATGGTTTTGTTTGGTTTAGACGATTATGTAGCGGATAATACATAAATGAATAAAGAAAATTGTTATGCTTAAAAAATATTTTATTATATCAAATATGTTAATATCAATGCATTTGTCGTGCATTTAAATTTGAACAATAAAATAATCTGTTATCCAATGAGTCAAATCTGATTAACAAACTGAATAGCTATCAACTTCAATTATTAAATGGGGCGGTCTTAGCAATTGATTATAATGCTTTTTGATCGATGAAGTCATTCAGTTCCCTAAAGAAAAAGGCACCAATTGGCAAATGTAGAACCATCATATAAAACGATTTTAGTGCTTCAATCATGGAGTTACAAAAGTAGGGGAGCAAGATGTCATATATTTCCTTACGTGTTCCACAAGATGGAACTACTTTGTAAAATTAGATAGTGTACATCAGTAACCATCCTAGAAAATCCCATGTATAGACTTCCAAGAAAAGTTTAGTTATTAAGCTAAAGTACTAAGGACTCGAATTATGTCTTTAATTTGGTCAAACCTGATTCATTTTTCCTTAATCCCCCACCAACAACTCGTGGCGGGAAAAACCTAAAAAGCGTGGCGGGTAAAGTAGAGTAGAATCAAAACGCAACGAAACGACACCTACCACTTCTCTATAAATACGACGCCTCCGTCAGGGGTATGATCGTCCCGAGAAAATGGAAAACGGCGCGTCGTCTCCGGTTCCCAGAGTAGGTGTGGTGGTGTTTCTTCTCAGAGGGAAAACTGTGCTTCTAGGACGACGTCGTTCCTCCATCGGCGACTCCACCTTTGCTCTCCCCGGTGGCCACCTCGAGTTTGGTAATGGGCTTCCATATATTACTTTCCCTAATCAACTAATTTTGCGTTATTCCTATCCCCTTTATCCCAATCTTTCTGCTTTCTGTTTTCCGATGTGGGATTTTTCTTGTGTAGGTGAGAGTTTTGAGGAGTGTGCGGCGAGAGAATTGAAGGAAGAGACTGGTCTGGACCTCGACAAGATCGAATTTGTGACCGTGACGAACAACTTGTTCCTGGACGAACCCAAACCGGCGCATTACGTGACCATCTTCATGCGCGCGGGTCTGAAAGATCCCGATCAAGTTCCCCAAACTGTTGAGCCGGACAAGTGTGACGGTTGGGGTTGGTACGAGTGGGACGACCTCCCCAAACCACTGTTTTGGCCTTTGGAGAAGATGGTGCAGAGTGGGTTTAATCCTTTTCCGGATTCCAATTCAGGACAGTAGAGAACTATAATGCTGTGTTTGATTTGATGAAGGTCGTAGAAGTTTGTAGCATTTGAAATGCTTCTAAGTTGTAAGGGTTCTGTTTCAAAGTGATTGCAGATTTTGTAGACTTGTGCCTTCTTTTTTATATTACTGATTCTGCTTCGTAGTTTGTGTTTTTCATACTTGATACTGGCTTCTATGTATCCAATTGAATTTGTGAAGTTTTTTTTCTCATCTTCGCGGAGGGGAATTTGAATTTGGGACACAGTTGTGAAGTTGAGGGTTTGTGGTCTTTCAAGGGTGTGTGCACTTGGTCACTTATCAGTGACTTTTCTGGGCTCTGCCTCTGCCTGTTCAATTGGTCTATGAAGTTTTAGCAAGAATATGAATGGAGATGAATAATATGATACCAACCTGCAACATTTCATACATATTAGCCTGCTAAATTGGAAGTTGTGAAATTCTGTGAACTAGTAACTACTGTAACTACAGCTGCCATTTGCCAACATTACAATGCTGCTGCCACAAACATGCTAAGCCTGTAAGTCGGTAATTGAATCAATTACCCTGATTGTGTAATCACGCCTAGGATCCAAATATGAGTGTTTAGGATCCAAATATGAGTGTTTACATGATGAGGGCAAAATCTTTCTTCTTCTTCTTCTTCTTCTTCTTCTTCTTCTTCTTCTTCAAAAGGAGCTTTGTAATGAACAAGATTCTTATACACACTCGTTACAATTCAAAAAGCGAAACACCTACAGATTATAGGTAATGAAAGACGAGGTATTACAAAAACTCAATTTTTGCTATTGACTAGTAATCATATGTTATTTATATTGACATCAAATAAGCAAATTGAAGAAGCGAAAAGATTGCACTGAAATGAAAACGAGTCCCACAGGACCAAACTAGCTGATTTAGTACTATGCATTCATTTGTTTGATAGAATTGGATAGCTAAACAATATCTGACTTTGGCAATCTTTTTAGAATACCTCAAAACGATAATTTTCAAAGAAAACGTAGCGACTACAAGTTTTTATTTTTTTTATTTTTTAAGAACAAGAACTTTTATTAAAAGATTATATAATTCGGGAATGACCCGGTGTAGCCCCCGTATTGCTCAACAACCTGGGAATACAAGCACTACTCATTTCCCTTACTTTTACCTCGGTAAAAGGCCTCTGAAGCGACTACGAGTATGTAAAATAAGAATTTTATAATCACAAATTGTGTAACGAGCATGTTCATTGAACTCTAAACGTGAACATAAACATTTATTCTACGGTTATTCATAATCAAAATATAAATTTATCTGCATGGTATTATAAAAAAAGGGGAAACAAGTCCCATAAGACCAAACCAACTAATTTAGTACTATGATAATCCGAATGGTTGCCAAAGGCATTCATTTGTTTCATAGAATAACTAAACAATATTCGACCTTTTTTAATTTTTTGAGAAGACCTTAAGGGACAATTTATAAAAGAAACGGTAGTTACAATGAATATGTAGAATAAGAATTTTAAAACCCCAAATTTTATGATGAGCAGGTTCATCGTACCTTAAATATGAATTTAAATATTTTATATTATGGTTATTCATAATCAAAATATAAATTACATTGGCCAAAATAACGTTAGACTAGGGTTCCAAATTTGACCATAGGAAAGTATATAATCAAGATGAAATCAACAGTGTTTAAGCCTATATGATCATAGAACAAAAGAACAAAGGAGAATGGTGTTGTGGGGTGTACTTTAATATAATTTGTTAGATCGGCATGTGGCATAATCTTTGAGATTATAATAGTTGTTAGCGTTGAAAAAGTCACTCAAATATAAGGGCCAAATTATAGTGTAGTGGGGGTTTAGAGTAAAGGATATCGTATCCAAGGGATTGGTAAGTCTCACTCTAGCTAGAGAAGACCTAGAGGAAAATTAGAAAGAATATGTAAATGTACAATTACAAACAAAAGCTTAGAAGTAAACCAAAGTTCATGGTGAGTATGAGCAAGATGGTGTGTAGAGATTTGATTTTGATTTTGAGAATGGTTTCGATTCAAATTGAAACAACGAAAGCAAGTAATGTAAACTAAGCTAAGCTAAACAAGTTGTTATCAAATGGATATATAGGAGTTAGGGTTTGGATTGTTTATCACTAAACTCCCTTGATGTAACAATGCAATTGAATATGAATGATGCTAAACCTATTGTCCAATTACCCTTTTAGCATCTGGATAAGACTAATAAGGCCTGAACTCTTTTGATTTTATTAACTCTAACATGATAAGTCTAGAGTTAACTACCTAGTGACAAATTCAATTACCGGATAGGCATCAATCATTTGTCTCTAAATGCATAAAGCTTAGAGTTTAGATAACCAAGCAAACAAACCAATCATATCTCTAGGTGATTTTAGCTCACTAGCTACCCTCACATGCACACATGGTATGCTTTTATGCTTCCTTTTGCCTAAAGGTAATCAATCTCTTAGCAAAAACTGCATTTCATGGCAAACACATATTAACTCAAATTGATTTAGCATGTGAAGGTGACAACATGAATTTCATCAAATCATAAACAAAATATCAATTACAAGCAAGGTTGACTACCGTCTTCAACCCTAGCCCCAACATGTTCACTACTTACTCATAATTAAATAAGCAAGTTTCAACATATTGCAATACATCAAGTAATTAGAGAGAGATAGAGAGTGAGAAAGTGACTATTGATGGTGGTGGAAGTGGTGGTGGAGATAAGTCTCCCATGTCATGGTGTGATGTTGTGGTGGTTGTCTCCTCCTCCTTGCTCCTCAAGCTCCTTAATGATGTTGAGATGATGAATCCTTGAGTAGCTAGTGATGGTTTGTAGTGTTGAGGTGGTTGTGGAATTGATGGGTGGAGGAAGCGGTGAAGATGGGGTTTGATGTTTGAATTTAAGGGAGGTGGAGTTGTAGATAGAAGATGGAGCTAAAGTGAAGTGAGAATGGATGAATGGTTGAAGAGATAACGGAGATAAGGTATCTTGGGTCTTCAAAATCAACTATGTTAGGAGACAAAAAATGGAAGAGATGCTCTTACACCGTGGTTCCAAATTAGTCCCAAAATGCATGCAAAGCTCTAAAAGGACAATATGTGGGGATTGATTTGAATTTCAAATGGTAGAAAATTCCCACCACTGTGGTCCTCTTTGGCTGAACTAGAGGTCCTCCATAAGTGGCGGCTCGCCGGAAAATCACCTAAAAGTCGATTTGTAATTTTCTTGTAATTTCCATGTTTTCTTCTCCTAGCTTCAAATTTCCGTATTTCAAGGTTTATTTTGATCATTTTCTTCTCAATGCATGATTTCCTACAAATAAAAAAAATGGATTAAAGAGGGTAAAATAGCTTAGAAGACAAATCAATTTATATAGTTTTGGGGTACAAATGCATAATAATTTGTGACTCAACAATAGTCTGTATTTGATTGGCTTAGACCTGACTGTAAATCCTTCTTTCTTGCCTGTATTCCGTTACCACTAATTAATTACGTCAGTTACTCAGTTCAAAATATCAAATATAGTATTACGTACGTAGAGCACACTAGTTATGCATCATATAATATTGTGCAGCCATGAGAATACAACTAGAAGAGGAGCTGCATAATATTCAAAGAAGAAGATACCATCCCAAATTATCGGGCATCCGATTGGGACCGGTCCATCCGCTGCCATAAAAACATATAATATAGTGAAGATATGAACACAACTACGGAACAAAGAGGCTGTGATAAAACATACTAGGAAAAACACACCCGTGAATAATTAATTTAATGGATGTGAGAAAATTTATCAAAAAAAGTGTGGAGTTACTATAAATAGTGGAAAGTTTTTCCATTGGTGAAATGCACATGGTGGAAAGTTACCTGTAAGAAGTGAAATTTTTATTTCTTTTTCAATTTTAATTTTGTTATTTACCTTCTTATTCCTTAATTATTAGATATAATTTTGAATTAATATATGATATAAAGAATTATATGTAATTTCCTACTCACTTTGGCTAATAAAGCCTAATCTCTTATTTTTTATTATATATATATATATATATATATATCCTTAATTAGATTAAATTCAGTAGTGAGTATTTATTATCATAAGGTTCTAAAGTTAACTCAAGTTGTAACGAGAATTAGAAATTGAGTTAACATCAGAGGTTTGATTTCCCTTCAAATTGTAAATGAAATAACATCATTACTCTACTCGAGTTTCACACTTGTACGTCGGCCTAGTCACTTATCTTGGGTGGTGTTGGGGATCATAAACCCATATAACTATTTACATACAGGTATATCTTGTATTGCAGCTAGCTAGATGTGCGTTGGCCATTTTCTTAGCTACGCACAGGAGAAGTGATGACTGGAATATAAAATAATGAAACATTGATTGTTGCAGCCAGAATGGACTTGACGAGGGCGTCTCTGATATTTCAAGGCGCCGCCCTGGCCCAAGCAAACATGAGATCAACATCAACACATTATTGTGTTCAACCTATTCCGACACTCAGAGCTTACAGCTGCAACAGGGAGGTTACACTCATTGATATGATGATATCACAACAGTTGTGCATGTAGCTTCCAGTTGGTAATTCTAACGAGAAAAATCTTGATCGATCATGATTGAATCTAGGTCCATATTATTACTTATTCACCATCCAGTATCAATTTATATGTTAATAGATTGATCTTATGATTGATATTATCTAAAAATACAGATAATGACGGCAGTGCAAGTCGTCAGCCTCATCATTTCAGGTAAAACGAGCTAGTTCATTAGTTGTAGATTGATATATATGGTATCATGGTTATGTAAGCAATACGTGATATTTACGTACACAATTGAGAAACCCCTTCCTCTTTAAGATAATCTCATCTCACCATGCGTGCAAGCAAATACGACGCAATTTTATAGCCTGTACCTTTTTCTGACCGGAGAAAGGTTCGTATACGACCATCCAATCTTGAAAAATGAATGTTAGAAAAAGTCGTAAACAAATTTTTGATGAACAAAGCTCGTGGTAGACAATCTGCACGACGTCAAGTCGACGTTGTATGCAATAATATTTGTAATTTAAAGCAAAACGATATCGCAACAGTCGTTGACCAGTGTTTTTGGATGAAAGTCGAAGTCAAACTGACCGCGCTCTCGATCTCAACTGTCCACAGGGAGCATCATCTTCTAGATAGAATCTGAGTTGTGAGTGACTGTGACATGAGGGCGTCCCAGTTATCTATTTAAAGGTGGTCATGAGGGTATGTCAAGTACTGCAAAGTAGCTCGATCGATCAAATTCTTCTTCCTTGGAAAAAGACCATATCAAAAGCATGGACGAGACAGTAGTAGTGGCTGAAACTGCGGGGTCGATAAAAGTGGCGGTGGTAGTGTGCCTGTTGAGAGGCCAAAACGTGCTCTTGGGACGGCGCCGCTCATCTCTCGGAGATTCCACCTTTTCCCTTCCCAGTGGCCACCTTGAGTTTGGTAGTTAATCATCTCTTTTTCATTCTTCTAAGTTGTCAGTTCGCACTTCAAAATTTGTATTTCATATTACGCACGCACTGCAGTAGCAAACTATAAGAGGGTAAATAACATATCTTACATTTTTTACGAGAGCTAATTAATTGATTTTCTTTGCAAACGTTTCAGGCGAGAGCTTTGAGGAGTGTGCAGCAAGGGAACTGAAGGAAGAAACTGGTTTAGACATTGGCAAGATAGAATTACTAACTGTGACCAACAACCTGTTCCTAGACGAAGCCAAACCATCGCAGTACGTGGCTGTTTTCATGAGAGCAGTGCTGGCAGATCCTCGTCAAGAGCCCCAGAATATTGAGCCAGAATTCTGTGATGGTTGGGGATGGTATGAGTGGGACGATCTTCCGAAGCCACTCTTCTGGCCTTTGGAGAAAGTAGTTCAGGATGGATTCAACCCTTTTCCAACATGAGACAGCTGCTAGCTATATGTAGTGCGCAATATTCTGCTGATTCATCGGCACAGCAGGCTGCTTCCCTTTTAAGAGTATTTTATGTGTGATTTGTTAATTTGTACCATGCATGTACCTTCACTAAGCGTTAATCGAGTTTGTGTACTAATCACGATACAAGACGATTCTTAGGTTCACTCCTTCGTTAAACGAGCATATTTACCTCTATTATCGATTAACATACTTTTACTTAATAAATTTATCATCCAACAGACGTCTATATCTTAGATTAGCTTTAAAGATCATCTCTGTAAAAAATCAATTGAATTAGAAATCGTTTAATTATCTAATTGAATCAAACAAATGAATGATTCTAACAACACTTACTACTATTATAATGAACCGTCCATATATTTTATAGAAATGATAACTAAAAAGTATTCAATATGATTGATTTTTTAAAGAGCTAATATTTGTATGATGTTATGAACATAAATGGTTGGATTAAAAAATTATAAAGTTAAAATATATTAATCACAATAAATGGGTGAATATGTTCATTCATTCCAGAAGTGAACCTAAGAATTATCCTCACGTTAATGTGTGATAAAAAAAAAAATTATTCCATGCATCTCTGCCTCTTCCCGACCTAATCAAATGAATTAGTTAAGTTCTATACTACTTCTCCCTCAAAAAGAGAAGAAATTCTCACAAAAAAAAAAAAAAAAAAAACTAAACCACTAAAATTACAGCCTAAGCGCTAATAAAGAAAGCGAAGCCCAAATATAAAGAGTTTCAGCCCATGAGCTTGGGGATGCTCTGGTGGCAGTATGGCGGTGGCTAGCGACGACTTTATGGCAATGCTTTCCAACGGCGGTGGTGGTACCAACTTCTTCGGCTGCGTTGATTTGATGGTGACTGCAAAATTCTCTAGGAATTTGGATCTTAGGCTGGGCCTAGATTTATTTGAGATTGTTATGGGCCCTATTTTTCTAGCAATACTAGACTTATTTTGTGAGTCATTCTTTCCTTTGTTACTGATGAGGAGAACAATATTCTCACCAAAGCAGCTACAGAGGAGGAAATTTTGTCAATAGTAAAATTAATGGACTCGTCCAGTGCTCCAGGTCCAGATCGTTTTAATGGGCGGTTTTTTATCTCTTGTTAGGACATTGTGATTGCTAGAATTCAATATTTTT
Source organism: Rosa persica (assembly GCA_025331145.1). Classification (NCBI taxonomy): domain Eukaryota; kingdom Viridiplantae; phylum Streptophyta; class Magnoliopsida; order Rosales; family Rosaceae; genus Rosa; species Rosa persica. The sequence continues at coordinate 41,958,207 of WFKR01000004.1, read as the reverse complement.
TCAGGTCGGTACACTCGCTACCACACTCGTTGTATTTGAGTTTCATCATTCTCATCCCTTAAGTGGACCATGCGGATTCAATTACTCAGCACCGTCTAATTGCCTTGACAAATTTTATTTTCAGATAATCCCAAAATTTGTATCTTTTTTTTTTTTTTTTTTTTTTTTTTTTTTTGAAGACGCAAATTTTTTATCTTTAACATTAGCAAGTATTGCTTCACGTATCATATCTTAGTGGAAAAGTCTCTCAAATACATTTCAAATTTAGTCATATTTTTCGTGAAAGCAATCAAGTTGTTGAAGTTCATGCTAACTATATGCTTTATCATATGGCTTTGATTGAGTGAGATTCAAGTCCAGATTTTATGGTGAGTCATTGTAATATGAACCTTTTGGGTCTTCCTAATTTTCTGCTTTGTTATTTGTGTTATATTGGAGGATGCATGATGACATTTTTTATGCACGTCCTACCTCCATTGTCTTTGTAACTTTCTTCTCATTTAATAAATTTCACTCACTTGATTGAGTTTTCATCAAAACAAAAAGTCGAGCCGTCACAAAAACTCAATTTTTACAATCGACTAGTAATCATATGCTATTATATTGACGACAAATTAATAACTGAAAAAATTGCACAAAAAATGGGGTACTTTAATATATTTATTAGATCGGCATGCAGCATATTCTTTGAGATTATAATAGTTCGTATTTGAGTGGGTTATACTTGACTATAAATCCTTATTTCTTGACTATATTTCATTACAACTAATTACCTCAATTGTATGAAACTCTAGCAGCGAGGAGAGCAGCTAGGGACTGAAGCTAGCCAATAAATCCGAGATCCTTCCGCTCGTCCAGCGGCGATCTGTCGTCAGCGATGGCTCTTCCTCGCCAATGATGGGTTGCTGCCCGACAGGAATGGTTCATGTTGCCTTCTGGGCTCTGGGTTTTGGGATAACAGTGCTTGGGTTTTGACAATAAATGGGCTGCATTACTTGGCTTCAAAGCTTCAATGTGATTTGGGCGTCTGTGTGCACCGGTTCATAGGGAACGCGTCGGCAGCGCAGTGCTATGACGTCTTATCTAGGATCGGCTGGAGGCTTGGGGTGCGGGGCGATCCCAATCTAACTGGATTTGGGTGGTTGATATGTTCCGGTCTTGGTGGTATCTTCTGGATGGCGGAGTCGTGGCGGTGGCGTCGGAGTACGCTTCAGTGTGGCATGGCAGCGGTGGTCTCGGAGTAAGCTTCGGTGTGCGTGCGACAATTCTGCTCAGTGGGGTGAAGGCTTGAACTAGGCCTGGTCATTCTTGTTTGGGCTTTGGGTATTGTTTTCCTTTTGGGCCAGTTGGGCTACAATAACCTTTATTTTATTTTCGTTTAGCCCTATTAGTGTGTATGTGGTGGATCTAGTAGGATTTGTTCCGATTTAAATTTTTTTCCTAGTTTTAGCCTCTCAATTGGAATTTGGTATTTGTCAGCTTAATTTTTAGTTTTTCTAGTTGTACACCAATTGAGGTCTATATGGCTATATTTACTATTTGAAGGAATTAGGTTGTGAGCTTGGGTTTGGATCATTTGGTTTTTAGGCTCGAATAAATGAGCTCATTTAGGTTAGCAATGAGGGTTACCTGTCAATTTATTTGGCTGCTTGTGAGTTGTGCCAACTATGATGTTGGTGTAAGACCGTTTTTATATAAGTATCTTTTGGCCATAGATAAATCATGAAATTATTTATTCCCAAAAAAAAAAAATGATCACCTTAATTATTCCGTTCAGATATAGTATACATATAGAACACTAGTTATGCATATTGCCATATAATATTGTGCAGACATGAACATACAACTAGAAGATCGAGGAGCTGAAGAAGATACCATACCAAATTACAGGCATCTGATTGAGGCTGATCCATCGGCTGCTGAAAATTTTTCATATCATAGATAGTGAAGATATGAACACAACTACAGTACATGCAGAGAGGTTGTGAGATAAATCATATTATTTGAAATTTCATTTTATATGTGTTCGTAATTAGATTAAATTCAATAATAAGTGATCAAATTCTTAATTATAAGTTTATACTCGACTAGATGTTCGATTCCGCACCAATGTTAAGAGAAAAAAAATCTTGATTATCTTGTAAATGAAATAACATCACTACTCTACTTGAGTTGCATACTTGTACGTCGGCCTATTCACTTTCTTGGGTGGTGTCGGGGATCAGAAACCCCTATAATTTCATAATTAATTTACAATATAAGTATAAATATTGTATGAGGACCCTCCCACTAAGGGATTCTTTTTTTTGCTCATTTTAAGGGATTCTTTGTGAGACCCACTTTTTGATAGCATTTCAGCATCTCGTCTATTTAGTTACTACGTTTTAAACTTCTAATGTATAGATCATTTCTGTAAATTTTCAACTAAATTAATGAACGTTAAAGTATCAAACTAAATTAAATCAATTGACAAACTTAATCTGTCCAACCTAAACTATTAGTGTTCATAATTGTAAATCACAGTTATGAATATCTTAATGATTATCAATTTGATAGAAAATTTATAGAGTCGATTTACTCATATATACCTAAAAACTGAAGGTAGTGAGTATAATAAATTATCCCTTAAAGTGACTAAAAAAGAGATATCTCAAGGGCCTGTATATTGTATAGCAGCTAGCTAGACCTACAGTTAGCCATAGCAGCTGGCTAGACCTACAGTTAAGCTATTTTCTTAGCTACGTACTGGGGAAGTAATGATTGAAATCTCAAAGAATAATGAAATATTGACTGTTGCAGCCAGAATGAAGCAACGAACTTGACGACATGGTTGCAGCCAGAATGAACTTGGTGACATGGGTTGTACACTACTTATACCCATTATTCCAAGGCGCCGCCCTGGCCCAACCAAACAGGAGACATCAACACATTATTGTGTACAACCTATTCCGACCCTCATTAGTTACTATTCAGAGCTTACAGCAGCAACAGTTTCTGAAAGTGCACTTACTGATATCACAACAGTCGTGTAAATCAGTTGGTAATTCTAACAAGAAAAATCTTGATCGATCATGATTGAATCTAGGTCCATATATATTATGTTACTTATTCACCATCGAATATCAATATATGTGCAAAAGATTGATCTTACGTATGATGGCATATTATCCAAAAATACAGATAATTACGTCAGTTAGTCAGTACATGTGGTCGTCAGTTAGTCAATGCATGTGGTCGTCAGTCTCATTCAGGTAATGAGCTAGTTGGTTGCATATTGATATATGATATATCATGGTTACGTAAGCAATACGTGATATGTACACCCATGCACTGTAGAGAAGATCCCTTCCTCTAAGATAATCTCATCTCACCATGCAACCAATACGACGGAATTTTATAGCTGCGAATTCATGAACTTGAGAATAATTATCTTTAGTTTACAAAGCTTTGAGATCAATACCAATAACTCAAAAACATGGTTTAGGATGGGCTTATTTTCAAACACAGTGAATTCATAATATTTAACCATTAAAAGTTTATCGTACCTTTCTTCTTTGTGGTGTTGAGCCTCTATCTTTATATTCTCCTATTTGATTTACTGGCTATGACTCACAACAATGAGTCAATGACAAATATGAATCACAATAATACAATAACAAATAAAGTAATAAGTAGTACATATCTATTATGACTATATATCAACATACCATACATTTTATGATAAAATACATCTATCATATAATATATATATATATATACAAGCAATAAACCCTAAGAAGATAGTTCTGGAGTCCAATAGAGATAAAAGAGAAAACTCTCAATTTGATTGATAATATGATAAAAGAGAAGTTCTGCAGCCGTTTAAAGTTGCTTATATATGAGAAAAGAAATCCTAGGGCGACTAACAATGAAACTCTAAAGCCCACGGTTGAAAACAAAACAAATCCAAAACAAACTAAGGAAACCAAAAATTCTAAAAAATAGAAAAATGCAGTTTTGAGGCCCTAAACGACCCCAAAAGCCCAAAAAAAACTCCACATCGTGGCGAAGCCACTTGTTTTGTTCCTGGCACGATTCTCATTTCGAAAAGCTATAGAAATCACGAATTAGACACCGAATGCCAAAGTTGCAATAGTAACTTTGGTTTTCCTCCTTTTGCATGATTGAGCTATTCTTTAATTCTTATCGCTATTCGTTCTACATCACTTACTAAAGACCAGGTTAATGAAACCTAGTAAAATTTGACTTCTCCTCGTCACGAGTTGTTTTTTTTCTGCTTGGTGTATCACCCCAAATTGAATATTCAGCAAAATTTTGATCCTCAGAAAAATTCTCAGCCAAATTCCTTGAAAGATGAGGTTGATAACTAAAGAAAGAAGCAAAATTGTCTTGAATTTTCTCTTCAAACAGCTTTGGTGTTGATGTGTCTGATTCTGATTAACGAATATGAGACCAATTTGATTCGTCATTTTTGTAGATTGGAGTTCTATAAAACTAACGAGGCGAGATGTATTGGTTCAACGATGGTGAATACGACTTCTGGGTGGCTATATATAAAGATCCTCGTCAAAAAATAGCGTCTAGTCCAGACGAAATGGTTTGATGTAAATTGAATTTGAACCCAAATACTTCAAACTGTTGTCCTTAGAACTCCGACAAAATTCTGCTTCTTTTAACTTGAATGATGTCTCTTTCTCATGGAAAGATGATTGTCTATGATAATCTTTGTCGAAACTAGGTTTCGGATATGGACGATTGCACCATGGCGGGCCTGGAAGTCTAAAATGTTTGGGTCCATTCTTGCTGTTGTAGCGTGATCCCAAATTTTTGTGTTCAATATTCAGACGACAAGAATCAATTTTGCAGGGTCTGAAACTTGCTCTTTCTCTCAACTTTATGTAATAAGAACTTGATTCTCCCTTGAACCAACTCTTATTGTTTCCAGACTTGTTCTCCATAGCAAAATAACACTTTAAGATTGTTGGGTATTTGCCTCCACTCAATGAGTTTGCTAAAGCCTAAAGGGTTCTCGGCAAATCACTTCTAGGACACAACAAAGCTTGGAATATGCGATTAGCAAAATCGAATAATTCCCTTAGAAACTACTAGAAGAAAATTGTATGGTTATAAGAGAAGAAGAGGGAGAAGAGAGAAGTCAATTGCAGAATGATTTGATGATTGAAACTGGTGGCATGTACTTCTCTTTATATAGAGATCAAGAGGTGCCTTTGGCACCTTTTCAATATAAACACAATTGTTCAGTATAAACTCTTCATAATTTTATTTTGTCTTTTCACTATAATCATAAATCTCATTATATATATTTTTAACCATCATACCTCTTCAATTAATTATGCAATATATTTTATATATATAATTAAAATTTCCAACAGAAAAAAAGTCGTAAATACGTTTTTGATTAACATAAAGTGGTAAACAATTTGCACGACGTCAAGTCGACGTTGCATGCAATAATATGTGTAGTATTTGAACGACATCCCAACGGTTAGACTAGCGTTTTTGTATGAAAGTCAAACTTGACCGGCCGCTCTCGATCTCAACCGAATGTCTTCAGGTAGCATCATCTTCTAGCTAGATAGAATCCAAATTGTGAGTGTGTGTGTGTGTGTGTGACATAAGGGCGTCCGGTTATTTATTTAAAGGTGGTCATGAGGGTATGTCCAGTACTGCAAACTAGCTCGATCAAATTTTTCTTCCTTAGAAAAAGTCCATATATAGATCAAAAGCATGGGAGACGAGACAGTTGTAGTGGCTGAAACTGCGGGGTCGATAAAAGTGGCGGTGGTAGTGTGCCTGTTGAGAGGCCACAAGGTGCTCTTGGGACTGCGCCGCTCCTCTCTCGGCGATTCCACCTTTTCACTCCCCAGTGGCCACCTTGAGTTTGGTAGTTAATCATCTCTTGTTCATTCTTCTAAGTTGTCAGTTCGCACTTCAAAATTTGTATTTCATATTACGCACGCACTGTAGTAGCAAACTATAAGAGGGTAAATAACATATCTTACATTTTTTACGAGAGCTAATTAATTGATTTTCTTTGCAAACGTTTCAGGCGAGAGCTTTGAGGAGTGTGCAGCAAGGGAATTGAAGGAAGAAACTGGTTTAGACATTGACAAGATAGAGTTGCTAACTGTGACCAACAACCTGTTCCTAGACGAAGCCAAACCATCGCAGTACGTGGCTGTTTTCATGAGAGCAGTGCTGGCAGATCCTCGTCAAGAGCCCCAAAATATTGAGCGAGAATTCTGTGATGGTTGGGGATGGTATGAATGGGACAATCTCCCGAAGCCACTCTTCTGGCCTTTGGAGAAAGTGGTGCAGGATGGATTTAACCCTTTTCCAAGATTAGACAGCTGCTAGCTATATGTAATGCTATTTTCTGCTGATTCATCATCAGCACCAGCAGGCGGCTTTCATTTTTTAAGAGTACGTATTTTGTGTGATTTGTTTGTACTTTCTAGTTTGTACCATGTACGTACCTTCACTAAGCATTTGTCGAGTTTGTGTACTAATCATGTTAACGTGAAATTTTTTTTTTTTGTTCCGTGCATCCCTGCCTCCCTCCCCCCCCCCCCCCCCCCCCCCCCCCCCCCACACTCAAATGAATTAGTTAAATATATTTTATGAAAATGTGATGAAGTGTTTATCCATATGAAAAGGTAAGTATGTTTGTCAATTGGGTTTAGATATTAAAAGGTAATTTAGACATTTTTGCTTCCCTTCCTAGTACTAAAATAGAGACTAAAAGGTAATTTAATACCACTGAAGGTTCTACCAAAATAGAGATTTGATTTAGACCAGATACAACCTTCACCTTTGACATATAAGGTATTTACTTAAAGGTTGGTTCTATTTTGACCTATTAATTTGATTTTTAGATCTCCATTAATTTTTATAAAAATTTAATCACCATTTTACTCCTCTGATAAATTAAAAAAAAAAAAACCGAATAAAAAAGTATTGAAAGAGCCACCGGCCCACCACCACAGCCGTCTTCTTCTTTCACCCTGCTCTCGGATCACCAATTTGGGTAGGCAGCACCTTCATCATCTTATTATGTTTGTTTTGGAAGAAAGAAAGACATATTGGTATTCGTGCCTAGCAATGTCAGTAAAATAAACGTGTAATGCAATATAATACAAGAGCATAAACTAACTAAATCTAACTTTACGAGTACATGAAACTTCAAACTCTTTAATCACCGACTCATTGTCAATAGAGAGCAATGCCATTATCCAATACAATTATAATTAACATATATGTAACACCTACACTTACAATTATGAGAGCAATGCCATTATGCCAATACATTTATCAAAATAACAAGATTTAAATATTTAATGACAGTATATTACCTTTGCTTCTGAGTTCTGAGGCCTTCTCCTCACTAACCTCACTGACTGTGCAACACTCCTACTGATACAATATGTCAATCATGAATCTGCATTTGAAGAAGGAATCAACATCAAATGGAAATCAATATATCAAACCCATTTCTAAGTATCCAATTAGTATCAATACCTTCATTAAAATCAAGTAATCAACAACAAGATCAAAAGGAAAATGAACTTGACAGTTAGCTTATAAGCTAGAAATTCGAAATCAAACTGGAAATCCGTTTCAAGAATTATACCATCAAGATCAACTGGAAATCCGAAATCGAACCCGGAACCCATTTCAACAATTCAACCATACCATTAGTCCATTACCTATTTACCTGGAGGCGGAGGTCGGGGACTGGAGAGCGGGAGAGGCGGAGACGGGTTGTTGGATAGACTCTCCAACCCCAAGTTCAGCGGTGGTCAGTGGGACTTGAAAGGGTGGAGCCTGGAGGCAGAGCTCGAGAAGCTTAATATGAAACCGGCAGTATATACAGAGAGAGGCGAAGAGTCTTTCGATATAAGCAAGGTCGGTCCTGAGATTCTAATGACCTAAGGCAAAGAATTAAAATGTGACCTTCCATGTGTTTTGAACTCAATCAAAAAAACAAAACAAAATAAATAAATAACATGTGTTTTGATTAAATTAAACAAAAATATTTAATTTTAATCATACATAAATTTTTGAACTACAAAAATTATTTATATGAAAAAAATTAGGAAAACTGGGCAGCAATGTGTTAGAAGAAAAGGAAAAGAAGAAAGTTATTGACTTAATTCATTGCAAGGAAAAAAAATAGTGAAAGGTTAGAGCCGAGGGTCGAACCCTCGTTGTGAAAGGAGAAATTATTGACTTAATTCAGTGAATTCATTGAAAAGGAAACAAAAAAAGTGAAATGTCAGAGCTAGGGGTCGAACCCGGGTCGTGAGGTAATAAGACTAACAGGGCTACCGTTGGTGTAAGACGATTTACCCTACTTGTTAGAGCAAATAAGAAACAAGTAAATATATATTTGCAATATGTATATACATAATTAAACCTCAGAGGCCCCCGGAGACTGGTGGCCTGAGACTGCTACCTCAGGGGGAAGCCCTTAGGGCTGGCCTTGGATATAAGTTGCATATTCTGAGAGGCCTATATAGCAAAGCTCAGAGGATCAGAAAAATGGAAAATGAGGCTGTAGCAGTTGAGACTGCAGTGCCTAAGTGCAAGTCCACCGGTTGCTTCTTGACTGGTTACCAGCTAGGAAAGCTGAGGTGGTGACCATGGAGGAGAAAAACCTGCTTCCAGCGGTGGTGTTCTGACCGGGCAAGAAGATGACTTCCTTGACCGAAGCCAAGAAAAAAGGCAACGGGCTGACATTTTTCTTGACCCAGCCAAAGCATCTGCCAGCTGATCACGTCACTCACGTTATCTACAGAAATGGAGAAGATGACGCGCTGAAGTAAGGCAGTGGAGGACAAGACGCTGACGCATGGCGCCGCAATTAGGCAGGATTTGACGCCCAGTCGCCGAGAGGATGTCGGAAAACTGGAATTTCGACTGGGTCATGTCGCACGGCTGTGAGAGGCCTTCGATCTCCTTTTGGGCTGAGTGGTGAGGTGAGGTACCACTGTGGGGAGGACGATCGGGTCGAGGCGAGCCCGTATGGCCCGGGTCTACTGCCGAAGGACGCACGACGGCGCCGGAAAACTCAGGTCAGGTCAGTCGGGACCCGATGGGTCTGAGGAGACGTGGAGGAGAGAGGAGAGAGTCTCAGGGGTGAAAGTGAAGAAAAGAGGAAAAATCTGTCCTTATGAAAAAGGACCAGAAATTTTTGGTATTTATAGAAAATTTTCAAATTTTAAAAAAATTATAACTAATTCATACGAACTCCGATTTTTACATTCCACATATGCACGAACTCGTATCGACGATCTCTATAACTTTCATGAAGGAAGTTTTCCCAAATTATGTATGTGTAAAAAGTCAATTTTTGAGACCCCCCCTAAATAACGTTCGTTTCAAAAATAAAATCGATTCGAAACTAAATTTCTCAAAAATAATTGTGATATTAATTATCCATAAATATCCATTATTATAATCTATTTACATCAAATATTTTTTAATTTTAAAGTATAAAAAAAAAAGTAAAAATGAACAGTTAAAACAATCAATAAACAATGAAAATGAAACTGGTCAAGAAAAAAAAACGGGTGGAAACCCATGTCCAGTGGCAGTGAACAGTTCAGTGACTGATCGAATTCTTAACTTTTCAATCTTGACATTTCTTGACTACGGGTGAACTTGCTGTAAGAGCAAGTCCACCGGTTGCTTCTTGACTAGTCACCAGCTAGGAAAAGCTGAGGTGGTGACCATGGAGGAGAAAAACCTGCTTCCAGCGGTGGTGTTCTGACCGAGCAAGAAGATGACTTCCTTGACCGAAGCCAAGAAAAAAGGCAACGGGCTGACATTTTTCTTGACCCAGCCAAAGCAACTGCCAGCTCGGCCAGCTGATCACGTCACCCACGTTATCTACAGGAATGGAGAAGATGACGCGCTGAAGTAAAGCAGTGGAGGACAAGACGCTGACGCATGGCGCCGCAATTAGGCAGGATTTGACGCCCAGTCTCCGAGAGGATGTCGGAAAACTGGAATTTCGACCGGGTCATGTCGCACGGCTGTGGGAGGCCTTCGATCTCCTTCTGGGCTGAGTGGTGAGGTGAGGTACCACTGTGGGAGGATGAGCGGGCCGAGGCGAGCCCGTATGGCCCGGGTCTACTGCCGGAGGACGCATGACGGCGCCGGAAAACTCGAGTCGGGTCGGTCGGGAATTATATTCCGCTATAAAAAGCTTGCAGAAGTAAGTTTCAAAAATTTGCCCAATCGTAACATCCTTATCTTGCCACGATCCTGAATCATCAAAGACACCGCTGATTCTGTTCTTTCTTCCCCTTTTTTTACAGCTTCGTGAAAGAATTTGGAGTTTCGATCCCCCTCTTTGAGCCAATTGACTCTACTTCTCTGCATCCAGATTGTCTCATTCATCTCAAGAAGGTCATCAAGTTTTTTTCCTAGGGTCGCCAGTTGAACATCCACACCGCTAGAAGTCGCCTGGCATTGGAGTCTCTTAATTTGGTCCTTTGTTTTCTTCAATTCGGAAGGGATAAGACCAAAAGTATGATTACTCCAGTTTGTGAGCTTCTTGGAAACAGGAGAGATTTTTTTATCTATCCTTCCAGTTGTTTCCCATGCATTCTTGATAACGTCTTCACAACCCTCATGTTCTGTCCATAATTTTTCAAAAAAGAACCTTCTTTTTTTCTTCACCCACTTCCAACAACTGGCCTGTTCTCCCATTTCTATAAGAATAGGTAAATTATCTGAGTTTCGGGAGGCAAGATGGTGAGTGCGAATATGATTGAAAAGTGAGAAAGCTTTAGCATTTGCAAACGCTCTATCAAGCCTCTCCATGATGTTTTCACTCCCGTCTTCTATTATTCCAAGTAAAATTAACACCAACAAACTCTAGCTCCCTGAGATCACAAGCATCCACTGCTTCCTGAAAGTCGAGCATTTGCTTTATTGATCTCAATTTCTTACCTGACTTTTCCTCGTCTCTAAGAATTTCATTGAAGTCACAACCAATTACCCATGGCTCACTATGCCCAAGTGCTAACCTTCGAAGAAGTTCCCAGGAGTGGCACCTATACTTGTGGTTTGGATTGCCATAAAATCCTGTGAATCTGCATGAAATTTCTTTTTCAGATGTGACATTAGTTTAGCACCTATACGTGTCCGGGAGACGACGAAGAAATGTGAACCCTCCAATCGTCCCTCCATAACAAAGCAAGGCCTCCTCCACCTGTTCTACCTCTGTTCACCATGAAACATCTATACATACCACCCAACTTCCTCAACACTATCTACAGTCTTCCTAGTCTTCATTAGAAAAACTAGGTCTGGCCTCCTTTCCCTGAGAAGATCCCCCAGGGCTCTCACCGTTCTGGGGGTGCCAAGTCCTCGAACGTTCCAACAGAGGGCTAAGATTGCTCGTGGCGAGTTCGAGAACCGGAACCCACCACAGTGTCAGCAATAATAGCTTCAATATTGGTAGTAGTAACAATACTAACATCTTCAGAAGACACAACTTCCATATCAACCATTGAATTCCCAGAGACGTTAGCGTCTGTGAAACGCTTGTGGCTTTAGACTTCAGAGCACTAACGGTACATGAAATAGAGTTTGAGGCTTTTACCTTGTTTCGGCCGGTGTATTCTTGTCTTGAATGAGTCTTCCACTTTTGGAGGATACGGGCCTTGCTTGGACCACTCACAGCTATACACTTGACCTTTCTAGTTGTAGGCCCAGGCCCACAGTTAGTAACATTTTCAATAAAGGCCCACAGTTGACTTCTTTCTTGGACTTGCCATTAACTTCTTTCTTAACTTTCTCCACCGCATCTTTTTCTTTGACTTATGTTTTAAAAAAACCTAGGATTAATCTCTGTCACTTCCATCTCATAAGTAACCCACCCACGTGAAGATTCAGACTTTTCTACACTAGGCTTAGTAGGTATACCTTGAGCTTCTTCCATCTTCGTTGGTGTCAGACATGGGGAAGAAAGATTCAAATTTCCCAACACATCCAATCCTCCCGGATTTGACACCAACACCGTATTTTCTTCATTAGAACAAATTTCCATGCAGGACCCATGTGGCTCCATCTGGTTCCCCGATTGAGATTCGCCAATGCGTCAGCGCTTTTGCAAAGGGCATGTCAACTCCATCCCGGTTTCCCACCTTGTATCAACCCTCTTGGGAATAGCACCCCATGAACAGTGGGTACTCTCCAAATCCTGTTCAAACTCATCTCTGTTCTGGACAAATCGGGTGGTAGAATCGACAAAGTCTGGTGCTTTTAACGACCACACCGGCTTCATCGGTACAAAGAAGCGTTGTTGTTTTCGAATGCTGAAAATGGCTCCCTCTTGCTCCGCTCCGAGAAAATCTCCAAATTGCTGTTGTTGAGCCAAACTAAGGGATTTATCCCTTTTATTGCAATCTCCATCCATATGATCAAGGTGTCCACAAATAAAACATAAATTAGGCAATCTTTCATACCTTACTTTGTAATACCTTGATCTGTCGCTGAGTTTGAGTTTGACAGCTCGTTTTAGGGGCTTAAGAACACTGAGACCCACTCTAACACGCAGGTAGTTGGTTAAGCAGACTCCATTTTCACCAGGGTCAGTCCATTTATAATTCCCTAGACATCTTCCGGCGAGTTCACCAACATCCACCCTCAAATCTTCTGGGTCAAGACCATGAATTTGGACCCAGAATTTTTCAAACTCTAAAGGTATATCAGAAGGGGAGCCCCGACCATTTGCGTCTGCCAACATCATTAGGCACTTGTCAAAAGACCAAGGACAGCCCCTTAAAATCCTTGTCTTGATTGCATCAGTAGAAACCTCAAACAGAAGCCTCCCATCGCCCAGTCCTCCAACTCAGAGGCCACTATCTTTTCAAAGGCCTTTGAAGATTTTGAGCAGCCCATCTCTACAAAATGGTTTTTTGCTCAACACTTGACCAACTAGTAGGTGTCTGGTTCGTTTCGGAGCACCAATTTCAGGCTCAAGAACGAATTCAATTTTCTCCTCATCAGTGAGGGCAAGGTGGTTCGCGAACAGGCCAGCTAGATCTTCCATTTTTGAAAAACACCAGACTAGAAACCGTTCCCACGGTAAAAGGAACCAGCAAACAAAGTACATAAAGGGAGGAGTTTGGGGATGTTAAGACCAACATGGGTCTGAACCGCCTTGAAAGGAGATGGGTTTTAAAGTTTAGGGGAGCGGGGTATAAAAGAGATGATGGTGAGTAACTCCGACAAATGGGTTGGGTGGATGTGTTGGTGAAGGAATTGACAAGATATAATTGCTAACAGTCACTAACAATCTGTTTGTAGACGAACCCAAAAAATTGCAGTACGTTGCAATTTTCATGCGAGCAGTGTTGGCCTATCCTGATCAAGTTCCTCAGAATGTTGAGCCAAAAATGTGTGATGGATGGGATTGGCACGACCGGAAGAGCCTCCCAAAACCACTCTTTTGACCTTTGGAGAAAGTGGTGCAAGGTGGGTTCAATCAGTTCCCAAATTAATCGGCAGCTTCAAGCTGCTGTTTCTTGAAAGAAAGAAAGAAAATACTATTCTGCGTGTAACTTAGCGAATTGCTTTCTTTTTTTATTTTTTATTAATGAATTTTGACGAAACGAGAATAATTTACTAAATAAAAAATAAATATAGAAAGCGAAAACTATACCAAACCTTTCGACAACATCAACAAAAATGGAAATTAGGAAGACTCATTCGGTCCCGATTACAAAAACTATGAATGATAAGCGAAGTCAAATCCCACTAAACTAAACTTGAGGAAATAGTTCTAAAATTTGCTAGTGCATCGGCGGCTTGATTCCCTTCACAACATATATGAGTAGAAAAAAATTGCATTTGAGAAATACAATGCAAACAATTATCCAATTCCATATAAAGTTGTCAAGGTACAAGATGAGGAGCTTGTAGAAAATTGAGAACAAGTGTAAAGTCCACTTCCAATCATATGAATTTCCAATCTCGGACCCATGCTAATTCTATTGCTTTAATAACCGCCATGACCTCTGCAGCAACAGAACTACGCATATCCAAATTTAAGCAAAAAGCACCCAAAACAACACCTTTATAATCCCGAAACAAGCCACCATAACCTGCTTTCCCCAAGTCACTTTTCCATGGTCTATCTGTGTTTATTTTGATCCAATAATGGAGTATGTCAATTAAATTCAATGATGTGAGGAGTCTTCCGCTGACTATAAGGGGAATTAAAACCCTTCAAAATACTAGGTCATGAGTGGTATTATGCATGTGACCACTAAATGCTTCCTTTGAATGCCTGGTTCTAGACTAGCTTGTTCCCCCTATACACGTAGTCTTATATGGAACTCGACCATGTTAGCAATTCTGCTGCTGTTTGCTAGTCATGTTGATACTGGCTTATTGAATATTATTGTAATTTTTTGGCTTAACCTAGTTCCTTTGATCTACACATTTGCATATATTATGCACTTTTTTTTTTTGACTAAAGATGGAGAGAAGGTTAGTTGACACAATTACAATGCCAAAAAAAAAAAAAAGGAGGAGGTATATCCACAGCACCATGTCAAAGGAAGATGTATGACAATTTGTCAAAGCATCAGTTTATTTCCTTCCACAAAAAAATTTAAAACATAAAAAAAATTGTCTGAAAAATTCAATATAAGCAATTGAAACAAACAAACTCGAAAGGCATAGGCACAGCACATTTACAAAGTAACTTGTCAATACAAATTAACCTCCAGATAATATTGAAAATTTGAAATATTTATTGGACAGTAACAAAATACACCGTGACTCCATAAGTGAAGGCACTGCTCAGAAGATGGGCTTCTCACAACAGCAAATTCTAGAAAATGGATAGGCTTAGACTAATGTGATAAGCTCAGTTTGACTTTTAGGAAGCTTTATGTTGTGTCATGACTGGGCCAATTACTTAAGATGAGCTGGGTTGAACTTTTTGATGAATTTGATGAAGTTTATTTTTGATTTTTTTAAAGCCGATGATTATAATTAAGTTAATAAGTTTTAGTTGGTTAACTAGATGCGGTGGAAGGTCTTTGTGCATAAGTCCTTCATTACTTTACTGCATTTTTCTGTTCGGTGTCGAATATTTTATATTTTTGTTCCTTCAAATACATTAATAGAATTGAAATAATTAGTTTGTGACGTGCTCTTATTACTTATCACTTCACTTTACATTTCTCTATTTAATTAATGTATATTGTTATTAGTTTGTTGATGGGTTGTGAGTAGTATATTTAGGAAATCAAGGTTTGAACTCTAGCATGGATTTGATGTAATAAATATGTTTTAATTCAATGGTTTTCAATTTCATATATGGTATATGTTCTAATCTATAATATTTGGCTTAAATGTATGATTATGAGCTTGATTAACTCTTAAATGTGTGGATGAGCATGTTTAGAACAAATTAGGGAGCCTAACCACCTTTCTAAATTATGGCTATGACACTAATTTAGAACATGGTTAGTTACACTACCAATTTTGATTATCGCATTAGCTAGCCTGGGAACATTAATTCTGGTTCTCTTTCCCCTTTTGGTGCAACTAGAGGCTCTAACAAGACTAGATTTGTCCTAATTGAGTTTATGCGGCTCTTGATCCTGAGTAAGAATACCATTTAAGGAATCTAATGATCCATGAGCCTTGAAAAACCTTGGATATTGTTCTTGATGCTATTATGAGTTGAATGACCATTTTCGGAACATACTTGTGCATTAAATTTGGATATGAGGATACATTAGTGACCTAATTTTCATTTCTTGATTAGTTTCTATTATCTTAATTTTTGGTTGCAATTTTAATTATCAATTGTCAATTTATATCTTCCATAATCAAAATCAAATTTCACAAACCACTTTCATTGTCCATATCACTTGGTTGTGAGTTTCCGCATTCACTTGTGGTTCTCTTGACCTATTTTATGCTTTTTTGTTCTGAGTCAGACATTTAAATAACTTGGTGTTATTTTTTTTTAGATTTAAAAATTGTTCGTGACTTAGTAATCAACATGACTAAGGATTAGAGTTAGCTTTTCAATCCCATGGTATAATAATTTCTGGTTAAAAAATTTCTCAATTCTTTGATAACTGTATCCTTTTGAGTGGAATGTCTTTGTGCAGGACTCTTTCATTATTTTAGTGCATCGTTTTCATTGTTTTCAAATATTTTATGTTCTTGTTCTTTAGATATGCCAATAAAATTGAAACGATATATGAAGAGAAAATTAGCCTATTTTTAACTGTTCCAGAATGTTTTATGTTTCTTGGCTATCCAAATAACACTATTGATCGATGTCACGTTATAACAAACATTAAATATATATGCGTAGTGAGTGGTTGCATCTAAAATCTGTTACAGCATCACTTCAAGTTGTTGCATGTGGATTGTAGTTAGTTGATCCGTGATATTTGGTTGGTCCAAAGCCCCTAGTAATAAATTGGCCTTCTAACTATCTCTGTGTATTTGGTGCGGTGGGCTCAGAATGCAATTGCAGACTGCAAATTCAACCAGCTTTGGCAACAAATAATAGTCTGCTTCACATGTGGAGCAGCAGCAGCAACTGGGTGGACTCATGAGTGAGAGACAATATTCCAGATAGTTAAGCTTCTTCTTCCCTAGGGGGCTAGGGAATTACCAAATTTATATTATTCAAACATAAGTGGGTGATAATGAAGACCTAGCCAACTAGCACATTCTCTTCACTGTAAGAGGTTTATTGGCTCAATGGTATTAGCCATCATGATTTATGATTAGATCCCCATTAGTGACTGGTCATAATGCGCCAATGTAAATCGGTAGACTCTGAAGACAATTAGACTATTAGATACTCTAAATCTACGATCTCACTCGTTATATTTGAGCTTGAAGAACAAATAATTGTAACAATTTAGAATTTTTGAGCTTTGGTACCGTGTTAGACGGCCGTGAAACACAATTAGTGCCTGTGCATAATAGTCGCAACCATCAGTGCAATCATTATCTCAAAGCATTAAACAAGATGGGGATGCAATAAATTATGGTGGCTAATCGGGGCTCCTGGGTTCAAGTGCAATGTTGCTAGTAGTAGGGGCAAGATTGGACGGCCCTGCTTGAACTCAGTACAGTCAGTGTGGGCTTTCCCTGTCCTTGGAGCTATCTCCGATGCAAAATCAGTCAAGCCTCACATACACATCCCTTATTTTCTGCACAAGCCCCCCTACAGTACTGATCAAGAAATAACACAAGGCTTTGTCTCCTCTACCTCCATTTTTACACCAAAACCTCTTTCAGTTGTCTATTTCCATCCTTCCCCAGATTCACTTTTCACCTATGGTTGTCTCTAGCTTCTTGTTACAGTTAGGTGGTGGCTGCTCACCTTCCTTTTTGTTTTGTCAGGACTCTCTCTCTTGGCCATTCTATATTGCCCCCATGACAAAAATGTCAAAAGGAGTTCCCAATTTTCGACTAAAGCACCCATTATAAGATGTAACCCCTAGAATATATAGAACCTAACACAAACCAAATCTCTCCCCATCTTTTACGGTTCTCTATATTACTCCCCAGCCACACCAAGTTCAACCACATTTCTCTGGGCTTTCTTCTTCTACTTGTGCTCTGTCTTAATTTCCCAAATGAGGACAATCATGGCAGCCAAGACCCCTCATGACTCGTCCTTCTCATTTTCCAGGAGGTACTTCTGGAAAAAGAAGGTCGACGATGATGAAGACGACGATCACGAAGTCCTCAACTTCAGTTCCTACTCACATTTCTCCGAGGAAGAGAAAGAAGAGCAGCTAGTCCGAAACATACATATGTCAACAACAACCGATCATCAAATTGCATCAGTCCTACCTGAAGTGCCACGGAAGAAACACTCACTGGTCTTAGTCTCTAAGCTCCGGTCAGCTCTTACGCTATTCGGCAAGAGCCGTTCTGGCTCTCGCTCCGGTTTAATGGGTACTCTTTTCGGGTATCGCCGTGGGCATGTTCACTTGGCATTTCAGGAGGATCCCAAGTTGAACCCTACGTTTCTTATCGAGCTGGCTACGCCAACCAGTGTTCTGGTTCGAGAAATGGCTTCGGGGTTGGTCAGGATTGCGTTGGAGTGTGAGAAGAAGACTGATCATAAGAAGAAGGGGTTGAAGTTGCTGGAGGAGCCGCTGTGGAGGACTTACTGCAATGGCAAGAAGTGCGGTTTCGCTATGAGGCGAGATTGTGGACCAGAGGAGTGGAAGGTGCTGAAAGCTTTGGAGCCAATTTCAATGGGGGCTGGGGTTTTACCTGGGAATGAAGATGGAGCTGGATCTGAAGGTGAGCTCATGTATATGAGAGCGAAGTTTGAGAGAGTTGTGGGGTCTAAGGACTCAGAGGCCTTTTACATGATGAATCCTGATGGTTCTGGTGGTCCTGAACTCAGTGTTTACTTGCTTAGAGTCTAGTCTGGCTATGAAGAGCAACAACATCATCCACTCTACATGTTAAGTCATGGAGCACTGAAAAGTTGGCGGTTCAGTTTACCCTTGATTGTGTCCCTCTTTTTTGTTCATTTGGAGCTAACTATTATGGGGTTTGAGACTTGAATCATGCTGCAAATTGTGGATTGTGGAGGGTTTAGACATGGGGTTTCTATCTAGGTAGGCAGTGGGGTAATTTATGTATAGGTTTTCTTCCTCCTTTTCTAGCTAAAATGTGGAGAATGTTGGATACTTATTGTGAGAATGCAGTTCATAATCTTTGAAATTTGAAATGTTTTATCTTCCAATCTCCAAATGTCAAAATCAATTTTTATGTTTATGTCCATTCTGCAATTTACAGAGTTCCCTGGGAAATTTAGAAGTCAACCATTGCAAATTGGCTGGTTGCTATTCATATTGAGTGAGAGCTTCGAGCATATGTTTGTGCAGGTTTATATGAAGATGGCTTGTACTTTTCACCTTTAATTACCTTCCCTAAAGCAGAAAGATAAGATCATGATGGAGAAATAATGCTTCTGTTTTCACTACTTGGAAACTGTTATCCGGCCATCAAAGTTAAAAGGCTTCTTTTACTTTACATTGTTTGTTGTTTTTGCTTGCTTTGATAGTCATAGGAATCTTGACAAGTGGCATAACATATGTAAATCCCAAGAACTCTTATCAGTTTTTCAAACTAATATTTTGTAGATGAGCTTAAAACTAATTGCTAACCTTATTATTTTATCTCCAGTGGATTATTGTAGGTACTAATTAGGTTAACAAAATCTCTCTCTCTCTCTCTCTCTGACATTGGAAACTCGAGAAGAAAATGACTGTGTATTCAGAGGTTGTTGGTTACAGCAGGGGCACAAAAATCCATTGGGATTCCCTCCTCATAGTCCAAATGGTCAGGGCTTCTTGTTTAGTTTTTCAGCTCCATTATTTTCAAAAGATTCTGCCCCCTGGCTTGTCTCAAATTGAAAAAATGTCACCTCTCTGATCACCATGTCTGTAACTTTACTTTATTGTCATACCAGCTAAGAAGCAAGCAAGAGCTCACTTCTTTCGCGGTTTCACCAAGAGAGTTCATGAATCATGGAGCAAAGTTAAAAGTCTCTGCTCAGCTATTCGTAAACTCATGAATAGTCATTGTATTTATAAAGTATAAAACTCTGATGGAAAGGCGTATATTCTCATTTTGATTTGGAGTGTTTTATATTACTAGGATTAAATTCTTATACAGAAAAACCGTTAGATTAGTTTATTGTGTGAGAAAAACTGCAAACAATGACTACTCTAACACTATAGAAAATTTTAATTTGTAATGTGAACCTCTTAATGTTTAGATCCATAACCAATTGCAAAAGGAAACAGGGTTGCCTTTGAGACAACAACAGATCGAACCCTGTTTCCAATATCCTTTTGCTGCTTCCACAGAGCCAAACCAGATAAGCAACAAATCATAACAGAACAATTCTTTCTTGGTTTTAGTTTTTTTCTTACATGCCAAGCATGCACAACGTTTCTTAGTTTCAATGGGTTTGTCATGCTTTAAATATTAGATAGATTATGTTGAATTTTGAGGTTATTCAAATTTGTCTGCTACCTTCTTTTTGGTCTGGGAGAAAGCACTCCTTGGCTTTGTTCCAACTTAGCGACTGAGGTACATGAAATACAAGTCACGTGCTCCACAAAAACCGGCGCTTCATGAGATGCGGTGGATTTGATCAATAAAGAAGGGTGCGCACCGTTATTGTCACTCCACTAACCATTTTGTTCATTCTACGTTCTTTTCTCACTCATATATACTTTTTTAATTTTAAGTTTCCTCTCTTCACCCATTTGCAATTCCCAAAATACTATTTTTCCAATGTAAGGTCTAACTCGAATTCTTTTTCTATTTGTCTTCCTTTCTCGTGTCTCTCAATTCCAATGTAATACTCTACCAAACGAAACAAAAACATGTAACTTTTCAATTCTACGATCATAAATGAAGAAACATGAAAACAAAAACGCGATTACTTCATATTCAAGCTCCAAATAGGTGTTTCATTACTACATTAGCGTTAATATGATATATTTTGAGGCATAAAAGTCGTTAACACAACATGAGAACGATTGAAGATGATGACTGCTATAAATGAAAGCGTTAGGGTTTAACGATGAGTGATGAGATTAAAAATGAAGTTTAATTGTGTTCTGTATGATGTAATAATAAGAATAACAAATTGTAATTTTTATTAAGATATTGTCCTTAATTATAATTTTATATTATGATATTTTTGTCTTTTAATAAAACAGAAGCTTTATAGGGTGAACAAAATAGTTAGTAAGGTGTCCATAGATGCATCCATAAAGAATAACCTGGTGTTTTAAGCCTCTTGTTTTTATTTACAGCATCTGCAAATTGACATGTAATTAGAAAAAAGTGAGCACTCATCCCCTCAATTGTTCCAATTACGATTAGGGTTTGTGTCTGTGATGATTAGTAAGTGCAAATCAACCTGTCTTTGGACTTCCTTCCTTTTGACGCGAAAATGTCGACTTTTAATAATTTAGCAAGCAGAACTTGCCCTTGAGGGGCCGTTAGAAAAAGTCATCACTTAGCATTTACTACTCCAGCATACGTCTCACTAGTATACGACAAAAGCATACTCCTAGTACACTACGAAAGCATTACACCCGCTTTTTTTTAATGAAGCCCAAAACAAAAAGATAATGTTTTGTGAAGATTTTTACTGAATAAAATTTAACAACAAAGCTACTCATCTCTTTGTCGATATTTTCCCGCTCATGCACAAATAATGTTTGATGAAGTCACCACAGTTGAAGTAATCACCTCTTCAACTTGTATTGGATTCTCCATCATCGCATCACCGGTCTTGGCCATAGTTCCCTGTTTTGAGGTAATCACCTCCTCATCCACAGCAAGCTCCTCCATATCGTCACTACTACCAAGTGACTGCTTCTCAGCAACCTCGATCACCAACTTTCCACCATCAAACAAACTAGGCTACATTGTGGCAACCTCCTCCTCTTCAAGCATTTTTAAAAACCTCTTCCGGCCCTTCAATTTAGGGATAATCTTGGTAGCCAAGTCACCATCCTGCTTGACCTTATTCTTGGATCCTGTAGGGCGAATCTTTGGACTTCCTTAATCCATGTTTCCAACGTATGATGATTACACAATCTTAATGAAGAGTGTAGTTCTACATTAGAAAATTATATCTTGCAATAGAGTTTAGGTCTCTTCAATCATTGTCAATCGATTTTGGTTACTTGATAAAGTAGTGGTAAGAATTTTAATCTCTCCAATTATTTCAATTGATTTTGATAATGCTCCGTTTGAGTCCAATTAGTTTGGTGTGATGCTCAGTTTAAGTTTCATCTCTAAACCCTGCACTTGCAAAGAAAAAATTTATGTCACTCAACCAAATGATTATTAACAACAAAGAGGCAAACTATAATTCACCAAAATTCATCCTCAGCCTCTGTGGGCTTTCTCGGCTTTTACTACTTAAGATTCAAAACAGTTCCCGTGTGGACTGTTTGTCGTGATCGAGTTGGCCCACTATGCCAAAGAGCCGCAAATGTTTAAACATCCTCCTTCTAGTCTCCTTTGGGCTTAACTTAAATGGACCGAGCCCATCTATCCCTTTGCAGGAAATCAAAACCCATCTACTACTAACCCAAGGGAGGAAAAACCTATTTCTCTTCCTTCCCTGGATTAACTTTTGCAGAGAACCAAAAATGAGGATATGTTTCATCACCAAAGAATGAAATTAAAACGTGGATTACTTCAATGACCAAGTCTAGTTTGATTTTGGGGAAATGGCAAATGGCGGTAGCTTCTTTACTTTGCTTGTTCCAGTTTTTGTTAATATCCAACTGTACCTAACCATTTACAGTAGCACGTACTCACACTGCACTTCTCAGAAGTAGCAGCTAGCATTATAGCAGCTGGCTCCTCCTTTACTCCCACATTGAGTTAGACTATGTCAAGGCTCCGAGATATTGAATATTTAGACCACCGACTCTTTTCTTCTCTTCTGCAATGAAATCTAATCCCATCTAGCCTACATATAAATATTCCTGACTGAATTTTTGCTATTATTTAAAATGATCACGCACAGCACATACACTTGACCTTTTCTATTTCACATTTCATTTTGTTGAGATGAACTTGGTAGTAAACTACGTATATAATTGACTTTCCCTATTCAACACGTAGAGTCATGGACTCGTGGCGTATACCTAGTTGAAACTCGAATGTCATCCTCCACTTGAATCAAAGTCTTTGCCTAAACAGTAAGAAAAATTAGAAGACTAGTACTAATTAAAGCACAATATGCATAGAAGAGACTGATATATATCATGTCTTTCCAAAATGTAGACTTTCCATATTATGCTGAGTTTCCTAACCCGCCAGCGCTTAGCTGAGAGATATGACAAAGATAGAAATCATAAACAAGAACAAAGCAAAAAGTATGATGCATGTGTTTGAGCCTTTGAGGTTAAAAGTCGTGGCAAGCAGTTGCAGTTGCTATAAAAGAATCAAGAAATTTGCAAATTTCATTAGCTTCCAAACCTGAAGGGACCTTTTGCTGTCCTCCATGTTCTCAAAGTCAAATGGGGGTTGCATGATAGTGCTCAGAATTTGCTTAAATGCTTTAAAGAAAAGGAAAATAGAAGTTATAGTACTGCTTCTCTATTCTACAATCCAACATGCATGAAACATTCTTCCATTTTTTCATGGTTAAGATGAGTATGAACTAATAATGTCAAAGGAAAATAGAAGCCTTTTGCTTTTGATTATGTCAATTCTAACCAAGCTAGCTCGTGGCTTTGATTGGGATTTAAGAAAGGAAAAGTGGAAAACCAAAACCATAACCGTACAACAAATCCCACGTGAGGAGGGGAATTTCTGCAACCAAATCCCAATGGGAGACTACTTGCGAATTTCGCCTCCATCAAACAAAAGTATTAACTATAAGATGTATGGAAATGGTCAATGACAATTGTTTGCTGGAATTTAGTTTCCAGATTTGAAGTTCTTGAGATTTGGTTTAAGCGTCAAAGTTCGAGAACTCACGCATTTCCATGTTCCATTTTGCCAATCACAAGTTAAGAAGTTATACTATTGATTAATCGTGTCGACAGCTTCTTACGTCTTGATTAGCTAGGGAATTCCAATAGCAAATCAAAACCAAAACTTAACCCATTTGGAAATTGGAATCATAACGATTCCAATAACAACTAGTGCAAAATTATATGATTTGCTGTCTAGAGTTGTGCTTCTTTCTCGATCTTGAAAGAAGCGGATTAGAACTTGAAATCCTATCCAACGTTCGGAAGAGTAAGGGCAGAAAATAATATTATTAGACTAATTTGTGAGATTTTGTTCCAAGCGTTCAAGTTCAAACCTTGATGAAAACATATCTTGCATCTTATCAATGTCTAATTACTCTTCAAATTTGCAAAATCCCTGGCATTCCGTACACTTACTAATTTGTTTAATCAAATGCGCCCTTTTTATTTCAAAGGAACGTAGTCCTGTAATTGAATTATTTAGTGCCTAAATATTTGATCATGGACCTCATGATCAAGGTGGCCAATATGCTCTGCTCTAGAATATTATTTCACTTAACATCAACTAATTATACTCATTTTAATTGTTTTGAATATGGGTTTCCTTAAATCAGGGTAGATTTGGTTTTACTTGGTAAACCTACCAAATATAAACGGAAAGTTTGACAACTTGAGGTGCTTTTCTTTAAGAGCAATTATATCAAAATCTGAGAGAAAATGAGAATAAGAAAAGACCCTTGAGCTAATACTGTATTCATCATCATTCTATCTCATCAACTGGTCTCTTTCAATTACTCCATCAAGTTCTAATATGTTAAAACCATGATTAATTATCAGAAAAACAAAATTAAAAAGAAGGCAAATCAAATTGATCAAAGCATATGTGAAGAATCCAAAGTGCTTCATTCAACGGTGGAAGGCTCAAAAGTAGTGGGCTAATTCAGCCAAACTCTAGTCTAAACTAAAAGCCAAATAGTGAACCAGATTTTGGGGAACCATTATTGGAGGTCATTTTTCTCAAATCATATATACAAAATCAAAACAAGAAAAGCAAGAAATGGGGGAAGTTAGCTTGTAATTTGATCCGAATTTGATGAAAACTTGTTCTACATAGATTGTAAAATACAAAATCAGATACTGAGAAACATGGGATCGAGAAATCGATCATCATACTGTAGCATTGATTTGACAGGTAAGCCAACTTTCTGATATTGAATTAAATAGAACATGTCAACAACAAATAAAGCTTGTTTCTTTCTATACAGTATAACTGGAATGATCACAAAGCTCAAAAAGGAAGGAAAAAAGAATGATATCTATATATTTTCATCTCCTTCGTGATCTGATCCCGGCCAATTGAGGTTTCATGATCACATCGGATTCAAAAAAGACTTTGCAACCCTTTTAACAAGATCGATAATGGAGTCAAGAAAAGAAGTCTAGAAACAGAACAAAAAAGAAGATGAAGCAGCACTACCAAATGATCAAGATCCCTTGAATGTGATTGCTTAGTTCTTAGGCGTAGAGTTCACCACAGAGTTGTGCCTCTTGGAAGGACCAGAAGGAGGGATGGGAGACCCTTTGGGGAAGAAGCTGAATATCTCTCCACGAAATCGAAAAGCCGTCGGGTGCTTTTTCAAATTGAGCTCTTTTGTATGCTCCATGTTCATGTAAACTCTCTGATCATGATCCACCAGGGTCTTGCCTTGCCTTGTAGCCGCGCACGAACCTATTAATAGAAGAACTAGAAAGAGAATCCAAAGGTATTTCGATTTCGAACAAGAAGAAGAAGAAGCCATTGGAGGCAGAGTAAGGCAGAGTATGTATGTGTATGTGGTTGTTAGAGAAATATGATGCAGGGTTTAAGGAGTTGAAGGAAATGAAGGAAGAGTTTGGAGCAGTAGCTGGTTTTTAAATTTTTTTACTGAGATTGTGTTGGGTTTTATATAAGCATGTGCATGGGGAAACAGGAGAAGATTTGGCATTTGGGTCTGTAGAGACGGGGAAAAGAGGAGCTACATATCAATGAAGTGAATGGCACGCTAATAGAATTTTCAATTTAATTTTCTGAATGTCAACGCTTTTGAAAAAAATATAAACTTTGGTACGAAAGTAAATATATTTGGAGCCGGCTCTAAGACTTGGCCTTTCTTGCCATCTTCACCTTCCTCATTTTTTCCCTTTTCTTTATTTCAAGTCAGATTCTTTGAAAGACTATTACTTTCCTGGAAAATATATGCATCTGCTACTACCCTGCGTGTGGAAAACACCATCAAATCAGGGACCCTTTTCTTTGGAACCAGAGATGAAAGTGTCTGTACTCGCTTCGACCGCGATTTGGATTTGCTTGTTTGTTAGTGTGTTATCAATTCTCAAACTTTTAACAAGATTTTGAGGTGCTTTGAATTTTCATTCCAATATTTTTTTTCTGGTTTTTGGGACAGGAAGTAATCTTGTCGCGCACGCAGCAAAGTGTGCAAGAGGACTTCAGAGACGGCAAGCATCAGAACTCTTTACATGAATGAATGAATCTGTGACGTCAATTTAATTAGTGTTTAGTGCTAATTAATCACACTACTTGAACTACATAGTGCATCATTTACACATCATTAAAATGATTGTCATTCAATAATTATGGTGTTGTATATGGATGTAAACCCTAAGCATCATTCATTCAAAGTCATTAAGGTTTCTAGGATAGATGAGTCATGATGATGAGGATGAGGGGATGGTCTTTTGCGTGCGAAGGTCTGATAAGAAATCAAGCTCTCAATTGGGGTCCCATATTGCTTCTTTTCTTTCAGCATGATATTGATGGACACCTATTTTTGGTATATAATCTCAGTTGTGATCTCAATTATATAAAAACCATCAATGAGATTAAGTAGACTTTTTTCACTATCTGTTCAATCATGCATGCATGTATGTATTTTCCAGTCAATCAAATTTCAGTAATGGGTTTTTCTTTTGAAATATGATAGGGTCCAATTATACACCTAAATTGACCAAAACAGATAGTTTCCAAGGAAATAATACAGTAGAATCCCATACAAACTCTAAGTATGACCGAGAAGCTGTGAAGCGTAGTCTAATAGTATCATCGATCAACTATTCTTTTTGTGTTTGATATTGTGTTTATGTTCAAAATGATTTGTTTCGTTTCGGGTTTAAAATTCAACACTTAAATCAAGACTCGGAAGTAAGCTCTGTGCGGTGAGCATGTGGCAAATGCCACTGGGTTTGGGATGCAAGGCAAGATGAATATTTAATCATTCTATGAATCAAACGTCAATGTGATGCGCATGTCATTCTATAAAACTAAGTTGCTAGCTATAGCTGACTTAGATAGAACCAATGTTAGCCACCACATTGGATTCTGGTTTTGGTTTTATTAATCCAAACCAAAGAAAAATGAGACAAATGGAAATAGGGATATAAAGATATTATAAATGGCAATGCCTTACCTGTTCATCGAGACCGACATCCGAAGCAGGTGGTGTACGTTAATGTAACTGCAGGCCAAAACCGGAGATTATGGCAGCGGTGGTGTTCTTGTTGTTTGACAATTTAAAATTCTTGAGTGTGAAATATGGCGTAAAGTTTGGGGCAGAATTAGTGGAAACAAAATCATAGTATAATATTCAAGGTCATAAACTCATAACTATGGAAATGTAGATAGAAACTTAGAATATGGGACCAGTTGCGGCAGATATGGTTGAAACTTAAATTGAAATTTGGTTGAGGGTGTGAAACATACATTGGTTTGATATGGCTATCCTATGTGACATAATGTCACACCATTTTCAGCACGAATTGGTTGTGCTTATATTGACTGGAGATTACAGAGAACCAACCCTGTCAATGTGCTCCATGGTTCGACTTCTTAATACAAAGAGTCCACCTCGCTGTCTGTACTGTGCTGATCTTGATCTTAATTTGATGGGATCTTGTTTGGAAATCGAAAGGGAGTTTTGCCGACTGATTCCGGAAAAATTAAAGGTAAAGTGTGTTCGACTAACTAAGATAGAACAATTCGATAAGCAAATCAAGTTAGTATTAGGTTTTAGACTATTTAACTATTTTTCCTGTGTATTAAATAAATAGTACTTGGGGCAAATCTAGCTAGTATTGGATGGCTAATCTGGTCTCTCTCTCTCTCTCTCTCCCATTTTGGTGTTATTTATCTATTTTTTTGCTAGATATATGCTGATTTTTGGTGACATTTTTACATCTCTTTTAGTTTTGTCGAGACTTGAATTTTTTATTTTTTTTGAATTTGGACTTCATGCGGCCTCACCCTTCCTTTATCGTGTACTTCTTGTTTTGGGCTAAAGTATCATTAGGAACTAGTATTATATATTTGGAAAATGCATCTACCTACCAATATATCATACCTAAAGAGCTACCTACCTAGTGTCTGATTTATAAGTATAAATAGCAATGGAGTTGGCAAATTAGTTCAAGTGCAAACTCTGTTTCCATCTTATGGTGTAGTTTATGCTAGTCAATTTAGCTAGAGAGCTGACATCCACACATGTTTTTCAGAACTTTGGCAGCTGAGAGCAACACCACCACCAGAAGGAGACTCTTTAGCCTTCTGTCCATCTGTATCCTTATTTTCATCTGAAAAAGGGACTTGGGGATTTTGATGAATGTGATTTGTTCCAAACAAGAACAATAAAAAAGAAAACTAGAAAAGCATTGCATGCATTATTATGTTTACTTAGAACTAACTCCATTATTTTTAAGATCCACTGGTAAATCACATCCTAGAATAGAATGTGATTTGGTCACCTTGTTAAAGAGGTCAGCATGGTGGTCTAGCCTTTAATCAAATCTGTCTAGCCTTTAATCAAAATACATAGCATGGTGCCTATGTATTTCTTAGGCTTGAGAACCTCTTTTGATCATTTTTTGTTTTTGTGTTAGGCTTTAGGTTTTTGTCCGGTTCCTAACTTTTCTATTTTTTTTTTTTCAATAAGCAAACATACTGTGAGTTCTAAAAGTTTGGCAAACTCTTCAAGTTCAAATTTAAAGGTAAAACTTGCTTATTATATTATGTCATTGTCTATCCCTAATATCTAATATCGCATCATCTTTTATTTGTTCAGTTAAAAAAAAAAAAATTCTCTACCTCCCCTGTAGCAATTATTGATTCAACTTCATGCGGACAGCTGAGCAATGGCAGTCTAAATAATTGATATGGGGAGGTGGATAAGACATGAATCATCATGGTTTTGCATAATTGCACTGCTGTTCCTAATATGTCAAGTTTCAACTTCAACTTTTGCTATAAAGCCTTGATTTGGACTGGCACTTCGGCAGTCTACTTGAAATTGTGGGAATTTGACAAAGCCCATTGACAATTAAAGCTTAGCAAGCCCAAGTGTTCTAAACTATCTTTTGTTTAGTGAGTGTTGAAAACTTGAAAGGGCTAGATTATAATTTCGGCCCCTTTAAATCCAATTCTTTCTTACAGTCCAGTCTTAGTAGTTTTAACTTTTAACTATGATAATCTAAATCTTGTAGCTTTGTTAGGGCCTTAGGGGTAAATTTTTATCTCAGTCAATTTGATGACATATATCGGCTCTCGTTTCACTTGAAAGAAGACGTGAATTGTAGATGATATTAAAATTGTTGTTACGCAAAATATTGAGTACTTATTTTCTTTATGCGGATTGATCACTTGTATTATGTTTTTCTTATGTAAGTTTAATAACATGAAAACTAAAAAAATATTAGTATATTACAATGGATATACATGCTGTAGACTCATATAGAATTCGTAAAGCTCATCTACAACCTAAATGTGAAGGCAGTAACACAAGCACAGTCACAGTTGGCTTACTGGCTATCTGAAACCGATCACGTGATTGCCAAAATTTAAACTATGAGGACTGAACTGCAAAATTTAACTTCAAATTGTGGAGAACAAAACATGTAACTAGGGCAATTGGAAACTATGGAAGCCCTGGTTTCCAAAGGAATTATCAGTTTCCAATATCAACCATCTCCAAGAGCAATTGCATAAAAAGAGCCTAGGTCCTAGAACAAAGAGACCTCCCACCCCCTATAGTTATTGGTTTACATTTAATTGTCTGTTTCTCTTCTTAAATCACAGCCATTATACGCAGATTGCACAGGCTTACAAATCTATGCAGCTAGGGAGCCACCACCCCCAATTCCCCAAATAATGGCCCCCTCCAAATTTCACTTTCAATGTATTAAAGTCATCAACATTATTCACCGTACCTTTGCCATTACTATTGGTATTATAATCCCACAGTTACCCATATTCTATGAAGTCTTTTCCTTCTGCTGGCAAAATTCCCAGCATTTAAAGTCGGTTGGTGTTGCTCTGTTTGGCAAGAAACCAAAATGAATTCTGATAGCTGTAAAATTTTGGTTCCAGAGCAGCAGAGCAATCATATGCTCTTTTGCTCTGTCCTGCAATTATCATTCAAAGATTTCAAGTCACATCTAATTAAAGGCCAATATATCCTTTTACAAGATTTTGCAGAAGAAAGTCTTCTTACTGTATTTTTAGGGGTTAAAGATCACTTTCGGTTCTTATGGTTTGATCAACTTACAATTTTTGGTCCTTGCATACCACTCTTTTACAGTTATTTGATGAAATTTGACATAAAAAAAAAAAAAAAAGATTAGTAACTCCGAAATCAAGAATAACTGTAGTAAATGTCAAAAGTAGAGATGGGTGAGATTTGCCTGCAAAATTGTGGGATGGTCAGTTGGTAACAGAAGTTTGTGCCAGTGAAACTATAGATAGAAAGTTGAACATTACATAAGCTGTTGTTATATATTGAGTTCTTGTTAGGAAAGCAAAGCAAACTACAAATCAGGTTACTATTACATACTAAAAGGGTTGGTTATAATCTGGAGTAGAACAAGATCAGCAACAACCTAAATGAACCAATCCAACAACAGCACTATTATTAATTGCAGCAACCCACCAAGCCACCAAAGCCCATCTAAGCCACCACGACTTGAGAATCCCAAAGAAGCAGTGAAGTACGAATTTTGATTCAAATTCCCATCTTCCAGCCTTGTTTTTGAATTCGATTCGAGCAATGTGACCTCAGCCCGGCATGGCTTGACCCCAAATGGTACATTGCTCTTTGTGACCAATGCATCAACGTAGCAGAGATTAGGGTTGTTCCAAGCGCCAAAACGACTCCCCATTTTGGCGTAAAACGACTCGGAGAATTTAAGCTCCCCTGTCAGGTTGTTCCCATGTAGGTAAAGTGCACTGACGCAAGGCAAAGTTGCAAGCTTTGATGAGAGGTTACCTCTAAGCTTGTTGTCATTTAGACCCAAAAACCTCAACCTCTTTAACTCTGATATGGACTCTGGAATCTCCCCTGTTAACCCTGTTTTAGAGAGATCCAAAATGACCAATTTATCCATGTTTTGCCAGTCTATGGTATTGAGGTCTCCACCAATTGGGTTGTTGGACAAGGCCATCTCTTCCAAGGAATGCATCTCTTGAATTGACTTGGTCAACCCACCAGAGAAGTTGTTGTTCCTCAGGTCCAAAAGGGTCAGGTTTTTCAGATCACCCACTTGAGAAATTGACCCTCCCAATAAGTTGTTGCTCAAATCAAGCTTCAACAGTGAAGTCAAGCTTCCAAGAGTGTCTGGCAAAGGCCCAGATAATGAGTTTTGGCTCAAATCAAATATTAAGAGCTGATTTAATTCCCCAAAACTATCAGGAATTGGACCTGTGAACCAGTTTCCAAAGAGAACTAGCCTCTTTAACTGTACCATGTCACCAATGTTACTTGGTAACCCACCATTTAACCCATTCTCTACTAGCACCAAAGATTGGAGCTTTCTGAGGCCACCAAAGCTACTGGGAATTTGCCCAGTAAGACCGGGATTCGATCGAAACTCCAATGATTCTAAGCTCCCAGAGAGCTTCCACCAATTCTCAGTGGGGATTTGAACTGGACGTTTGTGTGGTGAGATGAAACAATTGGAAAAGGACAAGGATTTTAGGTGCTTCAAATCAAACAGTTGGGGTCTGAATTTTGCATTAGGGGAACAACCAAGAGAGTTGTCATGAACAGGTCCAATGTTCATAACTGTCACATACCAAAGCCCATTGAAGAGATCGCAAGCCACCCCCTGAAAAAGAAATTGAAATCCTATATCAAATTCAACCTCAAAAGCCTAAAAATTGTTAAGTATTGTCTAAAAAAAGTTACCGCTGGTTATGAACAACAGAACCAATGTAACAGTATAGAGCATAGTTTTATCATTGATTACAAATTATTGAAACTATTTGAGTTTCTAGAAGTATTTGGTGACTCTTGCCCTTTTTCCTATTTTTCTATAATCATGAAAGACAAACTGGAGATTGTGGAGAAGTCTTATCACAAGTACAAGAGTGAAAAAATGAAAAAGGAATTGAAAGATTGTCGCTTTGGCATTTGGCAGAATAGAAACAGAGTCAGTACAGAGTGATGGGGTTAAACAGTAAAAGTAATAATACCTGAATAGGAGTCCATCCACAAGGATCCGGATAGAGGTCTGAACCATTCAACCACTTACCCACAAAGCCTTGAATAGCAGAGTAGAGAGCTTCTTGCTCTGTTTTCTCCATTGGAGCTAAAACTTGTTCGATTGCTTCTTCAGAGCACGAAGCAGCCGAGAAGAGGATGAAGAGAGCGAAAATGAAAACACAGATGGAAGTGTAGCCTTTCATGATGGAACGGATCTTAGAATCAAATCCCGAATCGAAATTCGATCGAAACAAACCGGAAACAGAGTAGAACAGAGGAGACTCTGTTTCGTTTCGGGGATGATGAGCAAGAGACCCAAAAGAGCAAGGAATTAGGAAACAGGGATTGGAATCATGGATGGAGTTTTCATGAGATATATCAACATGGGGCCCCTGTAAGGAAAATCACAGGTGTTTGGGGACCCAAAGAGAATGAAGAAACATCCAAAAATGTGAATGAAAAATTAAAAGTGAGAGAAGCAGAAACAAGAAAACAGAGAGAAGCAGAAGCAAGAAAACAGAGCTCTCTCTTTCTCTTCCTTTCTCCTCCTCAGTGTTAATGGAAAAGCTAAGAAATATAGGTGAAGCAGAGAGAGGTAGAGTATCCAGAGCACACTTCTCGAAGAGAAATGGTATTGAGAACTGAAAATAATAATTGTTAAGGGGACTGAAAGTGAAAGGTTGGATTAGCCTTTATACAAGCTCTGCTTTGCATTGATTAACATGTATCTTTCACTTTATGTTCATTAAAATTGCCTGATTTATTGGATAGTTAAAAGGGGATGGTGGTTGGGAGGGGATGTTAAGGAGGTAAGAGTAGTTAAGTTTGCATAAGGGTTTTAGGGTTTAGGGGTTAGAAATAGGGGGACCAGTTGTCCATGCAAAGCAGAGGTGTATGTAATTGCATGCAGGACAAAAAGATGGGGTTTTATGTGTCTGTGTTCAGCTTGCTTGTTCTCTAGGTTTAGGCTCTTGGGTCTTTAGCTGTCTTCTCACTCTTCTGGGTTCTGATTTTCTGAAACGAGAAGAGGGAGAGGACAAAAAAATATTGAAGCCTTCAATTGTTTGTGAGCAAATTCAATGGCCCCATATGTTATGGCGGTTGTTAACAACGTGGATTCGAATATCATTGGCAATTTGGCATAGAATCGATGAGGTGGGAACTGGGAACTAAGAAGGAAAAAACAAGCCCTAAATGGGTTTAGTATTTGGTCTGAATGCCAGAATGAGTTTTAGGGTCAGGCAAGAAAGATATGAAAATGGTAGTGCAAATAACACGTTAATTTTCCGGTGTAGATAACATTTTGTGTGTTGGTAACACTATCCATATGGTATAGGCTAAAACAAAAAAAAAACATATTGACGACATATTGTATCAATTGAGTTTGGTTAATTTGTACATCCGTTTGATCGTTATTTTATGATGTATATCATATGACTTATGAAATCAAATACAAAGTATCACTTAAGACTTATAAAATCTCTTGCCAAGAGCGGTCTAGTACCTTCAAACAACTCTTTAAACAATATTAACAAGTTGATACAAGTTTGTAAACATGGTTTTAATGAGATCAAGAGTTAAATTGACTATCAGAGTATTAGAGGTACAAAATTATTTCAATTTAAATAATAATAATACAATGTGGTTAGGTTAGACTTTAGAGGATCTCTCATGTGATGAAACAATGAAAGTAACTCCAACACACGAACAACGCAATTAGCCCCTATCCCTATGAGTATTCTATAATACTCTGAAATATTGAAACTCCATAGCATGTACCTCTGCTCTGGGAAGTTAAGTACACTCGGACATCAATGGAACTTGATCTTCTGACCTCACCCTTCTCATTTTACTCCAGACATTTTTACCCATAAGAAAAAACAAGAGTAACCCATTGAAACTGGTTTTCTCTCTGTTCTCTAAGGCCACTGTTTTGGACTGCAAGTCTGAAACTATAATCTACAATCAAGTATGAAAATCCGTAACAGAGAACATGACGGTAACAATCCAGATCCACTCTTCTTCTCCAGAAAAGGAACTATCAGTAACTTAATTGTAGCAGAGAAGAAGAAAGCTGGTGTGAAGAAATTAATAAGGTACTTGGTTTGGAGCTTTTTATGCAAAGAAAGCAAAAGGACCACAGTGTTTCAGTAGTGGGGATGGGGAGAGATGGAGAAGGCTAAGAAGGCATAGCCCGAGCTCTATTTAATGAGGTTTTGCCAGGCCTATGAGTAATACTAGTAAAAGCCTGATAAGTCATTTTCTTCACAAGCTTCTCTTCCTGTAGAGGTCCCCCTAGTACAATTTTGTGTTTGTGTGCGAGTGGAGGAGAAAAGAGTTAAAACAAAGGATGGCGGTTGGGTCTTAAAACTAGTGTACAGCTCCCAAGTTGGCTTTGCTTGACTAATCTCTATCACTTGGTCAGTTTATGTCTATTTGAACTCTGTAAACAAACCGCCAAATCCTCAAAGAACCAAAAGAGGTGTCAACTTTGTCTAAAGAAAGAAAAGAAGAACAAATCTCAGTAGTAACTTTCGACTGAAACAGATCATCTGAAAACTTGATTCTGTAACCTTACTTCATTAGGAAACAAGGAGCTGTTTTATACACTTCTACAATCGGACTTTTCAATTATCAATTTGCAGGAGCTACAGCTGGTAATGGGATTACAAGGCAAATAAGGAGAAAAGAAAAGATTAAAAAAAACTAAGAGAGCCTACTAACCGAAGCTAACTCAATACAGGGCTAAAGATGCTGAAGCTAAGTCATCGCCATTACAAAGATGTTCAACAATTGTTCAAGTTAAATTGACTCATCATGTGCTGAAGAAGGTCCAGATCTTCTTCCCTATTGACGCTTGACCAGGATGATCCTCATCATCATAGTCATCGCTGCTCTCATCACCTGTGCTGTTGCCACCACTAGATTCTGTGCCATTCACTTCCGTACTCAACTCTGTCTCTTCAACCAACTTCGTTGCATCAGCATTGCCATTAACAGTGTCTTGTGGTTCTGGTGTTGCACACTGTACCACAACAAAGAGAAGTTACAGACAACTTCTTAAGAAAGGTTCAGAAATTTCAGCTACAAACCATCACAAATTTTAAGAAACAAAAACTAAAAAATTGGGGGACTTTACCCTCACAACTCGCTCCTCTGTTGAAGTTTTTAATGTTGTGACCTGAATCAGGTCTACACCAACATATTCAGGATTTGATTCTTCCTTCTACTTTTCAGGTGAGGTGCTGCTGATGCTGCTGCCAATGTGCCTGCACTGAACAACATTCATACAAAACTTTACAATACTTAAACATACATGGAAATCATAATATACTTTAATCTGTCGACCACGACACATGTACAACACCAGAACGTGAATATAATTCCATAGTTATCAACAACAAACAGGGATCAACATATCATCTTGATGATGTCTGTGTTAAAATTGTATCAAATGGTAGGAAAAAACAATCAATTTTTTCTGCATACCAATAACTCAGTACCAGACAACTTATTTATTAACAATAAAGCCTTCTCTTTTCACGGAAAGAAAGAAAGAAAGAAACCCAAGTCATTGATTGCTCTTGGACCATCATTTGAGAAAAGAAACAGTGAACAAGGCACTTCAAGGCTCACTGAACTCAAGCCAGTATGACCAGTTATGCAACTGGTAGGAGCTCGGACTAAATTATTCTGGGTTGAAATGTTCATTTCATATGTCATCCATAACCAGAATAATTCCTTGTAAGGGTCAAACAACAGTTCTTTCCAACACCAAAAGAAGAAAAGTATGTCGCAGAGCCAACTACGATGCTATAGGACTAAGGACAGGTTTAATTTATCAAGTTTCAACTCAATTTGAGCAAAGGGGACCAACAATCTATATTAACATAATAGAATACGCTTAATTTATGGAACTGACAATGTGTTGGGAATCCCAATAGTACGAAAAACCTTAGCTAATTGGTAACAAACCCAAAAATGGATCTAGCATAGCAAAGACTCACAATACATCTACTTAGACACATAAAATGCTGGTCTTGGAAGTTGACACCAGTTGAATTACCAAATCCTCAGAGTCCAAGTGGGTCAAAATATTATCATCACGCCAAATTGCAAACACTATTTTGAAATTTACTTCCATATTAGCTGCCATTGTGCCATATGATTTCATACAGAACATTAAGGAACTTACGTCTTGCGGTGTCTGAGATTATATCGCTGTTCTCCAGGGGTTTGCACTGCTGAAGCAACGGGTTGGCACCTCTTCCTACGCCCACCAGCTGTGACACTACCAGAACGTCCTTCACTATCACAATCATCTTGCTCGCTTTCTATCCTGGAGCTCTGAGGGCGGGCTCATTTCCGACCGATGCTCGTAAAACTCGAATCACCTTCATTTATATAACTATCATTGAGCAAACTTGCATTTGATGCTTCTGGAGTTTCTCCTAAAAAATTTCTTTGTGTCTTCAACCACTGCCTTCACTGAGTGTGTTCTAGACAATCCAGACTTGCATCCCCTAGCTGGTTTTCGTTGGCCACTTTTCAGCTCTGATTGCTCAGAATCTTCTGGAATGTCTTGCTCCTGGCTGTCAACGAAACTGTAATCGTCAATTGATGGAGCATACCCATCATCCACCTCCTTGAAGTTGTTATCTGTTACGACTGCTTGAGCATTGGCCGAGTCATTACATCTCCTAAGAGATGGCTGAGGCTCTTCATAACTACTAGGACCTCTTGCTTCCTCATCAGCAAGCAAGTTGGGCTCCTTTCCTTTCTGCATGGCCGATAGTGGTGGTAACTCAGTAGATACAACATGTTTTTTATTTGAAGTTACTTTGGAAACCACTAACTTGCATTTCTGTTGCAGTTTTTCCCCCCATCCTCACTCTTTATGTTCAGAATCAAGAACAGCCTCAGCATGGTACATCCCACGTACTTGGAGATCAGAGAGAAGAAATTCCCTTGTTATTTCTCCACAGTCCTTGCAACTCTTTAACCTTCTCAACAAAGGCAAGAAAGTGACCTCTTTCCTCAATCAGCTGTTCCCTCTGGCACTTGATCTTCTTGCTAAGCTTGTCCAGCTGATCTATGTCTTCTCGCATTTCAAGTTGGTTTGCTTCCAGCTCCTTCTTCTGCAGTGCGGGCGCTTCCCTTTCCTTTTCATTCGTATTCCTTTCAGATAATAGCTCTTCTCTTTGCTTATCAGCAACTCCCTTCAAGAAATTAATATTAGTATGTTCTCTATCCTTCTCCTCCTCAAATGCTCTCTCCCCTTCCTGCAGTTGTTTTACCATCTTATCCTGCCTATTCTGCATATCAATCTCAAGATCTCTTCTCCGTGACTCAAAATCTTGGACCATTTGAGCATGGTCAGATTGGGCCTTTTCAGATAAGGCTATCTGCTCATTACTCATCTCAGCTGCAAATGATTCTTTCTTCTGCTTGAGATTTTCCATCTCCCTCTGTAATCCTGCACTGCTTGTCTCTCTACTTCCAACTTATCTGCTTCAATACATTGTAATCTTTCCAATTTTTCTTTCTCTTCAACAACTTTTCTAAGCTCTGCATCAACTTTAGCTCTTCTCTCATCCAAATCTTCCCACTCTTTTTCAAACTTTTACCTTTCATGCTTCAGATCTTCAGCTTCCTTCAAAAGTAACTCATTCTGAAGTCTATAATTGTTTATTTCCTGTTGCAGTTCTGACTGCAAACATAGGTGGTCCGACCTCTCTTTCTCGGTAATTCCCTGCTTCTCTCTCCCTTCACGAATTTGCTGCTCCAGTTGAGCATTTTCGTCTTTTATTTTCTGAATTTCATCTTTAAGATTCTGAAGGTGCTCTATATCAGTAAGAATTTGCTGCCTTTCCAGCTCTAACTTTTTCTCATCAGCCTTGAAGGTCTTCTCTTTCTCCTTCAAATTTTTCAAATTTGTTTCAACTTTCTTATTTTTCTCCTTCAGCTTCTCTGATTTCTCATCCAACGCTTTCTCTTGCTTCTTCAACATTTCTTCCTTATGACTGATTTCAAGTTCCTTTTGTTCCACGCTTCTGTCTCGCTACTCTGTTCCTTCTCAAAAGATTTCCTCCTTTCCTCAATTCCCAACTCAAAAGCCTGCATTTTTCTATCAAGAATGGCCCTGTGCTGGTCAAGATGCTCTTGAATCTCCACCTGTATAAAACCATACATAAGCAACAGTGTCAGACTTATAGTAAAACCAATTGGATGGCAGTGAAGATTCAAGCACTTTAAACTCCCTCACAATAACTCGATCATAGCCTCATAGGCACCCCAAACTCTTACATACAGTCTTTCATAACTGTTAGCAAATGGATGATCATAATTCACAGAAGGACATAGCAGCTACATATGTTAGAGATGTGCAATACATCGTAAATATAAAAAGCAAGTTCCAAATAAGATCTAAGCAGCTTACAACTAAAGAAGGGATAAGTCCTGCATATGCAAGTAAATCTTTTCAACAAGACCATGCTGAGATGCTAAAAGGAAAGATAGCTTCAATTTGCATATATAAGCACAGATCCCAGAAAAAGGCACTACAAAATTTGGCAGGAGGTTGATTTGAATAAAAAAGCACTATAATTTATGTTGGATTGAATAAAAAGGTTCCAAACAAATATCTAAGGTAAATATTGTTGTACCGAATTGCCATATCACTAACTCAGTCAGGCAACATATGAATAACAACCTAAGAATACCTTTTTACAAAAATGTACCACTTTGGAAAACCGAGTACAGCTAGTCATCAATAATATAGCATAACTATCAGGAATTTGGAAGTTGGGACTCACATTTTCTCTTGAATTTAGTTTTTCCTCCAATGCATGTAATTCTTTCTCCTTCATCTCTAAGATGTATGAAGCTGAATCAACCTCCTGCAACAAAAACAGAAATGAGCAAAACTGCTATTGAACTTGCTGGAAAAATAAAATAGCTCTTCTAGACAAGAGACACACACCTTTTCCTTTGAGACTAGGTCAGCTAGGCGTTTATTCACATCATCTTCCTTCTCTTTCAACAGAGAGTTTGAAGACTCAATCTTCCTTTCAGCCTCAGAAAGGTCTTTCTCTTTTTGCTTAAGAAACATCTCGTTTTCATTTGTTTTTTCCTCTTTCTCGTTCAAAATTTTACGAGATTGCTTAGCCTCTCTTCCCCTTTTTTAACTTCTTCTCCCACTCGTTCAAGTCTTCTCTTTGTCTGTAAAAAGTTGTCTTGTGTGCCTCTCTCCTAATAATAACAACAACATCCACAAGTCAGATTTAACAGACTAGAAGACAATCTGACATTCATTGGAAAAATAGAACAGCTACATATGATAGTAATGTGCATATCCTAAATGCAAAGTATTCATGGGGTATGGAGCATACTCTGTACTTAACCGACGCTTGCTCCCTCTGAAGCACACTCTCACATGTCTCCACCTCTTGCAACCTCCTCTCCACCTCTAGACTCTTTTTGTTGGCCTCAGCAAGCTTGGCTTCAGCAGCAAGAAACTTCTCATCTGTCACTGGAGATTTATCTTCAACACTAACAATCAACGCATTCACATCAGCCACCTTCGCCTCAGATGCATGCTTTATCCGGGTATACTCCTCGTGAAATGCCATGACTTTTCGAGCTGCAATGATCAAATGCATCAATATTCACACACATTTCCAGAATATTTAACTACCAATTAATAAACGAGACAGATAAGCATACCTCAGCTGCAGACCTCTTTTCTTCCACCAATATTTTCCTCAAATTCTCTTCTCGCCTCGACTTCCGAAATTGCGATCAGATGAGCCCTCTGCTCCCTGTGTAGAATCTCTTGGGTTTCAGCCAATGC
Organism: Rosa persica; assembly: GCA_025331145.1. NCBI lineage: Eukaryota > Viridiplantae > Streptophyta > Magnoliopsida > Rosales > Rosaceae > Rosa > Rosa persica. The sequence goes on along the minus strand of WFKR01000004.1, from coordinate 41,918,260 downwards.
TTGGCTCAACTCCTCATGCTCCAATGCCCACTCTTTCTTCTCAATGAGGAGAAGCCCCATGCTATGTTGGTAATCATAAAGCTTCACAACAACAATAAGATAACTCACAATGCAAATTAACCTACTCAAATTTTAGGGTTCTGCAGAAACAATAATCAAAATTTGGAAAAAGGTGGTGGCTTTTACCGCAGACTCAAGCCTAGCGACCTTATTGGCGAGTTCTTGGCGGTCTCGGCGCTCCATGGCTGCCTCATCGAGCAGCCCAACCTCCTTAAACCGCCTCCAATCGGCATTGTCCAAATCCGGCGACGTTTTGGCCCCGCCGCCGCCGCTGCTTCTGATTTCGCTCAGCGAGCTCAGTGGCGGCGGAGGACCGTCGATGTACGCCACGGCTTTGCCCTTATCGGTTGTCCTCGGTGTCGCCGGCGCCTTCCTCAGGGCGTGAACATCTGGGAATGGCTAATGCCGAAACCCTAACGGCGTTCCCCAAAATGTCGAAGACTGGGTGTTCAATTTGACGAGAAGTGAGGGTGGGAAGTGGCAAAAGATTTGAACTTTCCGATCGGAAACCCGAACTCCGATGAGTATTCGGAGTTTTCTCGGTGGTGGCTCTGAAAATGGAAGGTGAGGGAGTTTTTTTTTTTTTTTTTTTTCTCCGGTTGGGGTTTACGTTGGGGATGAGTACATGAAGTTAGTGAAACTTTTACGGTTGCATTTACATGAAAAAATTATAAAATTTGTAAGAATTTATAGATGATGGAATCTTTAACTTCATCCGTCTAAAATTTCATTAATTACAATTTTTATTATTTGGTTGTATCTATTTAGGATTTGAAATATGTAATAAATTAAGAAATTTTAAAATAAATAAATAAAATATAAAAAAAAAATCTTATTTTGGAAATGAAAATTAAATACTGTAAATGAATTCGTAAATAACACATATTTTGGTGGAAATTGAAGTAGGGTATTTAAATAATGAATTCCTTCGTTTTTTTTTTTTTCACAAAGAGTTTAAAATTTTTAATCTGATAATGTCAAACGAGGGAATTAGCTTGTAGGAATTATGAAATCCTCATTTTCAATTAAATTCCATCATTTTTTCCATCATCCGAACACACTCTTAAAGAAATTTATGGAATTTAAAACTCTTGGTGTATTCAATATAAACTTTTAGCAGTCTATAAAAGTCTTGAGGTATTCAATTATGATTTTTAAAGACTTCATGAATTCCACCAAAATCAAGGAGTATTCAATTAAGACTTTTAAAAATAAATACAGGTACAAAAATAGTCAAAATATCATTTATACTTATGGAATTAGAAAATCATATATAATTATGGGCTTTGTAGTGTTAACTATACATACCAAACTCCAATAATTTTCCAGCTTCCATATCAAATATTTGAAAAAGTCTATCAAAAGTCTCTCTTAAAAAAAATTAAAAAAGCCTATCAAAGTTCTTATCTATAGTGCGAAGAGGTTGATCTTTCATCATCTTTCTTTATTAATTTTTTGTCTTTTCTCTAATCTTTTATGATATCAACTTTTATTGATACCCAACATGTTCATTGTAGTTGTTGAATGTCATTGTAGGTAAAAAACAAGTTTTATAACATTTGGCCTCTAAGATCTTGAGAGCCGGTATATAAGTATAGTGGCCATTAGTTTGTTTTTTTCTTTATTGTTCATCTTGTCGCAACCTTTACTTCGTCTACATCCTTTAGTTTTAGTCTTAATTTAGATAAATCATTTGTATCCCTATACCTCTAATTTCATCATATATTTGTATTCATATATCGTAAGTAACCTATAACCTGACACTAATAGGGTTTTCACCAAATAATTCAAAATCCAATCTTAATTTATTCTTAAATATTAGGACCTCTATACGCAAAAAAGATTACCCCACCGCTGCCAACTACTTGAATAGACACATTATGTGACAGAACCAGACCTAAGTTTCACCCCAAAACCCAGATACGAACCGGTGGGACCCACTTTAAGTGGAATCCTACCGAAAAATCGGCAGAGCCTCCCCTAAAATGGACTACCCAAAAATTTCACAAAACCTGAACATGATTAAAATTAAACTCCTACTTATATACACATTCCAATATTTACATTCCAAATGTATACGTTACATTCAGAAAGTACGAATTTCATCTGTCACACCCCGAATTTTGAATAAATAAATTCAATTCCGAAACATGAATTAAACAACTTAATCAAATAAACGTCCTGAATTTTTTTTCCATAAACAACCACACCTCACCCACTCAATAAGATGAAACCAAATATTCAAATTACTTATTACATCACACTCTCACAAACTTAAATTGTAAAGCTCAATGAGCATAACAAACCTCACAAAAGCAAATGAGATAAATCAAATACTGCTACACTAAGCAGCTCGACCACCACCCTGATTCTCCTGACCTGCAGGATTATCCGCTACACCGTTTGAATAGTGCACCGAGATTGCAACAACACAAAACCCGGTAAGCTTTTGAAAGCCCGTATGAGTAAATTTAAAGATTGAACAATTTAAGTTAATGAGTATAAACACACAAGGTAACTCCAAGTTTCCTAAAATATAAGTTAATGAATATTCTCAACACTCTATTCTAAAACTCATATTTATGAGTCACAAGTAACCTCAACGTTACCCTCATAAGACCATTTACATTTGGCAGACAGACTAGAGTTCTAACAGATCGCAACAACCAGCCCGGCGCGAGAGCGTGATTCACGATTATAATGCTATTAGTAACCACCAGCACGATACAAGATCGTGGTTCACTGATAGTATGTCATGGTCACACGCATGACCTATTGATCTTCACATATCAAAACAATTTATTGTTTCTCAAACAATAAAACTCAACTCCTTTCTCAACATATAAATCACGAAAAGTAAATATTTAAACAATAATAGCAACACAATCATGCATATTGTTTTCTCAACACAATTCAACAACAAATATATATATCATCACATAATTAATATATATACATAGACATTCTCACAGTAATGCCTATTATTATCAATCAATATAATTTACTAAATTCAGTTCTTAAATGAATTATGTGCGATTTACTCACTTCCAGTCTAGCTGCGTCCTCTATCAATCAAATCACAATAATCCAAATGCTCATCAACTCAAACCGTCAAGTACCTAATCAAGTACGGTCTTTACTTAGCAACGAAACATGAAATACACTTAAATGATGATCCAACGGTCAGATCCTCACGGATCGCCCTTAGAAACATCCTATCAAAATTATACGAAAATCCGACAGACGGATATTCACGAATCGCTTCCCGAATCACTGTTTTACAATTATACGAAGATCGAACAGTCGGATATTTGCATGTGACCTCACAAAGTCATTGGAACCGTCATACGATCAACATATTAAAATTTGAAGTAAAAACGATGGTCTGATCTCCGTAAATCGTAAACCGAAGATAAAATGTAAAAATAGTAAATAGTAACGTCAAAACGTAAATCCACTATTTATCAATTTTTTCTAAAATAACCTTGTGATATATCAAAGCGCTCGTATGGATGCATAGATCATCGTCCAGATAATACAAACTCAAAATATGGTCAAACGCGCCGCCACACGTTGCGGTCAACGCCGGTCAACCATCTCATATGCAAAAGTTGTCAACTACAAACTTCTTCAAAATAAAAGGGTGATCAACTTTCATATCTCGAGCTAAGCGAGATTTGCTCTAGATCGAGTTTTGAAGTTGGATTAATCGATCAATTTCCAGATCGAATCAGGGACGTCAAAACTTTCAACTCTTGATCTTTTGCTCCACACTCAAAATCGTCATGCAAGACTTATATGGGGATGATCAGGGGGAGGAGTACTATCCAAAACCGGTGAGGATTGGCCCGTGCAACGCTGACAAGGAGGAGAACAAGCCGCGTAGAGTTTGAGGCTCGGGGAGGAGCTTCGATCCAGCTCCTGGGGAGGCGGCACGGCAAGGCGAGGGCAGGGAGCAGCTGGGCGGGGAGCGGCGACCACGGGGAGGGCCGGGTCGTGGCCGGATTGGGCTTGACGGCCCCGCTGGCGCCGGGTCGGGTCGACAAGGGGGGAAAGGTTTCGCGAGAGAGAGAGAAAGAAGGGTTGGGGGACCAAAACGCAAAAATGAGATTTTTTCGTCTCTAATGAAAAAAATCATATTTTTCTTGATATTTATAGAAAAATTCCAATTTTCAAATATTCATAACTTATTCATACGAACTCCGAATATTACGTTCCATATGTGCACGAGATCATATCGACGAGCTCTACAATTTTCATGAAGGAAGTTTTTCCAAATTTCGAACATATAAAAAGTCAATTTTCATGACCCCCTAAATAACGTTCGTTTCGAAAATAAAATTCGTTCGAAACCCCTTTTCTTACATAACGACATACGAAGCAAACCCAAAATTCATAATTCATATTATTGAACAAATATTGAATTACATATATTTATTTAAATGAAAATTTCGGGTCTTCACGCCATCACAACTTCAATATGATAACAAGTACTCAAGCAACAACATTCCCCAAATTAAAAAGGTTATCAGAGCAGTTTTACAAACTAAGCAGATATCATACAAGGTAGGTTAAGTAATAACCTACGGACAAAACGGAAGCATTGATTCCTATGCCTCGAGTTCCCGAACGCGATCTCAGCAAATCTGAAAGTCTGGGCATTTGAAACCGAAGGGCCCAAGGGAAAACATTTAAAAAAAAAAACCGTTAGAGTGAGTGGACAAAACTAAAATAAGTTATGAAACAATTATCAGAATGCTTCCCCGTTTCTTGTTAACAAAATCCGTCATGCAGCGAGATTTACAAAACGTTTCCAACTCAAACCGTTTTGAAATATCATTTTTAAGAAAACTCGTTCGATGACTAGAGAGGGCTGCTGTCTAGTCACCTCATGCCACCTAGAGGGGATTGCCGCCCAGATGACGCATCGGAGGGGACTGCCAACTAGATTTAATAGGCGGTGGTTAGAGGGGACTGCCGACTAACCACAGGTAGTTAGAGGGGTCTGCCGACTAACCATAGGTAGTTAGAGTGGTATGCCGACTAACTACCTCATCTGTGGGGGACTGCCGACCAAATGACTCACCAGAGTGGACTGCTGACCTAGATATAGTCTGGAGGGGATTGCCGACCAGACTATTACCTAGAGGGGACTGCCGACTAAGTAATGTACGCATACGCCGAAAATAGCCTACTTGCCAACTCCTTTCTTTAAATTCTTTTACTTTCCACGAAAACCACATTTACTCAAATCACATTCCATTATAAATTTAATATTATGCTGCATGCGTTATTTAAATAAAATAAAAGTCCATTCACAAGTGAATCTCACAGCTAATCCTGCTGCGTGCCCGTGTCCTCCTCGCTCGAGGGCTCAGTACGTCATGTAATAATTGGCAAGATATAATTAACCTCAATAAGGACTTAAGAAACAAAAGCTTAATCCTTCGGAAAAATAATACTTGTTATTCACAAAATTTCCTCTCTTCAATTTATGATTTAAATTCTCAAACTCGGCATTCCTTAACTAATCAATGCCCTCGCTTAATCTTTAATCTTCACAAGGATTGCTTCGATAACTTAGCCAATTAAATTTCAATTTCTTAACCATAACTAACCACCAATTTATGAAATAAATCCTTTCCGAAATCTCCAAATTCTCTCTTAATTTTTCCTTTCCAATCCACAATCACTTCTCCAACTTTTCAACACATTAATCAATACGAAACTATAACCAAGAGCATTTAATCAAGAGTTTTTGACCATAAAATTCAGAAATCAAAACCAACACCAAATTATTTCACCAAGAAATTTAACCTATAAAATTATAAACCACAATACTCAAAACAACCACATCCAACATCAAAATTCCAAGGAATCTCACTATCCAAACAACCTCAAATCTAACACAAAACTCAAAGATTAAATCCAATTCCGGTCAACTCATTTAGCTCAAAATCATCTCCACAACACACCCAACAATTTCTATACCTGCAACAACAACAACAAAAAAAAACCAAGAACTCGTTAGCTACTCTTCACGCCACTGTTTACACTCTCAAATACCTTCAAATCTTCCTCCACCGATCATGAAAAGCTGCAAGAGGTTAGGGATGAAGGTTAGCTTCGACCCAGCAACAAAAATCCCAAAGAAATCCGGTCGGAACCAGCTGGAAACTGGAGATCGAAGAAATCTCCGATTTCCCCCTTTTATGGAAATCCATCTTCAATCTCTTCTCAAATCAAGGCTATCCAATTCAGAAATCTTACCTTAGATGCAAGAGGAGGAAGAGAGGATCCTCTAATGACCGGTGATGAGGCCGGCGGCGGTGATTCCACCGGAAATGGGTTCCGGGTCCGAAGAGAAGAGAAAAAGAGGGGGGGCTGGAATCGGTTCTCCCGATTTCACTCTCTCTCTCACACCTTTTTACATACTTTTCTCTTAAAATATCAACCAATAATAGTAAATTTTCACTTTGGTCATAACTTTTCTGTAGAAATTCCAGTTTAAACAAACTACATGTCCACAAACTAGATTTTTCGTATTGTACGACATTCTCAAGAAAATTTCCTAATTTATTGGACTAAAGAAAAAGTCACACTCCCGTCAATAACGGTAAAATGTAACTAGTAAAAACTTTAAGGTACGGGGCATTACATTCTGCCCCAATAACTTTGGGCTCCAGTTTCTCTTTCTTCTTATGTTTCTTAGTGTTCTTGAGAATCCTAGACTATGCAGCCAAAACTAACTTTTTCGGTTGCAGCTCCGACTTGGCCGTATTTTTGTTGCCAACATGCCTTCCTAGCTTCCTCTCATTGGTCAGAGAGGCCTCTAGTCCAACAAATTTTGAAGCCAGAGCCATAAAGTGATTTGTAGTTGGACTGGAGTAAAAGGTTTAAACTGCTTCAAACGTTGTAATCATAGCTTCCAACATTAATTTTTTTAAACCTGTTATCGAAGAAGAGACAGACAGTAAACATGCACATAAATTTTTTTTTGACTTGGTGGGTGTTCTATATTTTTTGCATGAATATAGAAAAAAAAAGTTATATTTTGATATTACTCGTAAAAGTAGCCCGCCAAATAACTACTTAACTGAATTTCTCTCTTATGATCAATTGATAACGTCATAATGGTCAATTGAAGTAATTAAGAGAAAAAAGTATATCTTTAATTATTTAAAAAACAATCAAGAAACGACTCACTACTCAATCAAATATCTTACCTTCAATTGATAACGATTAACTCGACGAATCACATCACACCAAAAAGCCCTCGTGTTATCTTGAAATAACTCCACACTTCAATGCCCAAATCTTTTGCACTGATTCAGTGATTTGAATAGAAGGAAAATTTCATTAAAAAGAATAGAAGATTTTAAGTCGCACCCTTTTTCACACCAATAGCTCTTCATCGTTTACTAAAACGAGCAACACTTGGACCCCCCTTCTCCCAATGTTCCAACAAAAAGACCAACGAGTCCTACACCCGCCCACGCGTCATCTCCTCATTGGCCGCGCCACCATTATTTCCCAAATATACCTTGACTCCCAATATTATATATTTAGATCTCCCTCTTCTCCACAGAAAGGAACCCGATAATCTCAAAGTGTCTGACCCCCAAAACCAAAACCCTACTGGTTTTGAATTAGGGAGAGAGAGAGAGAGAGAGAGCCATGGCTTCCGAGAGCGCTACGAGATCGAGCTCAGCGGCCGATTCGTACATAGGGAGCTTGATTAGTCTGACTTCCAAGAGTGAGATCAGATACGAAGGCGTGCTCTACAACATCAACACCGAAGAGTCCAGTATTGGACTCCGCAACGGTAAAATTTCCACCAGCTGTTTGATTCCCTTTCGGTTTGTATTTTTGTATCGGTTCTTGTTTTACCCAGGGCTAATTGAATCGAATTGATCTGTGTTAAGTTTATTCACTGGCTCTACAGTGATGTTGAAATTTGACTCTCAGTAAATTTGAAAAGATTGTACAGTGTTTGTGATTATGGTTGAATCTTGGAGTTTTGTAATAGCAATACTTTGGTTTATGGTTCATTGTCGAAATGCTATTGATTGAGTGAATTTCATGAAGTGGTCAAGTAGGGTTGCATATGCTAGTTCATGTAACTTTTGGGCTTATTTATAGTTTTCGTGTGCCTTATGATATATGTCGTATCGTTTAGCGTAATTTGAGCTATGGGTGGATAAATTGGTGCTGATATTTATTCTTGAAATGGCAGTACGGTCTTTTGGAACCGAAGGAAGGAAAAAGGATGGGCCACAAATCCCGCCAGGGGATAAAGTTTATGAGTATATACTCTTCCGTGGGAGTGATATTAAGGTATGGTGTGGTGAGATGCCTAAGAGCAATAGTTTGGAAGGATTTTTATAATGAGGTTCTATGATGAATGACTTTTGCTTTATTTTTCTGTTTACATTATAAACCGAAGATGCAGACCCTAATTGCTTATTACTGCTTTTATGTTACAGGATTTACAGGTTAAATCTTCTCCACCAGTTCAGCCTACACCACCTACTATAAACAATGATCCAGCTATTATTCAGGTAAAGCAAGGAATTTAAACATTTGTGGTGTATCTAGTTAACACAAAAAAAAAAAATGTGAGTCTAGTAAACATCTTTGTATTCTGTCTCATTTGCAGTCTCACTTTTCCCGCCCAGCTCCAACAACATCGAGCTTGCCTTCTCCTGCTAGTGGGCCTTTGCCAGATATTAATCCCCATACTGCACAGATGGGACTACCTGGTTCAAATTTCCAAGGCAATTTACCTTTATATCAACCTGGAGGGAATTTAGGGTCATGGGGGGTTCCACCTCCTCCTCCAAATGCAAATGGCGGAGGGCTTGCAATGCCAATGTACTGGCAAGGATATTACGGCCCTCCAAATGGCCTTCCTCATTTACACCAGCAATCTTTGCTTCGTCCACCACCTGGGCTATCAATGCCTTCTCCTATGCAGCAGCCATTGCAGTATCCCAATTTTAGTGCCTCCTTGCCCACTGGACCTTCTAACTTTCCTGAAGGCCCATCACCTCTACTTTCAGCTGCTAGTGGTAGTTCTCCTAGTTTGACCTCTGCTTCTTTAGCACCGCCAATTGGCTCGATTTTGCCAACAACTCTGCCTCCGGTACCTTCCACCACACTAGCTTCTGAAATATTGTCAAGTTCAATGCCTAACAAGGCACCAAGTGGTTCCCCTTCTGTAGCCACACTTAGTGCAAGCTTGCCACCACTTTCTTCTCTGACCAGTTCAAGCCCAGATATAAGTACTGTTGTACCATCTATCTCTAACAAGACTTCTATAGTTTCTGGTCCAGCCTTGCCCTATCAAAGCGTATCTCAATCTCCTTCCTCTGTTGCTGGGGCATCCAATTCCGTACGCACGGAAACACTGGTTCCTTCTTTGGTAACCCCAGGTCAGCTCTTGCACTCTGGATCTGCTACAGGCCCCTCAGCTCAATTGTTGCAAGTAGCTCATAAGGATGTGGAGGTTGTTCAAGTTTCGTCATCAACCTCACCAGAGCCGCCAGTCCCAGTATCAGCAGAACCTCAGCCACCAATATTGCCATTACCACCACCTGCACGGGCAGGTCAAAAGGTGTTCTTTTGTCACACATTTGTGTACTTGTTTGTCTTGTTATGCCGCCTGCTTGTATATCTGTTGATATGTGGGTTTGTAGTTTGTACTGCATAAATTGAATTAATAGGGAGGGTTTTTATGTTTAGATTTTAATGTTCAGAATAAGATGCGGGAGCAGGTTTTCCACCTAACTAAGCCTACCCCATGAACCTCGATTGTCCGCCAACTGTTTATTTTTATTTTTTCTCTTTTCTTCTTGTTGCAATTGTAATTTTGTATTGTAACTCTGGGGTTGCTAACTAGAAAAATGCATTGTTCTCATCTTTAATTTCAAGTCAGGGTTTTTAATGATTTTGAATTCTTGAAGTTTGTGGATAGATGGTATTTCTTAGTCTCTATTTCTCTGGATGAGTAACTAAGACCTAGATGGTGTGTCATTAGTTAGATACCTTTTTTATATATACTTTTCGACACTGCTGGACTCAGTTTAATTTTATTTTATTTCCAATCCTGACCTGAATTGAATGAGGTCTCTGACCTTTTGCTATGGTCTCTGACTTCTTGCTATGGTCCCAGACAAATGGAGCTCCATTCCAAGCTCGCCAGGGATATACTTATAGGGGGCGTGAGCGAGGCAGGGGAACTGGGGTAATTTGCTATCTTCTTTTTCAGCATACATACAGTTAGTTGAGTTCTTATTTTCCCACTGTGCTATAAATTTCGTATGTGGTTGAATGCGCCTTTTCACTTACATCAGTTGCATGTGATTGAATTCAAACTTCTTGACCAGAAGTTTCTGGTCAGGATAGAGAAGTAGTTTTCAGCTTTTCTGACAACTTCCAATCGATCGCAACAGACTTATGTGATTGAATGTGTACACCATAAATTTTGTTTTGGAATGATTTTTGACGACTCTGATGGTGCCAAACAATCTAAAGTTTGGCGTGCAGAGTTCACGTCCTGTAACAAAATTCACTGAAGAATTTGATTTCACGGCAATGAATGAGAAGTTCAATAAGGATGAGGTTTGGGGCCATCTTGGTAAGAGTAGCAAACCTTCTAAGGACAAAGAGGATGGAAATGACAGTGAAGAAGAATATATCGAAGATGAGGATGATGTTGAGTTGCCAAAGTTTGATGTCAAGGTGATAATTGCTATGTTGTTTTCCATTGTGAAGCTAGATGTGTTCCGCTTAAGACATAATATTGTTGTTGCTTCTTTGATCTCATTTTCTTTAATTTTGTCTTTGTGCAACAGCCTGTCTACAATAAGGATGATTTCTTTGACACCATCTCCTCCAATTCTTTCAATAATGAACAGAATGGAAGGACTCGGTACTCTGAGCAAATAAAGATAGATACAGAGGTAATTTCCCCTTTTCTTATTTTCTTTGGTGCATGTTAAATTTGGAGAATTTCATCAACATGGTTGCTTATTTGCTGCTACAGACTTTTGGAACGTTTTCAAGGTACCGGGGTGGTCGAGGTGGCCGTGGTCCTGGACGTGGTGGCCGTGGCCGTGGGGGTTACTATGGAAGGGACTATGGAAGGGATTATGGAAGGGGATATGGCTATGTTGGAAGGGGCCGTGGCCGAGGGATGTCTAGTCAAGGCCCACAGTAGGCCCTTGGTCTTATGAAAGTAGTTTATGTTGGGTATAAACTTGCCCGTCAGCTCACCAGAACAAAATACTGATTTAGCAGGGCTATGCTAATGTGCTTTTTCTTCTTTATTTCTTTTATCCGTGCTTGTCCAGAAAATAAACACCAGTAGTTGTTTTTCTTTTTTTCTTGTGTCAAATTTCACCTGTTTCCCCTGATTCAAGAGTCCTTTTAGTGACCTAATCGAGAAGTATCACATTTCGGTGAAAACTTTGTATACTTGCAAGGCATTTGTCGATGTAATATTCTAGGCGCCACATTGTTAGCAGTGAATTTGATTAGAAGTTGAAGTTGAAAACCCTTGCAATTGGAAATTGATGGCCGGCTGATATGACCTTAGAATGTCTAGGAAGACCTTAATTTTGGAGGCTGCTAAATTGACTCAATGTGTATTTGCATGTTTCATTTGGTACTATTTCTGTACTGCACCAGATTTGCAATGAGAAGTTGTAAGAGATGGTGCAGCAACTATCACCAAGCACTTTTCAGTCATATGCTTCCCTCTCTTGTTTTCCAGTTCATTTAACAATTTGGATACGGGAAATCTGATTAAGCAATTAGGGTACGTCAAAATAGATGAAAAGTTGATGTTAATATTCAACAGATAATTGTTTTCAAATTGCGATTTGTAACTAAGCTTTTAGTTGTTGCATACTGGTCCGAGTGTCCAACTGTGGGTAATGCTATATTAGACTACTTTAGGTTTAGGGTAATCTAATTATGACTTAATCTTATTGTAGTCCTATTGTGGGTGAATCACTTCGTAACATTAACTGCGACTTCTTACTGTATTGACACCCACATTCTTTTAGAAAAAGCTTTTAGTTGTTGCAGGACCATTTAATCTCATCTACATAGATGTTGTGCAGAAAATATTAACTTTTACGTATCATTTATCAGTATCACAAAGAAGTTTACATAAACGATCGGATAGTATTATAGATGGTACAAACTTGGCGAGGATTAGGCCAGTAGGCAACCAATAGCCCGGCCCTAGTGCTGGGCAGGCTTGGCAACAGCCCAGGCCACCAAAATAAATAGGGCACGGGCAGGCTTGGCATTAGTATATACAAACAGTTACTTTGGTGGCCTGGGCTTAGCAACAGCCCAGTTACTTTGGTCACTCGGTTTCTGTGTCTGAATATACTTCTTAGTAGAAACTGTACATTTATTAGTATATATAAGTGTGTGCTATGAGGCCCACTTTGGAAAGATAAAGACACAAAAAGTGATCACGAGAAAAGAAAAAGTCAGGAAATTAAATTATAATTAAAGTTCGGATTGCATCTTTTTCTTTGTAAAATCTTTCTATCTTTTTCCATAAAGCAAAAAGAAAACACACACACTTATTTTTCTCAACTTTTCCCTCCACATTTTATGTTTTTTTTTTTTGTCATTTTTGTAGTAATTTCTAGAAATTAAAGTTTATGTCTTCTACTTGTCTAGACTACAGTAGAGAATGAGAAAGAGATTGTGCCTTTTTTTAATGAGTTTTATTAACCCTTAATGCTATAATTTTGCTCAGTTTTTGCAATAGAAGTTTATTTTTTGTTGCAGAAATTTGCAGTAGAGTTTGACACTTTCACTGCAATATATATTTGTTCTTTTTTAAGAAAGACATTATATTTTATTTAAGTGTAGCACTGTTAATTCTCAATACATTTTAGAAAAAGAGATTTTCATAGAACCTTATTGCATTCTTGACAAATTTTGAAACAAAGATTTTTTGCAAGACTTATTCGAGTTTATCAATAGAAAAATTGGGGGCCTAAGGAATTCTCGCCCGGGGCCTTGCAAGACTCAGGGCTGGCCCCTGCCATTAACAGGCTGTAAGAGATCACTACTTGCAAGTAGCTACCAAGACTCTTCTGGGAGCAGCAGAAGGCCTCCTTCCATGGAGCAAGGCCAAGTTATCAAGGAAGAGCACATCACCCTTCTCCCACTTGAATTGGATGCTTTCTTCTTCAATAATCTCTTGACATCTATTCACCACATTGTCAGGAATCTCCGTTCCGTTGGCCATGAAAGCAGAACTGTGCTCCTTCCCATGCATCCCCACGACCGTGTTGAACCACATTCTCCTTCCTTTTCTTCCTTCAAACACCTTTGTCACGGATCTTGGACCCAATATCGTCTTCATCGAGCCATCTGCTAGCCACTCGACATCCATGCCTAAAGCATTAGCCCTGCCACAAAAGAAATGGTTAACATAACGTTTTTAACCAAGTAGTGTTGTACATAATCATGTTACATTATAATCTTATATACCTCTTCTCAGCTTCGGCACGATCTGATGTTGCAAAAGCATCCTCCCAGCCCCTACCTCTCATTGAACCTGTGCTGTTCTTGCTAGGAGCTGTGAAGGTGTACTTCAAGCCATTTGCCTCCATTTCTTCTACAGCTTCTGGGAACTCCTCGAGCATCCTTTCGGTCACTCGGAAGCTTGGAACAAACGGTGTTTGTCCTCCTTCTGGTGGTGGTGTCTCACAGAATAGGATGACTTGCTTGGGGAATTCCTTAATCTGGTTAGTTAGTTAGTCAGAGATCACTAAAAGTAGTTAAGAGAGATCTTTCATATGCAGAGATGCCAATATGGGGTCAACTCTTCGGATTAGAATACTTGAACATACCAGAGATTAGGTGAGAATTGTGATCACATTACATCATGAAAGCATATTCTAATGGTAAAGTAATAATGTTATGATGTAAGGATTGACCGGTTTAGTATATAATATAGTCGTTTTCATCATCAATATGCTAGCTTAAAGTAGTTTATAACGAGGTTGGACTGGTTTTTTGTTTGAGGTGGCTCTATGTGTTGTAGACCAAGTCCATCTATATGTGTGAGTTTATTGCTCTCTCTTTAAGGGAGGAAAACAACTGAGCAAGTATGATTACGTTCTCTACTACAGGCCTTGTTGGTCATCAAATCTGATTACATAAGAGAATCAAACTATTCATGCTGTACATGCTTCCTAGCTTAAACATGTCAGCAGAAAAACTGAAGAATTTGACATCTTCCATAGTTTGAACTTGTAAATCAATTTGAATCCTTTCTCTTCATGCTAATGCAACAACGAACAAAAATGATTAATGGAAAAATGAATTACACAGCTTCTGTTTTCATTTTGTTAATTAGTATCTTTCATGAGAAAAACAGGTCAATTATACTACTATGGATACATGGACTTACGGACTACTACAGATGGACTCTTGAAAACAGCAAAATGTTTCAATTATCACGACTTTTTGCGAGAGACTTTAGTTGATGTTGTTGCAACCAACAAGAAGAAGCATAAGGATGTGGCATTATAGATAATCACAACTAGCTTTTTTAGTGTGGAGTTTTCTGAAAAGAAAAGATTTTTAGGTGAAATTTGCTGCTATCTATCAGGAAATATAAGCACCAATGCATATTTGATTTTTTTAACATAATAGTATAGCATGCACTTAAATATGACAAGAAAAGATTTCTGTACTTACCAGCACCATCTCATGGTGATAGTATATAAATTCAGATAGAGGTCCTTCATTGGCAGTCCAGACACGCTTGTGCACATGCGTTCGAGGAGCAGGCCCAACGTAACGAATATCATCCCACCCGAAAGCTTCCACAATGCCATTGAACTCCACTGCATTTTGTACATTGAAACCTCTAAGCAGGATTGCGCTGTTCTTGATAAGCATCTGCTCAAACCAGTCCTTGTTCTTCTTGAGATTCGATACAAGCGACTCCACATCATTCCTGGTTGGCTCTGGAGGTTGCAGCACCAGTGGCAAGGTCTCTCCATCCACAACCTTCTGGCCTTCGCATGCGCCTATGCTGAAGTCCTTGCTGACGCTTTCCATTTTCTCTCTTTGTGTATCTTTCTCTTTCTCTCTGTGTTTATGAGGAGTTTAATATCAACTTTTCAAGGGCTTCTATATATAGTGGTTTGCTAGCATCTTACATTGGCACAGCCATTGTTTTTACTCTATGTCCTTTTCACCCTTTTGTATATGCTATGACTAATACAACATGCCTTTTCTTTTCTTATCAGTTATCATTAGGACCCTCAAGTTTGAGATTTTTCATCGAACAATGTGTGACTGATTAATAAAGTCAGCGATATAAGCCAATCTATTATATGAAATACAGAAATACTAAAGGTTGTATTTGTTAATTTACCACACAGATACAATGACAGCAATTTTTAACAGTAACAGGCAGATGGAATTGTATTTTGCTAAAACTCAAGCTTCATTGTCTTGGCCGCCCAAGTTGTCATCCCTAGCTTACAGCCATCGGTGAAAACAAAAATGAACTACAGAAGCAGAAGAAGGTGGTTGCTTCTTGATTTTTCTCGTGTAATATTAGGCTGCATTCACTAACAATTTTGGTTTGGTATCTTCGAAAGACAATAACTGGAAACTCTTGTCAGCTGTCACCAACAAAGATTTCAAGGCTAGCCAGGTTTGTCGAATTTGTAGAAGTAAATTCCTTGTTCTAACTTCACAGACCAACGCTTCTCTATCTGTCTTTTCTTTGGTTAGAAGCTTTTTTTTATTTTTTTATTTTTTTTTATCATCTTGGAAGGCCTTGATATAAACGTTAAAGTTAATACTTTGATTAGTTAACATTATGGACTAAACAAACTGCCTAATACATGCAGAAGCAAGTTGACAAATGATCTGTCTAGAAGTAATCTACGCCGGCCTTGCATGTACATGTCATGATTCTGGTCACCATGATCAACTTGATTAAGATCATAAGATATAAATAAAGCGCGATTATCATAATACTCTCCTCTCTTATTCATGTGTTTCCAACTCCATGTAGTCATAATCTCCGTTAATTTCAATTATAAGCTTAAAATTTATCAGTCTCCTATGATCAGCTTCTGTCTTGTGCATTTTCAGCCTATGCTAATAGAACTCCACCTGGCAATTGATAGCCTAAGATCAGAAAAGTAAATCCTTTTCTACTTATTGGAAAAACCACCCCCAAATTTTTTTATGCAGTTAGCAGGCAATGCATTTCTATATTTTCTTATTCTTTGACTAATCACAAATGCTAGTTAAGGGTCATGATCATGATCATCAAACAGTGACCTTCCGGCCTTTCATTTTATTAATTTCCTTTAAATAATGATTTGGAGAATGCTTTGCTTCAATGCTTAAACAATCTGGTCAAATAACACTAAAAAGCTTCATGTTTTGGTAAACTGGCAAAGAAGGGCCTGCGCCAACAGAAACCCACCACAGATTATGAAAGAGGAAATTGATATGCATTTTTGGAAGGAAATCTGGTAGTCTTAGGAGTTAGAAGCAAAGTGTTTCATTCAAACTAAAATAAGTCAAACACATAAACACATATCAACAATAGAGTAATAGACAAGCTAACAGACTCACACATCTGGATGATGATTAACAACCAACGCCATTAAGAAAAAAATCATTTTATTAACCGCGATTATTATAATACTCTCTTCTCCCGCATTCATGTGGTTCTAATTCCATATAGTCGTACAAAAACACAAAATCACACCATGAATGAGAAAAATGATTCGAGTCATTTTGACATAATCAATGGACTGCTACCTTCCAATCAAGGGTGAATATGTGAAAGTCCTATACGGCTCCGAGGTATTGAAATTCCGGAGCCGGATCAGATAGCAGTGTAAGCTAAATTTGGTACAAACATTATTGATGTGCAATTCTGGAAAGAAACCTAGTGCTCTTAGGACCAAAGTGTTCCATTGCAACTCTTACAAACTCAAACAGATAAACACCAATTTGTCACATTTTGTCTGCAAGCTAAACAGCCTAAAACATCTGAATGATTAACCAAGCAACCTGATTGAGGAAATTTTATTTTATTGGCATCCATTTCACCAGCGGTTCTCCATTGCGGACGTCCACAGTTTTTCGATCCGTACAGATTTCTAGTTTTGACCCACTTTCCGATCACATTTTCACATCTTAACCGTTCAGTTTTTAGGTCCTAATGTGTAAATCACGTATGCAAAATTTCAGTCAATTTGGTGATCATTAAGGCATTCAAAACTACAAATTACAACAATATATACGAACGGTTCCGGTTCGACAGATTCGGTTCGTTGGCGTAAATTGCAGTTTTGGATGCTTTAACGATCACCAAATTGGCTGAAATTTTACAGAGGTGATCTATACATTAGGACCTAAAAACTGAACGGTTAAGATGTGAATGTGTGATCGAAAAGTGAGGAAAAACACAAAATCCATAAATTTTTACTTAAATATGGATATCCGCATCTGAACAAGGTTATCAATTTCACCATTGACAATTGACAAATTCCATGTGCACCAATTCAGGGTCACTGAAAATTTCTGCAAGCGGGTCAAAATTAAAGACAAACAACGTGACTACAGTAGTCCAAAGAGATTGACATCTCTAGCATCAATGCCGGGAGCCTCACTCAATTCCATTAAGTTTTTTTAGTTCGACAAAGCATCTTGATTTAGTCCTACTTAAATTCTAATGTAAACAAAGAATTAACAACTAGTAGTAATTTAATGGGACACTGAAAAAACAAAACTAATGGGACAGACTGTGACTCTTGAGTGTATGAATCAACTTTTTTCCACATAAAGAATTCCAAAAAGAAAATGGCTTAACTCAAAATGGGCATGGTTCCAGACTAGATCTAGAGCTCAGCTGTCGGTTGCTACTTAGCTTCTACTACTTTTTACACTGTTAAGCTCTGAGTTTTGGTTGCCATGGCCACAGGTTCAGTACCATTGCTCTTCCTAGCCAGAATCTCTGGCCTTTTGGTTGCAGTGCTGGTCTCGATTTGGGCTATTTCATTCAGGTCCAGCTTTCATCATCACTCAGAAGAGTCCTCTCCCCAAGAAGACCAGGGCATCACCTATTCAGTATGTGCTGAAATACCCAACTTTTTTTTTTCCTTGATTTGCAGTGAAAAACCCATAATGGTTCTACATTTCTAGAATCTGAATCTGGTGGGTTTGGTTTGCTTTTACAGGCCCTTCATCCTTTGTTCATGGTCATTGGCTTTATTCTCATCAGTGGAGAAGGTAGTGGGAGAACCAAACCAATAAGTTAATTTATAAAATTGCAGCAGACCCTTCAATTGATGTAAAGGAAGTGTTTTTATCAGTTGGATTTTAAGTGGTTTTCTTTTTTTGTTTTGTACCTTTTCACAGCAATTTTGATACATAGGTGGTTGCCTGGTTCAAGAAGTTTGAAGAAATCAGTGCATTTGTGTCTTCAAGGCGTGGCTTTGGCTTCTGGGATCTTTGGGATTTGGACCAATTTTCATGGCCAGAAGGGCATTGTGGCTAATTTCTATAGTCTTCATTCTTGGATGGGTTTGATCTGCATTCTCCAGTTTGGAGCTCAGGTACTTATTTCTCTTCTTCAATTCTTCCCTATGAACTCAAGTTTGATATTTGGGGTTGAATTCAAAAGCTGTTTGTTTCCTGGGAAACTGCATTGTTATAAATGATCATGGGTGACACCTAAAGAGGTAGTGATGCCATTTGTCAGTTCAATCTAAAAGAAACACTAGTACATTCTTGTTTCTCTTTCGCTTTCAGCTTTATCTTTAAGAACTCGATGACAAAGTTTATCTGGCAATCTCATTATTATTGAGCATACATGCTCAAGCTGCTTTTGGATGTTGACAAAGCATGTAGGCCATGCTAATTATCTTTATAAAGGATACACCATCCATTTTTCAATGAAAATAATTCATCAAATAGGACTCCAACACAAATAATGGTGGGTTTAGTGTCATTGCAGGATTGTGCAATCACTTCCATAGTTTCTTTTTTGTGCTTGTTCAATTGGAATAAGAACTGTATCAAAAGGGCCAATGACCCACATTGACCATTCTGTATTCTTTGTGTTCCAACTTGACCAAAGAAAAGGTTTTGAAAAGAAAAAAAAGAAAAGAAAAACAATGGCTGATGGTGGATTTTGTGATTGTTGCAGTGGCTGGTGGGTTTCTTGAGCTTTTGGCATAGAGGGGAAGGGCGCACGGTAAGGCAAAGGGTGTTGCCTTGGCATATCTTCCTTGGGCTCTACACTTATGGTTTGGCAGTGGCTACAGCAGAAACTGGGCTTTTGGAGAAGCTGGCATTCTTACAAACAAAGAGGAATGTGTCTAAACACTGCCCAGAGTCCATGGTTGTTAATAGTTTAGGGCTTGGGTTGGCCTTCCTCAGTGGCATTGTAATATTGGCTGCAGTATCACCCAAGTGCCAACCCATTCAAAGCAAACTCATTTACTCAGATACCAAAAAATGTCCATCTTGTTAATATACTGAATTGATCTCAGTGCCAATGGGCTTTCTTTAATGCAAAATTTTAAAATTATTCTGGCCCATGCAGGTCTTCTTGGCGTCATTAGCACGCCCTAACCAACCGTGCAAATTGGCCGAAAGATAAATTACATTAATTTACAACATCTTCTATGTTAAAAAAGCAAGGAGTGAAGTGAACCTTACACATTTTACATTACATGTTTTAGAACATCCCTAAACTATGCAACATCAATTGCCTTTTAGAAACAAACCAATTTTCTCTCAAATATGTTTGTGGAATGTTTTTGTTATTGATGGACAAATAATTTTTTCTTAATATAAAAAAGAAACCAACTTTTTTTATTGATCCAAGTCTCGAAGATAATTTTGTCTTTACCTACATTCTAGAGTAATTGTAAAGTTGACATACAAATACTAAAGCTAAAAGATTGCAACCTTATTCACATGAGTTCAACCCTCCAACTTGTGCCAATGTGTCAATCAAGGTTTGTAGAGTCAAGTGGAATCGACAATACCGGTTTGATGATTATTATTAAGAATGTGAATTGGGTGACTACAAATATAATCGAACCAAATTACCGATCTATGCAATCATCTGATATAATAAGGTTGGTCGAGTGACCTAACATGAAATCTCCATATTTAGCATTTGAGTCTCAACTCCCATCAGTTTGTGGCCAGAAAGTTAAGGGGCTTTCAGGTTAATGAGCTTGCAGTGGAGCCTCGTCTGGCTTTGTTAGAATATCCTGGTTGACCTTAATCAGAATATTAGCTGAATAAGTATGTAACGAACTTACTGTGTATCTGAGATAGCTTTCTACCTCAGTCCCAATTAAGACAAAAAAAATTACCAATCTACACTAAAAAGAAAAAGAAAAAAATTTAAGACCGTTTTGTATTCTTGTATTCGGCGACCAAACAGATGACACACTGCCACCTCCAACTTCCCACCTCCTAGTCTCAGTCACCACACCTACCTCTCTCTCTCTCTCGAGACTTCACCATTTCTCACATGCCACAGCAAATCCCAACTCCAATCCCTAAAAGCTAAAATTGATCATGTGCTCATCTTGCTCATGCCCTCCCTCCTCTCTCTTCCTCCC
The DNA here is from genome assembly GCA_025331145.1 of Rosa persica. Lineage (NCBI taxonomy): Eukaryota > Viridiplantae > Streptophyta > Magnoliopsida > Rosales > Rosaceae > Rosa > Rosa persica. The sequence continues at coordinate 41,897,531 of WFKR01000004.1, read as the reverse complement.
AACGTACTCTTCTTTCCTTCTACGACGTCGTTCTCTCTCCCCAACCCTAATTCTCTACAAACCTCGATCCCAAACACTCGGGCCTCGCCTCTCTGCTTCATTATCCCACCAAAGCCTCGACCTTTCATGGTTTCCTCCGGACCCTGATAACTACGGCGGTTGGGGTCCCGTCGAAACTCCGATTTACCGCAAAAACCAAGGTAAATTTCATCTCTTTAACTATCTTTAACCCCCACAAATGTACTAGAATATCAAAAATTGGGTCTTTAAATTAACCCTTGTTGTAAATTTCCTTGCAGGGTTACCTACATTTGTGATCAGGAGTATTGGGGCTTCAGTGGCGGTTGCAGTGGCTGCCGTTGCTTACTTCTCGCTAACCCGAAAAGGTCTGCATTTTACTTATGGTGCCCTTTTGCTTTTTTTTTTTTTTTTAGTGAATTGGGTTAATTTGGTTTACTGGATTGCAAAGGGTAAATGAAATTGTTAGTTTCGTGTTTTCGGGTGCTGAATTGGCCGTTGAAATACCACATTGTTGTCTTTTTGTAGGTTTTAAGTTTCAAATTACTAGTCCACTGCATGTTCTTCACGGGATTTTAAGGCCGGCTGATACTCAAACTACAAACAATGGAGCATTGGATGAGGATGGAGTGGTCTCTGAGACAAGGACGGAGACTATACCTGTTGCTGATAGGAAAAGTGTTGCTTCAGGTATATCAAATTGAACATTGTGTTATTGTTAAGCTTTATTGTCTATTTATTTCTCTGAACATTTTCCCGGAAAGGATTCCTAAATGTGTTTTTGGTAATTAATTTCTTATTCTTTTGTATATTTCAGCATCTGCAGTGAAGCGTGATAGGGTTTTAATCCCGGTTGCTTTAGATTCTACTCAACAGGAAGCTTTGACAGTTTTGAAAAAACTGAAGGTGTGTTTCTTTGTTAAATGCCGTCAAATTTATGATCTTTTTGCTCAGTTTTATTATTTCCGTGCCCATTGTCTCTGAAGTAGGATTCCAAGGTGCTGATGTTTCTTACTCTTAACTGAATTTGAAAATAAACAGATAGTGCTAAATGCTTTGACCAAAATATGAGTTGCATACTCACTGATAATAACTTCGTCATGGGGACATAGAGTTTTAGTAATACTTTGAAAACTACAAGATTTTAATTTATATTTTCTAGGTACTTGGAATTTTGAACAACTTAATATAGTGGGAACCGAAGGTTTGGGTCCAGTTCTGAGCATGAATATCTGAACTGTAATTAAGGTATGCAGATCATTGAAGATGATGTCAAGGCTGATGAATTGTGTACTAGAAGGGAGTATGCTAGATGGCTGGTTCGAATAAACTCATCATTGGAAAGGTAGCAATTTATCTATAGAAGACTTGAAAAATCTTTATATGTTATCATTCAGATGTTTACTACAGTCTTCCTTAGATACTTTTAACGTGCCTGCTAGGAATGCAAAGCACCGACTTATTCCATCAGTTTCACTTGCTGGGTCCCAAGTTGCTGCATTTGACGATGTGGGTGTTGAGGACCCTGATTTTGGATCCATCCAAGGTAAGGATTGATCTTTGTACCTGTTATTTGATGGAGCTTTGTTTAACAAAGATGGCAATTGAATCATTGGTTTTGAATCTTATGGCAATTGAATCATTGGTTTTGAATCTTTTCCCTAAGCCCTGGCGGAGGCTGGTGTCATTCCCAGCAAATTATCACCGAAAAGCTCCCATGGAAACAATTATTTCTTCCCTGACAGGTACATTGTATCCTGGACCTCTTTTCTTTTATATTTGACTACTCTTAAAGCTAAAAAAATGTACATCGTGCTGCAGGTTTGTCTCTCGACAGGATCTGATTGACTGGAAAGCGCATTTAGAGTATGACTTTTCGTCAGGAATAATTGATCAGGTAAAGAAGATTTGAAATTATTATCCATCAGATATCTATCTGGATTTTTCCCCAAAGATAAACAGTCATGCCTTTTTAGTTGCATAGGTTTTAAAATCTGACTTGTTTGCAGTCCAGATATCAACAACAATAGTAAGTTTTATGGATGTGAAAGAGATCAGTCCAGATGCTTCAGCGAGACTATATACTGACATGTTGGCCGGGGAAAAAAGCATACTCCGAAAAGTCTTTGGTATTCCCATTTCCTGTGTTTCTATAATTTTCTTTAGCAATTACAAGCATGAATACTTGCACACACAAGAATAGCCGCACAAACACATATGCTAGATAAAATGTCTTTTTTTGTAGATTTTGGGCGTGTTTGTTACTGATATCTGTTCTCAAGGTGAATAACCAATCTAGGGAAATTATAGTTGTTTTGGTCTGTGAAAGGATAAGAGAGTTTGTATTCAGGAGGTTTAGAGAGTAAACTGAACTGAAAAGATTTTTTTTTTAGCTGGTATCATACTAGATGAATCCAGAATATGTATGCTTACCCTATGGATGACACCTTGAAACCTAATGAGAAGATTAGTAAGATCACCAGGAATGCTTATCTTTTTTTTCTAATATGGTTCGGGCTTTGTTATAAGTTTCTCTTTCCAGGGATATTCAAACTTCTTCATCTTGCAATACATAAAAACATGCTGGCAAATTACACAGCTAAGAACCCCATGGCATAATTATCTTGCAGGACAGTGCAAGCGATTGCAACCAAACAAGCCTTCAACAAAAGCACAAGCAGCAGTGGCACTAACAAGTGGCAGGATCTCCGAAGCAATTTCTGCTGAACTTATGAGACTGAAGGCTGAATGTTCTGTGAGGACGGCAGAGATGGAGGTCATCAGGTCCGAGTTACTGGACAGAGAAGACATACAGAAGTTTTGGGATGAGAAACTAAATGCAGAGAAAACCCATGGTCATGAGGTGGAGAAGGCTTATCATGCTGCCCTTAGTAATTTGGAAGAGGAGAAAATTGTTCAAGAAAAGTATTCTGCGGAGCTTTTAAAGGAGAAGGCAGCTATGGACTGTCAAAGACAATTACTTCTCAGTCTCAAGGAAGAGGTCAATGAGATGTCAGAAAAGCTTGCATCCGAGAGGAGTACTTATGTGGCTGAGAAGTGCACTATGCAGGATGTGCTGAGTGATTTAGAGTCCAAGCGGGAAAGTATGCTTGATCAGAAATCAATACTTGAAGCTGAGATAGAAGCCGTCCGAATTCTTAAGTATGCTTTCAACTCTTACTAATTCATGGACATATATTTAAACTTCACCAGAACTCTAATGATATTAAGGAATTTGCATGGATAAATATAGCTTCTCATAATTGTAAGCAATGATGCAGATCTTGGATAGAGGATGAAGCTAGAAAGAGCCAAGCTCGTGCCAAGGTACTGGAGGAGGTAGGACGAAGATGGAAATGGGATAATCAAGCTTGACCATCCTCGCCCCTAAACTCGTTCAGAGAGAGATATCATGATGTTATATGAATTCATGACTGGAGAGTCTCCCTTATGGAGTTTCCAACTGTTTTGATGTGTATGTACTCTTGAGTGTTCCTTGTATAATATCAGAACGCCTGATGTGATTCAAAGAGGAATTCATAAACTTTTTGCCGCTCATCCAAGCTATCTTACACTTGTTATGACATTGATGTACCAAAACCGAATAGACAATTAGACATGTTTTGAAGGAATCCAGTGCAGCACTGCTAATGTCTGGTGGTGTCAAAATTTCAACTCATTGGTGTTAATATATTCTTCCCATTAACCCCTCCCAACAATATCACAACTCAAAAGAGTGTTAAATGCGGTCACGGATCCAGCTGCGGTGAAACGGTAAATCCCTATCCATCCCTGACTAGTCAGTCAGCCGTTAAAGAACAGAAGCAAAACGGTCAAAAATGTCATTCCTCCCGCTTAGTTCTTTAAAGCTTTACTGCAACTGTCCAAGATCGAAGCTTTGGCCATGACCAACTGTACTTACAGCTTCTGTGAATCCCACAAGGTATGTAATGCTTTACCCTCCTCCATATCTTATAGCTATATGTCGGGAACGGGAAGCTTCTATGGAAACGTTAGATATCACGAAAGAGACACCAGTTACTTGTTTCGTTTGGTGAAAGCACATATTGTTGTTTGGTTTAGTTCTCAAAGCCAGCTAGCTAGCCATAAGAGAACATGGAATATTTAGAGCCCCAAAACCGCTAGGTTTCTAGATAATGCTTTGGCTTCTGCTGTGGTGGTGGAGCCCCAAGAATTTATAACCCAGAAAGCGATTTCTGTCTTGTTGTCTTTCTGGGTTTTTCTGAATAATCTTGAGTCTTGACATGGTCACAAGGTCGAAATTCCTCGGCCAAACAACTCTTATTCAATGGATGGAGTTGGAGTCCGATTCTTTGTCATCGGTCATTTTGCTGGCCTGACTTCGACCACATCTCAATTTTCAATCTTATCTATATTTTTCTGTTTTATTTGCTTTTTATTTTGTCATAAACAGTAGAATGTTATTTTGAATTTTACATGGGTTAAAACTTAAAAGGTGAAGATGATTCTGGGTTTAAACCATGGATATATGGTTCCACTCTGTTTACCCAAAACACACAGAACCAACCACAAAGAAACAAGCTTTAAGAGAAATGCCAAAAAGGCAAACAAGTGGGTTTTTTTTTGGTCAATCAATCGAAAGTTTGCTTTATTTTGCTTATGGTTGGCTGCACCTTCTTCCATAGCTCTAGTCCACAAGCAAGAGGCTGAGAATTAAAATCAGCCCTATCTTTAGTCATCAACCTACTTTCTAATCTTCCCATCTTCGTTGTTTGACGAGCTAAACAAAGCTTGTCTTCAATACAAGAGCCGTTTGGTATGGACCTACTATATTGATTTGTACTTGCATAACCAAAAATCACACAACCATTTGTCACTGTGAACTTTTGTAGATCCTCTGCCATCTGATTTTTAATCGTACAAATCCAGGGAGATGGATCAGATGGCAATGATTGGTCATATTTTGTCTTCGAGTTATGATCAAGCTGAGCTTAACTCTATATGATGTGAACAAAAACCAAACGGTTAGGAAGAACTGCCAACAGAAATAGGTATTCAGCGGGACAAGAGAGTTAGAAATGGAAACCAACACGTTCACATGACTGCCAGATATTAGGTAATATCTATAACAAGAAATAAATACAGTTAAGCAGGTTTAATGGGGTTTCAAATTTACAGTTTCTAGAGTTTTTTCACTTTTCAGCTTTGGTTTTGGCTTGTTTGACTGCATATCATCCTTAACATCTACAAAGACTTGTTTGGACCCACCCATTCGTGAAGTGTCAATCCTTTGGGAGAAGAATGGCCACTAGATGTTGGTGGTTCCTGTAGCTCTTAGCGTTAAGAGCTCTACTGGAATTCTATTTATCAAGAACTTCTGACACAAGCAAGCTTTCTCGTGTGGAAGTTCTATGCAAGATGATAGTTGATGGTGTGGGAATGTTTATTCTTCATGAGTAGATTTGGCTATTAATTAAACATACAAGTACAAGTTCTTCAAACTGTGCTGGGGATGTTTATGATTGGATATTGTAAAACAAGGATTATCTTCTTAAGCTCTCGTGGGATTTACAGGTTCTGGGTTGCTGTTGCTGCATTTCCAGGGCTGTGTAATGGTGTGAGTAATCAAATATGAGGTGGGGACGAAGAGGGTGGTTGGATGTTTTGGAGTTGGGTTATCTTTATAGATGAGCGGAAACATAAGCTTTTCGGATTTGCAATATCTTCATGATAAGAGTAGGCCTCTTGGTTGCTGCTTCAATTGCAGCCTTTGCAGCGAGGCAGTTCAATGTCAAAAAGCCGAATTCATCAGCCTCGACCACTAGACCTTCAGGTATTCATCTCTATAAGTTTGATATCTATCACTTTCTTATTTGTTAACTGAAAGTATAAATTATTTCTACGAACAGGGATGGGGTACCTTTTATTAGTTGATGTATTGCAACTGAGCTGTATTTGTTATAGATAGTCTTATGGCAGAGGAGCTCATTTTTCGATTTTCTTTCTAGTGTAACTTTTTTTTTTTTTCCATATTCTTCAATTCTTGATTGTTATGCCATTCTTCTTTTGATATTGCAACTTAGATAATGGCGAAACAAACTCTAAACGTCAGAGTGAGAAGGAAGACGAAGAGCAACTTGCATATTCTAATGATAGCCTCAAAGAGAAGGATGTAAGTACAAAACAAACTTCTATCAAATTCCCATCTCATTGGCAATATTGAAAAAACTAGCTTGCAGTTTTAATAATTTGCTACACCCTTTGTTTTGACTTAATTTTTCTTTTCTTTTTTGAGCTAACTATGAGTTATACATATTGCAGGGAGAAGCAGAAGAAGAGGAGGAGGAGGATGAAGAAGAAGTTAAATTAATCAGCAGTGTATTTGACCGAGCTCATGATATTCAACCTGGTGGTGATATTGATGATGAAGATATATTACCTGAATTTGAAGATCTTTTATCTGGGGAGATTGACTACCCGATACTTGTTAACAAGGATAGCAGTGAGAAAAATGTATATGAAACTGAAATGGCAAATAATGCAAGTGAGCTGGAACGACTGCGCAATTTGGTAAAGAAATTAGAGGAAAGAGAAGTGAAACTTGAAGGTGAATTACTCGAGTACTATGGATTGAAGGAACAGGAATCAGATATCACTGAAATACAAAGGCAGCTCAAGATAAAGACAGTGGAGATTGGCATGCTCAATATTACTATCAACTCTCTGCAGGTTGAGAGGAAGAAGCTTCAAGAAGAGGTTGCTCAGGGAGCTACCACCAAGAAGGAGCTGGAGGCAGCAAGGAATAAAATTAAGGAGTTGCAGAGGCAGATTCAGCTTGATGCTAACCAGACAAAAGGCCAGTTACTGTTGCTCAAACAACAAGTTTCGGGTTTACAGGAAAAAGAGGAAGAGGCAGTCAAGAAAGATTCTGAAATTGAAAAGAAGCTGAAAGCTGTGAAAGACTTAGAGGTGGAAGTCATGGAGCTCAAGAGAAAGAACAAGGAACTTCAAATCGAAAAGAGAGAACTGTCTATTAAATTGAATGCTGCTGAATCAAGAGTAGTGGCGCTCTCTAATATGACAGAGGTTAGTCTGAGTTTCTTTTTGGCTACTTTTGGTTTACACAATAGCGCCCTTCACTTTTTCGAGTTGAGACTAGTACTTTTCTTTTTTGGCAGTGGAAGTTGAGACTCGAACTTATATGCAAAGATTATAATTTTTTTTTTTAATTTAGTGAAAATGATTTAACAACCTGGTGGAAGGGCATAGAGTATTTAACTACCATTATGAACAAAATATGTTGTAATTGGTGCTTGTAAACGTGTTTGTTTAAAATTTATCCTTACAATGCTTTTCCTCACTATTTCAGAATGAAATGGTTGCCAATGTAAGAGGCGAGGTCAATAATCTAAAGCATGCAAATGAAGACCTGTTAAAGCAAGTGGAAGGTCTTCAGATGAACAGGTTCAGTGAAGTTGAAGAGCTAGTGTACCTTCGTTGGCTAAATGCATGCTTAAGGTTTGAGCTCCGGAACTATCAGACACCTCAAGGAAAGATATCAGCTCGTGATCTCAACAAGAATCTGAGTCCAAAGTCACAGGAGAAGGCCAAACAACTGATGTTGGAGTATGCAGGATCAGAGCGCGGGCAGGGGGATACAGATATGGAAAGCAACTATTCTCAACCATCTTCGCCTGGAAGTGAGGATTTTGATAATGCTTCTATTGATAGTTCCACCAGTCGATACAGTAGTCTCAGTAAAAGACCTAGCTTAATCCAAAAGCTCAAAAAATGGGGGAAAAGCAAAGATGATTCAAGTTCTCTTTCATCTCCCGCAAGATCATTATCCGGTAGCTCTCCGGGCAGGGCAAGTATGAGTGTTCGACCAAGGGGACCACTGGAAGCACTAATGCTAAGGAATGCAAGCGATGGTGTAGCAATCACTACATTTGGGAAGATGGACCAGGAACTTCCTGACTCTCCTCAAACACCCACTCTTCCAAACATTAGAACACAAATGCCTTCTAGCGACTCACCTAATTCTGTTGCATCATCTTTCCATGTGATGTCTAAATCTGTTGAAGGAGTTCTAGATGAGAAATATCCTGCGTATAAGGATCGTCATAAGTTGGCCTTAGAGAGGGAAAAGCATATTAAGGAAAGGGCTGAGCGAGCAAGAGCAGAGAAGTTTGGTGATAAATCAAGTGTAAGTTTCAGCTATGAGCCTAGAACAAAAGCCGACAAGGATAGAATAGTTAATTTGCCACCCAAACTTACCCTTATAAAGGAGAAGGCAGTTATTTCGGGTGATTCAAGCAACCAAGCGGATGGTGGTAAGGCTTTTGATCCTCAAGAAATAAGCAAGATGAAACTTGCTCAAATTGAGAAGAGACCTCCTAGGGTGCCTCGGCCACCTCCTAAATCTGGAGGTGCCCCTGTTGGTACAACTCCCACTCCCTCGAGTGGGATGCCACTACCACCTCCTCCACCAGGTGGCCCACCGCTGCCACCTCCACCACCTGGTGGACCACCTCGTCCACCTCCTCCACCAGGAAGCTTGCCAAGGGGCGCAGGAGGTGGTGATAAAGTGCACCGTGCTCCTGAGCTGGTTGAGTTCTATCAGTCGCTGATGAAACGTGAGGCAAAGAAGGATACATCATCTTTAATATCTACATCATCAAATGTATCTAGTGCAAGGAGCAACATGATTGGGGAGATTGAGAACAAATCATCTTTCCTTTTAGCTGTGAGTAGAATTCTGTTCTTCATTTCAGTTATCTTCCTGCTTTTAAACTATGATGTTTATTACTAAAATATAAAAATGCTGAAAATGTATGGGCTGGATGCAGGTGAAAGCTGATGTTGAAGCTCAGGGTGACTTTGTCATGTCATTGGCAACTGAAGTTCGTGCAGCTTCCTTCGCAAACATTGAAGATTTGGTAGCCTTTGTGAACTGGCTAGATGAAGAGCTTTCCTTCTTGGTATGCCTTTACAAACATATATCAAAACGTGCCTTTCCACGGTAGAAGGAAAGGCATTTTACTCAGCAAAAGATACTTGCAGCTGCTGAAATCAAAGACTTTAAACACCTTGTGACACTTCTTTTCAGTATGGGTTATCTTGAAATTCATTTCTGTTGCTGCCTTTTGTAGGTTGATGAAAGGGCCGTCCTCAAGCACTTTGATTGGCCTGAAGGGAAAGTGGATGCTTTAAGAGAAGCAGCTTTTGAATACCAAGACCTGATGAAGTTGGAGCAGAAAGTCTCCACTTTTGTTGATGATCCCAAGCTCTCATGTGAAGCTGCTCTAAAGAAGATGTACTCATTGCTCGAAAAGTATGAACTTTCTCTTCATGCATTGACATGCTGGTTATAAGACACGCGGCTTTCTGTCATTCTCAATTTTTCTGTTATTTTGTTGCCAGGGTCGAACAGAGTGTATATGCTCTGTTGCGTACAAGGGACATGGCTATTTCACGATGCAAGGAGTTTGGAATTCCAGTTGATTGGTTATTAGATTCTGGAGTTGTTGGCAAGGTATGCTTCAAAACGTCAAAGAGAAATTGTTTAACATTTACTACCTTTGATTTTATTAATGTCTTGTATGGCAAAATCAATCTCTTACGAGATGTTTGCTTTTGCAGATCAAGCTCTCATCTGTACAGTTGGCAAGAAAGTATATGAAACGCGTAGCTTCAGAACTTGATGCAATGAGCGGACCTGAGAAGGAACCAAACAGAGAGTTTATACTTCTGCAAGGCGTGCGTTTTGCCTTCCGCGTTCATCAGGTATATTGGAACTTTGCTCTGGTTGAAGCTGTTTGTTAATTTGATATACATAAATTTTCAAATTGTGACAGATTTGAAAGAATATAAAATGCTAACGTTGAACTGTTTCCAGTTTGCTGGAGGCTTTGATGCAGAGAGCATGAAGGCATTCGAAGAGCTAAGGGGCCGTGTCAATGGACAAAGAGGAGAAGAAGACAATGGGCCAGAAACGTAATTTGAGTCTTGCATTTTTTTTCTCCTCCTTTGGCTCTTGGTTTTTCTGTTGTATATTTCCATCTTTACTGACTCATGCTGCAGAGTCGTTCATATTGAACATGTAATACAATTACAAGTCCATTGAGGCCAAAAGTAAATTGTGCAAAGTTACTCATATTTGTTGTACAAGACTTCTTCCATTTGCCCAGCAGCACAAATCGGAACAGAACATGCTTATTATACCTTGATAGAAAAAACAGAAACTTGCCGTAAAGTGAGAACTACCTTTATTGAATATAATGATGTCAGTATAGCTTAACATGTCAATTTTGCCTAGTCTCTCTCACAGAGATACACAAGTGATCATGAATAGGTGGAGTCACCAAAATTTGATTGCACTACACTATCTCATTGTGATTACAAGATTTCTGTCTATGAACTTGGCACCTCCAACCTTCCCTTGCATTTTAGAAGGCAGATGAATTACACGTCTTTGATCCCCGGCTTCCACTAATAACTCTGATCCTCCTCTGTACTGCATTTATAAAATGGTTACATGTTCAGTGTCATATTATAATTATGTAAAAATATGCATTGTCGAAAGATAGCCAAAAAGGAAAAATGAAGACGACAGAAGGCTATAGCAAACTAGCAAAAGAACTAAATTCTTAGGTACAATTATACCTGATATAGCTTTATCTCTGACTTGTCAAAACCTGGCATGAAAAGTATTATTGACTTTCTGGCTGCATCAAATGATACAGAGGACATTAGGCTACTGCTGCCACTTGCTGTCGTAGAAAGGAGACTTCGTGCATTTTCACCAACAGTGTTTTGCATGATGGCAACCCAGTCCAGAGGGGGGGAACCTAGGGAGATATGTGGAATGAAAGCAAGAGGCAAGGGTGAAAATATATTCTTGAGTTCTTCCTCTGAATCTGTATTCAATTTTGGTGATGCGATGGCAAATGCTCCAGAAATCTGTCCACCAGCTTGGATCGTGCAACCCCAATATCGTAATGCAGAACTAATAGATGCTGGATTGTCTGGGTCCAACATTAGGAAGCAGCCAAATTTTTGAGGTTCTGAGAAAGCAGACGACCCTCTCTGCACCACACATTACCTAGGTAGGATCTCAATGGATTTACATAAAAATACTGTGGTAATAGGAAATAGGGGATGGTACTCACCTCCAACATTTTTTCAACACTGTCCCATATTTCTGCACTCAGTTTCCCATTGAAAAGAGGTTTACTGCTGGTTATACTCATGGCTTCATCCACAAGTCTGAGAAGTGATGGACCGGCCATCCTCCCAAGATCAGTTTTCTCAGCCACATTACGTAGATATTTTAAGTACAACCTGCACAGTGATGCAACTCAATGTCAATTCATACATAAACATGACTGAAAATCTTTTGCATGTGGGAGAGGAAACTTGCTTGACCTTGCTTTACCGGCTGCACTTATCATCCTTAGCATTTCCTCGGAGCTCATACCATCATACACAATTATGTCAAATTTATCTTTATCGTGGTTTTTTTGAGCCACATTCCCAAAGAACCCCACAAGCCTCTCAAGTGCTAATGCGGAAAAAATAGGATCCATCCCAGGAAGCACGCCAAGCTCTTCTCCAAAAATCTGCTCAATTGAAAAGAAAACTGCATCATACAGGACCCCAGCAGATGACACATCCAACTGCAGCTAAACCCTTAAATGATGTCACCTACCTACCCCTTCAAGAACTCCTTGCGTCATATTAAGTCGAGCATCTGCTTGCTTTAGCTGCTTCAAAGGTCCTAGAAGCATCTACATTACCAAGCATAATTCAATTTGTGTCTAGAGTGACTTTTGCAGCAAACTTATTGACACAGTATAATTCTTTAAAAGTAAAAAAGAAGGAGAAAAGGAGTTTGCAAACACACTTTGGTGGTTTCAAACCTAAGAGCCGAAAGGTTTTCACTGCATAGAACTGGAGATGTTCCAATTTTGCAGTTTAGAAGGAACTCAGCAGCGGGATCTTGCGTATGTATCACCAAACATGTGCTAAAGCCCGCCATTGCAAAATGCTGAAAATTCATCATTTGAAGAACGACAATAAATAAGGGGCTGCAATAGTAGCAGGAACCAAATATAATCCCCCAACATGCAAAAGCTTGAAACAGTTCACCAAAAGACTTAAAAAACTTTGAGGCTAAAAGTGGAACATAATGGCATTGAAAAAGCGTAAATGACGAATCTTTCACCAACTGTGTGGATTTTTCTTCTTGATTGTGAAGGGTATAACCCAAGCACAGCTATCTACTCTGAAATTGGAACATAATGGCATTGAAAAACAGTAAATTACTAATCTTTCACAAACTGTGTGGTTTCTTCTTCTTGATTGTGCAAGTATAACTAACTTTTGAAATGGAAATCAGTATAATAACACTTGCTCACTATCACAATTTCAAACAAGTGCTATCAATCCTAATCTGGGTACTATATTTTCTTTGTTTTAACCTCAGACACAAGTTAGAAACTGCAAAATTGATACATAGTATTAGGCAGGTCATATGTGACATACAATGCAGATTCAGACAGAGATACCTGGGCAGCGAAAATGGCAGAGGTGGTCTTGCCAGACCCACCTTTCCCCAAGAAAGTGACCAGCTTTGTTGACTTGTGAGAATCCTCAGACGAAGACGAAGCCGCCAAGGTCACAGCTTTGGTTCCTGATGGTGTTCTCGTTCGTGTTCTTGTCGTGTGTACCAGGCTTGGTGTTGTGCGGTTTAGGACAGAGGAATAAGGGGAGGAGTATGGAGGTAGGACTGGGCAAAAGGTAAGCAGAGCCATTTGGTCAACGTGGCTCAAGCTGCTGGGCGTTGGTTTCTACGGGATTGGCCGATTGGGATCGAGAGAAAGACAAGGGGGCATTCTAGTAAGTCGGGGATGGGAAGTGTGACTACTCAATTACTCATATTCTACGGCTAATGCTATATTGCACGCTGTTTCAACTCATGTTGCAGTTTATACAGAACATTCACATGTAGATTGTCCCATTCATATCATTTTTTTTACATCAAACTTTAGACATCTTTCAGCATTTAGTCATCCATGAGTCTAACTCAAAATTTCTCATTTATAAAGAAAAAACTGATGATATTAGATAAAATGGTATTTGATGTTAGTTTGTCATAATTTTTACCCATATCATGATGTTTTCTTTTTTATTCCAAAACTTACTCTAACTAAACATGAAATCTATTTGTGTTCTCAAATTAATTTTGTATCAGTGAGCTGTGGCGTATTGGTAAATTATAATTCTAACATTGTAAATGTTATGAGTTTGATTCTCACTGCAAATTTAGCTAGTTGAAAATAAATACTATAAACAACAAGGTGGGAGAAAATATTTCTTAGAAACATGCAATTGTGTGTTGTAATGAATCAGGACTTCCCTTTAGTTTAGATGCTCTAAAGTTTTCAGTGTTTTCTAAATCATAAACTTACAAACCAAGTGTTAACCACAGTTCCTCGATCACTGGCCTTTTCACCATCTCACATCTCAGGCAATTGATGACATATAGTATTTTCTTTCTGCAATTTTTTTTTTCCATATTTTTCAAGCGGTTCATAAAAAATTGATGTGTTTTGCCCTCACTTTAGCCAAACAGTACTTCCAGATTGCTTTGTCAGTAGATAATGTAGATTGCAACTTCCGCACTCTTTACTTAATTAGTTGCAATCAATCAATTAATCCATGTGGAGTTTCACTCCCAACCCTTAATAGAGATTGATTAACATAAATCCATGTCCGATTCTACCTATGCATCAAAATCAAAGACAAATAATTAAGGGTTTGACAAATGAAATTATTATAACCCTAGCTTTTTTCTTCCTTTATTTCCAAGGAACTTTAAACTGGTAAAAGGCAAAGGGGTCTACCTCCCTCTCTTTCTTCCCTGTCTCCCAACATTAAATTTAGCATAAAAAGATAGTAGCTAGCAAGTCTCATATGAAAGTCACACACACATTTCTTCAACTCCCTCCTCAAAATCCTTATTGTCTCCTACATATACATATATACACACATATATAAATATATATCATCGTAAATTAGTCCATCATATTCAAGCAGCTGGCAAATAATCTTGGAGATTTTCCTCCATTAGGTTGGTTCATCCTCATCATTTAACTCCTCGATCCATGCTTCCGCTTCTCATCATCTTTCTCCTCCTCCTAATATTCCACCATGGCCTTCAGAATTCCTCGATATCATCATCACCTACTAGTTTTGATCACCATTCTCTGCCTCTCCATCCTCATCTTCTTCTTCCTTCAATATGAATGCTACAACTCCAAGACGATCAATAGCATCCACAAACAAATCTCTCATCACCATCATCATCTTCATCGTCGTCGCCCTAATCTGTCCATGAGCAGAAAAGTTTTAGCAAGCAAGTTTGATTTCACCCCATTCGTACATCGCCGTCAGCAACACCGCCAAAGAAGACCTTCACCCGATCATCACACGGAGCCTGCAGCTAATTCCGATGAGAGTTCCAAGGAGGTCGATCCACGTTACGGTGTCGAAAAGCGACGAGTCCCCACAGGTCCCAACCCATTGCACCATCGATGAGTCCTTTCTCAGGTGATCGATGAAGTCAAAGCAAAAGAAAGAAGATATGAATGTTAGTGGACCATTTATTGAAACCTATGGTATATGTTTTTCTTTTCCTTCCACTAGCCACTACAGCTCTTTTTGTTTTTGTCCAGAAAACCATAATGCAGATGAAGAAATGTATGAATATTGTGATTGATTGAGCTTGTACATGGTCGACACTATGATTGTTTTTTTCATGATGAAAAGGGTGAATTTATTGATACTACTCGATCTGTCTGTGTTTCCTTTTGGTTAATTTTCAGTGCATGCATTATTATTACCATGAGATATATTACTTTACGACTTTGGTGTCGATATTTCTATTTTTTTTTCTAAAGTGATCGATATATATATAAGTAGCAAAGAAACATGAGTAGCTGTGACGGCACGGCACATTGTATTTGATGAGAAGATATTAATACTGTCATCGCTAATAAGCTAAGCTAAGCTAAAACCACCCTTTACATATGAATAGTGTTGGTTACTGTAAAGCTAGGCTTTTCTTTCTTTGAAGAGATTCATTAAGCTATCTAGAATTCTAGTAGTTGGTCGGTGCCACCATGCACCAAACCAACTTCCACCAAAGGAAAAGAGAAAGAAAGAGTAGAATACAGTAAGAAATAAAGCTGCGATGATCGAGTTGAATACTGTGGTGCTCTGCCGCCCTGTCTGGTCGGTGTTTTGTTTGTCATATTTATCTGGAGGCCGGTAAGGTGACTTTGGGGTTTGTCTTGTGGGATGCTCGAGTCTTATCGTGGTGGTTTCTAAAGAGGGTGACTAACGTACTGAGTCCGAGGACTCTGATTTGGGATGAGGAAGGGTTAATTATTCGAGTTTGGTGATATTTTCTTATTAGTTCATCTCCGTTGTGAAATCATGTCGAACAAGATAACACAATTTACATAAATTTTGCACTAATATTAGCAGGGACAGGTTATAGTACTGTAATATTTATCATACACTTACTTAATGTACATCTATTTGAAAAAAAAAATTACAATTTATATGAAGCAAAATTACAAAATTGAGAACAAAATTATCATACTCATTTACACTATTAACATATAATTAAACAAAAATTACAACATTGACAACGAATTTGTTTAAAAAGTTGTAACAAGGTCGTAGATGGTGTAATTACCATTAATAGAACTAAGTTACTTAAAATATAACTCAATATTACCACTTTAAAAACAAATTTGTTGTCACATTTATAAATGTATGTATAACATACGGGAATGTATTATAGAATTTTCCATATTACCATGCCAAGCCGTCCTCAAATCATCATCATATCAAAGACCATCTCTAGTTAATTCTTAGACCAATCTACAACTCCCGCAACTTGCTGCTAAGCATATGGAGCCGTCATATGGTGCTCCAGCCTCGAAACACGCAAACCGCCACACACCAAAAGACCCTCCGCCACCATAATCACTCTAAGTTCCGTTCCAATCCACCAAAGCCACAGAGCAACCGAACTAAGAACGTAAAATGGATTGGGCCACTGAATCAGTAAGGCCCTATATAATAAATACATACATATAAATTATAAAGTAAATATATCAAATGGATTGGGTTGGGGTGTAGCAACAAAGAAAGGGTTGGGCTGGGCCTTCTTTTCAATGAGCTCATCCTACTTCACTATTGGCGGGTCATTGGTGCAATAAAGAAAAAGATAAGGGCCCAGCCCAGAAGACCTACCGCGTCTTTGTTGTCCAACAAAAACACGGAGAGAGGAGAAACTCCAATTTCAATTTCAAGATTTTCAGGGAGATCAGAGACCCATAAACAAAGTTCAATCAAATCCCACACACTCCGGATCGATTAATCAGAAGCACTTCTCTGATCGGATAATTCCAACCAAGAAAATATGGTACGCTCGCTTTGATTGATAATTTGATTAGGTTTTTTTCTTGTGCAAGCTCTAATATTAGGGTTTTCTGCAGCGAAAGATGACTTCTTTTTTGGGGGGTTTTAGCGTCAATTCAATCTCTCTGAATCTTTTTATATATTGATGAACAAAAGTTTGATTCTTGATTAACATCGCTTAGAATTATTCCTACTTGTAAATAAATAGTTTATCTGTCTAAGATTTTAGGAATTGTTAATTGTATGTGGTTTGTGTTTCTGTGAAGAATAATGCATGGAATTGCTGATGTTGATATGATTGGATTTGCTCAATCTGCTAAACTTGTGTTGGTTTGATTTCTGCAGTCTTCACTTGCAGCTGCTAGAGCAGACAACTTTTATTATCCTCCGGAATGGACCCCGAATCAGGTTTTAAACTCGGAACAGTACAATTTCTGGTGCTGTTTTATATTGTGATAGGGTTGGTTTACTGATCGGAGCGGTGCTATTGTGTGCAGGGTTCTTTGAACAAGTTTCATGGTCAGCATGCTCTCAGGGAGAGAGCGCGGAAACTGGATCAGGGAATTTTGATCATAAGGTAACGTATCGGGCTTGTTTTTATTCGGTGGTTGGTGTCCAGATGTGTCTTGTGTCTGTGTTTCGTAATTGAATATTCTGTTGTGGTTGAGTGACTTTCTTGGGTAATTGCTGATGAAGGGAGGCGAGTCCTGTTTTGGTTGTATTCTAACAACTGTTATTTCTACTAAAAAATTGCATAGGGTCAATATTTCTGTGGAGGTGCTTTGTGAGGTTAAGGTCTTCTTTAAAGAACCATCCTTTTCCATATATGTATATTCAGCTCTCAATATGACAGAAATCTTAGTATTACTGAGTTATGACTATGCTTGGGATTTCATTTTCAAATGGGCTATATGCGATAATCTGGAGGGGTGGATTATATCTGGGAGTTTGCTTTCATAGGTGACTCTGCTAGGGTATACTCTTATTCTACTTTTTGTAATGTTTACCAAGATACAAAAGCCTGTAAAAGATATGGTGGTGCACTTGAAGTATTTGCACTTTTGTGGTTTTGTTTGCAAATTCGGATTTAATGATAATGGGGAATTTATTTACATTTTTCAGAATACATGTAGTTCAACACTATAGTGGAGAAATATAGAAAAGTTCTGATAATTATCTTCATTTCAGGTTTGAGATGCCTTACAATATATGGTGCGGTGGGTGCAATTCTATGATTGCAAAGGGTGTTCGGTTCAATGCTGAAAAAAAGCAAGTGGGAAACTATTATTCAACAAAGGTATGTTTTATGTTTTTCAACTAATACTGATCCTTCTGAGTTCTCTGTCCATTTTGAACTAATTTGATAGAAATTGCATTTTGTGGCCCCCTGATTATGAAACTCATGTTTTTAATGATAAGTATCGTCTTTGTGCCTGCAGATATGGAGCTTTTCCATGAAGGCTGCATGCTGCAAACAGGAGATTGTTATTCAGACGGATCCGAAGAATTGTCAGTATGTGATTATTAGCGGGGCTCAACAAAAGACTGAGGATTTTGACATTGAGGATGCAGAAACCTTTGCACTTCCTGCAGAAGAAGGTTGGTTTTACATTTCTGGATTATGATGCCATCTTGAAATACTGACTTATTCGAATTAAAGAGGGAGAAAAGGAATAAACAGTGATTTTGGGACAATTTTTTCATCATTTTAACTATAATCAATTCTTTGTCTACAGAAAAAGGTATGCTCGCAGATCCGTTTTACCGTCTTGAACATCAAGAAGAGGATTTGCAAAAGAAGAAAGAAGCTGAGCCGGTGCTCGTCCGCTTGCAGAGAATTTCTGACGACAGGCATTCAGATGATTATGCCCTTAACAAGGCTCTCAGGGCCAAACTTAGAGTATGTCACTGAGACCATATTTATCCTTTGTTTTTTGTTGAAAGATAAAATTGTCAGTCTTTTAGGTTTGTTTAACAGGATAGATGACAGTGGAGAGGTAATTAGAATTTCACTCAGCACAGTCCGCATTTTGAGGTTTTTGGGAAAGTTATCTATTACTAGGATCAAAATACAAAAAACTTTGATTTTTTTTCATGGATTGTTTTCTGCCTCTTTGTAGAGAATGAACTGAATTGATGTTGAAGCTGGCATTGGATGAAGGGCTTACTTACTCTTTATAATCTATGTTTTATTTCAGTCTCAAAAGAAAAGAGTTGCTGAAGAAGAGGCTGCTTCAAGGAGAATGGGCCTCCATATACGACTGCTTCCAGCGGCAGAAGAGGATACTGCCACTGCATCACGGATGAAATTCTCTGCCAAGTTTGACAGCAATAGGAAGGATAAGCGAGCTTTGATTAATGCTTCTTCAATCTTTCCTGGGTCATCTGGGACTTCTAAGAAAGCCTTGGAACTTGAATCTAAGAGAAGGAAAATAAGTGCTGCAGCAGCATCTAGCTTAGTTGCTGGGCGAGTCAAGCCTTCATCGTGGTCTCAGGATTCTGTTTCTTCAAGCAGGCACAATGGCTCTGCAGTCAAAGTGAGACGCTTCTAGTTCTTAGGAGTGCACAAGAGGGAATGGTTTGTTCCATTTGAAGTCGGCTTGTAGAGCTCCAGATGTGAATTCCACTTTTGATATTGCCTGATTGCATGTACAATATTCATGTTCCCTTCTCAGTTTAAAATAGTGTATGAGTTACTTACTGAGTATATTCTCTGTTGTACATAATCATGTTTAAATAATTGAAATGATGGTGTATTAGATCACCACCAGCTTCTTTTTATAAAGATTGCCACTACCTATTCCTTAATTTGTTAATGAATAATAGTCTTAATGTGATAAAAAGATAAATAGTTAAAACAAAATAGACGTAAAGTTATAATTAATGAATATGGTATTCTTCTAGTGTATAACTAGCAACTTGACCTGCGTAATATTGCGGGTTTATTTTTTTTAAAGTTTTATATTTAATAGATAAATACTCACAATCTAGATCAGCGTTACTTAGAATATAATTTATTTTGTTGTTAATAATAGATTAGCAACAAATAAATTTTTTTCATAATTTGTAAAAATTTACAAATACAAAACAGAATTGTTCTTCCACAAAAAAAAAAATTAAAAAATAAACTAAAAATTGTGAAAGGATATGGCAAAACTGAAAAAAAAAAAAAAAAAAACATGAGCAACATTTTAGTGACCTGAATTTAAATGTTCGACAATACACCATTGGGTGAGGTCCCTGGTACATTGAAGTTGAAGTTGTTAAAGAACATGAGCAACATTTTAGGGTTGAATATAACTTGGTCTAGTTGTGTGACCACTGGATTAGACATATTGAAGTTGTAGGGTATAATTGATATTAGTAAATGGAATTGCTTATGGGTAATAATTGCTTGGGGCTTTTTTTTTTTTTTTCAGAATTTTGTTCTATTTTACTCTGTTGTTTGGGAGCAAAAACAAAAGGAGGTAGAAGAAATAGGGAGAATAGTTGGCAATATTGTTTGTTGGTCTTTTGACAATTCAGTGTATAATTGTAAGTTACCCTTTATTTATTTCATAATTTGTAAGTTACTCTTTCTTTTTTCCATAATTTGTAGAAAAATACTAAACAAAATTGTTCTCCCTTAAAAAAAAAAATTCAAATTGAAAGGATATATGGCTGAATTGTAAAAAAAAAAAAATTATGGCATAATTATAATTTTAGTAAAAGCGTCATTTTACTGTTATCTGAGCAATGATAAACGGTACATTCCGCTTTAGTATATGTAGAATTGTCAAATTCATATTTTGGTTGAGAAAAGCATCATTATTGTTCAACAAAAAAAGGTAATTAATGACTATGGTTAATACAACGGTTGAATATACAAAATAACCATTATATTCTCTCAGAGGTAGAGCATGACGACATAACTTATAGAATTTTGAAATATCAAAATTTTTTTAAAATCAATTTTCTTGCTTTTCAATTTTGAAATATCAAAATTCGTTACAGATTTTGGTATTCCATCAATTGGGCACACATTCTAAAGATTTTATTTTACCAATGATGAGATTAACATAATAATTTGAATAGAAATGGGTTTTTGCATTATTTGGAACATTGAGAGGTGCAATTGGGACACCCGTGGAATGCAATGACATGTTGAAACATGTTAAACCTTGTTAACACAATTTTTTCTTGAAACTCTCATGTATCGTAAGCTTACCATTCATATAGCATGATTAGAACATGTTTCAATTAATGGAACAACAAAACCTCAAATGCTTTATATTTTACGATTTTGTTTTCTGACACTAAAAATTTGTAAAAAAAATTACGTCATAATTTTTGCGTTCCATCAGTTCAAGAAGCGTTTAAAATTCATTATTTGATGGTGCAATATTTTTGGTGGAAAATAAGAACGTTCAATTTTGACCAAAAATTGTGTGCTATAGTTCACATATTTGAGTTAAAACTTGTGATTTTGAATTTTTTTTACCTCCTTTTTTTTTGGTATGGGATCTCCTTTCGAGGAGATTTGGACATAAATTGATTTAAATAGTTAAACCGTTAGGATGACTGAAGTCATGTAACATGCATAGAGCTTCAATACATTGAGTGGACCGTAGAAGTTTCGACCATATGATATCTCAATTCTGATTAAATCAGCTACTATAACCCTTAACACTTCCTAACACTTCCAAAAGCTCACATGCATCAGAGATGCAATCAACATTCAAAGTAGTCCCTACTCCACGTAATTAATTACTCTTTTAACTTAAATGATGCAGAGTAAATATTCTGTGATGCTTTTTCTGAACTTGAATGTGCCAGAGAGTCTGCAAAAGTAAACCAATCTTTCATAGCCTGTTAGCTTTGTGCATGCATGAGACAGTATAAAGCCCTCCGGCGGAATCAGAGCACCAGCTCATCTATAAGTAGCAGCGGTTCTGTATCGTCGTAAAAAGAAAAACGACTGTGCTGCTGCTGCTGCTGCTGCTCACATAAAGAAAGGTCTGCTCTGTGTGCCCTTCTCCTCGGGCCTCAAGGAAAAAGCAATTTTGCTATAAACCACCAAATTGACTGAACACAAGAAACATAATCACGATTGGTGCAAGAACAGAACTGACACAATTATATAGCAAAGGCTTGGTTTCTGGGTAGGTTCTCACTGTCACAAAGAGCACAGAGGTGGAGAAAGACATAGCTAGTCACACTGTATCACATATTCATAACTGTCACTCTGTGTAGTAGTGTGTTGCAGTGTTGCTACTTGCTAGCTGAATCAGATCTTGTGCCCTGTTTGGATTCCCTTTTAATTAATTAATTAAAACACATTGCTAGGCAACTTATGGACAACTATGTCCCTTTTTCCTTTTTAATCTGCTAGGTGTTTATTGACAATTATTTTTACAGGGTGTTCTTTAGTGCTCCGGAATACTAAGTTGTCTGAGCTAAGAGTTATTGGATTAGTTCATTATGTAAGGCGTGCACACCGCAAATTATAGTGAGTAATTTAACAGCTCATGGCTCCGGTGTTTTAATTTCCGCTATTTTTACTTGCAACAAAAGCTCATGCAACAGTGATAGACTATTGCTAGCTAAGCAGCTGCTCCAGCTTTAATTAATTGGTAAATATAGATACCTACAGCCTACATCTCATGTAGCTTAGCTAGCTACATATATATGGCTAACTAAACCAAACCTAACACTGCCATAAGATCACGCAACTGATCAAATTTCAGACAAGCAAATCCAACACTGAAAGAAGAGAAAGATATCGATAGCTGAAAATTAATGAAGCATACCTACACAAGAACAGAGAGACTGAGAGAGTAGTAGAGGGCAGAGGCTCTCTCTCTCGACTTTTACAGTGAAGTGTAAACTCCACAAAAGTTGTAGTGCAGCTGCAAAACATCCGGCAAAATATACACTTCTTCTCATACAAAATGTACTTCTAGTAGTGCAACTGATCAACAGTGAACCAAATCTGTTTCATTGTATGTAGCGGCCATTTTAATTAGTTTTCTGAGCTGGTGTTGGTTGGTTTTGGCATTTTCTTTCTTTGGGCAACGGGGAGGCATAGATTGATCGCGGGTGCAGTTTATTTGGAGGGAAAGGGACACGGACAGAGATATGGATCAATGCAAGCTTCTAGGTCAGTGATTTATCTAATTTTTATTTGTTCTCTCTCTTTTGGGTAGGAAGTAATCCATATCTAGCTAGAACCTTATCAATGATCCTCACTTGATTGCGTTTCTTGATGTTAATCCATGGTTCAAAACTTCAAATAGTTAATTCTGTTAGATTAATAAAGTTATAGTTAATTCTGCTAGATTAATAAAGTTTTCTCATGCTGTTAGTATTTTCTTTTAGAAATCTTTGGTACGAGCTTGTACGTATTACACCAGCTCTTTAACGGCTTCACCTTTTTCTCTCGTAATATTTTCCGGGATCGGTTAATTCCTGTAAAGTTGTAAGCCAGAAATTAGAAGTGAAAGTGTACATTATACTTTCGTAACAGTATTTGAACAGTATATTATATAACTAAGGGCGGATAACCAAGACTTGTACGGACGTGCTTGCCGCCTTACCTGACCTACGAGTCTGGGACCAGAGTTGTCAATGAGTACTGTAGCTAGTTGTTTTGTGGCTATGAAAAACAGTTTACTACCTCTGCATTAATCTCGACATTTGCGGCTTGCCATTCAATTTCAACTATATCAATGTTGCTTCTGCCAATCCATCCAAACTGTATGCAGTCGTAATAAAATACTCTATCTGAGTAAAAAACTGATTAGATTAAACTGATGAGCACAAACGTTTGTAGTGTTAGACCAGAAAATTAAAAAACAATAATTGTTGACATAAACCAGAAATTCTTATCCAAAACAAAAAAAAAAAAAACAAAAAATTAGATCCTACATTATCCGAAATTGGTGTATAACATGGAGCAGCCTCTTTCACAGATTTCAACTCCATCTTAGATGACTTGTGTGACAATCCCAGTTGTAGGATGGTGACCTCTGATTTGTAGTATCTTGTTGTTTGACTTGTTTCGGGACTTTTGGCCCCCATTTATTAAAGGAAAAAAAAAATTGGTGCATAACATGCTTTACATTTTCTAGCAACTACAAAAATCGGCGTTGCTTTATAAAAGTGTTCAACTGGCCGGTCATCAAGGAACCAATAATTAAATTCATGGTCTTCTCACGACCTTTTTGAAAAATACGAAATTTTGAGTCTTTTTGACTTCATATAACATATGATGGTAGTCATCTGCAAAATTGATATATACTTATTGTTCTTTGATTTCAGTGTCTTTTCTTGTAATGATCACCTTTCTTAGCAAAGAGGCCGGCTAGTAGTCCTAGAGGAAACACACAAATGACCCTTACGAGCTCCAACAACATATGAATAAGCTGCAATTGATCGAGTTCCTCCAAGTTAAACCGAAAGAAACAATTTTGAGTATTATTTCATGCATATTCCAAAAAATTCAAATGGCAAGAGTTGTTGAGGTAGGAAAAATATAGGGTGGCAAAAGCTGTAAATCATAATAACACTTTATGAATGGGAAGAATCAACATAGATGATATTAGTAGAGATTACATTATTACGATTAAAGATATTAGTTCTTGGTATTTGAACTGAAATTTGTTCACAAATATCAAACTGTTGCATCAAACAGATTTGGATGGAAATGTGGAAATGTGTGTGTGTGTGTGTACGCTAACTACACACACATAGACATATACAGACACACACACACACACAATTAAGGAGTAATTATTACTAGCTAAGCTATCACTAGTAGGGAACATAATTATTCCAACTAACAAAGTAGACAAGTTATTTGCATTCATAAATACATAATCTAAAAGCTGCAAATTGCAATTAGCTACTTTAAGAGCTGAAATGTCTCTGTGATCACTAAGAACTTGATCAGCAAGGACTGTGTAACAGTAACATAACGCATAATAACACAGGTAAATCTAAGAAATATATCTTGACTGATTGGTAACTTTCACTCGAAGAAAAGAAATATGCACGGACGCAATTGATCAACACTTCAGAGAAGATACACTATATTATCCTTATAACCTAGCAAACAAATGGCAACTCAGGAAGTTTAGCAGTAAACATTTAGTTAAGAAGACGAGGAAATATATGAATTAATCATTATCTTTCTTGTTTCACTGCAAAAACCCAATAACAATATCTTGAAATTAAATCACCATCTTAATTGCAAACCAAAACAGAAATGAAAGTTTTATGAAGCCATACACTGTCTAACCAGCTAGAAACATAATTATTGATATGCAACTAGTTAAAAACTTGAACTATTATTTTAAGAACAAATCAGGGAAATGTTACATATAACCAGTTAAGTTGTCTTTCCTATACCTGCAGGTAAAACTGATTGCTAGCTAGGAGGCCCTTAGCAATATATTGCTTCAGGTCATCTTGAGGAAGATCAATATTTTGTTAAGAACTCCACTGAGCCAATCAAGCACTCATCAAGATGTATGTGATATGTAGTTCTCGATCTATCATGTAACATGTACTGCTATGTTAGGAACATCTATTTTAGGTTGCTGACTGTGAAGAAGGTAGTGTTTTATTTCCTAGTACAATGTTCCATGTTGTTTTCTTAATTTTCAACTGTCATTTTGTACCACTTTGCTACTCATGATCTAATTAAACATGATCTTTTACTTGAAAAATATGATAGTAAGATGATACCTGGCACTATCTCTACATCCCCCAATTTTCATATTCAAGATAGTATATATTTCAACATCTTCAAATTAACTACCAACAAACCCAAATAAAATTTGAATGGAGCAAACTGCAGTACTACTGAAAACATTTAGCTCTTCTCCTTCATGCATACACTTTCAAAGATAGTAATTAACTAGCCCACTTCAAAATATAAACCCTGCATTGCAGCAATAGTGCAAGAAGCTTCTTAATTAAGAATGATATATAATTGAATCGACCGGTCTCAGTTAAACTTGAGGAACGGGCCTGGGTTTTGATCTTGAGAAATCGAGGTGGTTATGAAAATTGAATTAGGGTTATGGTCTTGGTCTTGGTTGGGCATGAAATTTATTGAGCAAGGGTTTAGTAATTCTTGTGCGTTTGGTTTTCGTATGGGAGTGATGGAAATTGAAGTACCAGAATAGTTTTGTTCTTGGGAATTTGAACTACTGAAAGAGAGAAGTGAATTAGTAGTACTACTAGGCTCTTGTTGTTTGGTGGTTATGCCCATCCTTGGTGTACTAGGGTTTTCTACTTGCAGCACGTTGTTACCTGTAAATGACTTCATCACGTTTGTTGTCATCTTGCGGTGAAATGACTGCATCTTGGTAGCCCAATTCCCAGTAAAACCCGGAAATTCACCCCCTTCATCCTCGAAACTTGGCCTTGCACTAATTGATCTTCCCATGAGAGTTTTGTGATCATCGGCATTGCTCTTCATCATGGAATTTGTTCCATCTTGTTCAAGCAATTCGCGATTTATGTGTTTCTCAGCTTCCTCCCCCAAGTACAACCCTAGATCCTTAGGGTTTGCTTCATCCCGACTAGTTTGGCAGCTTGATCTGATCCTAATTTTCTCCCTTGTTCTTTCTCTTGCCCTTGCTCTTGCCTCGTCCCTCGATCCCTTCCCAACCAAACATAATTTTCTCGTGTTCTTTTTCGGATCTCTATTCATTCTGCTGATGGAAGATTCACCCTTAAGAGCACAATGAGTCTGCATTGTCTTAGATACAACTTCATTACTCTCGGTAGAAGTAGAGAGGGAGTTAATGTGCTTTGCCGTACCAATGGTGCTAATACTGCAACTCGGCAAGACCACGTGTTGCTTCAGTTCCTTGATGGCAGACTTGGACTTTGTGAAGAGCCAGTCGATGGTCTTGCTCGCCTTGTCGAAACCAAGCATGTCTTGAAGATCAAAGAACTTCCGGGCGATCTGAACCGACAGTCTCATCCTCCGGTCTCTCGGGCCCTGAGCCGTGCAGATCTTGCTGTGCCGATCCTTCTTTCCACTGCTTCTCTTTCTCGGAGCTGCCGCCTTTTTCTTCTTCTTCGAGCCGTGGATCTTTTCCTCCGTTAGCCCTTGGTTTGAAGCGGCGACGCTGATTTCAGCCGACTGAGATGAATTAGTGTCAATCATTAAGAACTGCTGCTGCGAAAGCAAGTAGCTCAGGACTACTCCGTCGTGATCTTGAAGAAAGGGTGAGTTGTAGTCGTAGATGTGAGGATGATGAGGCTGTGATGATGAGTTTTCATCATTAGTAGTAGTGTTGTTGCCAAGAAGAGGATACATATCGATGTGGCCGGGCCGATCTTTCGCTCTCAACTAGCTGCTAGCAGTCTAGCACCTTGGATTTATTAGTTTGAGTTATGATTTGGCACAGTTCACAGAGACCAGTACACGTACAGAAAGGATTGAAACGAAGAAAAGAAGAATTGATCTCACGATCTGGTAAGGTGAGGGTTACTGTTGCGACATATATGTCGGTTTTTTAGGAAATGCAAGAAGCTGAAGTTAGCTAGAGTACTCTGAGATACTTAAAAGAAAAGAGATGGGCAGTGTTTAGGGTACACTGTAGATACCTAGTGAAAATTAATCACACACGGAGAGACACCAACTTATAAGTGCGGGCAGGCCACCTGAGTGCGATGGTGGTCCTGTGTTAATTTGCTCTCGGTTCCTTTTTTTTTTTGGAATGAACTTGTTCTTGGTTTCAAATCGCCATTAACTCCATGATTTTAAGAAAAAGGACAACAGTGGAGGGTCGACGACGCAGATCAGAGCTACGAACTACTCCATCTTCGTCAGTAGCACTACTACTACTCCTGAAGGTGTACAGTGATTGGGTGGTGACACATCACATGGGTGCATGAGTGCAGGTGGGAGATGGATAGCGACCCATCCTAGCTAGAGAATAGCCATTCTTTTTCAGTGAGAGAGAGAGAGAGAGAGAGACGTACGTAAAGATAATAGAGACGTACGTACAGATATACAGATAATATATCAGTGGTTGTGTTCAAAGTCTGATCAGAACTTATTAGAGATGCATAGCTAGCTAGCTAGCAGGACCTAAGTGCCCTAGAGATCAAAGAAAGTAAGAGAAGAGTAGGGAGCTAGGTAGCTAGGTGAATATATATATATATGAATATGTATGTAACAGTCCTACTAGAGAAGCTAGAGGCCCCTTTGTACAAACTTATAAGAGCTAGCTTGCTTGCGCGCTTAACTAGCTATAGCTGAAGCTTTAATGCCATGGAATCCACTGCTACCTGCTTTGAACTTTGACTGGCTACCATATGTCCCTTTCATTCTCTTTCTCTTTGGACATGAGAGATGAGACTGCTCTGAAAAAGAAACTAATTATCTCTTTAATTTCCATTTCTGTAAAAGTGGAAATCATCAATGAACACAACATCCACCACAACTTTGTAGCTTAAATCGCAGTACATGTTGCAACAGTATAACTCTGTCACTGTGGAAGCGTACTCTTCTTAATTTTTTTCGCGATTGAATTGACTGCTTTCAGCCTTTCACAGAAGAAATATCCGAAGAAAACAAATTAAAACACATTTGAAAAATTAAACTAAAACAATTAATTATCTCAACATACTCATAATTTCCAACAAAAAGTAGAATTTTATGAAGCATGCCATATTCAAAATATGCAGTAAACTTTGATTCATAAAAGAAGAACTATACAATAGCCAGTTAAGTAAGAAAAAGAGCAGTTTCGTCAAAACTTCGTCCAATAAAGTTCGATCATTGAGATATAGAGCTCCGAGGAACTGAAAAATAGTACCACATACAAGGTCGATCAGTAGTCTTCCTCCAAAATACAATTCTCAATGGATTACATCAATTTCATCACATAAAAGAGATGAGAACAACTCTTTAGTATGTTGGAGATTCAAGAATTCAAGCTCTTACAGAGCAGCACGACGAAAAGCCAGTTAAGTTAACAGACTTGAAAGCTTATTACTTGCTAGAGTCTTTTAAACTATACTAAAGTACTAAACTGAAGCCTGAGGCTACGCTTAACTATCATTTTAGATTGTCCGTGACTTATTCACCTAGCTTGCTATATATTGACTGAAGTAATTGTTCAGCCATCGAGCGATTGAATATTTATATATCAGATAACTTTTGGTGTACGTGATCAAATTTCCATCAACTATATGGTCACACGTGAAATTGTTTTCCAAAAGCTGAACATGCATAATGCAACCTAAATTAAGATAATATTGAGTGTCATGTGTATTATGAAGTAGTTCGATCACCTCCGATGGATAAGGATTTATATACATGGTTGAGCAGAAGCACTTGATGCAAAAGTGTTGACGCGGCTCACGGAGCCTCGAGGCGGCGCAGATGGCGGCTCTGGTTCTGTCCTCGGAGACCAGAGACACTCCGAACCGCGTCACCGTCAAGTTGAAGGTCATTGTGATCGAAGTCGTAGGTTTGCGCCAGAAGTTCAATAGAAACTCCGAGCAAACCAATTTCGACTTCAAACTTGTCATGGAGGTAGGGGTCATCATTTGGCCCTTAGGCCCTAAACCCGCCCTAAGCCCGCCCGGCCCGTAGGGCCGAAGCCCGACCCGGCCCTTGCATTAGGGCGGGTCGGTCCGACCCTTTTTAAAATAGGGTAGGGTATGGGTCATGAGAATGAAACCCGGTCCGGCCCGGCCGAATAAGCCCTAATAATTTTCTATTTTTTCTATTTTTTAATTATGTTTCCTTTTTTTCTATAATATGCAATTTATCTCTTTCTTTGTAATTGATTTCTTAAACTTTGTTTTTTTAGTTTTTATTTTCTTTGTTACATAACAATTAATATTAGGAGATTTAGAGAGATAGTTAATTGAATATAACCACCTTAACTAATATTAATAAATGTTATAAACTAATTCCTATACACACACACATATATTAAATATGATCAACAAAAAACAATGTCTTATATTACCTATATAACCATTGAGCCACATTTTGAGGAAAAAAAAATAATGTAAGTTTTTTAAAAAAAAAAACAAAATAAGGTCATTTTCGACCATAATAGATCGGGCTCTTAGAGCGGGTAAGGGTTAACATATTTAAGCCCCGGCCATAAATTTTGTTGACTTTGACTAGGCCCGGCCTGGCCCGACCCTCAGCCCTAAAATTTAGGATAAGGCAGGCCCTAGCCTAACCCATGATGACCCATACACGAAGGAGTCCACCAGTAAGATCAGCGCCACCATCCATGCAGCCGGAGCCGTTCTGAGCGACGTCCACCTCTATTCTTCTTATATATATATATATATATATAAATACATACTCACATATCATATCCAGAGTAAGGCCTCACTCTGAAATTAAAGTGCGATTTTAAAGTTTAGGGTCACTTTTCCGTCGTATATCCACATCTCGACCGTTCAATTTTTAGGTACTAATGTATAGATCATATCTGCAAAATTTCAGCTAATTGATGGTCGTTAAGGTATTGATAACTGTCTTAAAGCTTGTACAGTTCAGGTTGGACATATTCAGTTCGTCCATTGGTTTAAGCGAGTTAATACCTTAAAGATCATCAATTTTGCTGACATTTTGTATATATGATCTATACATTAGTACCTAAAAACTGAACGGTCAAGATGTGGATATGAAATCGAAAAGTGACCCTAAACTCTAACCTCACACTTTAATTTCAGAGCGAGACCTCGCTAGAGATAAATATTATATATATATATATATTGAAATTAACTTATAACATTTATAAATTAGTTAAGGTGGTTAGGCCATCTCTAGCTGTGGGGGGCTAAAATACCCCCTGGGCTAAATTGTAGCCCCCAAATAATCACTATTCATGTAAATGGTAATGGCTATAATTTCTACCATCTCCAAGCTTTTGGGCTATAAGTTTGAATTTCATGCTATTTTATTGTTTTTCATTATGTTTTCATTGTTCTGGAAGCCGTGGCAGATTTTGACACATAGATATGACATGCATTTTTTAGGATCCCAGGAGAGCAAAATGATATCACTGTTCTCAAGCGTTCACAATTATTTGATGCCATCACAGCTGGCGTATCACCACACCTGGATTATGAAATCAATTGTAAGCATCACAATATTAGTTATTTATCTTATTAATAGTATTTATCCAAAATAGGCAATGCTTGTCCAATCAATTAGACGTCCTGTAACCGAAGAAGAAATATATTCTTTCACTAAACAAGAGGTGTACCGAAAGAATATTGAAAGGGCATTTGGGATTTTACAAACATGGTTCGCAATCATTCGATAGTCTGCAAGGGGGTGGAATATCGCAAAACTTAACTCAATTATGCTTACATGCATAATACTTCATAATATGATCGAGGAGGATGAGCGTCATGACTATTATGATGGTGATTCCGACAATGATGAACTTGACCCAAATAGGTCAAGAAGAACCCGGGCAAGAATTTATAACGGTCCAAATTTACCTCGAAGTCCGAGAACTGGCCAAATCTCAATAGAGGAATACATGCATCTTTATAGGCTAATACGCTCTAAATTAAGCTACAAATAATGATCTACAACAAGATCTTATCAAACACATTTGGGCAACTAGAGGCCAACGACATTGATGAGCACCTATGTATGAGTGTGATTTTTTTTCCTTTGCTTTGTTTGTGTGTTTGGTTGTAATAATTGACAATTTATTGTCATAGTTTGTGGCTTGTTTTCTCATTGTTATATTGTTGTGTGGCTTGTTTAATTATGATGGATAAAAGTTGTTTCAATTATCATCTTTTTTTAATGTATGACCTCAAAATATGAGTGAAGGTGAGAAATGAAAATGGGAGTGAGGAGGTATTTATAGAAATATTTATCTTTTTTTATTATTATTATTATTTTCAAAATTTACCGTAACATTTCAAAATGAAGGAGAAAAAAAAAATTCAACGGCTAGCCTCTAACAGATAGCTGACCTCAGCATCTGTTTTGCCCATTAATCTTATTTATCAGAATTTTGGGCCACCAGCATAGTCCCCACAAAGAAGAAGTCCAAGGGCTAAACAAAAGGTTATGTTTAGCCCAACCTTTAGCCGTTTCAGCCCCCCAAATCTATTTTTTGTAATAGCATAGCCTTAGGTTAGAGATGGAAAATGATGTTTTTTGGGCTATACCAACCCCTTAGCCCTTGGAGATGATCTTATATTCAATTAACTATCTCCCAAAATTAATTTTTGTTTAACAAAGAAAACAAAAATTAAAGAAAATAAAGCTTAGGAAATCAATTACAACAAAAGAGATAAGTTGTATGTTATAGAAAAAATATATATATTTAAAAAATAGAAAGAATAGAAAATGATTAGGGCTTAAAGGGCCGGGCATGACTTTATTTGCATGACCCATAGCCTACCTTATTTGAGAAAAGGTCGGGCTTCAGCCCTATGGACCGGGCGAGCTTGGGGCAAGGCTTAGGGCCAGGGCTGGGCTTAGAGCCGAATAATATTGACCCCTGATTTGATCATAATGATATTCCCAATACAAGACAATTAAGCTTTAAGCGTATAGCCAATGTAATGTCCCGAACATAAATTTACCCGTTTACTAGTCATTTGGACGGTAAACGATAATTAATTTCACTTTTTACTTTGTTTCGATACTTTTAGTGGCTCTAAAAGTTGACTTTTTGTTCGGGTCAAAATTTGAGAAAATGTTCTTCATGAAAGTTATAGAGGACGTTAAACCGAGCGCGTGCATGTGTGGTTCGTAAAAATCAGAGTTCGTATGCAAAAGTTATAAGCGAAATATTAAAGTTACTGTTCATGATAGAAAGTATAAATTTGAATTTTTACTGTTGGGGGCCGGTAACTTTTCTTTTCTCTCTCTCTCTCTCCCCTCCTCCCCCCGCGTTTTTCTTCTCTCTTCGGCCTTCTCTACAACTCCGGCCTTCTTCCTTCTCCGACCACTTGACGACGTAAATCCAGCACCTTTGGACTCGCCTCCGCTCCCTCTAGGCGCTTGTGGTGGTGTTTTGTGGTGGCTGAACCCGTGGAGCTCGGATTTAAGCTTTGAAGTTCACTGTAGCAGTTTGGGTGTTTCGTCGATCTCCGGCGATTCCAGCCATTTCCAGCCACCAAACCAGTGTCGAAGGTCGGGTTTTTGCCAAGGATCATTTCCCCCCTAGCCTTGAGCCACGATTTGCAGTGTAGAGGAGGAATTGAAGATTTGAAATTTTGGGTTATTATTCACGATTCGGGTTCAAACTTCTCCTTAATTGTTGAGGTACTTCTATACATTTTCTGACTTGGTCATAGTTGAGAGAATTAATGGGTGTGTTGAGAAGGTGCTGCTGCCAAAATTTGGTGGCCATTGGAGCTGATGGCATTGGTGGCGGCGCCGCCACTGTGGGCGGCGGTGGCGGTGGCTAGGCTAGCTTTTTAATTCCAATTTCTGGCTAGTTAAATCCTATAATTATCCTAGAACTTGTATATGAAGTTTGGTGAGGATTGGTGGAGTTTTGAATCAATTATAAATTTCTAAAAGTTTGGATTTCGATTAATGTTAATCGTGAATCCGATTGTCGGATTTCCTCCATAATTGTTGTAAAGTCTGAATTTGACGATTGGGCAGTGTTGGTGAAGTTTGGTTGGATGTGGAAGAGAATTGGAGGAGTTGAGGTTATGGGTTTAGGATTTAATTATTGTTTATCGTAACATTATTTTCTTCCCGTCCGGTAATTGTTAGTTTACGAATAATTGTGTACAGGACGAGATACCGACTCATCACTTGACGAGGATCCTTACGCTTGGATACCACGTTAGCCGTATACTGTGAGTGGACGTTTGATTTTAATTCATGCATGCAATTAAATTTTCTAAGTTACGAAATTATTTAAATTATCTTTTATTTAATGAGCATATTATCCGATTTTTAATTGTAGAATTATTTATCGTTCGAATTTCAGATTGGAATTTGTTATGCTCCATTTTAAATTTGTTATCTGAAATATTCTTCGACGATTTGTTTTCCGAGATTATTTCCGGAAATGAAAGTATTATTATTTATTAGTAGATTTGAGTTTTCCGAGGAATCTTCGGAAATGGGAGATTTCTTTGAGATATTGAACTTATTTTATTTTCATATATTGGTTTATGATTTCGAGTTTATGTTGGCATGCGGGGTCACGTCGTTGGACTATATTTCTTTCTTGTGAGACTTCGGGGAAGTCTTACTGATTTTCGATTTTCGTATGGTTTTTACCCACCATACCTGGGTCGATATCTTTTATTGTTAGCTAGCCTATTAGTACTTCTCCCTGCTTACTATGTGTTCGTGGGTGAGTAGAGCAGAGCATGGGATGCTCCAGAGTGTGGGACACTCCGACCCGAGCCCGCGAAGCTCCCTTCTTTCGTATGGTGATACTTCTTCTCCCTGTATTATATTATATTATTTTGACTAGCGGGGCTAGTCCGATTCCCTAACCAGCGGGGCTGGTTTTATTTTCTTAAGTATCGGAATTCTTTCCTTTTTGCTCGGTTGTGACTAGCGGGGCTAGTCGGTTTTTCTTGAGCTGAACTAAAGTTATTGTGTTTCTTTAAATTGTTACATGCATCGGGTTTTTAAGAAGATTTGTGCGGAAAAGTATAAATTTATTTTCTCCTTACAATTATTTGTTCTTGTCTACTCACGCTAACGTTTTTATATACTTTTCCCCTGGGCCCTTCGTTTTCAAATGCCTAGTCTGCAGAGTAGCTGGTTCGGCATAGTAGGATTCGGGGCATAGCATCTGTCGCTGTTGTTTTCTATATTGTAGGTCATTTATTGAACCCACTTGTATCTCGAATTCTTTTCCTTTTAGATTGCTCTGATAACCTGTGGAACAAATATTGTAAATTTGGTTTAAGTTGTATGATTCAGATTTTGTTGCTTCTTATGGTATTGTCGTGTCGTGGGGAGCAGGGTGGCTCCAGGAGATATTGATGGGTTATTAGAAGTGTGAATGTTTTTTTACAGGTTTTGGGTAGTCCATTTTTAGGGGTGACTCTGCTGAATTTTCGGTAGAGTTATTCCTAAGGTGGGCCCCACAGGGCCACCTCAGATTTCAGGGTGAAATTTGGGACGGGTCCTGTCAACCAACCTCATGAAGAGCCAAGAATCAAGCACAATTGGGACCATTGCAAACGTATTTATATAGGGTTTTTTACTTCAACAGTGTCTGAACTCTTCAAGGACTTTTGAAATGATACCTGAACTTTCAAAGTGATCAAAGTGATATTTGGATTCTAATTTTCTTGTCAACGGAATACCTACGTCAGAATTCCTTTAGGGCCCGTTTGGAAATGGAATTTGGATTTGGATTTTGATTTCAAATCTTATGTATTTCAAATCTGAGTAATTGAAATCCTAAGATTTCAAATTCATTTGTTTGGATAACAATTAAATCATGAGGATTTGAATTTAAGAATACAAAACAAATGAAGAAAGCTATAATCTAATGAAGGAAGGTTTTCTTTAGCATTTAATTTCTACGGAGGTAATTGTCATGCTTCATAATTCCAAAAGCAATATAAATCAAAAGTGTTTCATCTCATATTCTCAAAAAAAAAAATAATAATAATAATAATACGTGTTTTATCTGTATAATTTCATCTCATACCCTCACGTATACAAATCTGAAATGTTTCATCTTATATTCTCAAAAAAATATAACGATGATAATAATAAGTGTTTCATCTCCATAATTTCATCTCATGAAAATCCAAATTGTCATGCTCCACCCTCAATTCCTTGGTTGCCCTGAAAACAATCAACAAAGAAAAGGGCTTTTATCAGCATTTAACTGCAAAAGAAAATGTTAAAAGAGAAAAGAACATGACCATTAGTATATCAGTGCCCATATCAAAGAGACGAAGAAACTGTTAACAAGATACCAGAGAAGAAAGAATAAGGATTTCAATGTCTTCTCAGCATGTTTCAATTGCAAAAAATACGGGTTGTGGTCCTAGAAAAAGGGGACAAAGTGTTGTTATATACCTTGTGCAGCTACATAGCTTCCCCATTTACATTATACTCCAAGACAAACACCAGTTAAAAGTAAAATATTTACATATCACAAAGATGAACTTTTGTTCTTTTGGCCGGAAGATTTTTTGGGACAGTTTATATCGCCTTTATATCCAGTATTAACTCAATAAAATTGAGAACTTGTTCCTTCCAATTAATGATTTATAACCAAACTCATACCAAACATAGTGAAACACATACTCATCTTATACTAACCACCTAAAGTTGATTCAATAGCTGAAACATGAGAGAAAGTGGGAACAAACATACTTTCAGATTGAAATATGAGCATTCTTATCCACTCACTCTTTTCAGCATCATTAAGAGACTTTAGTAGAGAAAATTCTTTGGGATTACCACTCATCAATATGCGTACAGCTTTGAAAACTTGCAATTTGCTGAGGTTTGCTACTTTAGAAACCACTTCATGTACATCCTATCCTTTGAGTTGTGGGGAGACTTACAATTTACCACTCATCAATACAAGCCACAATAAATTGTGTAAATACAAGCTACAGCCGAACTCATACTAGTTCTTTTTTTTTTCCTTTAAAGGGGACAAAGCAAATTAACCATAGCAATTAATACCAACTTCTTTTCTTTCACGTACGTCTTCTCTCTCTGAGCTTAGCTCTCAATTTGTTAAAGTTAATGCATTTCTTGACCTCTAGTTGCTTAAAAATTTACTTCACTAAGCTATCAGATATCACCAAGTGAAATGAACAAGAAATATTCTAGAATTCCAACTACTAAAGAAACCAAAGATATAAAAAACTTTTATCATAAATATACAACAATATGCATTAATTTTTTCTTATATAACTTATCTCTATTCCTTTCATGTTCACTTTGAACCATCAAGTCTCTCACATCATTATTCATAATGCTAGAAGCAAACAAAGAATATAAATACATGAGGCACTTACAGTATGTTTTAGAACATGTAATCTAAAAGATAAAACTGATCTATTGTATGATCAAGCTAAATATAATTATAACTACAACAATAGACCAGCCAACATACATTAAAAGTCCAAAGGAATACAAAAAAGGCTAACATACAAGCATATCGTAAACAGAGAATGACTATAAACAGTATAAAGTAGACATACTTCTTCTATTGATCACTGATCCATTGAACCAAGATCAATAATAAAGAATGATTAAGCATTCAAGATGACGCTTCCTGGAATCAACATGCTTCCAAAGCATGTACTGACAAGAATGATTACGTAAACAGGAGACTACCTACACCACACGATCTACCATCAACTCTAGCAAGTTCTGCACGAAGTTTCTCAACTTCACGAGCCATAGAAACTAGGTTATTCTCCATTGCCCGTCTCTGTTCCATAAGCTCAATATTTGCCTTCTTTTCATAATCAGTTGCACTTCTACAAAACAAAAGTGATACCTTTGTCTATTAAAGGTTGATCTAATACAATTCTGATAGATATATGCGCGAAAAAAGTTGC
The DNA here is from genome assembly GCA_025331145.1 of Rosa persica. Lineage (NCBI taxonomy): Eukaryota > Viridiplantae > Streptophyta > Magnoliopsida > Rosales > Rosaceae > Rosa > Rosa persica. The sequence continues at coordinate 41,860,499 of WFKR01000004.1, read as the reverse complement.
TTAAAGACAAGGAAATAAAGAAAATCAAAGATTTGATAGTAAATGAATTAATTGGTTTGTCAAGATCTTGACCACTCTATCTATGCAAAATTTAATATGTAATAGTTAGCGTGATTGGAATGAAGTACTAGTTTGTTAAAAACAACACTAACAAGCCTAAAACGTTTATAGCCATAGTTTCCCAACCCCCCCCCCCTCCCTTCAGAAGTTTCCTTTCATTTCAGAACTTAATGTTTCAATGTTTGGTTGTTGTAGTGCTACTGGTGTCCCAGAAGTGGTCAGCATTTTTACATATAAATCATAGTACATGCTTTGAACCAACCATGCTCACCGGGTCAATCTCAAAGGAAACAAAAGGACACCCATCAAAGAGAGGAGTAATATGAACCCTATGGCAGCTTCGAAACTAATAGACTAACCAAAAACTAAACCACTCTATTTCTACCTCTGAAAACCCAAGAAAAACAAAAGCACTAGAGATTCCACTATTGAAACATAAGGAACACACAATTAAGCTTCATCACCAATACAGAACACATAGATTTAACGAAGTGAAAACTAAGCCCCATCACCAATAAAAAACACATAGATTTAACTACCCATTTACTTTTCTCAGCAATCAAGCAAATTACGAATCAAACTCAAAAACATTCACTATTGAAATCGAGCTGCATATCGTTTAGCCCAACCTCTGCGATTCATAGAGAAAGAGAAAGCGATCTCCGCTATTTTGAAATCAAGCTCCGTTGTTCTGAGAGCGAGAGAGAAGGAGATTTGAAATAACTAGGGTACCCTAGTTATTTAGAATCTCCCCATTTTGTTTAATGAAATCAGTGAGCTGATTTCATCAAATCCAAATCTTCAATGCAAAATTTGTACCAAACGAGCTACTTTGTATTTGGGCTTTCCAAATCCAAATCCACACTCTTAAATCCCTATATCCAAACGGGCCCTTACGGCTCCGTTAATTTTATCATGTGAGGCGCACATGTGGCCCTAAAACAGGGCAAAATGACTTATTTGCCCTCAATTTGTTTTGTTTGGTCTGACCAAGACTTTTTCCCTCCATAAACAGATGTAGTTGAACCCTCCCTAACCGTTTCCCTCCAAAAAGCACTGACCAAGACCTGATTCACATAATCTGGGTACCAAATAGCATCAACAAATAAAACAGTACCACGTCCAAGGCAAATCTGGTACTATAAGTGAATGGAAATGAAAAAGAAAAATTGAAAACAATAAGCTTGTAACATAATAGATAGTCATTGCTCTAGAACATAGCAAGTTCCCAAAAAGGACATAGCAAGTTCCCAAAGTTTCACAAACCAACAGCAATGTCATGTGTTTGTTCATAGTATCATAAGCTTACATACAACCTAAACAAAAACAACACCAAAAACAATGTTTTTTCTTCACAACCCTGCCCATTCAGAATCAGTTTGGCCTTATTGCCTTGCCTTTTTTGCTGCAGGATTTTGGCTGCCTTGTGTTGGAGCATCATGCATAGTTTGTGAACTAGAAGGCCCTGCATCGGGACCTTGGCTGCCCTCCATGGTTTTCATCTTCTTCCAACCCTTACTAGACTTGATGATATTATCATTCAATATGGGCCTCCCCTTTGAAGCTGGAACTTTTGCTGCCTACACAACCATGCCAGATTCAACACAACCATACGTCCATATCCATATTGAACACAACCAACTGTTGGAACTTGTGAGATTAAGTAAGATGACTAGCAAAAAGGGAATCATGGTTTGGGTTATGGGGTTAATTCATATGTTATTTCATCTAGAGTCACCTTAAAGAGGTAAATTACATTGGTTAAATTCAAGGTAGAACAGAGGTCTGCAAATTCTGAAATTGTGTTTCTGAGCTTTTGACGCAGCTACCTTTTTACTGAAAACTATACATTTCGGTTGGGTATTTGAAGTTGGTATCTTCATAAAAGTTGCAGTAGACATCTGAAAGATAATTTCAGAATTAGAATATCTTGAAAACGATTTTTCTAGAATTAGTTATGATTTTTCAAAGTTACAGGTCTGCAAATTCTGAAATTGTGTTTCTAAGCTTTTGATGCAGCTTCCTTTTTACTGAAAACTGTACATTTTGGTTGGGTATTTGAAGTTGGTTTTTTCCTAAAAGTTTCATAGACATCTTAAAGATCATTTAAGAATTGGATCTCTTGAAAACGATTTTTCTAGAATTAGTTATGATTTTGTAAAGTTATAGGTCTGTTGCATTAGCAATTCTACTGGAAAGGCAACTTGGTTCGCCCCACATGGAAGAAGTTTTAAAGGCTTATACCCTTCATAAGGACACATTCTTCTAAAGACATAAATGGATGACAAGTCTAGGTATAGGCTTGGTGGGTTTTTCTATTGGGTTTCCTATAGAAATATGCATATATTAAAAGTCAAAAGATGGCCTTAGGCCTTGGGATCTATTGGTTAAGAAAATTATTTTTGAATAACTTGAGTCACTAACCTGCTGCCTTGACCTCTTCCTATTTTTACTTGGGTGCATTAGAACTCCCTTCTACCTGAAATGAGAAAAGAGTCTATTAATATTAACTCCATGATGTGTAATGTAACCAGCATAAACAATTGGAATTACTTACTGCTTGTTGTGCTGCTGCTTTCTTTATAATTGGCAGCCCAATCTATTATGCCCTTTCTTGAAGCAAACTTGGCATGTTATCTTTGAGTAGGTTCTTGACATTTTGGTTGTGTTAGGGGCTGGTGGAGGTTGCTTGTTCTCACTTGGCTCCTTAGTTCTCTTCATGTTTGGTCTGCCAACTTGCTTCTTATATGGGGGAGGTGCTATTGGGTAATCCACTAGTTCCCAATCATCCTCACCAGTAATAGGATGAATAATTGGATTGTATGACACCATGTAGGTAGAAGGCAGTAGGTAATCGTCACAAAAGAGAACATCATCTGCCTTTTTGGTTCTAATGGTACAAATGGCATGCACACAAGGAATGCCACTCAATTGCCACCTCCTACTTGTACATGTGTGCATCCTCAAGTCCATTGCATGCTTGCTTCTATGATCACCCCCTCCAGTAATTTGGAACTCAAACTCCCCTGAATGATAGGCTCTGTAACAGCTAGACCTCTCTACCACTTTTTCAATAATCTTCTTAATCCTTGGACCAACCATATCCTTCCATCTATGTGCTGCCACTCTTCTATTTGCCATTCTAACCATCAATTCCATCCTTATCTTCTCCAACATGGTTAATATAGGCTTGTCCCTTGCTGGAATTAGAGCTGCATTCCACGACTCACACAAATTGTTCAACAGCAAGTCACATTTTGAATCTTCCTTGAAATAGGCTCTACTCCACTATTGTGGAATCTTGTCCTCAAACCATTTCCAGGCCACATCATCCAATTGTTGCAGCTCCTCCATGTGTTTCTTAAACCAAACCTTTATGCTTGATCTAGCTGTATCCCACACTTTCAGCCCCTCTCCTGGATGCTTAGCCTTGAAGTTGTTGTACATATGCCTCACACAATGTCTGTGTTCAGCTTCAGGGAACAACTCTCCAATAACAATTCCCAAACCCTTCTGCTTGTCAGTGATGAATGTGAAGGTTGACTCCCTTTCAATCCTCAAATCCCATTTCAGGTATTCTAGAAACCACCTCCAAGTATCTGTGTTTTCCACCTCAGCAATTGCATAGGCAATGGGGAACATCCCATTATTTGCATCCACCCCCACTGCACACAAACAACTGACCTGGGTGATGATCTTTTATATGGCAGCAATCCAACCCAATAATGGGTTTACAACCTTTAATCCAGCCTTTCTTGCAGGCAGCCAAACATACATACATCCTATGAAATCTCCTCACCTCCCCCACCATTTCAATCTTTATTTCCACTGTGGATCCTGGGTTGCTCCTCATCAGCTCCTTCCGGTAACTTGCCAACTTGTTATATTGATCTATATAATGTCCCTCATTCATTCTTTTAGCCTTGATTTTCCCCTTGAAATTTTCTGAACACTCACATCCAAATTGAACTTCTTCTGGATATGGTTTTGAATCCCTTTCCTAAACCAATCTTCATCCACCAACAAGTCCGCTTGAACCTCCTTGGCTACTCTATTGTAAGTCAAGTGATGACTATGTGTAAGGTGGAACAATTATGCTTATCATTTAGAGTCTTGATGACAAGTGTGGATGGGCCTAGATCTGCAATGTTGCTTGCATACAACCAAAAAGCGCAGCCAAGTTGACACTTAACCTCAATTTTCTGTTTACTGTTCTTATGAAACCACAACCCTCTTCTACTCACTGGACCATACTGCCTTATAGCTTCTTTGAGCACCTCATTGTTTGGAAACACATGGCCAAGCACAAACTTAGGGTTCTTCAAATCCACCCTTCTATTCTAACTCTTCAGCTTAATACCTCTCCAAGTAGGCATGGGAAGTGGATTCCCTTCCTCATCTTCCTCTATTTCAGAACCTGGCAAACCGCCTAGATCTTCCTATGTATCTCCACCTTCATCACTATAGTGTCCTCTAAATCCCATGTCTTCATATTCTTCAACAATTGTGAGATTTGACACATTGGCTTCAAACTCCATATCATCTTCAGAATCTTATGGATCATAATCACTGTCAATGTAGAAATCTGAACCCTCAGAGCTGGTATCTGTGTCTTCAACTTGCTCATAAACCTTTAAACTACTCTTCCTGGTCTTGTACCTTGGTTCCTTAGTTTGTCTCCCCTTCTTCTTGGAAGCAGGTCTGCCAGAATCAACAACAACCTTCTTGCTTTTCTCAGCTTCACTAAACTTTTGTTTTTTCTCCCTTTCAGATTCACCAACCTTCTTCCCCTTCCCTACTCCTTTGTTCTGCTTCTTGCCCTTCTCACCTTGGTTCTGCTTCTTGCCCTTCTTCTCTCCGGATTCAGCTTCCTTTGCTTCAGTTTGGCTTGGTTCGACCTGACTTGGTTCACCTTCAACTTGACTTCGTGGTGCTTCAAATTGGCTCAATCTCTCTGCTTCAGCTTCCTTTGCTTCAACTTGACTTCGTGGTGCTTCGTGGGTTGGTTCTACTGCTTCAACTTCAGTTGGTTCGGATTCTTGTTGTTCAACAACAAGCACACAAGGTAGCCGCATTCCTTCCCACCTCTTTTGCATGATATGTTTCACTCTAGGTCTTGGAATGTGCTTGTTCAACAATCCGGTATATACCCATCCCACCTCAGCTTGCTCCTTAGCCTTATTCCTTTGCCCCTGTCCAATATTGTCGTTTCCAGCTTGGGCCACACTTTCAAAAGCAAACAAGTCAGGCACCAAGTCACTAAGACAAGTAAAGGTGCCTTGACTTTGCTGCCTTCCACCCTCACTAGCTTCCAAGTCTGCGTCTGAGTCCAAACTAATGACCCCATCTGCCTAACCCCTTCTTTCCTTGCATTAACATCTCCACCACCAACCACATTAACTCCACTTGAACCACAACCTGACACACCAGGCCTATCCAGCTTACTCCCAGCAATGTTTGCTTCCAAATCCACCTTCCTTTTCTCTGCTGCTTATAATCTATTCAAAGGATTCTCCCAATTTGGGTCCACTGGCCTCAAATCATCCTCCTCTGCCTCCTCCTCCCTCCACCAGTAATGACGACACTAATCTGCCTTGTCTTCAATGGAATAAGCTTCACCATCTCAAGTGCATCTGCATCGTTTCTAAGTGGCATCCATCCTTCATTGCAGTAAGTCCTAGGCATCTTGTAGTAATATGAAATTGGCTTCTCCCTGTACCCAAGATCCCAAGCAATGTTTCCAAACTCTGTCCATGCAATCTTATCAGGATCTAGGCCATCTAGCCAAAATTTCCCACCATCTTTGTTGAACCTAGCCACTTTGTACTTCTTCATACCATCAGGCATCTTGTCAAAGTAACCACCATGGTGTATTTCCATGGTGTATAAATCCTCTGGAACTGAAATGGAATTGAAAAGGCACAAGATTAATGCTCAATCTCTCATCAAAATTGCTTCCCAGAATTTCCAAAAAAAGCAAAACAACTTCAAAAGGCTAAAACAAAACATATATAATCCAGGTTCATCAAATCGAAACGGGTACCCAATCGAAACAATAAAAACTGTTTCTGCATGTTCAAACAAGAAGAATCCAATGCAAAACCACTAAATGACAAGGAAAATACTACTTATCAATACAAGGACCCATCTCAATCTAGATTTAAATATTCCGCCCCAAAAGCCCAAACCCTAAAAAACGATTTGATTTTAATCTAAACCCTAAATGGTAATCTGAGCTAACATAACGGGATTCTTTGAAAACCATGACCAGTTCTATGTTATTACTGACTTTATCAAAAGAGAGAGGAATTGACACTTACTATCTTCTCTTTTTTGGGTCCAGATTCTCTAAAGAATCTCCACATCTTCACCATCGATCACTTTTTGTCGGGAATAAAATTGAATGGAGCCCTTTTCCAATCTAGTAGATTCGCTTTTGTCAACCTTTTTGTTTTGGGAGCAATAGTTTGGGACTGATTTAGGTCTGAGATTTTCTCAAAGTGTGGTTAGTTTAGAGGGAATTGAGTTTTTGATCGACTTTAGGGGGAATCATGAGAAAAAGTCTATTTTGCCCGCACTTTTTTGATCACGTGCACCTCACGTGCCTCCGGATTACGGAGCCGTAACTGAATTCTGACCTAGGTATTCTGTTGACAAGAAAATTAGAGTTCAGGTATCACTTTGAACACTTTGAAAGTTCAGGTATCATTTCAAAAGTCCTCGAAGAGTTCAGACACTGTTGAAGTAAAAAACCCATTTATATATTCCAAATGAATAGGGACTAGGACAAGAGGAAAGTTTTGTTTTAGGACTTAGCTAATTAAATACCGGAAGAGCGAATTAAGTTTACAAGAAATAAACTCGTGTATTGGAGACAAAGGTCGTCTATATACTACTTAATTAAGCAACTTTGTATGCAATCTTCCTCGTATAAAAGGTATAATCAAGATTCCATTAAATAAAATCTAGGGTTTATTAAACTGGGTTTCATATACATACAGTCATGCATGTGCCACCGGCTTAATTAAGCTTATTGTGGGGTGAATCTATCATAATATAATTTAATCTGTACATTCAGTTACTTAATTAAACACACAAGATCTGAAAAAAAAATAAAAAAATAAAAAATAAACACATAAAAAACACAATGATCGACAACACCAAACACGGACAAACAATATTGATACTTTGATAGTACTCGAGCAGATCGATCCGGTTACAGCTACCCATTTTTATGTCCATGAAATAATCAAAATCCAAACCCAGCTCACGAAGTCATGATCAATCTTTGTCTTCAACGTAGCATCATGCATGGAAGACAGAGAGATTGAGTTTTGTCCGTGCACTATTACACACTCACATGCATTGCTGCTGTGCTTCTCATAGATCTTTCACCATACTCAGATTTGTTTAATATAATGAATTTGAACCTTAATTTGTTTACAACACTGTGTTTATTAATTTCTATCTTAAATAGAAGTTTTTTTTTTTTTTTTGTAATATCTTAATTGGAAAGCCCAACCTCATGATCTTATTATTGTTTGAAGAAAAAACATATAGCAGAAGGTATATAGAACCAAAACACCAAAATTGGAAATGCTTGATGCAATACAAGAACTAAGCCTCTCCTTTATTCCTCACTCAATTGAACACTTTCACGAGTAATCGTATACGCCACTAAATTACACTTGGTAACTTGCAAGTTATTTCATTAACTTGTAGGCAAATAGGGGCAACAATTAAGTGCGTATCTCATCACATATCAATGATTTAAGAAGAGATACAGATGTTCGACAATCAGATTCTACTATTATGTAGAAGCGAAACATTGATCATGTAAACTAATAAGAATTACCGTTGTCCAGCAATCAAACTCCACAATTAACAATTGAAAGTAAGCACGAAGCCCGGTTTAATGGCAAAAAACCTAAACCAAAACAAGGTCCCCGTGTAGCCTGACCATTAGATTGATAAGGCCACATGTTTGTTTCTTATTCGTGAACCTGGCCTATCTAATGATCATACAGCTTTACATGATACCTCCTCCCAAACCAGTGAACCACTGAAAAAAGAAGCTATTAACTATTGAATCCTCGGATGTTCCGAGTCCAAGACAAACGAACATGGCACATGCACGTGTAGCAGATCTAGTATCACCGGCCACAGACCCAATACTATTTCCATCTCCAAAAGCCCAATCTGCCTCCTCATTGCCCAGGCTCAAAAGCCCAACACTGTACCTCAAGTAGAGAAATACAATTACACTTGTATACACGTACACAATTAATCCACATTATTATACGGTACGACCTTTAGAAACCAAAACGCGTCACTCACGAGTCTCACTTTGGTCCTCACTCACTTCCCAACAATGGTCTCACTCTCCCAACTCCCATTCTTCTTCTTCTTCTTCACAACCCTCTGCAACTCCCAACACTACCTCCAACTCCCGCTTCTACACACAGACCCCTTCCCCACACCCTCGGAAGCCCTCTCTCTCGACACCCACCGCCTCTCTCTTCTCCACAACCACCGCCGCCGCTCCGCCACCTACCCCGTCGTCTCCGGCGCCTCCACCGGCTCCGGCCAGTACTTCGTCCACCTCCGCCTCGGCTCTCCCCCCCAGAGCCTCCTCCTCGTCGCCGACACCGGAAGCGATCTCGTCTGGCTCCGCTGCTCCGCCTGCAAAAAGTGCTCCAATCGGAGCCCCGGCTCCGCTTTCCTCGCCCGCCACTCCACCACATTCTCACCCTACCACTGCTACGACTCCGCCTGTGACCTCGTCCCCCGACCCGACCCGAGTCCGTGTAACCATACCCGGCTCCACAGCCCCTGTCGCTACGAGTATTCCTACTCCGACGGGTCCAGAACTGCCGGCTTCTTCTCCAGAGAAACCACCACTCTAAACACCAGCTCCGGGACGCCGGCGAAGCTCTCTGGCTTGGCGTTCGGGTGCGGGTTTGATGTTTCGGGTCCGAGCTTAACCGGGCCGAGCCTCGGCGGGGCCCACGGCGTCATGGGCCTGGGAAGAGGCCCAATCTCGTTTGCGTCGCAGCTCGGTCGCCGCTTCGGGAACAAATTCTCCTACTGTCTGCTGGACTACACCCTATCGCCGCCGCCGACGAGTTACCTCAGGATCGGAGCCTCCAAATCCGACGTCGTTTCGAAGCTGAGCTTCACGCGCTTGCTGCTCAATCCTCTCTCCCCTACATTTTACTACATTGGGATCAAGTCCGTCTCCGTCAACGGCGTTAAATTACCGGTTCGCCCCTCCGTTTGGTCCCTCGACGAGCTAGGTAACGGCGGTACGGTGATCGACTCGGGAACGACGTTAACTTTCTTGCCCGAGCCGGCTTACCGTCTAATCCTGGCGGCGTTTAAACGGAGCTTGAAGAAGCTGGCTAGCCCAGCCCAGCCGACTCCGGGGTTCGATCTCTGTTTCAAGGCGTCGGGTTTAGCGCCGGCGAGTCTACCGAAGCTGAGTTTCGGACTCGCGGGTGGCTCGGTTTTCGCGCCGCCGCCGGGGAACTATTTCATCGAGACAATGGATCGGGTCGAGTGCTTGGCGATCCAGCCCGTTGATTCCGGGTCGGACTTTTCGGTGATAGGGAATCTTATGCAACAAGGATTCTTGTTTGAGTTTGACAAGGACCGCTCGCGGCTCGGTTTTTCACGTCATGGCTGCGCCCTTCAGTGACTTTTGGGCCCAAAACTCTTTTTTTTTATTTTTTTATTGGGGCTTCTTTGAATTTAATAATTAATTTAATTCATGAGTAAATTAATTTTGCGCACTGTGAGTTCTTTTTTGTATTTTACACTTAATTTTTTCTTTTTGAGACTTTCTCCTTTCTTTTTTAGGAGTAACGATAACCTTTTTATCTTTTTGACAAAAAATTTGTTGAAAAGCTAGTTGTATTACAAAGAGACTTTCCGAGTAGGGTATAGAGTTATATTGAATGTACCAAACTCAAATATTCAAATTAAAGTGTGTGGATATACTGGATACTGGCTACTGTAGTTGAGCAAAAAATTATGAGTGAGAAATAAGTGCATTTTTCAAGGCAGTCCTCTTCGTTGATGTTTCTTTCTCGCAGGACACAACTTTAACCCATTAATACCAGATAAATCTATAAAATACAATTTTTTTTTTTGAAATAAATAAAATGTAGACCTTGTTGATCCAATAAAAGACAGTGGTGGGGGCATAGGGAGTTGGCATTTTTCAGAAGCAGTGCGAGAAATAATGAATGAAGATGTGGAAGGACTTGCCTTTTGATCTTATGGTCTTTGGTTCATTGTGATTTTGAAGAATTGTAGCTGACAAAACTTCTCACTTTCTGCTGTTAGCCCTTCCCTCTTCAATTCAATATGAGATGGCTTTAAGACCGTTGGATTGGTATGTCCTACTAAAATCAATGATTTTCAGCGGCCCGTTGGCATTTTCCGGCTGAGCAATTTCATACGTGTCGCACTGTCGTGATAGTAAAATTTATGGAATTTCAACTTTTCTCTTCTGATGACCACCGCACAATAGGTGATTTAGGGTTCAAACTAAAATGTATTATACCATATACGATTTGGACAATCATCCAAAATGCATGCAATTCAGTATATATCTAAAAATGATTCATAATATATTACATCTCAGATCGATGCATACATAGCTACATGATGAGCTACAACGTTATAACCTTTAGGCAGGTATGAAATAGAAATATCCGTAAATCGACTGAGACAAGCTTTAGCCTAACCCCTTATCAAACAAATGCATGTTCGTCGGCTGCAAACTAGTCTCGTCGTCTTTTAAGGCCAGCAGCACAGCTTATGCTAGCTTGAATCTTTGAATTTCAATGACGCCATTTTGAGCCCGTACGTACAAGATTGCTATAATAATCGACAGTGTTAATTTTTTCAGATCTAACATTAAATAAAACCAGACAGCAGATGGACAAATCTACATGGCTGGATATGTTGCTATTGTTTCTGGTCTCATGTGCCCGTTTCAAGACTCATATCAAGATATATGGGCATTAACTAATCATAAGTACAAGAGCATGATCTATAGATCGATACACATAAATAGGAAAAAACATGTGAAGGAAATTAGTGATAACAACCATGCTAGCTGTCTCTGCATGAATTAAGAATGAACGGCCCCAGTTAACTCTCTCCCCCCCTCCTCCCTCCCTCCCTGCACCCTAATCCAACACTCCCTATCTGGGGCTAATTTACATTTATTGGTACTGCATGTGGGTCTCTATCTTCCATTGCCATCATACAACCTAGCTAGCTTGCTTATCTTTCTCTGAGAGCATATACATATGTGGCTGCAACGTCGTGCTAGCTGCTACCTTCTCCGTAATAATACATGTCTGTAGCTAGCTAGCTCTGGCATTCTCCGATGATTCCAAAATTTCTCAGACACTCACTCAGAGTAGTACTGCACGTCAATTATCAACAACTGGATGGATATGGAGCCTACTAATTTGGACATGCCTCTCATTATGTTTAAATTCTACGAAGAGCTTCACCATACATCAATTAATGTATTGATACTCATTGTCCTGAATCGAGTTTAGGTTTATGATCTCCTCAAGTTCAATCTTATAAAGTTCTATCCCATAAGCTTTTGAGCATGAATTATGATTAAAGTACCATAAATAACATTATTTTGTTCTTCTAATTTTCTGACTTCAAAAAATCATAAAAAATAAAAAAATTGGGTCGACGTCTTTTAGTTATGTCAGTTTAGGCAATATCCAAAACTCAAGCTTTAAAAGTGGGAAAACGATACGAATATGAGATTTCGGTAAAAAAAAAAAAAAATGCCAGTTTTATAAATTTTTGAGAATTTTTGTTTGGCGGCTTTTGTAGATTTTATAATTTCGATAATCCAATCTCACAAGTTTTACTCCGTGTAATGGTAAACCAACTCTTAATAGTGGCAGATTATGCATAATGCTGCAAGAGGTTGGTCTGCCAATGCTATGATCTAGTATATATTGTTGATGTGCAGTACATAAATATATCTACACATGTACCGGCAGATTTCATTCTTCAATAGGTCCAGTAGATAGGCAGTGGGGCAATTGGTCCCTATTCTATATCTACCCATGAATTGCCCGAGGCCCAAGGGCATCATGCATTTTGGACTTTGAAGCTAGCAAATGAATTGAACTCATTAGTTATATATTTTGTTGAATGTCAATGGTTGGATTATTTTGAAATTTTTCCACCAAAAATGATATCAACGTTAACAACATTCTCTTCTCTCTGACCCTCTAATCTATGCAATACACGATCTTTGATTTAATAACTTCTTCATTTTAAAACCATGATCTAGAAATTGTCACTCAACGAGAATAAATTGCCAGTTGAGAAGGAGAATAAGCAAAGAGAAGCTTACTACAATTTCTATTTGCTTAGTTTGAATAAATTAACGTTTCATTGGCCATATGGCCGGTGATAATGTTGATCACCCTCATTTAGACTTAATATCAAACACTGGGATGATTTTTTTTTTTAACTCAATCAAGCGAGTGAAATTTATTTGAAAAGAAAGTTACAAAGAGGAAGGAGATAGAACAGACGTAAAAAACGCAGCCAAACTCCTATCATAAGAACACAAATTAACGAAACTGAAAATTAGGAAGACCTAAACGATCTCTATTACAGTGACTCACCATAAAATCTGGAGTTGAGTCTCACCAAATAAAACCATTTGATGAAGTACCATTGAAAATTGAGATGATTTATATGTTTGTTAAGTGTTTAACCACTATTCTTGATGCTAAATCTAAGAAAAAGTTATCAAACATTTCTCATCACCTGATGAGTAGATGGCCAAGTGAACACTACTATTTATGAATACTCGACAATTTTAGATTCTCCCCTAGGCTGAATGAGTATATTCACCTTCTATCGCGATTAAGGCATAATAACTTTATAATTTTATAATCCGACCATTCATGTTGTAAAACGTAATATGATTAGCTCTGTAAAAAACCAATCAAATTGAAAATCTTTTAGTTATTCATTTATATGAAATATATAGACGGTTCATTATAATAGTAGTAAATGTTATTAGAACCATCCAATTGTTTGATTCAATTAGATAATTAAACGATTTCTGATTCGATTGATTTTTTACATAGATGATCTTTAAAGACTTATTTAAGATATAGATCATTTGATTATAAATTTATTAAATAAAAGTATGTTAATCAACAATGAAGGTGAATTTACTAAAAATTATTCCGTTGTTATGATACATTTCTTTAGGTATGGGCCTTTGTGGGAATAGATGAGCCCAGTGTCTGTATCAAAGACGAAAAACCAATTAAGCTGCAAAGAATATTAGATTTCCCCTTAATTTTTTTAAATACAATTCCCATGAGGTAAACAAGAGCGTTAAAAACAGTACCTTTTCCATGCCCCGAAAAAAGACAAGCTTTGCTTAAGATTAAAGCCATTTGATTAGGCACGCAAAGTACTTAAACTTTGGGCAGGTGCATGTTGCACTTTCTAAAGACCCTGCCATTTTCATGAGCTCCTCCTTCTCTGATATCTGAGATTTACAGACAGAAACCATATACAAAGGATCCAACTTTCGGCTGGAGATCATTTCAAGTATCACAGAATTTCTCCTCTGGTATCATTGACAAAGACCTATACGTAAATATATAGATTGAGTAAAACTGGCCTGGTGGTGGAGGGTATCATCATGATTATATGCACAATGGCACTGTCCCACCATACGGACACAGCCCTTGGACAATTGGGTGTAGTAGTCCTACAAAATTCCAAACCGCATCGGGGACTATATATGGAGTATATATTCTTGTTCATCCAGAATCCATATTGACCAGGACAGCTACTCCTATACAATACGTCCTACTAATCAGCTAGCTTAGCTTAGGGCTAAAGGGTAGAGACCATTTAAACCCTAGCTGCGACTGCTTTATTGGGAAGTTGAAGGTTTGTGGAATTTTGGCTCTGAGATTTTGTCTTGGTCCATTCAGAGATATCGTCTTCAACAATATCAGAATCTGAATACAACTCCATTTCTCTTTAGTCTAAGTTCTTAAACCCTAGCTAGCTGTTGGCTTCGGTGTTATGGGCCTTTAGATAATTTACTATAGCAAGGATATGCAGGAGGGAATATTATTATATGTGCCCTGAAGAGATCAATTGTCAATCTTGGTCCAACCATTTTTTAATAAATTCAGGCTGGTCAGTCGACCACTCGACCCTGCAGTTCAAAAGCAGTTTTACTTTGAAAATCATCAGGAAGGTGATGCCTCGTATGAAAATAATAATTATTAGGCATATATGTTTGAATAATAATATTAATCCTCAAAAAGTAGTATCCAAATGGATAGCTAGGGTTCCAACGTTTGGCTGGAGTTTCAACTAATTTTGTATATTATATATATTTGATAATGGGAATATCACGTACGCTGCAAAAGTTTAAAAGACTTTGTAGAAGCATATAGAGAGATTGAAGGAGGATTCTGTTACTTTTGTAATAAGGTGACAAAACGAGAGTGAGTTAAATTAAAATGAGTGCCTAATCTGTCTTCCTGGTTTTTATATAGCAGAGCAAAGCTAGGGTTTATAATATAGATATGGAGAAGACTTAAAAGTAGACCCCCCTACGTGGACTTATAAGTACTTACAACTTGCAACCACACTAAGACGATCACTAATCCCTTTTTTAATTACAAGCACTTCCTATATAAACAACTATACTTTCATACGATATTACTTTTTTTTTTTTGAAAGAATCATACGATATTACATTATCTTACTATTTGTGGCCATCTAGCTAGATGGACCACATCTTGAGTATCATAGTAGGATTAATTAGTTATTTCGCATCAAAAACAGTATAGGATTAGTTATTGTTGATTATCTTGGTTAATGTTGGTATAGATAATTTATACAAAGTTTTTTGTTTTGGGCTTTTCACTATGTAACATCCAAATGCTTTATCCAAAGTGTTTAATCATACGTTAGGCTAATTTTGGTTTTACAAGCCCTTGCGATCGAGATATTTCCAGTGCATTACTAATGTGAGAATCAATCGAACCGATTAACGCAATCATCTTTTCTAAAAACTTTGGCGTTCTCTTCACAAGGTACTCGTATCAGTGAAGGTGTCTTTCTAGTGCGAGACGCAATCTTAAAGTGGCTAATATAAGGATTGATTTGGATTAATGATCATATTATCTTAATTGGAGTGACAGCTACAAAGCACTAGCTGGAGGCTGTAAGTGGGTCTAGATATCTCTATAAAGGGAACGGCCGAATGAGTGAAATATGGGAAGGAAATTAATAATACAGGCCAAGTACCACGTATCAATTACCATATATATCAAACTCAAAGTGGAACTTCCCGTTGTTAACTTCAAAACTGACACTTCCATCATCTACATAAGTGAGGTCAAGGTTAATTACCCCGCATTAACGTAACAAATCCACTGCTGGTAACTCATGTAACTCGGTAAGATCATGAATTGAGTGAGGTCAGGGCTACAAAACCCGATTAATTACCCCGTATTAACGTAAAAAATCCATTGGTACCTCATGTAACTAACTCTGTAAGATCATAGATTTACATGTACCATGTATGTCAGTGTACAAGAAAATGTCTAGTACATGGCCCACTAAGAATTAAAGTTTGCTTGTGGTAACTTGAGGCTTTTACACAAGGCACTGAGGCAGACATGGATCGATCATGCGTGTACTTAACCCCATGTTTTCATCATTGTTCAAAGTACTGAGCAGGTTATTCCATGTTCGGAGCGCAGACCTAAACTGGCAACTTTCTATTGGAATTTCAAGTAGGTAAAAATGGAACGACTATTTTTGTACCTGATATGAAAAAAAAGCTAATAAAGATTGATTTTGTTCAGAAAGATTGGAGCGGTTGGTGATCAATTAAATTTCATCTCCAGTCGCGGTTAATACATACGTACGAACGCACACTAAAACATTATTATTTTGTATGCTATAGTCTGACACTCTAATGTATTTGAAGAAATACACAAAATGGATTATTCATAACTCAACTAGAAGATGGTGAGGACAATGAGAAGCGAGATTTTATAATTACGAAAGAAAGTATATATAAGATCAATCATCCTAATTACCGATTTGTAAGGCCATGTTTCCCTATATCCGATCTCTTTACACAGAACTACGCGAAAGATGAATGGTACGTAGTTATATAAACGGACACACACATTACATTTTGAATTCTTTCGATCTATTATTGTCTACAAAACCTCGGTGATCTACTATATTTTCTTCTGGTCAATGTTGATAATTTATTTTGGTTCATCTTCACCATAACATATATGAAACTTCATGTTGAAGAAATACTAGAAAGAAAATGAAGTACTTTTAGAAACAAATGTGGTGAAAGAGAATTCAAAGACCACTCATCATTACAAACCCGACAGCTCGATCGTAAGCTGCAAGCTTCACAATACCGGAACTAAATAGGATAATGCATGGAGATCGAGCTAATAACCAAATAGTGCTCGGGGGAACAAACGTCATGACAGGGTGGGACTGATGTCATCATACACCCCACAAACACATACATGTAAAGGCTCTTCTCGTGCGTTAGGCTAGTGGTGCTGCAGCTATCATCAAATGTTTGAAGCAGCATGCTGCTGTAATTTAAATATAAAACCAGGCCACATTGTTAGATCGGGTATATAAAAACAATTTAAGCTTCAAAAAGATGGAAAACAAATTGAAAAGAATTGGGACCAAACCAGACCATGCGTGTGACCACAAAGGGTATAGCTCCAAAGACAACCCTCTTTCCCTCTTTACTTATAGCTAGGATCGATGTCCAAGCCGTAGATATAAATTAATAATACGGAAAAAGTATTATATGTAGGGTATGATCATGAACATGTATAAAGCTAGGGGAGGTTGCTGCAGACTTAAGCAAAGGGCAGGGAGAACAGTGCCCTTGTGAGCCTGTGACTTGACCTAAACTTGGTAACACAGAGGAGTGCCGTACTAAAATGTAGGCAAAGCGGTGCACAAGAAGGAAACATTGGGAATGAACACCTGTTTGTACTTGTTAATCACTTAGCCAGTGCATGTGTTTTCCTTAATCTGCAGAAGCTAACTAATTAAAGTGTCAAAAGATTACGGTAACTATAAAGACATGATAAGTAATTAAAGGCACTGATAATTATATGAAACTGTGTGATTACCCAGATCTTTAAGCAGCATGATAAATATATATATATATATATATATATATTGAGGGTGGTATGTTCGTTTTTACCATAAAAACATGATAAGTAAAAAGGAGGAGTAAACTTCCTTAGGGCCAACCAGCAACCAATGAAGGCAGGATATTCTAGGGCTCCTGGTGCGGGATTAGGAGCACAAAAACGACAAGGAAGGGGCTTGGAAAAGTGTGCCACCACATCAAAAAAGTGCTTGGAAACATCAATTATTCCATTTCCTTGGTGTTTTGTGTTGTGGCCTTTCAAGTTTTAATGGAATGGAATGGAATGGACAATCTTACCAACTACCAAAATCATCTGCACTTTTTGGTATTTTTTCTAACCATTCATCATTTTGTCCTTGTTGCAATGTGACAAAGAATTACATGACTATCATACATATGTGTGTGTGTTAAAACCACATGACCTTGTATGTATCAAGTATCTTTTCCCCATAGCAGGAGGAAGACGTAAAGAACTTTGAATATTATTATCTTTTGTATATTGTTCTCAAATAAGATTTTTTGTTTAATTTTATTGTTCATACAATAAATTTTTAATTCTTCCATAATAATAAAGAAAAATTATATATAATTATCAGAAAGTATTTAGTGTACCGACATACACGCATTAATAAAAATGAACAGCTGGATAATATCAAGTATATTTTTATATTATTAAAAAAACTATTTATAAATATCAACGACTGAGATATGTTATATATACGTTAGTTTCAGTCGGTTCTTAAAAATGAACAAACGTGCCCTATTTCATAACCATGCGAAAACCAGTTAACATGCCATGAATTGTTTGATTGAGATAGCTAACTCCTCTGTAATTGATATCTAGGAGGCATAAATAATTAATACACATAACAAATACATATAAGCACTACTGAAACCAAGGAATTACAAATTTACTAGGAAATGGTAGCCTAGAGAGAGATACAGATGATGATGAATATTGAAAGGGGTATAGTAAGGGGGTGGAGTGTGTTCCAAGACACAATGATTACATAGTCGTCTTGGGGAAGCAGAAAGGGTTGGCATGGAAATAGCCAAAGTGTACATGGAAGAACGTGGGACTTTACTGAGGTAATGAAGCAAGGCAAAAGGCCTAAGTATATGTAAGTTAATTATGTTTACCCTTGTCTAATAAGCCTTTATTTTATATATGATGCATGATAATGATAGACTCAGCTTTTTTTGGTCTTTGGTCGGTCGACAATCTGTGTGTTGTGTGTTCACTCTGTTTAATTGTAGTATGTGCCCGTGTTTCCCATTCCTAACTAGGCTTGCCTAGCTCCTTCCCACCACTCACACAGTGTAATTATTTGCTTTGAACCAATCACTAAGCAACAAACAAAATTAGAAAGAAAAACAATTCCTGTTTGATAATATATATAAATTATTTAGAATTATATAATAGACTTAAATAAAACTGAGAAAAAGATCCCACCCTGAAAGCTACAGGGAAGAATGGGATAGAGAGAGCCGTAAGAAGAAAGTAATTAAAGGAGACTAGCTAGCAGTACTCAAACACCAACAGACTTAACCCTATATATTTAGAGTGGTGGAATGGGTGCAGAGTGATAGATTGAGTCTCTCAGACACCATCACATTCATATTCATATTCATAGAGAGAGAGAGAGAGAGAGAGAGAGAGAGAGAGAGAGAGAGAGAGAGAATAAAGGGCAAGAAAAACAAAGGAACCAAAAAGATACCAACAAAGCACAAAGGAAAGGGAAAGCTCAGTTGAAAACCAATTCAAGGATAAAAAGGGCCTTCTTCAGTCATCAAGGGCGTGGCAGATTTATTTTGGGGACACAGAGAGAAAGAGAGAAAGAGAGAAGCCTTTGCCTCTTTGTATTGCTCTTTTGTTTTACCGCAAC
The DNA here is from genome assembly GCA_025331145.1 of Rosa persica. Taxonomy (NCBI): domain Eukaryota; kingdom Viridiplantae; phylum Streptophyta; class Magnoliopsida; order Rosales; family Rosaceae; genus Rosa; species Rosa persica. The sequence continues at coordinate 41,841,290 of WFKR01000004.1, read as the reverse complement.
CAAAACCATCTTTCATATATCAAGCAAAGGTAAGGTTTCTGTTTTTTGTCTTATATTCTTTTTTATTACCCCTCATTTTCCTTTGATTCACTTCCTTCCACATCCAATATCCTTTTCTCTTCAAATTTCCTTTTCATCTTCATCATCATCATCATCCATATGTATGCGCTCAGAGCCTCAGAGCTAGACCAGTGATCATGATGATGATCTTATATATGAAGTAAGCAAGCCCTAGCTTGCAAGTTGATTAGATACACAAACAAACTGACAAATTTGCATCAATATAAAGATGATGTGTGGAAAGAAAGAAGATCAAGGAGAGTGTTCACAGAGTCATCATCATCAACAAGTCCAAAACTTTCAAGAGCAGTTGCTTCTCCAACAACAACAACAGATGATGCAACAACAACAACAAAACCACAACGATTTGTACGGTCGAGGATTTGTTTTCCCTCATGATCAAGCTCCACCTCCAATCCTGCAGCCATGGACTCTCCCTCCGATCCACGCTTTCAACCCGGCCCACTTTCCGGTCCGAGGGGACAACAACATGGACCCATTTCTAGTCCCTTCTCCAGCTCCCTCATCATCCTATGCCAGTTTCTTCAACCGAAGAGGAGCTCCATCACTACAGTTCACGTACGACGGTTCAGCATCCGATCATCACCACCTCAGAATTTTATCGGAGGCGCTAGGACCGATGGTCCAGCCCGGTTCGGCTCCTTTCGGTCTTCAAACCGAGCTGGGGAAGCTGACAGCCCAAGAAATCATGGACGCCAAGGCACTCGCAGCTTCCAAAAGTCACAGCGAGGCCGAAAGAAGAAGAAGAGAGAGAATAAATAACCACCTTGCTAAGCTGCGCAGCCTATTACCCAGCACCACCAAAGTAAGTAACTCATCCACATAATAATTAATATTTAATCATATTGTGCTTGCCTAGTATATAAGATCGCCACCCTTTTTTGTTTGTTTTTCAAATCAAAGATCTTTGTGGATCTCTCCCTAAGATTCTATTCCGTTCAATTAGTTTAGGATCGATGCCTTGTTGGCTGTTCAAGTCTTCAAGACCTAACAATACACTACATTTTTACCAATATTTAGATAGCTTTTTGGTCCATCTTCTTTTTTGGCTTCTTCTTTCTTTCTTTCTGATCAGTCGTGTGGTAGTTCCGAGGTGGAGGAAGGAAAAAAAAAACGAAAAAGAGAAAAAAAGGGAATAAGAGCAATGTCGCTGGGCTGATATGATAAAGAGGAACCATGGCGCAGTTAAAAGCTTCCTATAGAAATTTCTTGCCGGATACATAGAGATGTATCAGTGTATCACCCATCAGTCAAACCATGTCTCCACAAAGTAAAAAAATTAATAAAGCCACAGACAACCTAGCACCATTGTCAGTCACACTAACACACATTCTCCTTATTCTTTCAAAAATCACGCCCCCCATTATTTTTAATTCTACTTATTTTCCTTAATCGAAAAAAGATTTATCGATTTTTTATTTTTGTGATGATAGACGGACAAAGCCTCATTGCTAGCCGAAGTGATACAACATGTGAAGGAGCTGAAACGGCAGACGTCTGTAATAGCAGAGACCAGTCCGGTGCCAACCGAAACAGACGAGCTGATCGTGGACGACGCGTCGGACGAGGAGGGCAAGTTCGTAATCAAAGCCTCGCTGTGTTGCGAGGACCGGTCGGATCTGTTGCCTGATCTCATCAAGACACTCAAGGCATTACGTTTGAGAACATTGAAAGCTGAGATCACAACGTTAGGGGGACGCGTGAAGAATGTTTTGTTCATCACCGGAGAAGAAGATTCAAGTAGTAGCGAAGAGCAGCAGCAACAGCAGTACTGTATAAGCTCGATACAAGAAGCGCTCAAGGCGGTGATGGAGAAGAGCGGCGGAGGAGACGACTCTAATTCTTCAGGCAGTGTTAAACGGCAAAGGACTACTACTAATAATACCAACATCAATATCCTCTAATCAATTTTCATAATTTTTTTTTTCTGGTGTGGCGTGTTTTTGTGTGATGTAGCAAACAAAAAAAAAAACAGTAGAGGATCTTTTTCGTGGTGGGAGAGAAACCTTGTAGAAAATCCAAACATAGAAAATGGTAGTGTTGAGTGCGCTTTGATCCGGTTTGAACTCAAAGTTGCAGACGTTGTTTCTATATATTCTAAGTGAGCAAGTGTACTACGTAGCAGTGTGGTGTTTTTGTTGTTTCTGTTGTAATCTTCATTTTCACTGAACTGGTTCAGAGTTCAGAGTAGTTTCAGACTGGGAGTACTGGTGGGAACTGGAACTAGATGACAATGTGGGTTATGGTCGTGGTCATGATGAAGGTGACGATGTAGTTTGCGTCATGTGCTACGTTATTGTCGCCCCCACAACTACCACCGGGACCAGGTACCACTACTTACTTCTCTTGTCTTCCCAATTCGTACGGACTGTGTTTTCAGGCTCTCTGGGTTTTTCAGTAATCAAGGGATTAGAAAAATGGCAGAAACCCTAATTAAGTGATCCAGGCACTGCGTCATCGGTCTGAGTTTCAGTTGCATTAGAGCTAGTAGTGTCGTGTGATATGATTGACTGACTTTGAGATCGACTAGAATCTGTACGTATATACACATTAATATATTAATTATATATTTTTTTCTTTTGTGTTGTCTTAATTTCTTGAATCATCCTTTATTTTTTCTTTCTTTCTTAAGATCTTGGAATTTCTCGGGAATGTGTGGTTGCATGCATGAATTGATGTGCATCGTCATCACATCTGCATGTATATTCTTTCAATATTTCCATTCGTAGTTCCAAAAGTTTTGCTATTAGCATGAATTGATCGAATGAGATTTAGTTGCAAATGGGTTTTAAGATGGAGTTTTGCATAAGATTATATATGACATTGCCTATTATCACTATTATTTTTTTTTTCAATTAGATTATCACTATTAACTTGGATGCTTAGATTAATTTGTTGGTAATAATCTTACTTTGAGTTATTCATTTCAATCACGTTATGAAGCATTTGTGCAGCTAGTGTAGTCTATTGTATGGCCCCGTTTGAAGAACGAGTATGGGAAATATAATCCCAGATCATAATTTGTGTTGAGTTGAAATGCATATTCTATGTTGCAAGTTTGTACAATATGGGTACGTTAGCTGTAACCTTCGTTCAAATCATATGTCGTCAGCTGTTCATCTAGCCAGCTCCTCCGAGCTCGATCTAATCTAGTTTTGATGAGATGCATGAGTTCTAATTATAAATACAAATGTCTAAGATAGAAAATATAATTAACTTTATCGCAATTTTGAAGACATGCTATTAAATTATAGATTGGGAATGATTTGACTTTGTGATGTTCATCCACGTACTTAAAATAGGCATGGATCACGCATGCATTGATTCTTAAAATTATGTGGTGGCACGCCATGCATGCATGTATTTAAATTAATCTTGTTATATTCGTACAGAACCATGCATGGCATTGTTAGGTTTATGAATTATGAAAACCATAAGCCTCCACCTGCTATAATCATAAAAATATTTGGATCTCTATTTTTCTGTTTCTTTCTTTGTGTAGAGTCAAATATCAGTGAAGGGATCAAAATAGTACAAGATCGAATGAACAATAAAGATAGAAAGATAATTGCTGCAAGATAATCTTGATCGATCCCATCAATAAGGTGCTCGTCGTTAGTCAACCCATCGTGTATCTCATGTAGACTAGCTTATGCATAGATTCCAATTCTATAAGAGTGAAGCTCACCTCTAGTCCTAAATGAAAACGGTTCAAGATTGCTGGATCATCATAATGTTTGGAGTTGAAATACTAGAGAGATGAATGGTTTTAGCCACTGCAATTTTCCCTGTGTCACTACAAATAACGGCCACATTCATCTCTTGCTTTTGTTTCGGCTTCAAATGCACCATTCGTATTCAATTTGAATTTGCTCACAGGAGGACGATGTCATTTCTTTCCTTTTTCGTTATTACCTCACTCTATGGATCTATTAACTTATATCCAATATGTATAAAGTATACTATATAGTCGTAGAACACCAGTAAAATCACATTTTGTTGCCTTTCATTGGCAACTTAATTATTAACAGATTTGGAGGGTTTTAATTTTGATATAGTGCCGGAAGACGTCTATGCAGTTTTTATTGTTGTTGTTGGCTATGAGAACTTAATTATCCCACCTCTTCAGATTGGTTTATCTTAATATCGTATCTCAAATTGACACTTACTGTGGCATAATCTTTTTGACCCATAATATTTGTAACCATATATATTTTAGCTCAAGAGTTTTAGTTCATTATCCTCGATCTCGATACAGAAAAAATCTTTACCATCAAGTAGTTAAATAGAGAGACAAAAAAAAAAAAAAAAAAAAAAAACGGTCCACATATTATGGGCTTGAACAGTTGTAAAGTTAATTTGGTTATTGAGTTGGGCTGCAGAAGGCCCTAAAGTTCGGCTCCATGTCTGAAACAGATTTTCAGATAAATAACACTGAAGAGTAAACTGAGAACCAAAGTACCAAACCAATATTGGATATCTCTCAATGATTCCTCTCTGCCTATATGTCCCAACAGTGACGAAGCTTCCTTGTTTTGCCTTGAAAATGAACAATGATGAAGATCATCTTGCAGGATCGATATCACCCAACCCAGTACGTATTCTTTTGCCGCACCAAAATCACATGGAAAAATAGAAACCTTGCTTGTAAATTTATAAGAATTTGAGCAACTATATTCATTGTCAATTAATTTTGGTTGTGAAGCTCAAATTATTTTTATAACTAATTACCTAGTGTAATAAAGGGAATCGAGATTGTTCTAAAGCTGAGACAATGAAAGATCTCATCTGTTTTGTTATGTTCCTCTTAAATAAAATCTAGGACTTGCCGGAGATGATGATGATGATAAACAAAACAATGGGCCGGGGGGCACAAACGTCCAACCAGGATTAATTATAAACTAACTAGATGTCCTTTTTATCAATGGAAAATGCATTCATATAAGTGGAATAATAATGGAATTTAATTAAGGTAGCGAGCTTTATCAATGAAAAATATATAAGGTAGCTAGCTTATCATTAAATCCTCGTAATCTTACAGGTGAAAAATCAAATAGATAAACAGACATTACTCTTTATAAAGGAAGTCGCAACCATATGCTGTCATCTATAACTTCGTCACTCTTATCCGTTTTTTATCCATCCACATCTATTTATATAAGATATGTATGCACTTGTCCTGAGCATTTTTATAAAATTATTTTCTCTAGTCTCCTTGGTGAGGAGGTCTTATGTCAGGCACTTAAATCATTTCATTGGTTCAAATGTTCAATTAGTTAATTGAAAATTGCGAAAGTTATATACAGTACACTAATGTATTCGTACATGAAATGTAGATTAATTTTTTAGTTATAGACTAGCTTGAAGTCATTATACTTTTGTATGAGCTAATCTGCCTAATGTATTGATGTATAATTGTACTATATACAAACTCCAAAAGTTGACATATGAAAAAAATAAAAATGATCATGAATTTTCACTTGAAATGCAAAAAAATCAGAAATATGAAATTTTATTAGTTTGTTCATTCATCACCTCTTTAATTAGTTAACCGAATCATTAAAATCGTCATTCATCGTAACCCGAGACTCTGTCATTTCCAACTCTGTCGTCTTTTTGATCTCTAATTTTTGGAGGATTTCGCTTCCTAAAACTCTATAAATCATAGATGGCGTGTGAAAGAAATGAATTTCCCTTAAAAGGCAAAATTGTCCTCGTCTCTAATCAAAACAATCAAGAGGTTGTTACTTGACAAATTTAACCAAACTCCTCGTCGCCGATTGTACCAATAACCGAGGGCATTTCCGTCCAAAGAAACATGTCAATCGTAAGCAAAAGTAGCAGGTGACTTGGCTTTTAGCGTGAAAATGAAGTCGAGATGGAAAATAAAAACAACAAATGAAGTCTCCTTGTTCTTCTTCTTCTTCTTGTTCCTTGTCCTTCTCTTAAAAACCTCCGACGACACCTTCTTCTTCGCTCCTCTCCTTCACTGTTGACTGTGATTCATTGTCGGGCCTCGATTTCCGTTCACCGGTGGTTTGGGGAAATTAATGTTGGTAGAGCGGAGAGGGATGACGTGGCGCTCCGTGGCCAAGTCCCTGCAAGCTCTTGTGGCGCATGCCCTGCTGTTCACATTCACCGTTTTCCTCGTCCTCCGCCTCCACCATGCCGTCCGCTACCACTGGTGGTTAGTAATTTTGTTTTATCTTTTTCTTGTTGCTTCGAAAGTCGGAGAAAGTCTCATATCAGGGTGGAGGGAATGGAAGAAGCTTTACATTTCCGGCGACAGTGTGTAATATTATATTATTCATGGCTTTTATGTGAATTGGTGCCCGCATGCGTGTTTCTGTAATTCTGTATTCTTGTGGGTTTGCTTATTGACTTTTCAAATTAGAGTACAAAATTTTGTGGTCTCTGCGTAGTGATAACATTGGAAGTGCATTTTCAGTGGTGGGTGCACAACTTCATTGAGCATTAATTGCTTAAAATAGATTTGGATCCTGTTTTTGGTTAGATTTTATAATGCTTGCCGCTTCTAATTGTTACCTGCACTATATAATTTTTGTGTTGGAGCGGCTTTGCAAGATAGTTCAATCTGGTTAATGTAATATTGAACTTTGCAAAACCAATTCCTCGGGAATTGATCGGGGTGTAGGCCATTCATTTTTTTGTGTATTTGTATTGGCAACACTTGAGACATCAAGAAAGCTGTATGATAATTTGGGTTTACGGGTGTTAAGAGTTACAGACATTTCTGCCATGAACCGTACCTTTTTTAGATAAAGAGAGTTCCCCCAAGATCGTATCTGTATTCACTTGTTTTATCTTCTAACAGCTGGTGCTTGCCGTATTGATCCAATAGATAACAGTTTGTTGTCTTAATTCTGCAGGATCATATTTTCCCCTTTGTGGCTTTTCCATGCTGTTGTAGCAAGAGGCAGATTCTCATTACCAGCTCCAGTGCCACCTAATGATCGTCACGTATGAGATTCCAACTTCTTTGTGTTTTGCCATATTTCTCATGTGAAAATATGATTATACTGCTGTAGTGGGTGATTCTAGTTCTTTATGTATTTTCAAACCACTTGACAGAAAAGTAAATGTTTACTTTCCATTGACAGTGGGCGCCACTTCATGCTGTCATGGCAACCCCCTTGCTCGTTGCGTTTGAACTACTGCTTTGCATATATCTAGAGAACAGATACGGTATACAGGCAACAATCAACTTTTTGATAAGTTGATAAATGATTATCTTGCAATATCACTTATCAATACTTTAAATGTTTGCAGTTGTAAGCTTGAAGATTGTCTTTGTGCCGTTGTTGGCATTTGAACTAGCAATTCTATTCGACAATGTCAGGTAATATTGTATTTCCATCAGTCGGGCATTTCCCATTTTATTTCTGCCATTCAGTAATTGTAAACGGAGCTACTTCCACAGTTCCCCCACACTCCTTGGAGACATCCAAATTGTACATAAATGAATTATCAAGAATTATATAAAATGAACTAGGTACACCTTCTTATAAAAGACTTTCACAAAAAGTTTATCCATTACTTTTTCTATGGGCAATTCCTAATCCAATTAAGCTGAAAATTCTTTTTAACTAATTTTTTTTAAAAGGGCAATGTAGTTGCCATTGTACTATGTAATGTTTAAATTATGTATAGGATGTCTAATTATTGTTTCTGTTGTATAGGATGTGTAAGGCTCTAATGCCTAGTGATGATGACACCATGAGCGATGATGTGATATGGGAAACTCTTCCTGTAAGTTTATCACTATCTATTGTAGGACTGAGTTGGAAATATAGATTTCTTACTGTATTAACAATTGGCTTAAGTGGATGCTAGTGATTAGTATGATTTGAAGTTTAGTGTCATATATTTATTCTGTTCACCTAGGTGTTTATGATAAGAGGATAGCAGACTTGCAGGTGTACAAGAAATTTTGTTGATATAGTTAAGGTGGCAAAATCTAAAACCATATCAATATTGTTATTCTAAACACAATTATTCGTCATGATCAAGATGTGAATCTGTTATTCCTATAAGAAATAATAATGATAGTGATGATGATAATAATAATAATAATAAATCTGTTATCAAGAAAGAAGAAAATTTAATCGCTGTTAAGACCTTCAGATCTGATGATGAAAATTAAAGTACCGTTACTTTTTCAGTTAGTTGCAAAACTGGAAATTAATATTTTCCTTGTCTATATATTATTTTGTTATATTTACTCGAATTTTATGAATGGGAAGTTTGACTCCTTTATACTGTCCATGCTGAATTACCAATCTTTGGCATCCAGCACTTCTGGATTTCTATATCTATGGTCTTCCTTATTGCTGCCACGACATTCACTCTTCTAAAGATAAATGGTGAGTTCTAGTTTTGTACTGAATTACTTGTATTTGATGACATGTGTTGTTGTGTTGTAATGACATCCTTTCATCTCTCAGAAGTATTTTGTAGTGATGCAGTTTCCTCTTGTGATGTTTACAAATTAAAAACAGTCCACAAAAGTTTTGAAAAAATGGACCATTGTAAGCTTACATGAACAATGATCAATTTGTCAAGCATGCATATACTTTCCTCATGCATTTCAGCCTGTAGTTAAAGAATAATGTTCATACAATCAGCTGTCCTTTCGCTTTAGTGACTTTATTTGACATGCAGGTGATATTTCTGCTCTAGGCTGGTGGGACTTATTTATAAACTTTGGGTACAGTTACTTTTATGTTTACAAATAATTGTTCATTATTAATCTTTATTATTCTCTGTCTTCGCTTGTTGAAGTTTGTTTATCCTTCTACAGCATTGCACAGATGTTTGCCTTTCTTGTTTGCACGAAGTGGTATAACCCAGCAATTCATAGACTTGCTCACTCTGGAGAAGCATGTTCATCTTCAGTGACCATAAGATATCTTGATTGGAATAGAGGCTTTGTAGTTTCTTCGGAAGAAGACCAAGAAGAGAGTGGAATATGCAGCCTGCAGGATATTGGTGGACATATTATGAAAATTCCTCTAATCACTTTCCAGATTCTGCTGTTTATGCGCTTAGAGGTATCTTAGGTGTTTGCAAAGCACTATTATTTTGATACTTTGGAATATTATCAACTTGTCATTTTCTTAAGAAGACGTATCTTTCAGGGAACACCATCCGGTGCTAGTCAAATCTCAATTCCACTTCTTTTTGCTCCTCTTCTTTTACTGCAAGGAGCTGGTGTTTTATATGCTGCATATAGGTTGATAGAGAAAATTGTACTTTTAGTACGTAGTGGAGTTGTTTCTGAAAGATACTTGGTCATAACATCAAAAGTTCGTGATTATTTTGGGTTCCTGCGTCATGGTTCTAGGTAACTAACTCTTCACTTTAGGGGAATTCAACATTCAAATTTATCTTTAGAGATTTATAATGCAAACTCCAAACAAAATAGAAGTTACTGTCCAGCCATTCTTATTGGTATAATGCATCCTTTTGACAGGCTTCTGGGTTGGTGGTCAATTGATGAAGGAAGTCGAGAGGAACAAGCTAGACTGTATTCTGCTGGAGCTTCAGGGTCTGTGTTTCCTGTACTCAGTACTTTCATTTACTTCATTTATCTTCTGCAAATTTTAGGCTACCTTCTTCTGTGTCCTCTTGCTTTTTTATTGAAACAAGTCCTCATCAATGTAATTTCTTGATTGAAGATCTATGGAACTGAAAAGGTTGTATAGACACAGCACCATGGTTCATTCTAGTGTCGGGAAAATACCAATTCGTGCGAGGCATAGCAGTATAGCACACTTGATTGCAGGAAATACAAAATGTTTTATGCTTTGCTTAGTTCAATTGTTTGACTTCTTGCGTGTGGATATCTTGGTCTCTTATTGTGCATATGTGCTCAAGCATTTCTACAGATATGGGATATTTCCATCTTGTATTTGTATGATGAATGTGGAAGTGTAATCATTTGAAGTAGTGATCTGCGCACCGTCAGAACTTCAAAGAAGGGCCAAACGTAGAATACTCCTTGTCTCTTTATTGTTGCTCTATGTATTGGTTTCTGTCACTTTCTAATGTGTGATTATTCATAGATCCGCTATTTTCTAGTAGTTGTTGCATAGGTAGATGTTCCCTTGTGTGGACATAGAGGTCTTTTGCAAAGTAATAACAGATATCATTGCCAATATTTGCTTTCATCTTTTGTTCAGGTATAACACTTTCTCACCTGATGTAGTGAAGAAGATGCCTAGGTCGGACCTTGTTGAGGAGGTGAACACTATTTAATTTCTTGGGAATACTCTTGCCTCTTAGTTGAACGATTTGTCTTCAGGACAGCATTGTTGATATTTGGTATATGTAATTAATGTCTATAACTTTCTTATATTATTTCTGTTTTTCCTCTGTCAGATTTGGAAACTGCAAGCTGCACTTAGTGAGCAAACAGAAATCACGAAATTTAGCCAGCAGGAGTATGAAAGACTTCAGAATGTAATATCTCGACTGACTTCTGGTCTTCCAATGTTGGTTTGTTAAGTTTCCGTAACAACTGATTTCAACTAAGCCAAGCCCTCGGTATGCATACAATTATTGAATTAGCTGCCTGAGTTTTCCTTAATACTGCAAATCCTGAGCATAAATCCATTGTACCCACTTTTCGTGTCACGAGCCATTCTTCTCTCTTACATCTTTAATAATCTTGTTCCTACCTTTAGCAGTCTTTTCCTAAGCTATTATTTTGGTTTTCAAGAATCAATAGGCTGAAGAAGTTCATTAGTCAAATGTCATTTAACTAAAAAGAGCTGGGGCAGTAGAGGCATTTGTGGGTTTTTACTATGAAATAGTTATAGCCTATGTAGTTTTTCACTTTTTTGTTCTTGGTACAAGATAATGTATATTAATGTTTTGAATTTCCAATATTGCCCATCTTGCATAATAATTATTTGAATGATCCATTGAATCCGACAGGAAAAGATCCTATGCAGAGTATGCTTTGAAGAACAGATTAATATAGTCCTCCTTCCATGCAGGCATCATGTGCTTTGCAGGTAACTTCATCTACCCTTGCATTGTCATATTCTTTGACCATGCCAAGTATTCTCAAGTAGGACTTATGGAGAACTGATTGTAGCCGTCGCTAATCTTCATTCTAACTGCATTTCAGCTCTTGCTGTGAGAAGTGTAAAAAGTGCCCCATATGCCGGGTCTGTATTGAACAGAGACTCCCGATATATCATGTATAATTTCAAACAAGTAAAGCAGGAAGAGCAGCAGCTCCAGAACTCCCAAGTTGTTGGTTGTGAATTTTGGTTGAATCCAGCAATCGGAATCTGGCAAGTCTGCCTCCTTTTGTTCATGCTAGTGTGTTGTAGTTTCATACGGAAGAACTGTAAATTGTATAGCCTTGTAGTCACCGACAACAGCGGTTGTGTCATTTGAAGTTTTTCTTGTTCATGACACTGTTATATGGCCGTACAGTTACCCACCAGTCAACCATTTTCTTAAGTCAGGAATGTGGATTGGACTCTTTGAAATTTCAAAAGTTTTGATCTTTCTTCATTTCATCTTTTGCCTTTTGCTGTATGTAAAGGCCATACTCTTGTTTTCAATAGAAAACTTCTTTGTTACAAGTTGAAGCCTTCGAAAAGTTTGGTTATCACAAGTGAAGGAAATTTGCAACTTAAAACGTATTTAAGATCGATTAGCTGGATAAAGTACCGTATGCAGATTGCTTATAATACGCTACAACAATAATCTATGCAAATTTTGGTAATTATGTTGGGGTTTGAAGCTTGTGCAGAACATAAGAAGAGATGACTATTATAAGTTGGGGTTTGAAGCTTGTGCAGAACATAAGAAAGAGATGATTATTATAACATTATCATCAATTATTTCACATATTTGAGCATACTATTACATTGAATAACCAAACAATCATAAAAACAGCTGGATCATATTCATATGCAAATGAAATTCTCCAGTTTCCTTGCTTTTACCAAACAATGATATTAGCACATCTTCTTAATTTGAAGTAAACGTGGAATGCTAAACAAATTGTGGAACGAACTCTTGGGAGTATCACGGAATGTCTTTGGTGATGAAGATATAGAATGTTCTTCAGGCACAAGTAGCAGTGATTGCCCTAGGTTCAACTCCAACCGCTGCCGTGTTCTTCGTGGCAATTTTATCAGTCTCTAGCTTCCCCCCAACTTTGACTAGAAAGTCATTGAAGCACTCATCCAAGGTCCTAAAAGATTCTTCAGGATATAGAGTGCCCACATCAATATCATTAGGACCTTCAATGGGGAAATTGGTTTGACAGCCTTTGATAAAGATATCATGAGTGAATGAGGCTACAATACTTTCTGGTATACGGTTCTCTGCAAGTTACAAGATGAAATGTTGAGCAAATTAGTTAACAGGTCGTGTTCAGTTAAACCACCCAACAGTTAATACACTTGAATTATTAGGCCGTGTGCGAAAATGTTCACCTGGTCAGTTATTGACTAAGAAAATAATGCTCAACTACCCTAAATTCAATGGCAGAGAAAATTATTATTAAGTTGAGGTATTTTGTTTTCCACCATTGGATGTAAATCTAAAGGTTATTGAGCATAAATTCTTTGATTATCAACTGATCAGGTGATCACCACTGTTAGGTCGTGTTCGGTCAATATTGTACAAAAGTTAATACACTTAAATTATTATTATGCATGTAGAAAAAGATAGAATGGACCTGCAGCCATTGTCAATAGGTCGTGTTCAGTTACAGTAACCCTCGGGAGGGTCCGACCAATTTTCTTCTCCCACAAAGAAGCAAGACCGTTGATATCATACAAATTGCTTGAGGGTCGAAAGTGAACATTTTTGTTTATGGCTCGGATGTCGTCCACCGTCTTCATGGTGAATTTTCCAATATCAGGACCGTCTACGAAGTAGGCTGTGCACCGCAAAAACATGTCAATAAATCACCATCTGACTTCTTAGAAGAAAAAATAAATGTGGCATCATTTTCACCCTAAATTCTTCAATTCATTCTGAACATGTGGATGTGTTTGATTCAGATAAAAAAAAAGAAAAGTGAATGTGTCTGCAAAAGAGACGACAAATGATCCAATAACCTGTTGAGCCTAAATGGTGGATTGTACTAGTTTTAGCTCGGACCACAAATGAAACAAATATGCTTGTGTTTACTTTTCTTATCCCCACTTACCGGTTTCATGATTGCAATGAGAACTTAACCCAATGATTCCCATAATATTAATTATTCTAATTAATCAACCATCACAACGCATCAACATATTAATGAGAATTTGTAATCTAAACATTTCTTATCTTGTCAAAGCTATGAAATGAAAAGAAAAAAAAATTAATAATAAAAAAAAAAGCTGGACATGATCCCTTAGTTTGAATGTATTATTCTGATGCTTTGTCTGTATTGTTTATTTCTTTACCTATACAATTCACATTATTAATCTGCAATGTTATACGTCATTCTGAATTTTAATTTAAAATGAAGTTGATTGTTAAGAAACTAACCTCAGGTTCGGTTTTCCGAGGCGTTCACATTTTGAGCACGTTATAATCTCAGACCAGAAAACATTATCATTATTTCTAGGATAACATATAGCCTTACTAGGCGTGTTGGCTTTGTTTAAGGAATATGTCGGAAACGTACTACAGGTGTATTGTACCATACCTTTGACTGTACCATCACCGTAGATCTGGAACTGATCCAACGGCGGAACAACCTCTGAAGGATGCTTGTTGTCGTAGTAAGGCCAAGAAGCAATAGAATTGCAACAAATGTAGGTGTAAGGGACTCCAGTCTTCTCAATCGCACGCCTCACCTTGCGCTTCTCCAAGTACATCGTCAGACCCGGTTCCACCGGGTCGGCCCGGTCCACATCGTGCCCGAACTCCGACGGCAGAAACCTCTGCACCAAGAAACTAACGGTCAGTTTTTGTTTTCCGGTAAAAGAGAAACAAACACATTGATTCGCAGAAATCAGATTTACCTTGACCGTTCCGACTGCAGCGATGGCTTCGATTAGGGTAATCTGGTCCAAAATTGTTGCACCGCCCACGGCTGATATGACTATGTCGATCTCATGCTCTCTCAGCAGCTTCTCCATCAATGGCCTATCACTCATCACTCCCTGAAAAATTTAATCAGAAAGAAAGGAAAAAAAAAACGATCAGATAGAAATCAGCGTTGTTGGATGGTTCGAACTTCGTGACAGTTTTGCGAACTTATTAATCGAGTTCTTTCTAGGGGTATAATATAGTGCGTACATGTAGGATGATGGCGCCTCTGTCTTTGAACGACTTGATGGTGTCGGACTTGGGAGGGCGAGACGGGCCTGGTCGGACGAGGACGTAAGTAGGCAGGCCTGAGTCTAGGCTGGCTTCGGCGACGAACTTGCCGATGAAGCCGGTGGCGCCGACTATGAGGACTCGGCCACTCTTGGCAGCAGAGGCAATAGAAGGTGACACCGTCATGGCTTCTGCTGGTGGCCCTTAGTTGAAACAGAAGTCTTTCCTATTTATGAGGAAAAATGGGAATTCTTTTTCCAAAGTGGGTAGCTAGAACAGTATAGCTCTTTGATTCGGCAGGATAAAGTGTGGGAGGTCGTTTATATAGGGAGAGGTAGATATACATATGCTCTACAACGTTATTATATAAAGAGAGGAGAAGGAGAACAAACTGAATGTGTTGTTTGGTCAGATTAAACGAGACCATACAGAAAGAATAAGACATGATCAGCTAACCAGTTTTGACGTGTAGCTATTCATGCATTGACTGATAGCTAGCTTACTTAGCTCTAAAAGAAGCTCTGATTTGGTTGCTTGGTTCACCAATATAAGCTTATTGGAAACATATTCATCTCTTTGCTTGTTGGTATGTAATTTTACCTTAACTTCTCATGATCAGCCATCTCTATCTGTGACCTTGCTAGCGGCTAATGGCTATATTGGGATTGTTTGATGTAATGATGAAGAGAGAGCTAGGAGACTTTTATATTGTATTAGGTTACAAGCTAGACTTTCCAAGAAAACGTATACTATAATGTTGTGACTACTGAATGGTCAAATTGTAAAAATTGAATATTGGAAATAAAATATCCCAAATTGCAGGAGGTGACTTCTACTTGAAGAAATTCTGGGGATGTATGTAAATGGGGGATATGTATCGGAAATCAAAATACGCAAGCATGTTGTATTGGGGAGTGGGAATGGGAATGATGAGAAATTAGGGCAGTGAGATTGTTTACTGCAACTAGACAACTAGGGTATGCTAATTACTTACTTTAATCTTACGTGCAAGTTATGTACGTACGTGCAAGGGTATCTACAGCTTTTATTGATGACTAGGTTAAGTTATCCGAATCTATGTTTGATCTTATAGAGTTTTTGGTAGAATTAGCCACTTTCCAACAATTATGAGAAAAATTGAAATTATCAGAGAAAATATCTCTAATGAATTGCTTTATATGAGAAAAAATATACGCATTAAGGATGAGACTTGCCCAGTACCATTTGGTCTAAGAGCATAAGTTTTTCATTTGTAAGTGAGAGGTTATTAAAAAAAAAAAAAAAAAGTCTTTTTAGTAAAGCTGATTAAATTCTCGTACGTTTATTTATTTATTTATTTTTTTCATAGATAAAAGAGATACTATCATTGATAGAGGCCAGAAACGATGCATTACATCTACTCCATGACTTGGATTATTATTATTTTATTTTGGACGATAGTGTAACTTACCTCACCTCACCACTGATGTCAGTGTGAATTTATGATTTGAACCCATGACCTCCACAATGTTTTTTCTTTTAATGAAAGCAGAGCCAATATATTGATCAAAAGCCAGAATAACAATTACATACCCTTTCACTGCCAACGAGACAGACAAAAAGGTGTGTTAGTACCCACATCGGTACATAGAACTAGGTCACTCATTTGACATTAAATACATCGAAATAGCAAGAAATTCATGGGTACTACTCTGGAAGATTCACTAGAAGCACAACAGTGCGTAGGTCCCTAAGAGACTTAGGAAATTATTGAAAGTAAACTAGTTACTAACCTAGAGGTCCTTAAAAAAGGAAATAAAAGAAAGGGCTAAATACAAATTACTACTCTGTAGTTTGGGTGCAAAATCAATTCAGTCCTTGAACTTCTAATTTCATCAAAAACACCCATGCACTTTCAATTTTAATCTAATAGGTCTAATTTGTTAGTTTTCCGACAATTGAGTTATTTAACTTGTTAACGTGGCTCATATATGGTTTATGTTTTATGATGTGGTGTCGAGGTGACCTGCATAGGCAATTTAGGAGTGAGTCCTACTATTAAAAATAAATAGTTTTTCAACAAATAATCCAACTATAACTTGAATCCATAACAAAATATTAACGAATTATACCTATTAGATCAAAATTGAAAATGCATTGGTGTTTTTGATGAAATTAGAAGTCCAGGAACTGAATTGATTTTAGACCTAAACCATAGGGTAGTAACAAGTATTTAGCCCTAAAAGAAAATAATAAAGTAGGTTGGCCCAACGTTAAGCCCAAGGCCCCAAACCAACAAAAAACCCTAGCCTAAGCCCATGTCAAGAACGGCAGCCACCGTACCAGCGCCTTGCTTGGAATCCCGTCGCCAGCCTACCACCATCCACCTCCCCCTACCGCTGCCTAGGTTGACCAACCCAAATTTGGAATGGAGCAGATAGAACCGGGCGCCCCATTGCAACCGACAAACAAGCCCAGCCAAAGGCGATCCAAACCCATACCTGCCTCCATCCATGTCGGCCGCTTGGATCTATCTCCACCAGAAAAAACCCAGAGACAAGCTACAGGATCTCACCCTGGAGACCACGACCGATGTTGCCTGCCACTGCAACCACTGCCAACCTTGCTCACCATCGCGTCTGGATCCCAGCGAAGTAACTCTGATGCCGGCAACACCCAATCTCTACATCGACTGGGGTATTGAAGGACCAAGGATCCGCCCTTACACCTTGAAGAGCCTGTCTGACGACGACCCCATGAGGGCGTGCCGTCTAACAAGGCAATATGGCGCTGTGAAGAAAGTCAAGCGCTTAGGGTTCCCTTAGGAGAGAGCGAAAATTTTCCCAGTGAGAAATGCAATTAATCATGACCTTCACAGTGTTAATTAGACTAGTTAACCAACAAGTCACGGCTCACCGATAAAAAAAAATATTGGTAAACACGACTTGAATTATGTCTCTAGAGCAAGCAAACAAAGACATGATAAACACATATTAGTAAGTCTATTCAGCTCGTTTTAAAAAACGAGTCTACAAGTGAAAAATAAACAACCTAAATAACTAGATAGTTAAATTCAAGGGCTAAATACTGGTTACTACCCTGTGGTTTAGGTCCAAAATCAATTCAGTCCCTAGACTTCTAATTTCATCAAAAACACCCCTGCACTTTCAATTTTGATCTAATAGGTCCAATTCGTTAATATTCTGTTATGGGTTCAAGTTATAGTTGTATTATTTGTTGAAAAACTATTTATTTTTAATAGTAGAACTCACTCTTAAATTGACTATAAGTGGCATGCAGACACCACATCATAAAACATAAGCCATATATGAGTCATGTTAATAAGTTAATAACCCAATTGTCGGAAAACTAACAAATTGGACCTATTAGATCAAAATTGAAAGTGCATGGGTGTTTTTGATGAAATTAGAAGTTTAGGGACTGAATTGATTTTGGACCCAAATTACAGAGTAGTAATCTGTAATTTGCCCTAAATTCAGCCTGTAGGCTACAGCAACCAAACTAAAAAACACTAAATTTTCTCGTTGCTTTTAGAGCTAGGGAAAGCAGAATCACTTTTCACATCATATATAAGTTAAACATGGGTGTGAGTATTGATCGAAGTGTATAATTCTAACATTGTAAAGGTCATAAGTTTGATTCTCACTCACATATGTAAGCGTGGGCCAAAGGTTTAAAAAAAATAATTTGATCGAAGTGCATATTTAGTCACTCAACTTGCTTTTAGTCTAAACAGATATAGTTTTTTTTTTCTTTCTTTTCTTCAGAATGTAATTCATGTAATACCCCGAAAATTCACTATTAATTTCTTGAAATTTCTAGGAATTAATAAAGTGTTTGTTAGTGGGATTTTGTGGTTCTATTATAGAGGAAATTTTTTTCGGACGATTAATTATTCGAAATGCACATTTTTAGGGGGGGTTACGAAGTTTCACTTTTTATACGTTAAGAGTTTGTGAAAGCTTCATTCACAAAAGTTGAAGAGCGCATCTATACGAGTTCGTGGACATGCGGAACGCGAGAATCGGAGTTCATATAAGGAAGTTATAGCTCTCGGAAAAAGTTTCCATTTTGAAATATATAGGAAAAATCTGAAAAAAAAATATCTGAAAAATCAGATTTCCAAAAAGGGAAACCCCTTTCTCTATCCTCAAACACGATTGGGTTTCTGCCAGCCATTTTCGCCGGTCCGTTTCTCTCTCCTCCAGCCACCAATCGGCGCATCGTTTGTTCCTTTCTCTTCGCCTTAGTCCCAACTCCATCTCTGTGAAGTTTCACGGTGTGGGTCGACCTGTGCACGGCGCTACAAGGCCGAGAATAGGTGGCAGCGCTGCCATAATTCACCTCGTCGGAAATCTCAACTCCAGCCACTATAGCCAGTGATTCTTGAGGGCTTTTGGAGCCCAAAGGATGTAGATGCTGTCTTCTAAGGTGGCTTGCAACAATTCAACTTGTGGTGATAGAATTTTGAAGATTGGGAATCTAGGGTTTTTCGGGTTTCAAACCTTGCGAGGTAAATTCCGGCTAAATGGCTTTGATTCAGAATTTGTGCTAGTTATGAAAGTTGTAATTGGAGTTGGGATGAAGATCTTTTGTGTTGAAAGTTTTGTCAAATTCTGACTTTGGTTTGGCGGCGGCGCTGCCACTGTTGTGGTGTTTTCTAGCTGCTTCTAGCCACCTCTGGGCAGTTTCTGCTCCTCAGTGCGATCTACTCATCGATACGAGCATTTTGATATATATTTTGTAATTTTTGGAAATCGTATGAGCAAGTTATGATTTTTGAGGTTTTAGGGTTTTCAATTCGTTTCGGTTTTCGATCCATGAGGATCCGGCTGTCCAATCGACTTGTAGTTTTGATATGTTGATCGTATAAGTATTCCGGAGACCTCGGGAGGTCTCGGATGAAGTTTGGCCTCAATCGGCATTACTTTCAGAATTTTAGGGCAAATAGGAGTTCGAAATATAATCGTTTTCGATTTGTGGACTAAGTTAAGATCATATTGTACTTAGGTGATTGGCGGAGCATATTTGAGTCCTTATTTGTTGTGGGAAGATGCAGTAGGAGTTAGAGGTGAGTAAATCTCACGTGGTTCATTTACGAACCGAGTTATTTAATTGTTAGAACTAATTGATAATTGTGAGATCGTCTTTGTAAATGAAGATTTGTTTTCAAGTGATATGAACTCGATCGACTACGGTTCATAGGACTGCGGTTTACTGGTAAGAAAATGAGTTTTAAGTATAAAATAAATTTCTCGATTTTTGATCCGTGTGAACTATAGTTAGTATTAGTGGCATTCCTGAATGGATGACCACGTGTGTGTGTGTGTATTTACGTGAAACATATATGTTGATGGCGTGATGTTGTGATATGCGTATGATTTTTGAATTATTCAGATTATTATTCTGAGCAATTACTCTTTTCGGGAATGCAATATATTATGTGATTGATTGATGTGAATGTGTTAAAGAGTATCTTAAGTTGAGTGTAATATTTTGAGTCATGTGGACTTTTAAATGTTCGGTCTGAGGACCTTTTTGTCACTTTGGTGATTGCAATTATAATATCATAGGTTTGAGCCTCGGCCTATGTGACAGACTACGATTCAGTTAGAGCTTTAGTCTGTCTCCCAATTTACTGCTTGGGGGATAACTTTGGGTTATCGTGCTCTTGAGTACAATATACTACTTGGGGGATAATTTGTGTTATCGTGCTCATGAGTATATATTTATAAAAGAGAGTTTTGGTTGTCCTTTCTTTTGTCGTCCATGTGGGACTTTGATTTTGAATGAATTGTGGGGTTGATTTTGGTTACTTTAAATTACTCTTGAGTTGAGTAATTTACAGTGGAACTAAAAGGGTGATTTCTTGGCTTTAGAGTGAGTGGGCGATCTCCTGAACTAATTTGCTATGTAGGAGTTATTGTGATATTTTGGAATGTGTGCTTTTCGGTGATCTCCTGAACTACTTTTCTATGCGGGGATTACCAGTTTTCATTTAGAATGATTTGAGTTGTCACGGTTGTGACATGTGTGTTCTTTAAAAAGAAAAAGAAAAGAATTTTGTTGTTGGAATTAACATTGTGTTGATTGTTGTCCTCAAGTCGGAAAGGTGTTTTTGGCGTTATTTAGGTTTACTTACACGAGCTTCAAAAGCTTACCGGGTTTGTTGTTTCAACCCGGTGCACTATTCCATGGTGTAGGGTTTATTGTGCAGGTCGGAGTAACAGTTATCGAAGCTGAGGGTTGGTTGTTGTAACTTGAACGTTGAAGTGTACGTTAGTTTCATTGTCCGGCTGTGTAGTGAGTGTGTTTACATATTGAATTGTCATTTAGTTTAATTTGTAAACTCTTTGTAGTGTAATATGTGATTCTAAAGAACGAGTCCGTATTGCTGTCAGTGAGCTCGGATACTTTGTGGCTTCATTTAAAATGGAAAATTTCTCTATGTGAATTGTGATTGTTTTGTTTTCGCGTTTCAGTTTTGAATTTATTTATTCAAAATTTGGGGCGTGACATGAGTAATTTTGTCTTATCAACTTAATGTTAAATGTATGATGACAAATAAATTAATACAATATATGATTTTTTTTTTTTGGATAAATAAAACCTATATATGAATAATGAATTTGACCAGCTACTAGCTAGCTTATAATAAAAGATGTCACTATTCATTAACATACACACACAGAGTACAGTGGTAGTTAAAGCTCAATTTGCAATTTGGTTATGTTAAATAATACATTAACCAGGAGATGAGTAAGCTAAAATCTATGCAAGAAGTTAGAATTTAAAAAAACGACTATGTCCACGCTCTTTGCTAAATCAAAATAGAAAACATCACAAATGGTGTATGAATTTTATGTCATTGTACACTTTGGTGTACCAACTTTCATAACTATCAGAATGATTTTGGTGTATGTCGTTAAATTTTCCGTTACATTTACAAAAAAAAAATTAATAAAAAAAAAACTGACAAAACTGAAGAAAAGATAACGGATTTTTTTTTTGACAAAATTATAAAAGTTGGTACATCAAAATATAGAATTGCCTAAAGTTCATACACCATTTGTGAAGATATTTCAAACCAAAACAAATTCTGTTTCATGAGTGATAACTCTCTGTGACCGACCAAAAAGTAGTAGGCAGCTCGATGTCCCATATATAACTTTCAGCATGCATGAGTCATGATATAGTATTTTTATTTTTTATTTTTTTTATGACAGTCTATCTGCCTATCATATCAAACACATCCATATATATATACACACACACATATATATATATATATATATATTCAGGTTTAGAATTAATTGCTTCAATTTTCTAACAAATCATTGCTGCTACAGTACTGTTCGACCTATTCTACTCTGGTCATGCATATAATTTGATGTGCCTACACCAACTTAAGTACACCTTTGTAAAATATATAATTTACAGGCATGCAAGATATAACTTATTGTTATGCTCGACTATACGAATTGAACGTCGTCATGTCGTCATCGATCGACCATATTCATCAATTAATTTAAACCAGAAAACGATTACACGGACTGCATCCATGTACTCCTCGTACGATTGTATCCATGTGACGTTCAAGTTTCAACATAGTTCAGCTAGGTTTCAATACTCATATTGTAGAAACTGATTGGAATAAATTATCCCAAATTGCTGCAGGTGTCTTCTACTTGAAGAAATTCTGGGGATGTATGTAAATAGGGGATATATCGGGAATGAAAATCTGTACGCAAGCATGTTGTATTGGGGACTGGGAATGAAAATTATGAGATATTAGGGCAGTGAGATTGTTCACTGCAACTAGCCAACTTGGGTTTGCTAAAACTAACCCCAAGGAAAAACATACAATTCAAGAAATTGAAAATATTAACTAGGAACTAAATTCAGTTTACTCCTTTAAATTTTGGGTTGAAAATTAGTTTGGTCCTCAATCTTTTGTTTTTTAATCATAGTGGCCCGTGCACTTTTAATTTCCATCACCTGCATCCAAATTTCAAATTTATGCTCCAATCACGACATCACAAGCTGATTTAGCAGCGACAGTATGACCTATAAGAATGGCGAAATAGACATTTTCAAATAAAAAGATTTAAAAAAAAAAAACCAAACATCAAATAAATGCCCCCTCCCCTCTCTCTCTCTCTCAACAAAAAAGTCCAAGTCACTCTCTCCCTCTGAGAATTCAGAAATGACGGTGGCCTCCACATCTCTCATCTCCCAACTCTCTGGCCCTAAATCATCTAAGTACTACTCCAACCACCGACGATTGTGCCCCAAACCCAACCAGTCTCACTCAATAACTCAATCGCTCTTCCAACACCTCCACTCCCATCTCAGCCCCTCCACCTCTTGCAAGGCCTTCAGAACTGTCCCTGCACCTCAAACCCACCTGACCACCAATGTTTCCAAACCTCTACTTAGGTTTTAAAGCAACCATTGGAGATCGCCAGGTGGTGGAGAACTGCCGAGCCCTACCAGAAGAAGTGGCAAGGCCGAAGCTCAAGGAAAACAATGCAGTCTAATCAGAGATCGGCGCAATCAGAACAAAGGGTAGTTTGGACATTTTACCCTTGTTGGGGGTCCAAAAATCTGAAAAGTGAGCCCTCATATCGGTGCCCACTCAGCTTATGATGTCATGATCAGAGCTAAATTTGAAATTTGCACGCAGTAATGGAAATTGGAAATTAGAAGTGCAAGAACTATCGTAGTTAAAAAAAAAAAATCAGGGACCAAACTAATTTTCAATCCCAAGTTTGAGGGAATAAACTGAATTTAAGATGATAAAAAACTAAAAACAAAGATTCTATATGTGACTTTATTTTCTTTTTGAAAATTAAAATATATGAACTTGAGCGGTTACTTGCTAATAATAGAGATGTCATTGTCTATTAATATATAGATATACACACACACATAGTAATAGGTAGAGCCCAATTTGCAATTTAGTTATGCTAAATATTCACATTAACCTAGAGACGGAACTAGACTTGAAAAATCGAGTGGGTTGCAAATTAAAGTTAATTTTTCATGAAAACTGCTATTAAAATTTAAAACAAAGCTCTTTAGTTTAGAGCCATTTTCTTAATTGATGACTAAGTTAGATAGAAATTAGAATGGAGAAATAGGGACAGAGACTAATTAAAATAAGATGATGGGAGATTTTTGATTTTATAGAGACAACACACTATATAAAATCTGTACTTAAAATACATTTTTCACAAAATGAGGTGGGCTGCAACTCAACCCAGCCCCCTCTAATTCCGTGCCTGCATTAACCATGATATGAAGCTAAAAAGAGAAAAACGCCTAGCTCAAACAAATTGTGTATTGTTCTCGAGTGATACGTGTGTGCGACCCCCAAAAGGGGGTGCGTAGCTCGATCAATCAATCATGTCACATATACTGCATCTTCATATCTACCACAAGTCGATCTGCCTATATCATCACATTAGCTGCTAACTCTGTTGATCTGAGTTTTTGAAATTGATAAAATCTTTTTGACTTTATAGCCAAAATCATTTGACAAATAAAGTCACTCGAGCAAATCCTTATAACTCTATATACAAATTAAAATATATAAACTTGAGTAGCTATTTGCTAATAATAGAGATGTCACTGTCAATTAATATATAAATATACACACATGTAGTACTAGGTAGAGCCCAATTTGCAATTTGGTTATGCTTAAAATATAATCACATTAACCACGAGATGTATAAGCTAAAAGCTATGCATTAAAGCTAAAAATAAAAAACGACTAGCTCAAATAAATTGTGTATTATTCCCGAGTGTAAAGCGTGTATGACCCACAAAAAGAAGTGGGTAGCTCGATCAATAAATCATGTCACATATCATGATTCAAACATATTACATTTCCATTATATATATATATATATATTTATATATATATATCTGTTAATATCTGCTACAGTACAGTACTGTCCTACGTATTGTTCGCCTCGTTCTAGCTAGCCTGCCATCAATATGTATATAATTTATACTACCCAAGTACCCAGTAGTAAGTATGTACTCTGATCACGCATGTCATCTGATTCCGATGTGAATGAATCTACACAAATTAACTCACGTACACCTTAATAATTTACAGGTACCTACATATATACACAAGGGCTCCATGAATGTGCTCGAGAGCCATCAGTTGAACTTCCACCTAGCTAGATTTGACCACATGTTATGATCGACTATACGAACGATTCCACCATTGATAGATCATATTCATCAATTTAAACAAAAAAAAACGATTGCACAAAGTCATAAACTGCATCCACCTACATCCGGTACGATTGTATCAATATCACTTTCAAGTTTCAACTTAGGTCATCTATGTTTTTAATGAGCAACATACACAAAGTTGAAAAAGACAAAAGTCCAAAGATCGAGCTTGATGCATGAACCATATATATTTACGCACACATGCAAAGTGAAAAGCTAAAACAAGTTAATTATGGGTCAGTAACTCAGTCTGTCCCAATCATCCTCTTGTTTCAGGCCTTGCGTGATCTTATGTCAATACTATAATATGCACCATGTTTTTTCCTTTTTAGTCGAATATATGGACCATGATTGAATCATTGAAAAATTATTTGTACGGCAGCCAAATCGAGCCCTATTACAAAAGAATCCCATTTTGGATCCCCAAGCTTGGTCAACACAAATAATGCCTGGTATCTCAACCTTGTTCATTACTGCTATATGCTTTTTGTGCACTTGAATATAGATAAATTACTCTATCTAGAAGCCATGACCTCCACGTAGTGACATGGTATTTCACGTTTGCTATAAAGAATTTCTTTTTTCATCAATTTAAGGAATCACATGTACGTAAAATCAATTATGCGACTCAATTATTTCCACGATCTAAACTATATATAATAATATATATGTATAGTTGTATATTAGCTTCTTAATTTTCTAGTCAAGGCTAATTGCTTACATGCATAGTACTTCCAGCTGTTCTGTAACTTCTGTTATAGCTTCCCATCAATGTCATTGTACAGTAACATTTTGATCTGTACGATAACTTAGCCCTGGCGTTATCGGTCATTGGTTAAATCAAGTACTCAAATCCACAATGGTCAATATGCAAACCATATTTGTAACCAATGACAAAAAGGGTTTGGTATGATGATCAACCATTTTTGACAAATTAAGGTTTTGGAAATGGCGAATGATTCCGAGTCAAATGCATATATATGCACCACGATTGAATCATAGAATCTTATGCTAAAATCTGCAGCAGCGTATAGATATAAAACTCATCTTAAATCCTCTTAATTAGTCAACGCAAACAATGACTTAGTATCTTAATCGTATACTCATATGCGTTTTGTTCACCCACCCCATTATCAATCAATCATTTACAATGTTCAGAGTACTTGACCATAAAAATTACGTACAAACGACTTGACATCGTAAACGTCACCGTCACCGTCACCGGCAGCTATGCTAAGATAATAGAAAAACTTAATTGGACCATACATACTTCTTGCAGCAAGTGTGTTTCACAATTTTTTTTTTTTGTCTGAAGTGTTTTTTCCAATTGTAGTGCTGAATAGGGAGAGATGAGACAAGCACAAATAGTTAGAAGACGAACAGAGGCAGCAGTAGGTGGCAAATTTTGAAAATACTGTTGTCAACTTGGTTAAGCAACAGAACAAATTAGTTGACGCTCGTTTAAAACCTTTTCTTCCATTTATAGTTTTTGCTTTCTACGGCTAGTGAAATGACGAATATTTCAACTGCAAAAGATAATTTATTTATTTTTCTTTAGTGGTTCTCTGTTCTTGCACAACGAAACTTTGTTGACAACAATCAACAGAACAAATTAGTTGACGCTCGTTTAAAACCTTTTCTTCCATTTATAGTTTTTGCTTTCTACGGCTAGTGAAATGACGAATATTTCAACTGCAAAAGATAATTTATTTATTTTTCTTTAGTGGTTCTCTGTTCTTGCACAACGAAACTTTGTTGACAACAATCTAATACCTTTATCAGAATCTTTTGCTGAGGAAATTTTCGTTGGTATTAGTGTGTCAAACCAATGGGTACCAAAATTCACCGGCAACAAGTCATTTATAAAATTTCATCGCTAATAGTGTATTCCTGATCAGGGTCGTATGCTGTAGCCTAGCCCCCGCATACTCCGATCACAAAAATTGTAATATATGAAAAATGCAATGCTGCTTAGTCAGCATGGAGAATATACATAATGCCAACTAGCTTTCAAGAACAAAAATTCGTCTAGTACTCGCTGCTCAACTAATCAGCAATGCAAATACAGATCCAACCTCTAAAATTCAAAAATAACATCCAAATCTGACTGGAGGTCTGGATTGGTTAGATGGCATTCAGACCCACAATCATGTTCTTTGTTTATATAAATACAAGGGAAGACACGGAAATCCCACCAGGCAATAATGCACTGCGAATTATAAGTGAAGACTAAAGAGTAGTACCCACAGTTAGTGCCGTGGTAGCAAAACATTGACACGTATTATTTATTACTAAGTAGGGTTCTTAATGAATAATCTTAAGAGCACTACGTAGGACTTCTGAAAATGGGTTATGTTTTCAGGTGGAGCAGGTTTGTTGAGCAACCTGCAGCCACCTACTTCGTTGAAGTGCTTCACAGATGAAGACGATGGCTTATTAACCAGTAGAGAAAATAATACCATAAAGTACTAACCATGCCATTAGGCAAGAATCAGGACATTTCTGCACAAAGATGAGCTAGAATCAGAAACCCTGGCAGGATCCAAATGATAACATAAAACATCCCATGTGTACTGAAATTTTGGTAGCATTTCTGACACCACGACAGGAGTAAAACTCTCCCCCAGAAATCAAGAAGCATTCCTGAACGAGAAGCAACAACTGGAATTTATCTAAACGAATTCTCTTATCATTTCTCTCAAAAATTTCACATCTTGATTCCCCCATAAGGGATATCCTGCTCTAATCAATTACCATGGTTAACAGAAATGAAGCGAACCATATTCTGAGAAAAAAGATACTCTGCTTGATTGTGTATGTCCGAGTATGACATAAGGAGGGACTTGTCTGCTTGAAATTTACGGGGTCCAATACTTGCACCTTGTTTTGCTCAAAGATGGATTGTCGAAAATCTGTGGCCGGTGGCCTTTAACGTGTGTTCTAGTCCAGATATCTATCTTCAGGATTCTCAAAATTCACAATGCCTCTTTAAGATGGAAGGTCCTAGTTACGTCCCTGGCCTTGTCATACTCGTTGAGTTCAACCAGCATCTTTTTCAATCTACGAGCCAGTCCACCAGTTTCACTTTGCGTCACACCCAGCGAATGCTTCTTCTCTATAGTCTTTCCCAGCATCAGCACATAATCCACCAGTGATTGCAACTTGCGGCTGCATTGTTATTGGTGCTATTAGATCTCCTTTTCAGAATATGAATAGATAACATTAAATATGCAGTTGAAGGACACAACTAAAAAAAAAAAAATTAAGATCACATACCGTTCAAAAGTAATAATTTACCAATTTTACACGACTCATCTAGTACTTTGTATGTAAAAACAAAACATGAAAGAGACCCAGAAGGAACGGGGAGAGAGAAGGAAAAATTATGCTTAAAAAAACACCAAGTCAGCAGCCAGTTGCATAAACAAATTGCCATCAGAAAGTCTTCTAAATTGAGAAGTACTATTTCTTCAAGGGAATGTAGAATTAGCTCAACAGACTTAAAATAATTATGTTGAGTACATTCAACTTAAGACTTAACAATACACCAAAGGAAAAAAAAAAACAAAAGAATAAGGGCTCATTGGTCTTCAAAGGAACACTCCATTAGTTATGCTTCTCTCTTTCTCACAGGACTTCCTCTCACCATTTGAGGGATACCCTTAATGGCAACTCAAAATCATGTCCATGCAAAAGATGATGGGTCTTTCACCAATCTGCGTCTAAAGTAACCTCACCTAATTCCCCAAAAACAATAAAGGTAACCTCACTTATTGCACGAAGTTTCTTAAAATGAACTGCAGTAACCTGCTTGGAAAGGTAGGAAAGACTTTTATAAAGGTATGGGAGGAGGAGAAATGGAAGGAAAAGATGCTAAATTTATTGCAAATTTGGAGCACACCTATTTGGGGTAAAAACATGCCTTTATTAGATCAGTTGAAGAATTGTGCATCATATGCAGGGGACAAAAAGATAAGTAAAAAGGTTGATTAAGAAAATCATACGTAACATTCAGATGGCTAATATCAGTAAGCAAGCTAATTTATGGAAGTAAAAAGTTGTTTGTTTTAAGTGTGGCAGAGGCTATTTTAAATGGCAGATCATTTTAATCTTTTTAAAGCACAATGGTCAGTTGCAATACCTACGGTCTCCTGTGACATCTGGACCTGACCACACCCCTGATAGAGAAGCAATAATCCTTTCAGTTCTTGTAACTGCATCATTAACATTGGCAGCAATGCTTCGAATGTGAGGTAGAACTTTGCCACACAAAAGCTCATTAATAGCAAGCTTCTCTAGAACTGGCAAAGCAAGTACTTCTTTCCACAAGCAGATATTTTTCATCAAACGAACAGACATGCCAAATCGATATGCTGCAATTCTTGCAGCATTTGGTACTGCTTTCAATACAAGAGGGCTCCATGTTGGGACCTATAAATAAGAAATGATTGAAAATTCATGTAAGTTCCTCGATCAGAATTTTCCACCCTTAAGACCTAAGGTTATCCAGTAGATTGTAGATATAGTCCAAAAGAACCTTGATCAAACAACATTTGTTCTATAGCATATAGGACCAATATCAAAACAGGCACACCTATCTAGTGCTTACGCTGCTTAATGACTCAAAAATTTAGTTTGACAACTTAAATGTTATACCGTAAGTTTTGAGACAGCATCTGCCAGACGGGTGCGAATAGCAACTAATAAATCTTCAAGAGCCTCACTGGAAGAGACATAATCTGTTACCAAGCTTGTGGCGGCAACTGCATTCTTTGTTTCTCTTGTACTGAGAATATCCCAGCAGTGAACAATTTGATGATGCAAAATGGGTAATGCAACCTTTTCCACCAATGCAGGGATAAGGTTAGCATCAGCATCATCAGATGCAAAATCTGAACCATCCTCCGGTAAACCGTAATTCTCTAATAATAAATGCCTGAACAGGGGAAAATGATCTTATTAGTATGATGATTTAAGCCTGCATGAGTACATTTGTGTGCGCTCAGTGCTCATATGAAAGATATACTGCAGCTACTGGATATACTGCAGCTAGTGACGCCTTGACCAATCAGGCTAAGCCCAACAAGAGAAGCAAGTGTACATATAAGGTGTGAAATAATTAGCAATAAAAAGTATAAACAAGTACCAGCTCATATTTACAAAATCTGTGTTCTCACGGAGAGGGTCCCACTTCAAGAGCTCCAGCCTTACGTACGGAGAGAATATAACAGGAACACTCAATGACATGTAAGCATCACGGTAGCTGGATCGATACTCTCTCTTCCATTCTTCAAACCTTTCTTTGACAGCCGAAAGTTGTGAATATTCCTCGGCTGCATCACTGAAAACTTGATCAGCAGTCCCAAGCACCAACTGGCGGTGTGACTCGTACTCTTTACTCTCACTGTCACTCTCATCAGTGCTTGATTCTCCTTCAACCGTCCGATTAGGACTGTCCACATCCATGGATGATTCTCTCTTAGCTTCATACCTTTTTCTCCTGCGCTGACGAGCCTCGGCCCTGCCTTTCATATCCTTACGTTTCTTAAGGTTCATATCTCTACCAAATTCATCTAGCTTGACTGGTAAATTTGTTTGATCTCTCACAGCAGCAGAAGCAGCCTGTGCTGCACTTTTAGCAACTGCAATTATTTCAGCACCAGTACCTTCTTTACTGAAAATAGACATTGCTGCATTTACAGCTGCTTCTACTTCCATCATTTCATCATCGTTATCAGCAATTCTTCTTTCAAAAATAGCTGATGCACGTTCATCACGTTGCTTCTGCATTTCCTCTTCAAGCTCCTCAATCAAGGGAGCCTTATCCTGAAAATAAGTAAACATAAACAAAGTGACCAACGAGCACACAGAATATCAATAGTAACCCATTTTCCATTTTCAATTATGGTGAGTTAGAAGCCTCCATTTAATACAAGTCTTAAGTAATTAGATACTTTTAGCCAATGTAGTGAGAAATCAACTGCCAGATAGCTGTTAACACGTTCTTAGGAGCAGTCAAATATGCTAACTAAAGCAGATTATTGATTAATGATCTGTGCATGGTTAAAGTAGGAAGCCGCTGTAATTTGTTAGAGAAGTCGGCGAGGATGAAGATAATCATAGTAGTGATGATCTTGATTATGAAGAAGATGAGGGTGACAGAGGGAGTGAATATAATGACAACAATGATGAAGATGTGGACCCGATGCAATTCATAACCCATTCATAGGACTAGCTTTTTTCATCTCTCACTCAGTAACACCAGGTAAAAGAAAGATTTTGTAGGGGGGGTGAAGAGCGAGAGATTGGCCTCTGATTGACAGACATAATAGATGAAGTGCTCTGATGAAATAATGTATATACAAGAATCCATGGAAGAAAATAATTTCTGCAAATTAATGGGGTCAAAGTGTCAAAACCAACCAATATCATAAAAAGATATTGTTGTTTAAGAAATTCAGTCATCTGCAACAGGTGTCAATGATTGAATCCATAAGGCCTTTTGGGTTGCCATATAAAGTCAGTAACGCAGCTAATCTTAGAAATTATGTAAATTTATAACACTATGATTGTGGTTATGGTGCATGAATTGTGATATGGGAAGTGAATTTTGTCTTCTTTTGACCAAGATGGCATGAGCAGTAAATGTTTGTTCCCAACTTCCTACGAAATGTTTGGTCGCTTGTATTCCTCCTTTTTTACAAACTTATACATGTGCGCGTGTGTATGTGTTCGAGATTTAATGGAGAATGAGTTGAATGATAAGAGGTAACAACAAAAGAATTTAGAATAATGCAGTCAACCATATTTATAAATAGCCGCTACTCTCAGGAAATTTGGAGTTCATATTCAAGCAAGATAAGATCTGATTATAGCATACCTGCAAAAAGTCACAAATGGTAGAGACAAAGTCGCGAAGCTCTTGCATGAACTTGTACTTCACGTCAGCAGCAGACAGAGACTTTTCAAGAGCAGTAATGTTCAATAGTGAGGCAGATAAATTCTCATCAGCCTTAGTTAGTGACATCTTTGTTCTTCCATGACTTTCCTGAGAGTTTTTCAAGAAAAGAAAAAAAGGCGTAAATAAAAGAACAAAACAAAACAAACAATAATTTAATATACTTTGAGTTTACATATTAACATATACATATGCTCTAAACACAAATTTAATAGTCTGGATTAATCGTACCATAAATGAGTTTCCTGACATAGCAAAATACATGTCACACATATACTGAGATACATATGTAGGACACATTTTTGCAGATGTATAGTTGTTCATGTAGGTATTGCAATTAGTGAATTTACCCACGAAAGTGACTTGATTTGACCAATATGTCAAAACCTAGAAATACATATCTAAACCAGTTAAAAACTAAAGGCTTGCAGTATTTGCATGTTGATAAAACCAAAACAGTTGTTTCCTTAATGCCATAAAGACATCTTTACATCTATCTAACTATTGCCAGACCATATAGAAAATGAAAGTCAGAAAATATATTGTTGGTCCTTGTATACATCGGATACATGTAACTTTCTGTTGCAAGGAACAGAACTACATGGCATTTAACTTTCTGTAGCAAGTAAAAGAACTAGATGGTAAATGCTGCCCGGGGGGGGGCGGGGCGCAAATTCAGCTACTGAAATACGTACATACATACATACAAGAAAAGCAGTTAAGTTCTCTACGGTTTTGTTCTTAATGCCAATTGCAGCAATAGCCACAGACCTAGTGAAAAGTAAGCAACTTCTATTCTACTCTATAGTATTAGAAAAATAACCAGTAAAATGATAAATGTCATACATCCATGACACTATTACTAAAAGCCAATATCTCATTCCATTATTAATTCCATATGACCTTGCATCAAGCATCAGCACATATGCCGAGGAAATATACCACCAGCATTTATCAAATTCGACATCCAATTCAATTTGACAACAAGAGTAGCAATTCGTACCTTAAGCTTCTTCACATTTTCTTGCAAAGCTTTCTGAGCAATTTCAGCTTGCTCATTTATGGACATAGCATTCGAACCTTGTGATGCTCCTGTTGCCCCTCCTATACTCGACACACCAGGCAGAGTCTGTGCCAAACTATACCCAGCGATTGCGGAGTAAGTAGCCTTGGGCTGTGGCACACTATGAACTCTAGGAACACTAGCACTAACCCCTATACTAGACCCATCATCCACTCTCTTCCCCAACCCTTTCCTAAACTGCTCTTCCTCCCAAATCTTCTCTTCTTCATCCTCATCATCATCTTCGACTACTACGCTCTCTTTCCTCAATCCACCACCATCCACTTCCCTATCATCAACATCCTCAAACACACCTTTCTTACTACTCTCCATCTTCTCCCCAAACATTGCAATTCGGTTCCGAAACTCCGGCTCCTCATCACTCAACCCCTCCGCCGCGCCGTGATTACTCCCCGAATCCAATGAAATGAAATCCGGCGCGGCGGGCTTGGACTTCCGGAGCCGCTCCCTCTTCTTCCGAATGGCTTCTATGGTGGCTTGATCAGGATACTCCGACCTATCCCTGTCAATCCCCATGGAAGCCAATCGTGACTCGGCATCAACCCTATCCTTGTTCCCTTGCACTTCGTCGTCATCGGAGTCCAGCTCTCTGGCTCCGTTCACGGCCTCGGCGATCGAGCCGGCGGCGGGCTTAATCAAGCCCTTGAGAACAATGGTGGGCTCGGCAGCGGCGGCGGAGGTTCTAGAGCTGGCCAGGGTTCGCGTGTTCTTCTGAAGCTCACGGAGGGCTTCCTTGGTGTAAGTTCCAGCTTGGGGCTGGACATTGGAGGGAAGAGAAGAGGAGACGGAGGAGGAGGAATTTACCAGACGGTCCTTGGCGGCCGTGAGCTTGTGAGCTGAGGAGGGCTTGGCGAGGCGAGAAGACGACTTGTCGCGCTTGGAGGAGCGAGACGGCGTGGCGTTTTCTTCGTCGTCGGCGAAGCTGAGGAGCTTCGGGGCTTGGTTCTGAGGCTTCTTGGGCTTGGCGGAGGAGGAGGAGGAGGGTTTTGATAGGGATTTGAGAGTGGAGGTGGTTGAAGGGGTATCGGCGTCGTCGTCGTCGTCGTCGTCGATGCGGCGGCGGAAGTTCTTGGCTCTGGCGGAGCTCATGGTGGCCGGAACGGTGGGGGGGGTTTTGGCGATTTGAAGGGAGAAGAGAGTGGGAAAGAAAGGTATCGAGGGATTTGGGGGAATTTTGGGAATTGAAATCTTGCGCGGAATTGCCTTCCCTGGTTAGTTTTTACTTTACTTTGTCTACAATAATTTTTCAGTATTATCGAGTGGGCCTGTAAAACGGGCCATGGCCCAGACCTTGTTGCTGGTTCAACCCGATCACGAGTTCAATATATAGTCAGCTTCCTCGTAAGTAGGGGTCATCATGGGTCGGGCTAGGGCCGGCTCTATCCTAAATTTTAGGGCTTAGGGTCGAGCCGGGCCAAGTCAAAGTCAACAAAATTTAGGACCGGGACTTAAATATGCTAACCCTTACCCGCCTGAAAAGTCCGATCTGCTATGGCCGAAAGGGCCGGGTCGGGCCGGCCCTCAAATAGGACCAAATAGGGCCTTATTTTGTTTAACAAAAAAAAATATTATTTTTTTCTTCTCAAAATATGGCTTAATGGTATATATTGGTGATAAAAGACTCATTGTTTTTTATTGAACATATTTTATATTCATATAATACTTGTAACTTATAACATTTATTACTATTACTTAAGGTGGTTATATTCAATTAACTATATATATAAATCTCCCAATATTAATTGTTGTGTAACAAAGAAAATAGAAATTAAAGAAAACAAAACTTATGAAATCAATTACAAAGAAAGAGATAAATTGCATATTTTAGAAAAAAGAGAAACGTAATTAAAAATAGAAAAAATAAAAAAAAATTATGGCTTATTCGGGCGGGCCAAAAATTTCAAAATGGAAATTGATCAATCTGACAATGCTCATGAAGGGTAACAAGCCTAATAAACTAGTTATACTACATTACAAGGCGTATAAGGATTATGTGTGATCCAAAAATTTTGAAATGAAAATCGACCAATCTGAAAATTCTCATATGTTTATACAACATTGATAGGTATTATGTAAAGAAATTAGGCCGATCTGCCGTGAATAAGGCGTCCAACGTAGCGGTCAACGCTTTGCACAAGCAAACTTCCCTAAGGGGAGCGGCACTATGCGCGGACAAACGTTGCGGAATTTTGACATACGTAAGTAAACCCCCTACCCATGAGAGTGTGGGAGCTGAAAGATCGAAAAAAAGTGAATTGCCAATGACCGGTTAAGAGCATATTTGTTTTATGTTCTATTTAGGGTATTGAGTTGACCGGGTAGATCGAGGTCCAACCGAATGTGGAAATTGCTGAAATTTCTACCACTAACATATATTCATATGAAAACAACATCCAGCGGTTCATTTTAAAAAATTCCATTTTGTCCCTCATTTTGCTCATGGAGGGTAACCTCAATCATTTAAATGCAATGTATAAGTTATACAACTTTAGGAGACAAATTGGTATAGACCAACATATTTGTAATTAAATTTGAAATTTTTATCTTATATCTACGCACATCCATTCATGAAATATTTAAAAATGTGATGTAAAAAAATTAGCACGTTTTGCGGTTGTCACGCCATCAGTCAACCAAGAAAACATACAAGTGAATATGGTTGACCAATCCGATCGGGTTCGAAACTATGGTGAAATTGACTAAATTTTTAACCACACTCATAATTTATTGTAATAATCACATCCAACGGTTGATTTTCTATTTTCTTTGAATTGATAGAGATTGCTCTTTGGAGTGTATGATATATAATAATATATTTATAAAAAAATTAGTGTCAATTCTCTTTGGAGTGTATGATATAAAAATTAGATTTACATAAATTAATTGGGTTCAAATGTTCAATCTAATACCCATTCTCTAAAATAACATATTTCTTATTTCTTTTTATGTAAATATGTAATATAGAAAAATAATAAAAATAAAATATAAATTTTAGGGCCGGGCCGGGCCGGACTTGGCCATTTCGAGCTCAATCGGGCCGGGCCGGGCCGGCTTTCATTTGCATGACCCTTACCCTACCCTATTTGAGAAAGGGTTTGGCCGGCCCGCCCTAATGGAAGGGCCGGGCCGGGCGGACTTAGGGCCCAAGGGCCATATGATGAGGCATACTCATAAGTTTTTGGGGTTGGCCGAATTAGTGATCGAGTCTCTACGGGGAGTGGGAAAATCCATATGCGACTAGATAAGAGTCCGATGCAACAACAAAATTCCTCGTGAAATTACTCATTACATGACATGACAATAAACTCGTTCTTAAGCTTAAGACAATAAGAAGTATTAGGTTTAAATATCAGTTTCGATAAATTATGTGTGCTGCTTACTCAAGGGCTTAGAATACTTGGGGAAGGGCTATAGTGTATCTATGATAACGCCCCTCTTATGTTGAGTTGTATTTAACACTAGAAGATAGATCTGTAAATAGACCGGATTTGGATCGGATCGATCTAAATCAAAATCCGTTTACTTAAAAAAAAAAAAATTGATCCAAACCCGCTCTGTTAACCCGGCGGATCATTGATAGCTTTATCCAAATTTGTATCCGCCTGATTAACGGATATCCAATCTGCTAATCCGACCCGTTTATAATTTCAAATATTTTAAAATTTAAAATAGTAATATTAAATTTATATCACGATACCTCATAAGATATTAATAAAATTAGTTAAATACTAGTTAGTACCATGTGGTTTAGGTCCAAAAACAATTCAGTCCCTGGACTTTTAATTTCATCAAAAACACACATGCACTTTCAATTTTGATCTAACATGTTCAATTCGTTAATATTTTGTTATGAGCTCAAGTTATAGTTGGATTATTTGTTCAAAAACTATTTATTTTTAATAGTAGGACTCACTCTTAAATTGACTAGAGGTGGCCTGCATACCATCATAAAACATATGTCATATATAAACCACGTTAATAAGTTAAATAACTCAATTGTTGGAAAACTAACAAATTGGACCTATTAGACCAAAATTAAAAGTGCATGGGTGTTTTTGATGAAATTAGAAGTTCAGAGACTAAATTGATTTTGGACCCAAACCACATGGTAGTAATATGTATTTAGCCCTAATAAAATATTAAAACAACATGAAAAGTATATCCAAAAGTAGAATTACATTATAATGCTTATTGGAATCTTGATTGATGGATTGTTCATTAGATTTCTGCAAAAAAAAATTGTATTAGAAATTTTTCATATTTTATATTTTAAAAAATTTATAATATATTAATAAAAAATAATATTTTATTATTACAAAAACGGGCTGGATCATTAACGAATCGGATTGACCTAAATCCGTATTTGATTTGTTAAATAAACGGGTTAACTAATTCGGATCATTAGCGGATCAAAATTTTTGATCTAGACCAGTCCAATAGCCACGAATTTGGAGCGGGTCCGAATCAAAATCCGGTCTATTTACAGGTCTACTAAAAGAACTAAAATCATCACTAATAAACTTTTATTATTAACAGTATAACTACTAAATAGTGATTGTCAAAATATGTCGTTTTAACGATGGTCAGTTTATTGACTCATTCAACAATTAATAAATGGGGATATCATATTTTCTCTCAAAACACATAACAAGTAAATAATACGACGATATACTTATAACAAGTAAATAATACGACGATATACTTATACATAGTTATCAAACAATATTGCATTTATCTTGGTCAGCCACTTAATATATTATAAACACGATTCAACTTTTGAATCAAATAGATTTTGGCTATTTTTGGTCATTTGGGGGTGAAGAAATTTAACTTATTATTCATGCGTATGTTGAGATTTGCAAACAATAACCAAATCCCTTTGCTTGATAAAGCTAGAGATCAATTACTAGATGATCTATCATATCTTTTCAAATACCACATGCATCCCAGTTGGGAGCTGAGGCACATCCATGTTATATAATGAAATTATCTAATTAATTGTACTTTGTGTCACATCAAGTGAGATGCAATCATACATATGATAACCCAAAAAATAAATTGTTCACCTAGCATTATTTTATTTTTCAAAGTCACAAACTTCAAGTTTGAGATCTTAAACATTTAAATCAAAAAAATCAATGTTCATTATATATATCACGGTCAACACCACCCTAAATATCATAAATCACACCGCCATACTCACGAATCTCGCCTCTAACATTGTCGATGCCTCTGCGACCTCCGCCAGTTTCATCATCAATGATTGTGTATGCATTCACCAAATGTCGTCAAGATCACCACCACCATCCCGTTTTCACAACGGTCAATATTATTATGCATTTTTGTAATGTTTTATATTATGCACGCGTGAATTTAAAAAAAAAAAAATATATATATATATATATATATAAAAAGTGTTCACAATGCCATTACTATCGTTTTAGTCGATGAACAATTTCCAGGAAAAAAAAAAAAGAGTTCATAACTATTTGGCAAAAGGGTCCTCACTCCCCAGACGATGGCCCAAGATCGACCGTTGATCAGAAGGAACCACGAAGCAGATGATAAGGGAACACATAAAATCAGTTGCCGCCACTCCCTCCTCTATTTCAATTTTGGATTTCTTTTGTTTCTCCTTTACCGGGAACACGTTTTCAAAATTCAAACCCTAATTCCCTTTTTATGTCACTTAATTATTAAAGAACAAGTAAATGGTTAAAGGAAAGCGAGTTGGGTATTAACCATTTAAAATACCCCCACGATTACGATTGTTCAAGTCAATAGGTCAACCGAACCCAGAAACCTGAAGAGCCACAGAGTCGTTGGTCTTCGATCGTCATCATCGCCGTTTACCCATGGCTGGGTAAGTTCCTCTTTATCTCATTTCGATCCTTGTTTTGGATGATTCTCAAGTTTTAGCTTCCGTAAAAATCAGTTCCTGAAATAATGGATTATAAAGCTTGAAGCTTTAGTACAAACTAGTCAGGATTTTGCTTCAGTTTTTGTAATATTGTTTCATTGGGCTGCCGTTGATTTGTTATCCGGTCAATGTTGTTTGAGGGATTTGTTAAAACAATGACCCAGTTTAGGTTTTGGATGAAAGGTTGAGACTTGAGAGGGTTTGATAGTTGTATGTAGTTCTTTTGCAAGTGATGAAAGACTGTGGCTACTTTTGCCCTGCTGTAATTTAGCCATTGTATATCCATTTTCGCTATTGTTGCGGTGAAAACTGTGAAATACTCCAATGCGGCAGACTGCTTCGATGCCTATTCTCTTGAATTGTATTGCTTATAGTCACATTTCACTATGATTTGCTTGCGTGGTTTATGTCCTTCAAGTCAGGAGTTTATTGCCGATAGCTTGAATTCTGTGGTCTCCTGAAGAGAGATTTCAAGTTGTTTTCGGCAACAAAAGATTTTGCGGTCTGCGAGGAGCCATGTATTTACCAACAGTTTTTAAAGGCATAGTCAAACTCAAAGTTCAATGTTTCGTTCCATTTGGTTACGTAGACTTTCCATATAGCTACGATATGCTGATACATGGTCGAGACCTGTAGTTTTCTTGACAGTTTGATAATTGTAGGCAATGTTGTACTTGATTCTGGAATATGATCGAATCATCTTTCTCATACTAGTAATAATGTCTTTTTGTATCTTTTTCACTGTACTTGCATTTTAGAGTATCTGATTCTAATTGGTTCGGCATACGATATTCTGTTAATCATTTTTGAGAGGAACTTTATGTTTCAATGTAATAATTTGTATGATCAATGCAGACCTTCGTGGTTGGTGGACAAAAAGAGAATCGCAACAAAAATCAGGAATGCATCTACAAGTGATCCTGCAAGAATCAAATGGCAAAGCAACCCAACTAGAGCTTGCCCAAACTGCCAATATATGATTGACAACAGTGATGTAAGATTTTCCTTTTTTATATTGTGACTCCAGATGTTTTACTATGTTTAGTATGTTTAAATTGATATTGCCAAGAGATAGTGTTATACAGTCTTCTCACTTGTTGAAGATCTCACCTGTATCAGGATCTAGGGATGTTCACCTGGGCAAACTGATATTTTTAAGAGAGTGCATCACTAGTAGGGCTAAAATCGGTTACCTGATTAAGCGAGTCAATGTGAATTCAGCACAAACTCGTGCAACCAACACGATAATAAAAACTAAGATAATACATCCCGTCTTGCTTATATCTCTGACATCCCCCTCAAGACTTACAATCAAATCTAGTATCCTTCTAATCTCAAACTTTTTTTCTTTTTTTTTTATGTCCATGAGGTCAGATGTTGATATTGAGTTTCCTTGATGTTGTGCCACACAAGAATACTAGTCGTCACTAGTGAATAAGGCTTCATATAATCACCTATATCAACCATATTGAATAGTAAACAGCTGATATGTGTGCCCAACAATATTCTTGATTAAGTTTCTTTCTGTTTATTAGTGCTTCTATTTGAACAAATATTGCACAACTTGGAAAGTGAGCTCATTTGCAATTTCTTTCCAGGTCGCTCAAGAGTGGCCAGGATTACCCAAGGGTGTGAAATTTGATCCAACTGATCAAGAGATTATATGGCATTTGCTTGCAAAAACTGGTGCAGGGGATTTGAGACCCCATCCTTTTATTGATGCATTTATCACAGACTTTGATGATGATGAGGGAGTCTTATGTTCCCATCCAAAGAAACTACCAGGTAAGTGGGAAATATATGTTTTGGTTTAGTGGTGTGACGCTTATATTATTTAATTGATTCCAAAATTAAATTGTTAGGTATTAAGCAAGATGGAAGTGTATCCCACTTCTTTCATTTAGCAATTAAGGCTTACAACACTGGAACTCGAAAGCGTCGAAAAATACATGATGATGAGTATGGTGATATCCGCTGGCACAAGACTGGAAGGACTAAACCAGTGATCTTGGATGGGGTTCAAAAAGGGTGCAAGAAGATTATGGTTCTGTATACGAGCATGGCTAAAGGCGGCAAAGCTGAGAAGACCAATTGGGTCATGCATCAATATCACCTGGGAACTGATGAGGATGAGAAGGATGGGGAGTATGTAATTTCTAAAATATATTACCAGCAACAGCAAGTCAAGCAAGCTGATAAAACTGATCAAAATTCTCCTGAAACTAGTGATCCTGTGATTCAAGCAGATCCAGTTACTCCCAAGTCAGTGATTCCTGAAACTCTGGACCCTGCTTTCAATTTGGGAGAAGATATTCCTGCTGCTTGCACAGAACCCAAGTCAATAACTCCTGAACCTCCACGCCCTGAAAGGAGACATTCTAATCTTGGTTTGGGGGAAGATACTCATGTTGCTTCCACAGATCCCTTTCTTCAAGTATGGTTCCTCTTTCCCTTTTTTTTTTTTGGTATTAATTTAGAAACACAAATGCACACATCCGTTGCAATCTAAACAATACTGCCCTACAGCGATATTCTTCCTTAACAAGTTCTTTAGTTGCATATACTCTGCATTTTCTGTTTCCCTAATTTGTGGTTTACATAAACAGATACTGATGTTGGCTTACTTTTACTTGCAGATGCAACTGAAGCATCGTGATATGGACTTTGTTGAAGATGAAGTTCATCATGAATATGAAAAGTCTGGCTGTCATGATCAACACAGCATAGAGATTCCAAATGATGAAGCAATAAACAACAATGTAAATCATACTCAGGAAGATCCAAAGTGGTGGGACAGTGAGTCACAGAATCTGCTGGATTCACAACAACTTGTGGAAGGCTTGTCTTTATGTGATGATCTTTTTCAGAGCCAATCTCCAACTAGGGGTGAACATGGAAATGGTGAACCAGCACAGGTCAAACCCTGTCTTGCTGATTATGCTAAGCTAGGAGCAGATGATTTAAAGAAGGATCTAGAGGAGTGCCAAAATATAGTCCTCGATCCTGCTAATATGGAACTTGGAACACCTACAGATTTCCGACTTAGCCAGCTTGTACGTTGTCTTTTCCGCCCATGGTTCTTACATCATATTGAATTAGCCAAATTATACATTCTTTGCATTTTCTCTTATGGTAATGCATTTCTTAATTGCTTGTGTAGGAATTCGAATCACAGGAAAGTTTCCTTTCTTGGGGTGGCAAATTGGCTGAGTGATTATGGTTGCACTAGCACTAGTAACAACTATCTTTTGAGTAAACCATGCCTGGCAATCATGTCTGCTGGAGTGCTGAGTGTCTATCTCTAACCCTTTGGAGTACAGCTTGAATTGATATCTGGTGGAAAAAGTACCACCCTTTTTGTAAACTATAAGTCACGAATATTTGGTGTTCAAGCACTGATCAAACCTACTCTTTTGCTCCCTTTGCGCTCAAACTAACATTCAGATTTAGTGTCGGGTTTTTCCTTGTAATTTCAAAGTTGGGCAACTCAGATATGTGTATCCTTATCTTAATGGTCAGACTTAATAGATGCTTTTGGCAAAATTCCTGTTTCTGTATGTCATGCATTGCATGTTAAAGATGTGAGCAGTCATATTGCTCATAATTTCTTGTTCACGACTACCATTCAATTACTTTTGAGCTTATTACAGATTCCGGTCATACAAAAACGAATGTGTGGACCTTCGAATTATTGGAAAGCTCATGCCTCGTCAACGCCAAAGGAAAACGCTAACGAAATGCTCACCTGTACTCAAATGGGCAGCACAGGTTGGAGCATCACACATTCATGAACTTGGCGCAATTCATAGACAATGCTAGTTCTTCTCCCAAAAAAAAAAAAAAAAAAAAATAGACAATGCTAGTTGGCTTGGAGAGTGAGTTCGAGGTTGTGGAAGTGCTTGTTCATGAGCAACATCATTTTGCTTGTAGGGAAGCCGGAGTATGACCTGTCCTTGCAACTAGCCTATGCTTGAGGTCTTGTTACATCTTGAAGGGAAGTGTCTTAAAGTCTCATAGTAGGGCACCCTCCCTTTTCCTGTATGAGGCGAAGAGTCCAAGCTGAGAGCAAAAAGCACCTTGAAATGTAGACCTGTGATATAAAAGCGCCCTGTGCCAGGCCCTTACTGTTGGCTTTGATGCATATGATTGGGTTAAAGAACAGACAGAGAGGCCCAAAGCAACTCTGGCCTTTTGGCTCTAACAAGCAAAATCATCATTGTTCTTGAATCTTAGGTTATTTTGTTCTCTTCTAAGTTCCACCCAAGCCATACATTTCACAAGATTCTTAGGGGAGTGTATTCAATTCAGATTTTAAAAGACTTCATTTGAGTTTTTATAATCTATGGATTTACTTAATCCACGAATTGTTTAAATTCTATATGGACTCTGATTGATTCTAATAGATTGATTTACTTGTACTTGTTTAGATTTTACAAATCCTTATGATGTTTTTGGTAGGTTAATTTTTCTTCCTTCTTCTTCGTTAATTAAGCAATGGATATCAATGAAAAGAAATAATGGCAAGCTACCATTCTTTATGTTGTGTATAATGATGATATGAATAATAAGAGAAAACTAACCAGCCAAAATGCTTCACAAAAAATAAGTAGTAAACTAATGACATAATTTATTTCATATCTAATTTACAAAAAAATCATGTGTGTATGTATCATCTTACTAATATAATTAAAAGTGAGCTTAATTAGCTATAAGGATTAAGGCTTCTAGAGCTATAGTGATAAAAATAAAATAAAAAATTATTAGATAAGAGCAGAGGTAGAGGAAAACAGTACGTTGGAACCGTCTAAGACAAAATGGATGAGTGTCACCTACTTCTTTATTTTTTGAGTGAGAAAGAATCCATCAAAATCTTTTGGGAAGTGGTTGGATTGTTTTTTAGTTTTGATATGTATAAAATGCACTATAAAATCCTCCAAAAACCAGCATTTAATGAAATCCTTTAAAATCCGTATACTTTTTGAATATCAGCAGACTTGAATGAATAATTTTAAATCTTAATTGAATACATCAATATTTTAAAGGACTGTTTAAAATACTTATAGACTTCTAAAATACAAAAAAAAATCTTGTAGACTTTTAAATGAATACACTCCCTTAAAGTTAAACAAAACTGGTTTATGGTTGAATCTTAAAATAGATCATATATTTAAAAGATGCAAATGATTGTAATTAACTGACCTTAACTGCTAATACTACATGCTGTGCAGTTAGGGTTTCTTAGAGATCAGAATCAGCAGCCTTGTAGCCACCTAGCACAACATAATCTTCTGACCTAACCACTATATACTAATTTAACAAATTAAAGAACCGTCACCTTAATTTAACATGATCTTCTTTTTCCCTTTAGAAAAGAGTGAGAGAGAGAGAGAGAGACTCTAGCGACCTAAAAGAAGTGTGTATATTAGAATAAAAGACTAGCCATTAGCCAATTTCTATTTAGTGTTGCATATTTTTGTCTTGAAAAAAAAAAAAACTTTTAACATTGATGATAATGCTACTAAATTGTCCTTTGAGTTAGCTCAAGTTCACCACTTAGTGAGGTAAAGTTGGTCGGGTAGCCTAGCAAGAAAGCTCTATATATGGCGTTTGAGTTTCAACTTCTATCAATTTGTGGCCAGTAAGTTTGAGAGGTTTTCAGATTCGTGCGCCTACGGCGAAGGATTAGTTTGGCTTTACTGGGATACCCTCGTAGATCTCGGTATGAATTTTGATCAGGTAAGTGTGTTACTGACTTGCTAATGTAACCGAGCTGATCTGCTACCTCACTTTCGACAATTTTTTCTTTTTAAAAAAAAAAAACTCAAATTGACGCA
This sequence comes from Rosa persica, assembly GCA_025331145.1. Classification (NCBI taxonomy): domain Eukaryota; kingdom Viridiplantae; phylum Streptophyta; class Magnoliopsida; order Rosales; family Rosaceae; genus Rosa; species Rosa persica. Next base: position 41,796,855 of record WFKR01000004.1, on the reverse strand, counting down.
TGTAAATATTCGAAAACAATACAAAATTTGTGCCCAACATCACCCATTCCCTATCCACATTCTAATTTAGTGAAAACCCTAAAGCAAAAACCAGCTAAAAATCTCCGTGGATCAATGAAACTGAAACCACATCCTCAACCAGATTCCATGTCGATGTGGAATTTGTATGTGTTTGGATATGCAGTTCTTATGAGGCCATGATATCATGCACTCCATTATTGGATGGCTTACAAGATGGTGCCACGTGGGGACCACGCGCGGTCCCCCCCACACTCGTTTTGATTAGAATAGATTCAGACTTCTCCTGTGGTGGTGGGGTTGTGGATTAGGGAAGCGCACGTGGGCACAATAAGGCTGCCGTTTTGACCCGATCGGAGGCCCAATAGAGAAAAGAAAGCCCGAAGAGAGACGGCTCCTCCCAGATGACGTGGAACGCTCCTGTGTGGCCGACAACAGAATATTACATTGCATTCTCCGCTACTGTGCACCTGACAGCGTCACCCGCCACCTGACACGTGTCATGTGTAAGTTCTAAATGCCCCTGGTTTTGAATTTAATTACAAGGTTGTTCAGTGTTTCCTACACGTGTCTAGATATGACGTGACTGAGCATGGTATCATTTTGCTCCTGCTTGCAGGATTGTGCGGTGCCTTGTATTTTGACCATTCCTGCGTCTACCTTTAAAAGGAAAGAAGAGACAAAAGGGGAGGCCCATTATTACCGTAGACGTGGCGCACACGTGAACATGAGTTGGGATCCAATAATTCGACTGCCCCACGTAACCAGGGTTCTTTCTGGGTTCGATTTGTGTTTTGAGTTTTGACCCGATCCTAATTATATAGCGGAGCATATTCAGTTCAGTAAAAATTTATTAATCCGTTTACTATTATTTCACCGAAATAAACAAATTAAGACGGACCCGAACATATTTTTCACAAGGCGATATTTGGACGCTCCTCTCTCAGATAATGCATTTAGTTGAAGACAAGGCTTAGGTGGAATTGATTTTAGGGATATGCTTGTGCTGTTAAGTTAAGGACAATAAGATCAAGGCCAAGCTTATTATCACTACTATTATTATCAGGGGAGACAATAGTGATGGGCCAACAGCCAACTACAATTTGGTTCTTTGATTAAAACATGGCTTCTATAACTGGCACAATAGACAGGTACTAAACTAATAGCGGGAAGGGCTTTTCTAATATTAGACACAATGTTCAATGTTGTCTGAGTAGTGTACTTCGGTTTAAGTCAAACTACTAATTAAGCACTTTTTGGACATTCTGTCCACAAAAAGGACTTGAATCCCATCCCTAAAATTTTGAAATCCAATCCTCAGTTGAAATGATTAATGGTCTGCTTGATTATGATTGTTCTTCTAAATTATGGATGCTCATGGTCCATTTCATAACCCCATTGATCTCTTTAACTTTAATCTTTACCAAAACACTATGCGAGAAGATATTTGTGCTCCTAAGCTCCGATCATACTTATGTTTAGTGTAAGTTGTTCAAGAGGCTTTTCTTAATAGGAGAAAAAAATTCAAGGTAGCAAAGACAACCTTCATATATATATATATATATATATATATATATATATATATTTCTTTGGGAGGGTGGGGTTGCGGTGTTGTCTATCTTGCATTTTGTACTATCCCAATTGGTAACTCAATTGATGATGATGAATAAGTTTCCAGACTCCACAATGACTTGTTTGGAGGAATTAAATATTAAGCTAGAGAAAAAGAGTGAAACAAACCAAGGTTTTGGTTGCTTTGAGTTTCTGAGGCAGAGCCTTCACAGAATTAATTCTCCCATAATTTGGAAATCCCATTCCAAACTCATGTTAGATTATTAAAACTCTCGATTTATGCAAATTATCCTCGCGCATGAGCCATGCTAATGATTATCATCCAAACATAAATCACAACAGAAACAAGTAGAGAGTGTATGTACCAAAAAAGGGAATGAGGAATATAGTTATGAAAGTTTCTTATATTAATGCTCTCCGATATACATATCTAGCCCATGAAGGACATTCCATACAAAATTGGTTTCAGCTAATTTTCCGATCACATCCGTAGCTTCACTATTTACAGTAGTACTCCCCCAAGAAACAGATAGAAAAAAGTGAAGGAAAAAAAAAAACCAAAAATCTTCCCTAGCCAATTGCCCCTTGCAATTGACATAGCTAGTAAACTAAGCTAGGACTTCAGATTCTTCAAAATCAGATCAGTCATGCCAGCATAGAAGCATGACCACACACCTCCTTATGATGTAAAGCCTGGCTCTTTGCTCTTTGAGAACACCCCCAAGCCCTCTGCTTGATGATGATGATAGCCTTCTCTTACTGGCACTGCTGCTCATCTTCATATCTAGCTTAGATTTGACTGGTAGTGATGAGAATATATGAGATGAGCTTTGTGTGATTTGGAAGTGATGAATGCAAAGCTTCAAGCTATGTATGAATGTGGGAGTTGGGTTTGAATGTGAAGAGGAGAAAGGAGGTTGTTTATATAGAGGGTTGAAGGGATGGTCATGGCTCCAATTGGTCTAAGAAAAGAGCCAAAGATGGGGCAGGAAAGGGTGTGCAGTGCACCCAAACCCACCAGACAACACCCTAATAAGGGACCTACCTTTCCCGCTTTGGAATCCTTACTCATCACCCTACATATGAGAGAAAATGATAAATGAATCCAAAAGCCCTGTCTCTCACTGTAGAATAAGAGTATCATATGTTTATGGACATAAGATAATAGGAAATTCTTTAGTATATTTCTGATGATAACTGGTTTTGTATGCAACGAGAGCAGTAGTTAACCGTGAAGGCATGAATTAACTAATTATTTTTTATTTATTGCTAGTATCTCACTCATTCAGAACGAGTGTGATTCAACACAGTAAAAGAACTCAAAACCATATAAAACTATACCAGCAATTTAGAATAATGATCGCAAATACAGAAGTAAATAAAGTTTCATCCTCAGTGTAGCTTAGTATCACTTAAAAAGTTTACAAGCGTAGTATGTCAAATAAAACTGAAATAATGATGATAGTGCACAAATAGCTAAGCAATTTTCAACTTAATCAAGTTATCGGGAAAAATGATTCTTTCCGAGAGACCTAAAGATAAACAAATATCATAATCGAATTACATGATAGAAGGTGAAGATCCAAAATGGAAATCTGGACCTTCGCCCTAAAATCGGCAAGACTATACATCATATGTTTGTACAGGCTTTAACCACCAGGATAATGGGTCGGCCACAAAAGGTCCACTGGAGCAAGCAAGGGTTCTGGTAGTTCATGAGCTGCATTCAACATTTCTATAAATGATGAGGTGATAATTCAGTATCTGCGGGGCTCACCGATTTGCCCTCTTTCCCTCTTCGGAAAAAAGACTCCTTTCTTTTTAGTGCTTTTCTTTGTTGTTTGTTCTTGAGCTTTTCTCTTGGATCCACCTAAACATGCACTAGGAGATGACAAGTTGAATCCTACATAAGAGTGCATATTAACAAACTTTAACTAGCACTGTTTGAAGACTATAATGACTCCATCATCTTAATCACCACCACCATCAGCATCATCATCACCATCATATAGACTAATATAAAACAGAAACCTGGGTTGTAGGGACATGATCCTTGATAGCGAAATCTGGGTTTGGCTAGCTAGGGTTAATGAATTATTAATTTTTAGTTTCTCCAACAACAGTCCGGTAATTAGTGCATACTTTAGGTAACTAATGAGTCATTGACCCATATAAGAAAATGGAGATGATCGATGTATGATGACGTACAGTGACTTTAATCAAAGTTTAATGGTCATTTGGCTGCATATGTTGCCACTGTCTATTAGGATGATGCTATTGCTTTGTTCATAAGTGGGTTTCTTAGAATAGAGTACATATTTTCTGCTTTTTTTGTTGTCTTTAGAGATATTATTAAAGGGTAGAAGTTAAATTTGCTGAATCAGGATGATATTATTTTGTGGACTGTGAAGTATGCGCCAACTCATATAAAAATTTCACGTCTCATGTGTTTTGTACTATCTAGGAGGCAAAGTTTATTTTTTTTATTGAGGGTCAGCGTTAGAAGTTAACAACACACACATTCATGCAGGGTATTTCAACCGAAGTCAGATTAATCAACTGCACACCTATGAGGAAAATTCCACCACAAGCTGGCTACAAGGTGTAGGAGAGGGGATTCGAACCCGGATATGGGGGTTTCACACATGGAGGCTCGAGCATAGGCGGCAAAGTTTTCATAGAAATGCTTCAAATAGGTCGTATGAGCCTAACATAAGGGCGCAAAACTAAACTTTTGTAAGAATGCATCTATGGAGAGAAATTCTTAAATATGCTACTGAGCCGTTAACATGGAAGATTTTCTCTGCAAATAACAGAAAATCTTGATACAGACAATGTAACAGACACAGTTGTCTAGCTCTGTCCTAAAATGAGACAGTAGGAATATATGAAAAGGGCTCCAATATGATCAAAAGGCTGAAGACCAAGATCAGCATTTCAAAGCTATGACCAAAGATTCGATATTGCACTTATATAATCACTACCTTTAAGTATTTAATCCAAGTGCTCGAAGATATAATTTCAAAGTTCAAACACACTCGAGCAGAAGCAAAGCAACCCACTTGCTTCATCTTGTGCTCCTCCCATTTTTCTAAAGACAGACCAATTTCCAATACCCCCCAGTTCCCATTTTCTATTTCTTTCTTTGATCAAACCTAAGCTGTAAACACCCAGTTACGTTTTTTCGTTGCATGAGATACTAAACTAAAAAAAAAAAAAGAGAAAAAAGAAAAGAAAAAAATAACTAAGCTTTGGGAACTCAAACAGTGCTGTGATCAAAGTGTGTTGATCCCATCCCAGGTCGAGAATTGCAGCTGTCGTGTGTCTCATGCTGTGTTTGTTAATTGGTGTCCCCATTTACACTTACAAGAAAAAAAAATGGTCCGGTTGTACTGAACAAGGTGGTCAGAGTCGCACGTGAAGTTCTCGTGGTTAACAATGGCATTGCCCTTGATACACCTATCAATTATTAGATCTATGTTATCTCTAACCGTAATCCCCTCTCAGTCATAATGTTTAATAATCAGAGCATGCATACTTGTTCTTGTTGGCATTGGATATCAAAATTGGATATTTTGATATATGGTGTTGCTTCCATACCAGAGATGGGACTTGAAGCATGTGAAAACCCGGTGGATTGTACGGTTTTGAGTAGCAGCTCCAGTTCACATACATGAGTTTGGCAGCAGCAGGCTTTTGCTTAAGAGGGAAGCTTTGAATATGATTAAGCTAACACGTTCTTGAATTATGAGTCCTTGACAGCTCTTGATTGCCGTACCATTAGCGACATTAATCAATGGATTATTGTGTGAAGAGGCTCATTGACTACAGATATAGCCAGCTCCAAGAAGCTAGCTAGGTCATTTGTAATTGGCTTTGTTCATTTGTCACTGCAAGACCCAACTAAGGCCAACTGGGCTTTTGTATTTTTCTAATTTTAAGAAGATGATGGGAAAAGATGTCGAGGATTGAAGGAAAGTGCAGCTTCAGTTTATGAATAATTGTGCCATATATATTTGTGTGTATCTATAATCCAGTAAAAGTCATTGCACGTGTGCTGAAAATATACAATTTTCTTGATCACTATTCAAGGTCTGTTTTCTTTAGATTCCAGCTAGTTTGTTTCATATATGGTTTAGACATAATTCTATGTCACCAAGTTGGTCAGTTGAGATTGCTACACAACATTTACAAAAAGAAAAAGAGGGTATGTATGTATGTCTTTACAAGCTTCATTCCTCTTTGGGAATCCACCTGCTCCACCAGAGACTCTTCCTTTGGTTGTTAAGCTCATTCATGCTCTCATTCAATGTTTTCACAATCTTCCTCTGCAGCCAAAGAGCTGAAGCAAGAGCATTTCTCCGAGAACTAGACTTCTTCTTAGGCTTCGTTTCCTGCAAAACGTAGGATAATGAGATCATTGTGAAAGAAAACATGAATTACTGATTGCTTAGTATAGTTGAGGTACAAACCATAAGCTCCTGGAGTTGAGCTTCTGTGAAGCCACCATCCTGCTTGGTTCCGGATCTTGCCATTAGTCGAGTAACCCATCTGGCAGCCTCCCCATAATCTTGTTGTGTGTATCGGAAGAGTTGCAGCCTCAGAGACTGCATGACAGACAGCGCTAACAGGCCTTCCTTATCAAAGTAGGGATATGCTAAAGCTGTTTTTGCACTGATTCTTTGTCTTGGTTTGTATCGAACCATTGATGTCAGGAGTTCCCATCCAATTCCACCATCTAAATCCAACAACTCAAAGCCTTTTCGTAGTTCAGAGCTAGCTCTAGGCTCAGCAGTTTTCCTCCATGCAACCAAGTCATAATCACATCTTTTAAGCTGACGGTTGAATTGTATCAGGCCGCTGTCACTACGTAATCCTGGGAATGCCTGTATGAATATCAAAACAGTTAATCTGAGGTTGTTAACTTTAGTCCTGTTACCAACAAACTTTTGTTACTTACCATTTGTAGGAAGATGAGCCCAGTACTGTAGATATCAAATCTATCGGGCAAATTCATCTGTTTAAGATCATATAATTAAACCCATTAAAGCAATGAGAAGTAATCTAGCTCCAATCAAGCTGAGATGGTTTCACAGTTATTCCACCTGCCATAGAACTGGGGAAAGTGCTGTTGCCACTGGAGCAGAGGGTGCAGATGGTGTTTGTGTGCTCATGATGTATTGCTCAGGTGCAGCATATCTGAAATAGGGAAAAATCGAATAGCATCGTCAATGGCTACTGATATGAACAGACTACACCAAAGTCACTGAGATGCTATAAGGAAACTGAAACTAGGCACTAAATGGAAGATGCAAATCAGAAAGATGTTCTTGAAGACTATTAATTCAGTGAGCGTGCATTCATAGTCAAGTATCAATGTTCCATCAGCAATCAGGTCTCATTTATTATACAATACACAAAATGAAGGGCCATTTGCTGGAATTTCAAATATTCTTGTCATGGCCTAGATCTAGATAACTTTTACGTATGAAATTAAGCTGTTGTTGGCTTTCCTGTTTTTCAGTCCCCAGAACACCTTCAAGATTGACTTTAGTTTCAGTTCTTGGGTCAGAAAATCTAAAGTAGATAATGAATCTTGACACTAAGCTGGTAAACTTCAGCAATACCAAACCATTCTGCAAGTATTTGGGTATGGAACCAGCTGAATAATCAACTGAACTTTGTGGAGGCATAATTGTATGTTCCAGTAGTCTTAAATGAAATCATTCATTGCTTGTTCCTCTTGTTAGGAAACTTCAAAATAATAAGTTTGTCAAGCCTTTGATACAAATCTACGCAATCTGCTACTTGCATAACATAGCAGGAAAGGTGATTTTAAGAAATTGCATCAGTAGGAAGTGGTTTAACAGAAGGTACCTTGGATCCAAAAGAAACTCCTTTGGAATGTAGTTGATGCCGACTCGCAAATCTGCTGCAGCTCCAAGGTCAATGATCTTGAATGTACGAGAGCCTGCTCATATCAAAATTGGAATTAATAAATCACAAGTTAAATTGGACAACGGACGAACTTTGCTAGTTCTTGATTGACTGAGTATAGCATGCTTTCAAGTATTATTACCTTCAGAGAAAATAATATTTTGAGGCTTTATATCTCTGTGCACAATCCCTGTTGAGTGAAGACCATCCAATGCAAATAAGAGCTGTCTCATTATTGTTTGAATGATTCTATTTTCCCTTTCCAGACCCTTTGGCAAATCCTGGACTTTTCCAAGTATCATAGTTTCTACCTGTCATTTTATGTGATCATGAGTGAAGTTGGCAGTTGAATAGTTAAACTAGACCAGGACTTGCTGTAAAAGTCAGAAGCAATAAAATAATCATAGGCTTGAAAGAGTTGATTGCAGGTCAGTGAAAGGATCCACATTTGGATATTAAAGTTAGAGCTAAGTTTGACAAAGAAGTCAATTGGTTAATTCTTAAAATTTAACAAACATCTTAAGACCGATGAGAGAAAGTACCAACATTGTAGGGAAAGTCTTTGCTTTGCATCAAATCATAAAGTGTGGTTTCCCCTTCAAACCGCCATATAAGCCAATATTCAGCTTCTTTCTTTGAAGAACTCTGCATCCACATTCAAAAATATATTTCTTGTCATGGGAAACACTCTAGAACGTACAATGGCAATGGCTAGAATGCTTCAACATAGTGACACCCCTAAACCATATGGTTACTAGTACTCAATATAGAGCAACACCTCAAGGAAGCCGTACTTAAAATCAGCACAGCTGTTTGCACACGCCCTTCGCACACGCTCATTCATCCAAATCTCTACCGCGCCATATTCAGTAGCCTTTTTCAAGACCAATTCCTCTTCTTTCTAGTGACAACCAAAAATCACACATCAGCATATCACATTCTCCCCACAAGACAATCTCAAGTATAAAACCTCAAACATACAACATAACCTAATTCTTGACTTCTATTTCTTATAATGCTAATAAGCTAAGTCATACATCCCTGAGCAGATTAAGCAGTAGTTTTGCAAATACCATAGTAACTCACTAATTTACTTCATACCTTGGCCTTCTTGTTAGCCAATGAAACTTTGTAAACCACTCCAAAAGCTCCTTCACCCAACTTCTTCCCCAAAACAAAGTCATCCTGCACCACAAAACCAAACACAAAAACCCAACCAAACTTCACTTAAACCCCAAAACCTGACCTAAACCCAAAACCAACCAAAAAAACTCCAACCTTCTTGTAAGTGGGTCTGAAAATCCTCTCAACAAAAGCAAGCACAAACATGTCAAAGAACCCCGGAGCCACACCAGGAGTGGCCCAGAGATAAGACAGAGCCCCCAGAGCCAGAATTGCACCGGGTACCGTAATCGTCAAGGCATTAGACTTGGGAAGAGTGCTTCTGTAGATCATATCACCGCACTCCATGACCGTGCAGGGCAGCCCCACCCCGACCCCCAAAAACAGGTCGTGCACCGCATGGATCAGCTCCCCGCCGGAGGCCGAAACCACCAAGGCTTTAGGGTTTGAGCTGGTTTTTACTAAACCGAAGGGTTTGATTATTCTGAGCTTCCTGCCTAGAAAATGGGATGTGGGTTTTGATTGGTGAGGGTGGAGCTTGGCAACTCCGATAGTACCAACTCCTCCGGCTGCGACTGTAACGGCCATGGCCGCCGTAGTTCGGTTTCAGAAGTTGCTTGATTTTTGGGAAATCTCAATTCAAGTACTAACAGTTTGCTTGAAGAAATGTGCTGATTATCTACGCCATTACTGAGAGGCAGTCTCTCTTTAGTTGTGACGGTTATTACAGGTATATTTGTGGAGGGAAATGGCTCGATAGGATTGGTGGCTAATATTCCACCACAAATGACACCTAAACTCGTGTATTGGACTGGATTGATTCTACGATTGGGTTGGGCTGAAAAAATTGAGATTATTTTCCAAAGCCCATGTTTGGAATTTGGATCTTTAATCATGCAAGTTTATTGATAAATACTAAATAGTTAAATACGCTTGTCAATTGCAATCACAGCGAGAAAACGTCCACATTAACAGAGCTTCGTTTTGTGATTTCCTTATTAATAATACTCCAGGGACCAGTGGGGACTTGTTAAACATCAATTAAACCCATAAATAATATGAATGTGATTAGTTCGGGCCTTCACTATCACTATCTCAAGGGAATCAACTAGATGCAATGTTTAACTACCCCTGCGTTGCATTTGCACGATGTTTCGATCATACGTGAACAATGTACAATGTATTAATATACATAGAGTGATATAGGACCACATTGAGAGTTTCTTCGGACACAAAATTATTTTGCATAGCATATCCGATACATCATGCCAATACATGTGATACTGCTGTTGAGAGGCAGCATAGCGCCGGTCATGATATACATTGTTGCTTGATAAGCACTCGATGGGTTCAGGGTTTAGGTCTCGACTACGAGAGCAACTCAATTCTACCAATCCTATACTCTAAAATACCAATGTTAAGAATTCTTAATTTTGACCACATCAAAATACAAAAAATTAAAGCAATTTTTATAAATTGTATTTACAGGACTACTGCACAGGTGGGGATGTAACTTTAAGCAATGATTGATCTAGTTCATCAATAGTGAAAAATATAGTTCATACGCGCACTATTCCACTATCTATAAGACTATAACCTTCCGTTCACTAAAACCAAAACCCAAAAAGCCACAATCTTGTAGTCTTGTACCCCATCGAATTCCGAACCTTCACCAACCGACATCCATTTACCTAAGGCAGTAAAAAAGCCACATCTTTCCTTGGCCGGACTTTGCCAACCTGGTATTTTAATCCCACTTTTTTACCCTTTCCCCTTCAATTAAGGGCAGCAACCAACTCCCGTCTGCCTTAGGGTTAATCCCAGACAAGATCCACATTGTCGAATTTACCCCCGCCAGTAACTGCCCGCAGAGCCATAGAGCCTCCGTGAAACACAACGCGCCGTCGTCATCAGTCATCAGCTATCAGCGAAGAGAGAGGAATGACGAAAGAGGTCGTACGGGGCCCACAGGCTATCCAAGGGACACGGCCTTTTGGAGTCCAATCGGAGCCAGGGCTTGCCCTTACCGCTCCAATGGAGGAGGCTGACCGGGCCCGGGTGGAGGTCCCTACACAGCCCTTCCAGGTTGTCACCGCCGAGTCCGTGCTGGTTCCACCGGTGCTCCACCCCCTCCACGTCACCCGCGAAAACCAACAGAAACGGCGGCAACGACCCCAGCTCGTAAATACGGTGCCGTTTCTGCACGCTCATCCAGTGCTCCAGCTTCTCCGTGTACTTGCCCTCCCTCCACTTCCACAGATCGATCACCATCACTCCCGTGTTGAAATAGCACGCGCTCCGCCCCGAGAACTCCGCCGCCAGCGCCGCGTTTGACCAGAACTTCGGGGTGAAGTAGTTGGTGAAGTTGGCGTGGCAGTACTCCGGCGCGCCCAGCACGCGCCGCCCCAGGTTGATGCGCCAGAGCTTCGCCACGTCGTCGACGACGATGAGGTCGGAGTCGAAGTAGATGATGCGGCGGACGCCGGAGGGGAGGAGATCGGCCAGGTAGATGCGCGCGTAGTTGAGCGGCTGGTCGAGCGCGCGTCGCACCGAGTACGAGATCTTGCCCTTGACGAGATTGCAGTCGAAGTGGTAGAGGCGGAACTTGAGGTAGGGGAAGGTGGCGGTGATGACGCGGCGGAGGTCTTCGCGGCGGTGGCGCGTGGAGATGAAGTGGAAGACGATGTTCTCGGGACACGTGGCGTGCTGGAGGACTGAGAAGACGCCGGCGACGGAGCCGCGGAGGTAGGTGGAGTCCAAGGTCATGGCGATGTGGATGATGGAGGGGTTGTGGGAGTGCGCGTCCAGCGAGGACCACGCTGTCCGGGGGCACCCGCGGCCATTCCGAAATGCAGGCGCTTCTCGGAACTTCGGGAGCTCGACGGCGGCGGATTCCGCCGGAGACTGTACGGCCGCGGCGATGACGAGGAGGAATGTGCAGAGGCGGCGGTGATGATTTGCTGGCATCTGCGCTGCTCTGGTGGAGTGAGAGAATGGGAATGAGGAGACCATGGCTTTTACTCTTTTTAGGGCTTCGCTTGGGGGTAGTTTGGTCATTTCGGTGTAGGACCCGCGGGGGAATTGAGTGTTATGGAGATTGATGCTTTTTTATTTCTTGCGAATAGGAAAGGAATGAGGGGCAAAATCCAGGCTGGAAAGACGCGTCCTTTTGTGTGTCTGATTTTGAAATTTTTTTTAAGAGTGGGGGTGGGACCCAATTAGTGGCTGAAGCTTAATATCGTCTGCGGTGGTGGCGCCGCGGCGGTTTCAACCGTATTCACGTCGTTAACGTAAATGAGAGCGTACTGTGGACGACAAGTCGTACAGAACGCTTTACCTGTGATTAAATCTTGTCTTCTTGCCTCTTTGGCAAGATTTCAAATTTATTTAAAATTGTTGCAATTTCTGTTGAAAAATACTTGTAATTGATCTTTACTGAATTTGAGTTGTATTTTGAAACGTTACTTACCATAGTTTGTTGATATTTTAATTAGCGGATAAATTTTTCATCGAAACTATGTCTGCAAACGTTAGGTGGACTTCTTTCTAATTTAGTTATTTACGTAGATAATTCAATAAAGCAAGAGATACTTTTGACCAAAAAAAAAATTGTGTCAGTAAAAGTTGAATATCATTTTATAGACAACAATATGCGGATTATAAGCTTAAAGTGAGAGTTAATGTCAGAGGTGATATGATATGTGGCCATAGTCAGGGAAAATGGGATGTGTATGATAAAGATAATAATAATAATAAATATAGGTGTAATTTTATTATTGAACTTAAGATATAGATAGAAAAATGAGAGAAAACGAAATGAACCACTCTAACAATAGCTTCTATTTGCGGGTGTTATGCTCATTTTAGCACCCTCTTATTGCATTATTTATATTTGATTTAATTCTCATCTCCAACAATAAGGTGTTATATGAGAGTACTGTTTATAAAAACAAATGTTGAGACATATACTGAAAAACCAGACGTTAACTAGACCTGACAATGACCGCTAAGATTCATATTAGCAACGTGGCCATGAGTAAGTGAACTTGATTATGGATCCTTTGTTAAATCCGTAAGGATTTGGAGTGATGATCCTCATCTGCTGGATTACGTCTTGAAAAGTTGCAAGCCTTTCAGATACAAGTTTGATGATAGAAAATAGTACGGGACCACTAGACTAGGTTGATCTTCCATTTCCATCCAATATTGAGCCTATACTTGTTATTTTCTCCTGATTATTAATATTTAATTACACGCTTCATATAACACTTAGAGAAATAGGAATACAATTGAGTAAAGAAAGAGATACTTTTGACCAAAAAAAAAATTGTGTCGGTAAAAATTGAATATCATTTTATAGACAACAATATGCGGATTATAAGCTTAAAGTGGGAGTTAATGTCAAGGTGATATGATATGTGGCCATAGTCAGGAAAATATGGGATGTGTATGATAAAAAATAAATAAAAAAATATAGGTGTATTATGAAGACAGTTTTTTATTATTGAACTTAAGACATAGATAGAAAAATGAGAGAAAACGATATGAGATGTCCTTATTAGGAGAACTGGAAATGCTTCTAATTCTTAGTTAGTTGTTGTCTTTTCTGTTTTGGACCTGTTGGCTCCTCTTGCAACCAAAAAAATTAAAAATTAAATAAAATAAAAATAAAAAGAAAGAGAGAAAACGATATGAGATGCCTTTATTAAAATTAAGACATGTTTTCTAGTATTTCAATGAGCAGTTAAGCGAAATTTTTTTAATTAATTAATTTTTAGATTCTAAAATAAATTGTATACAATATTTTTGGATTTTAAAAGTGTGGAAAATTTAACAAATCTATTTCAGTGAACATATTTGATAAAAATATATTAGTATATATGTTCTTTTTTTTTTTAGTAAATTGAGGTCAGCCCTTTATTAAAATTGTAAGATTACAATGAGATAATGGAAAAATGCACCAATAGCCAAAATAACAATACGAAATGAAAAGATGCAACAATTGCATCAGAATACAAGGAAATATAAATAACACAAGAGTAGCAAGGTCAAAACACATGGCTGAGTTTACACTACTGATTACAGTCGTGTAATGAATTGAATAGTCGGTGGTTTGACTACCCATGCAAATCCAACGCACAAATTGACAAAAGTCAATTCGGCGCAGAATTAAGGACACTCTTCCACCTAAAGATAGAAGTCGGCCAAGGTTGTCAGAACATGGCTATGTTAGCAGACGATCTTTCACAAACAAATATCATAGGCTTGGATCTCGAATCCAATACTAGTACTGCAAAAGAGTCCCAAACCAATCTAGCAACTGATATACAACGCACCAAAGATAGTGGGCCTTAGACCAAGCCCAATCTCCACCCGGATCCTTCTGCACAGCCGCTGGTGTGATCCATGATTGCCAGCCCACCATCACCGTCGGCTCGAACCTTGATCACCAATCCACCATCGACGTGGAGAATCCGAAGAAAGAGATCGAACCAACCTACATAAACAAGACCATAAACCAGAATCACCAGGATTCCACAATCCCCACACAGCCGGGCTCGAAAAGAATACCCAATTGTCGTCACCATCAGCCAGATTACCACCACGAACAACCTCTGAAGACCATGATCGGCCTTGCACTCCTTCGAGACCAGAACTCAAAGCCTCAGTCCCCGAGTTGCCGTAAGAGGTTATTTTGCTGCGCCCACCATCAAACACCCTTACTCAGCCAATAACACTGCCATCCTCATAGCCAGCAGAGAGGGCAGGAAGAAAAGCAAGAGACATGCCAAAGCATGTAAATGACTCCATTGAAATGGAGTAGATATAGGGAAGGACAATCTCAAAGGAAATGCCGATGTTGCAAACCCTAGCATAGCTAGGTCAATTCATCACAGACAAATATCAGAACAATACTCTTAAACAAGTAGCTCTAAAAGAGTGATTAGTTCATTGTGCTAATCTACATTAGTATATATGTCATTCGTGTATTTTATGAAAAAGTACTAATAAATGATGTGTTATTTTAAAAACATTCCAAACGGTTTTTGTTAAAGAGTATAAATCAATTGGTATAATACAACAAACTAATCACCATCAAGTAATCGACCACTACAAATTATTAAAGTGTTGTTTATAAAAACAAATGTTGAGACATAGACTGAAAAACCACACGTTAGCTAAACTCGATAATGACTGCTAAGATTCATATTAGCAACGTGGCCCTGCGTAAGTGAACTTGATTATGGATCCTTTGTTAAACTCATAAGGATTTGGAGTGATGATCCTCATCTGCTGGATTATGTCTTGAAATGTTGCAAGCCTTTCAGATACAAGTTTGATGATATAAAATAGTTCGGGACTGGTTTCCTACTAAATACTAGACTAGGTTGATCTTCCATTTTCATCCAATATTGAACCTATACTTGTTATTTTCTCCTGATTATTAATATTTAATTACACATCTCTGCTTCATATAACACATCTAGAGAAATAGGAATACAATCAGAGAAATTATGAAAAAATTTCGAGAATTTATGAAAAAATTTCGAGAATTTATACTCTGTAATTAACAAGAATTATAACAAGATATGTATCCAGTATCTTTTTTTTGTTTCGTGATTTATATTAGTTAGAGTAGGAACTTCTCTATAGTTGAATATTGGTTGACGTCTAAGATTCAAGTATCGCCTTCTCCAGTAAATATTTTATTTACACAAAAACTGAAATATCTCAGAGTAATTATATTAAAACTCGATGACATAACCTATTTGTCCCTGCGGGGGGGGGGGGGGGGGGGGGGGGGGGGGGGGGGGGGTGGGGGGTCATTATTGAAAAATTTCTTTACAGCTAAGTAGCTAACAGACATAATAGTGACATACATGTTGTTAGATTTATAATAAAAAAGGTAGATAAAAACAATTAAATGTCACGGGTGAGAGTTGAACAAAAACCTGAAAACCCTACAAGCCTCCAACCAAATCGTACAAGTGCATTAAGGATTATTAATGGAATAATCAGTGTCAATTAAACACTAACCAAGTGGCAACATTCACTGCATATCAGACTGGTTGGCAAGGTTTAAATTTTATTTACTACCATTCTAATTAACACGTATCTAATCTATTGAAAGCGGCGTCGCATGGTAGCTAGCAAATTCTATCGCATCGAATCTAGTATTAGTCGAGTCAGGAAGCCTCATTGGCATCGTATCTTATAGTGTTTCAGGAGGCCTCATTGGTATCGCTTAGTGCATGCATGTGATTGAACTAGTAAGTACGTAATGAATTTAGTTTTCAAGAAAAGTAATTAAGTTGAAGATGCTCTTGTTAATTTTGGGTGTCGTTCTTTTTTGGAGTCTTTGAGGGACATAAAATAATTGTTTACATCAAATAGCTCAAATGAAATTTTGCTCTTCGTATATTTTCAAGAAAGGTAATTAAGTTGCTAAGGCTCTTGCTAATTTTGAGTGTTCTAATGATCTGACCACCAACACCACTTTTTATTTTTAATTTATGTAATAGAGATTATTTCAATTTTCGCATTTGTTATATGCTGTTGTTCACGAGAGTTTTGGTTTGGCCCTCCCTTTTTGTATCACTATTTAATTTTGTTGAATAAATTTCTATGTAGAGGTTCATGAAAAACAAGAAGTCTATATTGAATAAATATTGAAAATCAATCGTTTGATCAATTTAAGAGCGAAATAATAATCCAATGATAGAAGAGATGGAATGAAAAGGCTATCAATCATCAAGAAGACAAGAACAAAAAGTTGATGCAATTCGGTTGGACATAACTTATGAGGTAAAATTGCCAAACAAGAAGTTTTTAAGGGAAACTAGACATTAACTTTTAAATATACTGATTGAGTTAGGATCCCTCATTGGCATCTAGTAGGTGCATGTCAACGGGCTAGTGTGGATTATATGAATTTCAACACCTTGTATCATTGGGCCGTGCTTATACAAGTAATGAACATTGAGTACGTGTATTGTTCGATCAGCACCATATAATGATCTAATGATGGAGAGGAGGTAGTAACAAAAGGTATAGATAAGTGATTAGATGTCATATGCAATCAGTCAATCAAGAACAAGAGATAATGCTCCATATGTTGGCCAACATTCGGTGCAGGTGTGGATTCGGTTCGAATTTTAATTTAAACTGAGATATGAACTGAATTGAATTTCAGTTCGACTCGATTAAGTTTTATACTTTTAAAAGTTCAAAATCAAATCGATATGATTCATCTCAATTCGGTTTAAAGTTCTTTTTTTTTGTTTAAACTAAGCGGTTCAAATTTTATAGAGGAAGACTACTTTGATTTTTGGATTGAAAAAAAAAAGAAGAAATAATAGAACCCGAAAGGTATTTTGTAATAGTGTTATAATTTCTATTGAAGAAATTTTAAATACTGTATCAATATAATTAGATTTCATAAAGATTTAGAATTATTAGATATTCATCGCATTTTTTATTAAATAAATTCTCAATATTTCCATAACACTCGATGTCTTGATCATCGCATTCTATATTTGTAATCACCTCAAAAATTAATTCTGTGCATTACTCGATATAGTTTCCAAACTGGCAAATTCCATGTAAGAAAGCAGTGCCTCGCCCATGTAAGCTTTGAGAAAGCCGCCAAAACCCAATCCCCAAATGATTTGCCTACGTAAGCATGACGCCCCCTCCTGCCCTTCCTCCCTCCCTCCCTCATTCTCCGGCGGGGAACGAGATTCTCCGGTTCACATTCTGTACTTGTAGCTCACGTGACCCCTTGCTTTAAGTCACGGACGTCATTTTCAATTTTTATTTTTTCCACTCATGGTCACCCACTAACTAACCAAATCAATTACATTTATTATTTTCCCGTTTATTTATTCACATCGAGTCGTTATCACCCAACTTAAAGGAAAGCAATTTCTGAATATAGGAATATAGGAAGTTTCTGGGATAAGGTCAACAATTTGAACCAAGAGTGTTATTAAAAAAAAAAAACAATATGATAAAAATATCCCGGTAAATTTTTTATTTTTATAAGATAATTAGCTGTTAGTAACGCACACATTCATACAGTGGTATCCGAGCGTCAGATACCTGCACTGATATTGCGACGAAAGTCAGGTAAAGTCAGACTAATCCATTAGACAAATGCAAATTGGATATTTAAAGAGATCCAGCGTTCTAACATTCGATCATCAACTTGTTAAAAACACATCTATATCAGAGCTTTATCTAAATTAAATCCCAACTTGAAATGGTAGCACAGTCTGAAACCATTTTTGTTATAAGAAAAAAAAAAAAAATCTTAAAGGAAAGCAAAGTCCAAATCTGACCCAACATTTACTCTCCCCTCCAACTCACTCGTCTCCCTCTTCCCCGCTAATCTCGCCTTTTTTCTTTCTTTCTTTCTTTCCTTCATGAATATTGAGGTCTCAACCAGTCGTGTCCTAACCCAGACACCCACACCCAAATGTCGCTCCCCTCCTTCTTCTCCCTCTTCTTCTTCCTCTTGCTCTTTGTCTCAGCCCAGTCTTATCCCTACTACGGTAACTAATTTCCACTCACGGTGTCTTCATCCATAACTGACTGTTTTTTTTTTTTTTTTACTGACTCTGTAACTGTCTCACCACCACTGCAGGGCTCTCGTACAACATAGACTGCGGCAGCCCCACCAACTCCACCGACCCCTTCGGCGCCACGTGGCTCTCCGACCGATTCTTCACCGGGGGCGGCACCTCCGTCGTCTCCGAGCCCCTCCAGTTCCACCACCCCCAGGAGAAGACCCTCCGCTTCTTCCCCCTCACCTCCGGCAAGAAGAACTGCTACGTCGTTCCCAATTTGCCCTCCGGCAGGTACTACGTCCGCACATTCACCGTCTACGACAACTACGATGGCAAGTCCCACTCGCCGTCGTTTGATGCTTCCGTCGAGGGCACTCTGGTCTTCAGCTGGCGCTCGCCGTGGCCCGAGGACCTCCCCCGCACCGGAGCTTACTCCGATCTCTTCGTTTTCATCACCGACGGCGAAGCCGATATCTGCTTCTACAGTATCGCCACTGACTCGCCGGTCATCGGATCACTCCAGATCGTTCAGGTCGATCCGGCGTCGTACGACACCGGTTTCGACGACGGCCGGAAGTATATTCTCGTCAATTACGGACGGTTGAGCTGCGGCTCCGGTCAGTGGGGTCCAGGATTCAGCAATGACACTGACCGGTTCAGCCGGTCGTGGCAATCCGACGCTCCATTCCGAGCCGTCGACTCCGGATCCCCGGCCCGAACCATTACCACGACGAATTCAATCTCCCACACCGGAGATGGCCCCAATTATTTTCCGATGAAACTCTACCAGTCGGCGATTGTGGCCGACGGGAAGGGAATCTTGACGTACAATTTGGATGTGGACGCCAAGCTCGATTACTTGCTGTGGTTCCATTTCGCTGAGATTGATCCGAAGATGAACAAAGTGGGGGACAGAGTGTTTGATATATTCATCAATGACGAGAATGTGACTCGGGTTGACGTTTACAAGGAGGTGGGGAGTTTCAGGGCGCATACATGGCATTATACTGTTAAGAACTTGAGCAGTACGCATTTGATTGTGAAGCTTGGGGCTGTGGCTGGTGTGCCCATCATCAGTGGGCTCGAAAACTATGCCATGGTTCCGGCGGATGTTGCCACGCTTCCGGAACAAGGTAATGTGTCAAATTATAGCTTATTGATATGAGAATTAAAGCATTGTAGGATAGCCATGCTAAGTTATAGTTGGTTATTTTTTCATGAGAAGTATTGTTGACTTGTTGATTGACAATGACTTGTGTGGTGAGGCTTACTCATTTGGGGCTTATTGTTTCCAGTTGCTGCTATGAGAGCATTGAAGGAATCGCTGCGTGTTCCTGATAGGATGGGGTGGAATGGCGATCCTTGTGCTCCTACTAACTGGGATGCTTGGGAGGGTGTTACATGCCATCTCAATAAGAATGAATCTGCTCTCGTGATTTCTCAAATGTAAGATTTGGTTTTCTTCCCTAATTCCTACAATGCATCTAATTGTGTGCTTTTATGAAAATAAAAAATAAATCCATCTGATACAATTCTATGTATCCGCCTGATTTCTCGAATGTAGGTTTGGTAAACCCCTCGTATCAATCACGTATACTCTCCAGTGTTTGTGATTGCGATAATTTTCTGAAACTCTGGTGGTTTTTTATATTGATTTTGTAGTTTTGGCCTTGTACCCATTAGTTAATTACCAATTTCACAAGTTTGGCAAACCCCTCGTACCAATCACGTATACTCTCCAGTGTTCGTGATTGCGATAATTTTCTGAAACTATGGTGGTCTTTTATATTGATTTTGTAGTTTTGGCCTTGTACCCACTAATTAGTACTCCGACAACTATATTAGCCCAGTAGTTGACCACTTCTTTTAGCAGTACTCATACATAATCCTCCCCTCAACATTTGAGAGCTTTAATGTCAGCTTTTGGATGCATTATATACTGTTCAATTAATTGTATCATGTATTCCAGTGATCTTGGAAGCCAAGGCTTGAAAGGGTTTATTAGCCCAGTAGTCGACCACTTCTTTTAGCAGTACTCGTGTACATAATCCTCCCCTCAACATTTGAGAGCTTTAATGTCAGTTTTTGGATGCATTATCTACTGTTCAATTAATTGTATCATGTATTCCAGTGATCTTGGAAGCCAAGGCTTGAAAGGATTTATTAGCGACCAGATCAACCTGTTGTCGGACTTGCTAAGCTTGTAAGTATCAACTACAAATTAATATGTAGTTTCTGTTCTCTGTATTTTCGGGTGTTTCAGAATAAAGTTATATGGTTTGTCTTTTTCTTTGGAAACAAATAATCACAGGAACTTAAGTTCTAATTCATTGGAGGGCACAATACCATCTGGGCTGGGCCAAAAATCTCTCCAAAGGCTGTAAGTCCATCTTACTTAACCAAAAAAGTTGGGTTAAACTATCAATAATTTCTATCTTTAGTTGTCTTTTGAAAAAATTTTCCACCCTTTTCTTCTCCAAACTTGTTATACTAAGTTGAGCAGAGCTGTAGCACAACTGTGAACTTTAGATGTTGACCTATATGAAATTTTTTGTTTTCTTCCTTCTGGTTAGTTTCATGGCTTGATTCTATTACATTAGTTTCTGTATATTCCTTTTTGTAGGGATCTGTCAGACAATCAGTTTACCGGTTCTATACCAGAGAGCTTAACTTCTTCAAATCTCCAGCTTGTGTAAGTGATGTGTTTCAAATCTGTATTGTGGATTTTCTTGGAATGTACTTTATATCTTCTGTTGTAGACTGAGGCTCAGTCTCATTCCATTTTTAGTGTTTGGCATGCATTCCATATTATTTGACATTTCATAATTGTGTAAAGCTCCTTTCACTTGATCTTCTCATGTTATAGAATTAGGAGGTTGTTGGTTTAGTAAAAGTCTGATCATATGGTTCATTATATCAAAAACTAAAGATAAATTTTACACGTTGTAGTATTTTCTTACCAGTTTTGTCACATTGCTACTGTTCTTCAAAAGTTTCTACTTGTTAAGCTAATTGTTCGGCATCCATATATAAAGTAGGGTCACTGTCTTTCTTCCCTAAACCTTCTGCATAAAGACAGTAAATAGTGTGAAGAAAACTCTGGATTGTCCTTTTGCTTTCCGGGTGGATTGGTTTATTGTTAATTTTATGTGTTATCAGGTTATTGAATAACAACTTATTGGAAGGCCGAGTGCCAGAGCAGCTATATTCAATTGGAGTGCACGGCGGTGCTATTGAGTATGTCATAGTTCAGTCTGATCTTCTTCATTGCACCATTTTGTTTCAATCTTGATAAAGCTGGGGGTTGTCGCTACTTGGTTGTATGGTTGGTGTTCTGTATGGCTGGCCAAACAAGGCCAGCTCTCACCCTCTCTGGCTTTGGGAGGTCAACTTTGTAGGAGATGAACACCACACCTCTTCGTTAAAAGAGGTTTGGTGTGACCACTGAGCTGCAACCCTTAGTCTAGGCGTTACAAGATGATTGCATGTCCTTCCCTTGCTAGACTGTATATCTTGTTTAACCATTGAATTACTCTTTCTCTTCGACAGCCTCTATGGGAACAAAGGCTTGTGTGGTGTTCCGCCTTTGCCTGATTGTCCTTTATTTTGGGAAAATGGAGGCTTATCCACGAAGGGCAAAATCGCAATAGGCATATCTTGTGGTGTTATTATCTGTTTGATGCTGTTGGTGCTGTACATAATCTACGTCCGACGGCGTAGGAATGATTACGGCTTCGGCTTTCCTCATGACTTAATACGTAAGTATGATTTGCAGTGAGCAAAAATTTGCCGATAAACTAATTTCTTGTTGATCATATCTGTATATTTATTTATTGGGATAAAAACCTTTCTCAAGTTATATTTTCTCTTTCATGCTTTTTCTGGTCGTTTTCTATTTCACCATTACTGCCCACTTGTTTCTTGTAAGTTGAGAATCTATTATTTGCTTTAGATGCGTATATCTACATATTTTTGCATATTTACCTATTTACAACTCAAAATAGCACCATAGCGGCCTGACCAGTTTGGTTGAATATTTGTGAACTCTGTGCAATTAATTTGTTTGATGTGGATTATCATTTTTGTTGGACGATCTAGTTATAACAGACCTTAACTTGTCACTACTCACTAGTTTATTTAGTTTCTGTAGACTTCTTCATACACCTGCAGTTTCAAACTAAACAGAAACAGCTTTTGTGATACTGGCCCTAGCTATCCTTTGCATAATCCTTGTAATAAGTTTTTACAAATTCCTGTATGAATTGTTGATATGTAAATTTATGAGCCTTCCAGTTTGGTTGAACTCTTTTCCAATGTCCTCATTTCCAAAAGGAAGTTGTTTGTGGGGATAATCAGTTTACCTTCAATTATCTAGCTGTTATGGACATTAACTCGAATCAGTTAGCTTATTAGAGAAGCGAGCTAATTAGATAGTTGTCATGTGTATACGTAATCTTAGGCATTCTTGTCTCATTAGATGGATATCATGTACCTTTTTCTATATTCTTCAAATGACGGATCTTGTTTTGCTTTTGAAATAATGGCTCTTGTTGCAGCACTTGGTGCCAAGACAAACAGGTATCATAGACAGAAGTCCATAGCTGTTCTTGAAATGGAGAGCCAACATGCCAAGGCTGATCTACAACCTTTACAAACTCCCCGAGGGAAGTGATCGACAATTGGACAATGTTGACATTCATTCCACTTACTAAGGAGACATACAATGACGAGCTTGATTGTGTCTGTACAAATTTCTCAATCAAGATATACAACGGCCCCTTCTGCTCCTGAACTTGTTGGACTCTATGGTTTTTGCATTTTCTAACAATGTTTTCAGGCACGATGTCCTCTGAAGCCAGTAGTCTGAACGAGATAATGCTGCCGAATTTATTTTATTTTTATTTTTATTTTTTACTGACAAAAGAAATGCATTAGGCCCCAGCCATATTATACCAACAGTTTGCAGGCTTTGATGCATATACTGATGTAAATTTATAGTTGAATGCATAGACTGCAACATACCAGCATTGTTTCAACGAATCCTTAGATATTTTCCCCCACATTATTCATTTGCTCAATCTCGGATTAGTATTTGCCTGAAATATGTCTTTTCGTAGTGGAGTTTTTGGCTTGTTATAAACTTATTTTTTTTAGAATATAATTGTGAAGAATGTTATTTGTTTTCTTTTCTACCATTACTGTGCTACTGTTATAACTGACATGGTTAATTTTCTTTTGGTAAATGAATGATGTTGTTAACCCCGGGTGCTGTGGCAAAGCTCTAACTCTCTAAGTCCAAAATACAACTAGGTCCGCAGAGACCATCTAAATATTAACAGAGGCAGCCTGTACATGAAGGAGACCCGATCTAAAAAAAAACATCCAGCAATGCAAAGCAATCGACCAAGGGGAGATATTCCAATCGACTGCAATGAAAGCATTGATGATCGAAGGCTTGAAACCGATAGAGAAAATTCAATCCGTTTTAATGGGTTTTTTCTTTTGCATAAACTAGGGATTATAAGAACCATCTCCAACATGAATACATCATGGTGAAAAGTTGATTTTGTGACTTGATGACAACTATCTCGGTTCGGATATATCTGGTAGAAAGAACTAAATTGCACTGTAACTAGAACTTAATCTTCTGAAGCCAATTGCAGGCTACACAACAAAACACAGAGAGCAGAAAAATCTGATCCATACCAAACAGAAGACGCTATTTCTTGTCCCTAAGAAAATCCATCCTTTCAAAAAAGAGAAATTCATCAATTTCTTTTCTACCATACCGGCCAAAAAGAAGCCTGCACTTCTCCAATGTGAGAGAGAGCTTACCAACTCCATCACCCAAGCATAAATCATCAGCAAAGACTAGCAGCAGTACCAAATTCAAAGCATATGGCTTCTTCTTGAAGCAAATCCAATGTATTTATCCAAAATAAAAAAATGAACTTTTGATGGAACCAAGATACCCAATAAACCCATTAGGTTCAAAGATGCGATGTTTAGGATTATCCAGCACAGAAGGAAAATACAGGAAGACACTAATTTTGATATCCCTGACAACAAAGAACTAAAATCAGCAACATCCCTCTCACTAAAGTTCATTCTGAAAGTGAGATTCCACAGAAAACCTGGAATAATTAGGAGGCTAAGGAAGACTAAGCACAATGATCCAAATACGTAAAAGCTAGAAAACAGTAACTGAGAGGATGATCCACAAGGCCACAAGCCAATTATCTTCCCAAGAGTTAAAATTAGATAGCCCGGAGATATATATGGGTTTCTACAAGCCAATCCCACCTATTCAGATGGCATCCGATACTTGCTATGGGTGACAGTAGCTGCTTATTGAGTTGAAAACATGACCAAAGCTCTTCCTTTGAAGTCCCAAAAATCCAGAAAATATGTTCCTATCCCAAAACAGGGATCAACATCACAGCCAAGCCACAGACTCATGGTTTTGAAACCTTGCCTATTTGCTTCCCATCAAAATACATTGACATGTCACTAATACCTAAACTACGTAATTATAGAATGGTATAAATGGACGATAACTCAATCCAGCCCGGTCTTTCTTAAAATTCCAAATTCTCTCGATGCTGAATCCTTTATATATGGTTACTTGACCTCACTCTCATTAGTCAACATACACTCCACTCTGTAGGCTTCAGACCCTAAAGCACATGTCCCCCTCTGACCAACAGCAAATAGTTACAAGACAGTAGTGAACAGAATCAACTCAAAAGAGAAAATTATCATGATGACAGTAATTCTGCAATAATTACCATTGTCAAATTATATAACCATAAGAATCATTATGGCAGTGAATCCTAATGAGGCCTCATCATCCAGCAGGTATCCCTGGTCAGTTTAAGACAAATGACTAGTAAGTATATTACAAGCTAGAGTCACATTAAGAAATTTAACAAACAACAAGAAGAACACTAAAAAACGAAGCATGATGAAACAAGACTTGTATACCAATGATAAGAATAAGTTGCAAAAACACATAATCTTAGGAAAGTGAAGGTACTAAAATGTTCAATGCTCAGCCATGAAAGTGAAAGTACTAATGTTTCATCCAATTCTAGTTTGAATGGTTGATAAACAATTATTTACACTTCAAGAGTGGCAGCTGAATTAACTAGACTAATATGGTGAAGGATAAATACCCCAAGCTAAATTGTAGTCAAGCCTTCACTTGCACTTGTCTCGGTCCCTGCTCCAAAAATCCAACCCCTTCCCTACTCCCAGCTTCAGCAGGGGGAGATTTGTACTTCTTCTTCTGGTACAACGGATTCGACGTCAGGATCCTCAAACTCGAATTCCCATTGATCTCCAACACTTCAGGCAAGCCATCACCACAGCCCTTGGACATCCCCACGTCAATCCGAATAGCTCTCTCATCGCAAGCGCCATTAATCCCAGACTGTTGAATGGTATGCCCCATGATCATCCTCTTAGCACCGGGAATAGTTTCCAGCACATGTTGCAATGCGGAACAATCACACTTGTCCGCAAATTCATCAGAAAACTTCCTCAACCAAACCACAGAGTTCCCCCCACGGCAATACTGAGGCGCCAATCTCCCCTTCACCCCATTAACCCACTCCCTCACCTCCTCATTCATCTTCTCCAGACCATACGAAACATGCTTAGCCAAGAGCCCGCCGTGCACGAAAACCGAGTCCCCCACGACCAACACAGTCACATTCTTGGACAAGAACCGACCGGTGATCGGACCAGCAGGCCTCAGCGCGGCGATTCTGGCCCTGAAACCTTCTGTGAACTCTTTCTTGACATTGTTGAAACCCAAAGGCAGCCCCTCAAATGGGTCTTTAGGGTTTTCCAACCCTTTACAAAGCGCTTTCATTCTGTTCCCAACTCTGTACCAATGAGCCCAATTCAGAAACTCATCCAAACCCTCTCTGGTCACGTACCTGAAATCTCCTTCCACATTCATAATCTCGTGGTTGCCGTGCATGGTGATCAAGGTGCCGCCGCATCGGGCGGCTTCCCGTCTCAGCTTCTCGAGGAAATACAGGATTTTGATCTCGTCGCCGCCGCGGTCGAGCACGTCGCCGACCTGGACCACGGTGGCGGAGCCTCCGACCCATTTGTCGGACTGATCGATCAGATTGGCCAGGCGTAGGGATTGCTTGGTCTTGTCGAGGTCGCCGTGGACATCGCCGATCGCGATCAGACGGTCCTGCGGTGGGTAGAAGGTTTGCAAGGGCGGCGGCGGCGGCGGGGGAGGTTGTTGAGTAGCAGTGGCGTTGGTGTAATTATGGGGAAGTGGAATGGGGTTTTCGGGTAAGAGGAAATGCCCACCGACCGTGAAGTCGACGAAGGTGTCGACGAAAGAGGTGAGAAGAGCTGGAACGTCTTTGCATGACTCTGATGCTGAGCTCTTCTTCGCTTTCAGGTCTGCCATTCTCTCTCTCTCTCTCACTCTTTAACTCTCTCTGCAAATCTGTCTTTGTGTGAAGGGCTGCACCAGTTGCAATCTTAATGGGTTGCTTTGAACAAGAAAATTGAGACTAGTTAAAACACTCAATTATTTCATTGATCTCTAAGTCAATTTTTTTTTTTTTTTTTTTTTTTTTTTGCATACGAGCCGGAAATTATAAACTAGAACTTGTAGTACAACCTGACGCTAAACCCTAAACGGTCGAACAGAAGAGGATTGTTTGGACTTTGGTTGTTATAAAAGCATTGCAGGATAACCTTGGCCTGTTGTTGTAGACTGGGGCTCGATCTGTTGCATTCTATTTTTAGTGTTTGGCATGCGTTGCAAATTATTTGACATTTCATAGCTGTGTGAAGCTTCTTTCGTTTGATCTTCCCATGTTATAGAATTAAGAGGGCTGTAGGTTTGTAGGTGAGTGAAAATCTAATCATATGGTTCATTATACCAAAAACTAAAGATGAATATTACACGCTGTAGTAGTTCCTTACCAGTTTTGTCACATTGCCAATGTTTTACCAAGGTTTCTACATGCTAGCTAATTGTTTGGGCATCCATAGACACACTAGGGGGCTAGGGGCACTGTCTTCCTTCCCCCAACTCTCTGCATAAAGCCAGAAAATAGCGTGAAGGAAACTCTCTGGATTGTCCTGCTTTCCGTGTGGTTCATTGGTTTATTGTTAATTTTATGTGTTATGAGGTTATTGAACAACAACTTATTGGAAGGCCGAGTGCCAGAGCAGCTATATTCCATTGGAGTGCACGGCGGTGCTATTGAGTGTGTCGTAGTTCAGTTTGATCTTCTTCATTGCACCATTTTGTTTTAATCTTGATAAAGCTGTGGGTTGTCGCTACTTGGTTGTATGGTTGATGTTCTGTATGACTGGCAAACGAGGCCAACGCTCACCCTCTCTGGCTTTGGGAGGTCAACATGAACACCACACCTCTTCGTTAAAAGAGGTTTGTTGTGACCACTGAGCTGCAACCCTTGGTCTAGGAGTTACAAGATGATTGTATGTCTTTCCCTTGCTAGAGTTGTATATCTTGTTTAACCATTGAAGTACTCTTTTCTTTTCGACATCCCCTGATTGAGAACAAAGGTTTGGGTGGTGGTGTTCCATCTTTGCCTGATTGTCTTTTGTTTTGGAAAAATGGAGGCTTATCTACGTAGGGAAAAATTGCGATAGGCGTATCTTGTGATGTTATCTTCTGTTTGATGTTGTTGGTGCTGTACATAATCTATGTCCGAAGGCGTAGGAATGATTAGGACCTCGGCTTTCCTCATGACTTAATGCGTTAGTATGATTTGCACTTTTGCAGTGAGCAAAAATTTGCCAATAAATTTATTTTATTATTGATCATATCTGTATATTTCTTTTCGGAATAAAAACCTTTCTGAAGTTATATTTCCTCTTTCAAGCTTTTTCTTGTCTCTTTCAATTTACCATTACTGGCCAATTTCTTGTAAGTTGAGAATCTATCATTTTCTTTTGGTCACTTATTAGACAAGAATTGCAAGCAGATTAAAGACAAACAAACAGCTTTTCACTGGCTGCTATTTTCCCTCTCAAGATGTCTCATAGATGCACATTTCCAGTATTTTTGCTTATTTGCCTATTCACAACTCAATATAGCACCATAGCGGCCTGATCAGTTTTGTTAAATTCTTGTCAACTGTGTGCAATTATTTTGTTTGATGTGGATTTATCAATTTTTGTTGGATCATCTAGTTGTAAGGAATGTTAACTTGTCACTAGTTACGATTCTAGTTTTTGTAGACTTCTTCATACATCTGCAGTTTCAAACTAAACAGAAGCAGCTTTTATGTAACTGGCCTAGCCATCATTGTAATGAGTTTTTACAAGTTCCTATATGAATCATTGAAATGTGAATTTATGAGCCTGTTCAGTTTTGTTGAACTCTTTTCCAATGTCCTCCTCATTTCCAAAAAGAGATCGTTTATGGGGATAACCAATTTTTCTTCAATTATCTAGTTGTTATGGATTTTTAACCCATATCATTTAGCTTATTAGAGAAGCCAGCTAATCAGATTGTTGTCAAGTGTATAGGTAATGCTAGGCATTTTTGTCTAATTAGATGGATATTATATACTTCTCAATATGCATCAAATGACGGATCTTCTTTTTCTTTTGAGATAAGGGCCCTTGTTGCAGCACTTGGTGCTGAGACAAACAGGTATCATAGACAGAAGTCCATAGCTGTTCTTAAAATGGAGAGCCAAAATGCCAAGGCTGATCTACAACCTTTACAAACTCCCCAAGGGAAGTGGATCGACATTGTTAACATTCATTCCACTCATCAAGAAGACATACAATGATGGGCTTGACTGTGTTTGCACAAATTTCTCAATCAAGATAAACAACGGCACCTTTTGCTAGCTCCTGAACTTGTTGGATTCATGGTTTTTGCATTTTCAGGCACAAGGTCCTCTGAAGCAGTAGTCTGCACAAAGGCAATGCTTCTGAAATTTTTTATTGACGAAAGAAATGCATGAGGCCTCAACCAGATTATACCAATAGTTTGCAGCCTTGATGCGTACACTGATGTAAATTTATTGTTGAATGCATGGACTGCAACATACCAGCATTGTTTCAATGAAACCTTGTCCAAATTTTTTCCCCACATTATTCATTCAGTCAATCACGGTTTAGTATTTGCCTGAAATGTGTCTTTTTGTAGTGGATTTTTGGATTGTTATAAACATACCTTCTCCTGATTTCAGAATATATTTGTGAAGAATGCTTTTTGTTTTCTTTCTACCATTTTGGAATACTGTGCTACTGTTATATCTACTTGCAAGTTACTCCATTAAAACCGATATGCAATGAGCTATCTCCTGGTTAATTTTCTTTTGGTAAATGAATGAATGAGCAAACCAAGGGGGCTGGGGCAAAGCCCAAAGTGAAAATAGAAACAGAAGCAATTTGTAGAAACTAACCAAGGAACCAGCATTGCAAAACAATCATCAAAGGGGAGATTGCAATCGAAGGCTTGAAACCGATAGAGCAAAGACGACCTCGAACAGTATTCAAGACCAAACTGATAGTGACAGTGACACTGGTTGGAGTTCCCTTTCCTCCATATGTAGCTATAGTAAGTGGAAGTAGTTTTCACTACTGGCCTCACGGACTACATCATGCTTCACTCACTCCAAACGATCTCGGCCTTTGACCAAAAAGAATTACAGAAAGAGCCTCTAGGCCTAGGCAGATTAGGCTTGGGCCTATGGCCACAGACCCAAAGAGCCTTAAGAATTTATGTATAGATATGGAATCATGTTTGTCCACAGATTATGTTAAAAGTCTTTCATAAAAAAGTATATTGTTGCTCAACGAATTATATGTTAGCAAAATCTCTAATAATAAAAGATGAAAAGATCGACGGCAACCTCCCGTGAAAAAAAAGATGCATTTCTTCACAGTTTTCATCGGTTAAAATAAAAAGAAATTTGACACATCTTTAGCGTTAATGGATTTATTTAGCATTAAATTCCCGAATTCTTATGATTGAATTTGAGAGAAAGAACAGTCAAAGAAAAGAATTTTTACTATAATATTGTAGAAACACACAACGGGTCAGATTAATGTGGGAAGAAAATTTATTTGTGGACAAATATCTCTTTGCATTAGGTGAGGAAACATTAACTTTTTTATAGACATAAACATTTTTTTTTTTTTTGCTTAACGTGATTGAATTTTTCACTTTTGTTTGTAAAAATTAGAGGAAACTTAGATCATCTCCCCATCATAATCCACAGTTTTATTGTATAGAACGTGACAGCTCAGATAGAAGATGAGTTCCCAACTTCCCAAGGTGTGAGATTAATTAATTAGCTGCCATGTTTTAATACAATAATGCTAATTAGTTTGACAAATTTACAAAAGTCAGTGGGTAGGAGCAGCACATAATACTATTTGTTTGAATCAGAAGAAAATCAGACCCGGTCGCTGTGAAACACTTAGGACCATTAACAAGGAAAACAAACCACATGATCTCATCTCTACATCTCACCTTCCCTATCACGTTGTAAATTGCAGCGATATTTTACGATTTTTCAGCAGCAATGATATTTTAGAATGAAGGAATCTCTCATGGTTTCCCACATGACTTGTGACTAATTGTCAAAAACTAAATTAGTTAACTGCATAATAGTCACCTGTGACCTCTGATTCTTTTGAATGAGATCGATGATTAAACAATTAGCGTAACATAATCGCTCGCAGATTGCAAATTAGGTCAAGATTAGTGGCAGATTACTCGCACGTTGTCAACTTGTCATGCATGAACCACCGTACCACTAGTCTCTTTCAGACTTTTAGTCTGTTTCTGGGGTTCTTGCTTCTGCTTCTGCAGAAGAATATGAATGAATCATCTTCATCTGAGCAACCACTTAATATAGTATTAGAGATCGAATTTGTACATCTATAGTGATTAATTAACTTCTTAATTAAGCTTGATTTGAACTCTGCATGTAATTTCTCACCTTCTGACTTTGTCAACTGGAGTGATGAATCAAACCGAACAATGCTGAATTTTGTGGTTTACAAGTGAGTACAATAACATTGAGGCTTTGACTTTGGACCAGGGCAAAATCTAGTTGACCTTTTGCTTTAATACAAACTACAAAGTGTACTGATAAGACTTTGAGCCTCTAGATTTTAATAAGAGTTAGGGAGTGATATTTCCACATCCAACCACTATTCTGCAGAAGAGTCGGACTCTCTGAATCAGTATGCCCTTTTGATTTTTGACTATGAATTTGGACTTTTGATTCTGTAACATAAACAAACAAAAGTAAAGAAAAATATGCACCACTAATCCAAAAGAAAATTAAGCATGTTGCATGTAATAGATGTTGTTTCAATTTACGTACTACCATATACCCAATTGTTATGAATGAGAGAAAATTCAATCCGTTTCAATGGGTTGCAATCCATTATCTCGAGACATACCATGAGCTTCTTGTTGGGGAATGGAAAATAAATGGGACGAATTTTCCAAGAGCAACTATATTCAAACTACATAAACCATATTAAACTAGGGTTCCAATCCCTCTCTCCTTTTAGTCGGCGAATAGGTTTGTTGCATTTCTTTATCTTATTTATTTTAATTTGTCCAGCTAAGAAGCAGTTAAATAGAATGAGAAAGTTCAAATTAACGTAACATGAAACCTATTAGTATTATCTAGTAATGAAGAATATATATTGAACCATATAGAATAGAAAAACAAACCAACAGAGAATAACCAAGAATTTTATGTACCGATTAACAAGGTAAGAAAACACTACTAAAAAGCCTATAGTATGTGGCTATATATAATACCCCTGGTTTAATGTAATATAATGCTACTCTTAGATTAGGTTTTACCTAATCTTACATGAAACCCATCACCACTTACATCACCCCCAGTTATTGACCCCTCAGATGCTCATAAGCCTCCTCTCCCCTAATTCTCTTATGATCAAAAGCTAGTGTAACTTGCATGTTGACCATCAAAGCTAATATATATAGATAATTAATCATGAATAAAAAATTTAACTTCATAATCCAATGCCAGTTGTCACCTTGCACATATCCCATGGAGTCATGTCTGATCCAACTTCAATAAATAGTTGATTAGTCTCATTAACGTGCTAATTGAAAATGGACTCCTCCAATTAGTCTCCATGCTTATTGCTAAGATGCTAAACTAAGAAATCACATAAATATTTTTCGTTGACTTGGTTGACCTCGTATTGTGCTATTTTCTGACGAACGATTATATTTTTTCACTAATATGACCTCACCCACATAATTTGCCAAGTGTGAACTTGTTAATCTTTTATAATTGGTAATAACAATCGGAAGGTAGCTAGTTGGCATTTGGCAAAGGCATGGGGGAGGGGGATGACGTGGGTTTTGGGTGAGATAGATAAATGCTTATCTGCAACATAAGCAAACAAACCCACAAATCAATCTCATTGGGTCATTGCAAATTTGGTCTTATTTGGAAGAGAGATTCTTGCGTGGGGCAGCTGCACCACGTGACTGTGTGGTTGTCAGTGCAGCTGTCCAATCAGGACCCAAATAGGGGGTTATTTTAGGTATTTTACATTTAAAAATCAGAGGTAATTTCGAAACAAAGATAAAAATTTATGAAATTTGATTGGACATACACGTGGTGCGGCTGCCCGTAACTAAGAATTTTTCTATTTGAAAATGCTAGCCAACCACACCACCCAAGTGGCACATCCTAATTTGACTATTTTATATGCGTGCCATGTCGGCAACAAAACTTCATAGTTCTTAACACGGACTATTTGTCAATAACATGGAAATCTATTTTGCAATTCCTTTCTTCATTAATAACATCAGAAGGACCCGCTATTACCGTTTAGTATCATTTTGGATTTTATGCTTGTGGTTCTAATTTTTCAGAGATTATGTTATATTTTTCGTCATGTAGAATATGTTGTTGAAGGTTTTATCAAATAACATAACATGTAACATATATAAATATAAATAGAATGACGGTTGAAAATAAAAACACAATTAGAGTCTATGTTTTCAAGTTTTGGATGCAAAATGTGAAGAAGCTTTTGAAGAGTCAAGAGTCAAAGTGAACTATATAACGTGAAACAAACAACATTAATCAGTTGCACACCAAATAAATTTTGAAGAGGAAAATTGAGAGTAGTAGACACTCAATTATTTCATTGATTAAGTCAAATTAATGAGACCCCATATATACTGCCTGGATTCAATTAGTGGGTCAAGATCAAAACACTTGATGTACACTATCTAGAAGGTGCAGGATATTACACCCTAGTAGTGGTACTATTATAAAACCCAAGCTATTAGAGAGATCCATTTGATGAAAATGTGGCTAAGCTAGCCTAGGGCAACAACCAATTGAAATAACAGTGTTCCTTATGTGCTCAATGAGTAATATATGGACCCCCTAATAAAGAAGACTTTGTGCTCTCAACCAATGGGAGGAGTTATGTGGCACACAGGGTCTTGTGGGACCAATGGGAATTGGTTGGTATTGGTATTGAGGTCAATAAAAGCAACTGATAGACTTCTAGTACCACTACTACTTTACATATAGTGGCTCAACTAGTAGCGATGGATGGGGAGATCATTATTGGTTTAGAGCTTCCAAACAATACCTGCTGCCCTAGTTGTATGATTTTGGTTAAGATAATTTGGAACTCCCATCCAAAACAGAAAGAAAGAAACATAAGAGAATCTTCCATGATTTGATGAATAACAATCACACACTAAGTTCTAGACTTGTAAAGCTTACTTTGACCCATTCAATTTCTTTCTCTCATTAGTTTTTGAATTTATGCGCTGGACTTGTGCGTTGATTTCACCCATTGTTTGATTTTATGGATCATCACTATTATTGTGACTGTGATACCAACCTCAATCTCATTCCTCAATTCAAAAAGTTTGAAAAGTAATCCTTAATAATTTTGAAAATTATAGGTTCTAGAAAAAGAATGCATGCATAT
The DNA here is from genome assembly GCA_025331145.1 of Rosa persica. Lineage (NCBI taxonomy): Eukaryota > Viridiplantae > Streptophyta > Magnoliopsida > Rosales > Rosaceae > Rosa > Rosa persica. The sequence continues at coordinate 41,762,647 of WFKR01000004.1, read as the reverse complement.
ACATGTGCATGTTTATTAATAGCATACAAGATGTGATTCACAGTTTGCATGTTACATATTTGCATGAACGTCATGAAGAAGTTTACCATAAATCATTCTATGAGCTTTGATGATTTCAAAGGTTTATAGATCTTGCTTCCATATGCAATCTCTTACCAAAACCCAGGGATGTTCATGGACATGCTGTCACATGCATTTGCCCAGTCCTTACTCCAACTACTAAATAAGCAACGGAAATCATTACAATTGCTAGTCAAATTTAGGATTTTGACATTGCTGATAAATAACCATAAAACTACCTTTCTTAAACGCGAGAACCCTGGAGAAAAGTATAATTATATATCCCACAAGTAACCCTACATTTCATTAACTTGTAAACCTTGGATAAGATGACAAACTATTCACTGAGATTAATTAGAAAGATTAATGCATGATCCAGTAAGAAGTAGTAGAGTTGAGTGGGTGATACGATCACGTGGTTGGACCTGGAATGATGGTTCATTGTCCACATCGGTAGGAGAATCAAGCAACGGTCAAGGATATCATAATATTACTCGCTCATTTTCACGATCTAATTAATATTTTCATAATTAACATGGAACTAATTTCTTTGCGTGTGAACAGAAGAAGATGATGGAAGAAACGAGTTGGTCGATAAGAAACAAACGACTAAATAATGGAAATAATAGCGTGTTGTTGAAGCGGCAGAAAATTCCACCCAACCTAATAGGGCTAATAGAATTTAAATAACCAGTTTGGTTCATGATACTACTGTTTCTTTTTCTCACAACTAGGGCAAATTGCCATATAAAATAGACCACCTGTGGTCCAGCTGATCGAGATGAGCTGAGCTCATTCCACCGCGTGTGGCAACTGGTAGTGCACTTCACCTTGATAAGGAATTACTTTTGAAGGTGTAGTTTGTCTGCTTATGATATCGAATTAATTGTTTGTATGTTCATATATCGTTTTTGTCCTTGAACATAGAACTTCACATAAAGATTGGCTTCATTTAGAAGAACCAACCTTTTGCTACTTTGCATGTTCATATATCGCTTTCATTTCTTAAAATTTTGCATGAAGATCGTAAAGTTTTTCAGCCATTGAACCCTATTGGCTTTAAGAGTATCGAATTTAGCATATTTCAAGATTAAGATGTGCATTTCGATATAGTAACAACGAACCTTGATTTTTATTACGAGTTCAAATACCATTTTAAGAAATTCACGTAAGCAATTTGTCATCAAAACTTGACCAATCATAGAGACAAAAATAAGCCATGAGTTAACAGAAAGAATACGAAGATTTGCACTTATCCCGTCCAAGCTTTTGATTGGAATGGGTATAACTTATCAAGAAGTCCTTTAACTTCTTTTGTTAAAGATGAAGATCCAAACTATTTATTGGATATTACGATGAGAGTCACTTTCTTTTGCATGCGAAGGTTGAACGGATTCGATAAAACATAATTAAACGCCTAAATCTTTCCTCATTAACAGTATCACTTGAATTCAATAATCAACAAATGTCTTAAATATCCTATATTTGCACCCCCTAATTAACCCAAAGAAATAGTTGGTGACACAGATTCTTTTATCCATTTCCTACCTGTCAAGACAAACATCTAATCACATTCCACAGTTTTTCCTTTCCTATTTTTCTTTTTAAAGAGCTGCTACACATGATCAGATTCTTCACTTCTAAAGAACATAAAGTTTGGCAAAGATACCCGAAAATTAAAATTAAAGTCAAGCCTGTAGGCGTTATAGTTCTAAAACAAAAATATCCTACGAAATGTATATATTCTTAAGCTTATCTTCGCTTTTATATATATTTTGGGAACAAATGAATAAACTAACGTGCATGTATATATCTTCCCCTAAATTTAATTAATTAATTTGCATCCATATCAAAGATTCCCCCACACATTTGTATTTTCGTCATCGCTAACGTTAAAATTTACTTTCTCTCTTTTTTATAAAGGGTTTGACATGGAACTTGTTGCAAGTGCGTTGGCGGGCGATGACGTGTCGTCGTCATCAACTTATTATAAAACCCTAGACAAAGCTTAATTAGAGGCTTATAAACTGCCACCATTAAACGTTTTTTTATTTTTTATGATTTGCGACCATTAAACGTTGATATAGCACTCCTATTTAGATAATCGCAAAAGATGTGATTAGTCAGTTAATTACAAAACTATTAGCAACAGATAACACTTTGCTTTGGCATGCTGTTCATATTACTAGGCGGAGAACGAGGCACTAACCCAATTCGGATTAGTGACGTGAAACAATCTTCGTCTTCACCACCGCCCACTATATATAGTAATTTTTGATTAATTGATCCCTAAACAGGATTGTTTGAGATAAGGGTATGACACATGGTTGACAAGAAAGTGATTATTCTTTTAATCCATCTCTAATTTGTTTATTAAGTCGATAGTGAAAAAGTTAAAGCACCTGAGTTGTGTCTATATTGGTTTTTATTATACATACACACGATAGATCATGTTTTAAACTAAGGTGAACATGATAGCTTAAGTTTATGCTAGCCACCTAAGAGATAATGGTTAGATAAACCATGGTTATTTCAAAAATGGGGAAAGGCCAATGAGAGAACTATAAACCCTAAAACCCACTTAAAAGAATTTGTTAATCAAGATTTGATGATGATTAAAGTGAGGAATTATTTTGTGGATATATATACCTCTGTGTCGCATGGGGAGAGATTTAGACCAGTAAGAAGATAGGTTGGTGGGGGGTCGAGCAAGTGATTCCAAAAGGATAATATTGTTAACCATAAACTCGATGATCTAATAATTATAAGAACAGATCAAAGAAAGTATTACATAAAGTTGAAGATATGTGATGCACGTTTGTTACTATTCTTTTTTGTACTTGGATTTATAATGCGCATAAATCGTTGGATTTGATAGGTTATGACGTATATACAAACACGTACAATACTAATGTGGCAGTCCAATGAATGATAATATGACTTAATCGTTTTGCAAATTTAGTTTGATTGTATTTCTTTTAGCTAATATTAATGGACATACAAAATCAAAGGTTTGTGTGATTTGTTGTCCATTTACCTGTTCCACTTGCCATACACAACTAATGTAAATCTTAAGGTCAATTAACTTTCAAATATGCATTTTTAATTTTTAAAACAATAAATATACTATTTATAAATTGTGTTACAAAGTTCGTTATTCTTATTTACCATTATTATTAGTGTATAACAATTAGCTGATATCACATACCATGTGTCAGTCTCTCCTAATGGAGTTTGCATTGTTTAGTGTCGTTGGATGAAACAGTTGCCAAATCACACTACTAGTTGTTTCGAGTCTATTATTTCATAATTATAATAGCATCAGATCTTTTAAGATACACTTGGTACAAAATCACTAGTGCTTTAAAAAATGTAAGTTACAATAAGTATAAAACTCAAAAACAAAGAGTAGGGCGAAACTAATTAACCTCATCTTACAGTGACAATGGTCATAGTCATAACTTTATTATTTTATAATCAAATAACAAATACGATCAACAACCAACAATCGTTTTTGTAAAGGAATTTTTTTTTCCCCGCTTCCTAGCCTCTACTAGATATCTCTAGAGACTCTATTATAATTCTTGCCAAAAAAAAAAAGACTCTATTATAAGGTGGAAAAAGTCTTGCGTAGGGCATACGTAAATGACACGTGGTAGGCTACCCAATCAGGTTTTTAACGGGGAGCATTTTAGATATTTCACTTTACAAAGCAGGAACAGTTTCGAAATACACATAAAGTTTGATGGATTTTGATTGGACAGCCGCACCACGTAATCGTGCGGCTGCCGTATGTAGGAACTTTTCTATAAGTTGATGCACCAAATAATTGAGTCCACCGTGGCATATTCTATCATTTCTTGAGTTCCCACTTGTAAGGAGTGGCCTCAACACGAACAAGAAAGATAGGGTTTCCGTATACGCTATACAAAATACCGTACGTACGTCCCTGTTTTTCCAAAAAAATCAAATATATATAAAAAACCCAAACCCCAAAAATTAAATATCAATTAATCGTTTATTACACGTAAACCCTAATCTCAAAACCACAAGTCTCCTTTACCCACCGTCTTCACCGCTCCTCGGTTTCTGTCTACTTGCATCCCCCGTGGGTCCCACGAAGCAGACCGTGGACTCATCCGTACACAGAAACCCCAATTAATAAACAATACCAAGTTCTTAAATATCCTAATTATTAGAGGACGAGTTCATCGCCGTCGGATTCCGCTGCTTCTGATCCGAGATCTTAATCCGACGGTCGACGTCGCAGAACTGTGTGCATGAACTTGTAATAGAACAAGGTGAGGGCTATGGTGCCCACTTGGAGGGAGAAATGTCAATGTTGGTTGCAAATAATGGATCTCCTTTTTTGATTTTTATTTTTTTGGGGGGCCTTATTTGAGATACTAAGTAAGGTTGAACCTGGCCAATAGGACAAGGCAGGAGAGCTGGGAAGGACGAATGAGGTGAAGCCAGGTAAGTGGAGAGAAGGGGGGGAATTTCTTGTTGGATGAGCTAATTTATCCATCTCTGAGGAAAAATTGAATTCCAATGCCTATCCAATAACTCCATGTCCATATCCATCCTCTCCATTTAACTTTAGCCCCCACAACCCATCCTAGTGGAACTAACCCCTTCCTGAGGTCTGTGTCTCAAATCCTCAGTATTTTCTAGCCAAAAAAAAAAAAAAAATCCTCAGTGTTTATCTACTTCCTAACTGGTCTACTAAAGCATACACCAATCATAGACACGCTCACATCGCAAAATATCCTCCTTTGTTTCTATTTTTGGTACATATACAAGAACACAACATCGCGACTTAGAACTAATTAAAAATTTTAATAAATTTTTAGTTTCGAAGTTGTCTGAAAACATTACTTTTTGTTATCTTATGAGTTAATTTCATATTACGAAGTTTTTTTGGGTTTGCAAAATAACGTCAAGATTGCTTATTTTTATATTTTGAAGTACTATTGAATTTTAATTATGCAAAAACTTGACTTTCCGATCTACACGTTTGTTTGGTGATGTTGTACTTAAATTTTAGAAAGTGATAATAGATATTATTTGATAGTGCTCCAGATCGAGTAATGAAACTCAGAAACCAAAAGCTGTTGAATTCGCTAATCTAACAATTCCCGACTTCAAATTTTCATACCTCCGGAACACAGACGTTTCGTGATGATAGAAATATGAATGAGAGGAGATGGAGGCCATGCTGGAGGAAGGGACAAGTCAGCAGCAAAGTTTTCAGGGGGGATGAACCCAACAAAAACACGGTCCATACTCATGTGAACCCCATCATCAACTTGAGCGGGACCCAGCTCACCATACACAACCCACAACCCACACATACAATGAGCCTAAGCTCCCAAATTACCACTACTATTTCTATTTGATTTACCTTGTCAATTTCTCATTAGCCATTGAGCACAAGAACCCATGAACCTTCCTACCCCCTCACCATACCCTCCTAATCTCTGGGTTGACCCACCAGACCCACATCCCCATATCTCCACCTAAATTATTTTTATTCATTTTCCTACAAATATTAATTATTATTATTATTATTAAACCCCCCAAAACAAAAGCCAAATGAAAACCGAGGACCGTGGCCAGCACCTCCTATATATACTCAGTCTTCAAATCCCATTCCATCATAACAGAACACAACACACTCTCTCTCTCTCTATTGCCCACATCAATAGTCAAAACCACCTTCTCTTATCCTCCTCCTCTTCTTCTTCTTCTTCTTCAGATATTCAAATTACAACTCAGAAACATGGATATAACAAGCAGCACAACAGATGAAAGCACAAGCAGTGAGATATCAATGTCAATTTCACCGCCTCCGAGACCAAACAACAAGCTCTCCTCCTCGCCGCCGCCGAGCCTCTGCCGCGTCGGCAGCGGCACCGGCAGCGTCATTCTTGACTCCGATAACGGAATCGAGGCCGAGTCCCGCAAGCTTCCGTCCTCCAAGTACAAAGGCGTGGTCCCCCAGCCCAACGGCCGCTGGGGCGCTCAGATTTACGAGAAGCACCAGCGTGTCTGGCTGGGCACCTTCAACGAGGAGGACGAGGCCGCCCGGGCCTACGACGTCGCCGCCCAGCGCTTTCGCGGCCGCGACGCCGTAACTAACTTCAAACCCCTAGCAGAGTCCACCGACAACGACGACGATGAAATCGAAGCAGCTTTCCTCAACTCCCACTCCAAGTCCGAAATCGTCGACATGCTGAGGAAGCACACTTACAATGACGAGCTGGAGCAGAGCAAGCGCAACTTCGGATTCGACGCCAACGGCAAGCGGCGGGCCCGGGGCGAGAGCAGCTCAATGGGCCCTTTCGGCCCGGACAGGCCCGCTAACGCGCGTGAACAGCTTTTCGAGAAAGCTGTCACGCCCAGCGACGTGGGAAAGCTGAACCGGCTGGTCATCCCCAAGCAACACGCCGAGAAGCACTTTCCGCTGCAGAGCGGAAGCACGTGCAAGGGCGTGTTGCTAAACTTCGAGGACGTCGGCGGCAAAGTGTGGCGGTTCCGGTACTCCTACTGGAACAGCAGCCAGAGCTACGTGTTGACCAAAGGGTGGAGCCGGTTCGTGAAGGAGAAGAATCTCAAGGCCGGTGACATTGTGAGTTTCCAGAGGTCGACCGGGCCGGACAAGCAGCTTTATATAGATTGGAAGACAAGGAGCAGCGGACCGAACCCGGTTCAGTCTGGGCCGGTCCAGATGGTCCGGCTATTCGGGGTCAACATTTTTAAAATACCTGGGAGCGGCTCTGCTGGTGTGGAGGCTCCTATTGGCTGCAATGCTTTGGGGAAGAGAATGAGGGAGATTGAATTGTTGGAATTAGAATTTAGCAAGAAACCAAGGATAATTGGAGCTTTGTAACATTTTTCTTCTTCTTCTTCTTTTTAATTTTTTGTAATTTTTTTGTCCTTAGTAGTTTGTGAAGGGGAAGGAGATGGGGAGGTGTAGTTGCAAGTTGCAAGTTGCAAAAGGTGAAGTTGTATATTACATGACCAAAAAAAATGCTGAAGAAAGCAAAAGCTTTCATTTGAAGTTTTTATAAAATTTTCTCCAAAGGAGGATTTTAACTGTCAATTTGATATTGTTCAACCTGTTTCTCTTGTTGGTGTAGCTTGGTGGCATTTCTAGTTTGTTCTTATGTTATGGACTTATGGTTTTCCAAAACATTATAGATCATTTCTCTTTGTTTACAGACTAATGTATGTTTGAGAAGGGAATGTATGGAAGGAACCTTTTGCTCTTGCAGAAAAATTTAGGCCTATAAAATTGGGGCTTCATTTGTTCAACGCGAATAATGAGCATTTTATCGAACGTCATAAGATTATTCGGGATGGCAAATTATTGGTTTTGGAATAGACAAATAAATCATTTTGAATCGTTCTTGGTTGGTCCCATGAAAACTTAATACTTCAAAACATTGAAAATTGAACTTGAAACTTTATTCGTTTAAAATTGTTTTTGTTTTCTTAAAAGAATCGAGTTTATTCCATTATTCTGATTAGATAGAAGTTCCGGACACTAAGAACACAACATTGTTAACTATGCAAAGCTGGAAGTAGATCTGAATTAGAGATCTTCTAAATAGATCTCGGCTCGTTACAATGTAACATTGGCTGAAGGGTACAAATCGAAGGCAGGATATTTGGAAAGCAACAATGCCCATTAAGAATCCAATTGCATGATGTCTAAAAAGATCATTGTGGTGGGGTAGATATCAAACATGAGATATGTAGCTGAGTACGAGAGGAGTAACATTAAAAGATCATTATCAGATTCAATATCCAGTATGAACTTGTGGGTGTGTCTCAATACAAAATAGAAATTAATCAAAAACACACCCCTCCAGCCCTCATAACTTCATATTCATGTCCAAAATCCATGTGTTCAGGCCAAGAAGACAAACAGATACATGTACCAGATCTTTCACCATATAATGTGACAGCCCAAATCATGATCATGTTCTCAGATTCACAAACCCGACCCGACGATAATGAACAAATCATGCAAGCGATAATCGTAGATCAAGTCTTCGGGTTATACAAATTAATTAGCTGCATGCAGGCTATAGACTGAGACTAGCTCATTGCTCATGGTGGCAAATAAGAAAAGATCAAAATGGTACTGTAGTACTTGTGTGAATTATTAAACGGACCAAATTAGTGTATCACATGCACAGTTTCGACAATTCTAAATATGAATACTCAATATATGCATTCCCAGTAGATAGTGCCTCGATGGGTATTGTACGTACTACTATTTCTATAATATATCATTGTCTCAGGCTTAAAAACCACACAAAATGATTGACTTTTCGGAATTAATATTTGACGAGTTCAATGCAGAAGACTTTCGTACTTGTACAGAAAAAGAAATATTGGGATATACAAATTATATATTACTTAATTACTTGTTGCTTAGCTTAATTAGTTAATGTATTATATGCATGGTTCCTCCTAACTTCCTCATAGTCATAGTTGCAGATATTTCTGATTATCTGAAGGAATATACAACCTACACCAGTGTCAATCAATGTGTCATGGTTGCTAGATACATCACAATCGAGATGCTTAATTATTAGTTCATTTAGTGTTGATATATAATATGTGTGAGATTAATATATATTTGAATTGATAGTGTTTGGACCTAAAATGAACATTTTGGCCTGACAAGGCACGTCTTGGAGAAATCGAGCAAATATAAGTGACTCAAGCTATATATTGTCGACAAGTTCGAAATATATATTTAGAGGCTAAATAAAGCCTATTATGGAAATGTGGAAATGAAAAGTCAACTTTAGCACATTTTCCTACTTCGGCCAGGAGAAACCGAGCTAAACAAGGAAGGAGGGACGGCAGACTAACCATCCGAACTTCAAATGAGTTGAAATTTTCCAGATTCATTCTAGACATCCCAAGGATCATTTCTTATGAAAAGTGCTAGAGCTTGTTCGAAGTGGAAAACCTTCAAACAATCAGTCCAATTTTCTGCATAAGCAAAATTGGAAAACTGGACCTGTAAGGAGTCCAGTAGCATTTTCGGCCCAACCACATGGAAATAAATTCTGAAATTTTACCACAATAATCTACATCCATGGTGGATCATTTCATATGAAGAAGTCGAAGGTTAAATATGAATTCTTAGTGGAGATATAAATTAAAGGAATAAAGAAGTGTTAGTGCTCTCACCTAACAAAATCCATTAAGTGTTAATGAATTTTGCCTAACAAATCCACTAAGTGTTAGTGAATTTTGCCTAACAAATCCACTAAGTGTTTATGTGCTCAAACCTAACCCATTATGATTTGTTTAAAGGCCAAATAGTGTTGCTTGGAAGCCTATATATAGAGGCTACAACAAGTATCATCTCACAAATTCACTCATCAAAACATCTATAAGATGATCTAAGTTCTCTCTAGAGCAACCTCTCTAAGAGCAATTCCTCTCATTCTCTTATCGGTGATCACACTCTAAGTTCTAGTCTCCTTAGGAGCCAACTTTCAGTACCACCAAACCCTCTTTCAAAGTGCTTTGGTCCTAGTCTCCTTGGGAGCCGACTGTAGTATCACGACCACAACGGTTACGGAACCAGCCAAGCAAGGGTAACGCCCTCGCAAACCAGCCAAGCTAGAGTCACAACATCGATCTACAACATCGAGTATCGATTGTGATTTTGAAAAGGCTCAGCAAAAGTCCTCGCCACGAGGCACAAAGAATCCCACGACGAGGTTGGTGCTCTCCTTGTCCACAATCGCTCAGAAGAAGTCAGGTCAAGGGACACCCCCAACGACCGCACCCGAACGGTGCTGGCACGCCCACGCAAGAAAAGAGACCGTTGACCAGCTCAAGAAAAAACTAGAGCCAAACATTTTGGCACGCCCAGTGGGACATACTGCGAGCTGTAAACCACACCACTATTAAGAAGATGAGGTTGGTAAGGGGTTGTGAATCATAACGGAATAGGTAAAGTCTCTTTTGTTAATATTGACCTAAACTCCTTATTGGTGCCTAGTTCAGGTCCATTAAGGTTAAGGGCGGTTTTTATTAACACTTGTTGAACTGTCTTCACACTTATGATCTTTCTCATCTTCGTAAGTATAGCCTATGTGAAATGGTGTCTAGAAAGGGAACAACGTTCATAACAGGCTATTGAATCCAGAAGTGCGTGCAAATGGGCCTAAACCACTATGTGGGAGTAGTTCATGCCAAAATGGATTCTGCCTCTTTTGTTCGCCCTCCCCCACCTGGCCATTTCAGTAAGGTTGCCCAAAGGATTTGAAAGAAAGTTTGTGTCTAGGCGACTATACTTGGGCCGCAGGTCTAAACCTTGATTCACAGTATGTTATTGAATTCAGCTACTTATTGAATTCAGACTTCCGGAAGCCATTGGGAAGTCAAGCATAAACCCTTATCAAAAGGTTTACGTTAATTGTCCGAAACATAAGACCTCCAGTTACAGACCGCACTCCCGTGCAGACTATCGTGGTCTTTCCGAAGAACAGGTAATCCAAAGATTTTCTTCCCACCCTCCATCGACAGAGATGTCAACTGAGCGAGGAGGAAATCGACATCCTACTACTGAAGATACATCTAGCATCACCCAGGAAGCCACGAGCGCAGTTACAACTATTGACTTTGTGCCTATTCTCGTTCCAGAAAATGCGACCATAGAAGAGCGGCTTAATATCCTTCAACAGAATTCTGCCGCATACCATGAGAAGATGGAAAAAGCCTTTGCGGAGGACCGTCGACGGCTTGATGAGTTCACGATCTCGATCAAGAGGCTTGAGCTAGGGGCACAACAAACACAAGGGCAATTGGATGACATAAACCAAAAAATGCAGAAGAACCACGAAGAGCTGTTGGTCGCAAGCAAACACATTGCTTCGGAAGTCGCAATGATTCGTAAAGAAGGATCCAACGTCGTAACCCAGGTGGCCATGCAGAAGGCTGACCTCGATCAGGCCAGAGAGGTTCTACATAAAACACTGGGAGATCCTAGTGCCATTCTAGGCTCTCTAGGTCAGTCCCCCATATCTGCTAAGTACATACCACCAAATGCTCGCGGCGGTAGTACATCCACATCCGCTACTGCCGCATCAGTCAGAGGTAAAGAGACTACTCTGGCAACGGGTAGGAAGAACAACGCCGTGTCATCAGTCACACAAAGGACCAGGACTTTGAAAATCAATGATGGGGCCTTTGTTGATCATAGCCCGTTTCCCCAATATGACAGTGACGGAGTTGAATACGTGCACCATGATCCACCTCCAGCAAGCCATTATGGTATCGACCGGGTTGAAAGCCCAGCGAAGGTCACCGTAACCACAAAGGGTCAGCCAGCAGTGGGTTTTGCGTCGCAGACGTCAACTCGACATAAAATGACCCACGGAGGCGGCATGTCTTTGGTTAATCAAGCTTCACAGGCACCACCGTTGATCTGGTCAGTTGAAGATACAGTGGTTCACCCACCTCCTCCTGATCCAAGATATGTAAGGAGAGAAGAGGTAGAAGCAATGATTAGGGCCGCGAACCAGAGGCCAAACTTGGAGGAGGCCTACCAGGGGCCCTTCCCACCGCATATTACACAGACACCTTATCCTAGGGGATATAAGAACATTACGTTCTCTACTTTCTTGGGAGAGGAAGTCGAAAATGCCGCAGCCCATTTGGTTAGGTTTCGAGTACAGTGTGGCCAGTACCAGAACGATGACAATATGAAGTGTAATATCTTCGCTACTTCTTTATCGGGGTCTGCCTTCACCTGGTTCACTAAGCTGCAACCGGGATCAGTTACGAGTTGGCCCGCGATGGAGAAGCTGTTCAAGGAAACCTTCGGGACTATCGAGCCGGAAGTAGATCTGGCTTCACTCACTCAGATGGCTCAGCAGCCAACTGAATCTGCTGTCATGTACCTTCAGCGCTTTCAGATCCAGAAAGGAAAGTTGAACGTGATTCTGCCGGAGAAAGAACTGGTGAAGTTGGCAATCAAAGGCTTAGAGCCCCGCCAACGCAAAAAACAGCATGGAAGCATGTTCAATTCCATGGGGGAACTGATCACAGAAGTAGGAAGTTTCGAGCACTTGCTCAGGGAGATGGATGCTATGAAAAATTTCTCAAAAGGGACATACATCCCAGGGAAACGCCGAATAGTGGCTGCTCAGCCATCAATCCAGTCCCTTTGATCCTTACTATAAGAGTGAGGAATCTTGTACAGTAGAGGCTGACGAGTTTGAAGAAGACGAGATTGCTGCGCTGGAACTCACCGGAAAAAATGCTTCAACACTAAAGCAACTAAAGCTGTGCAAAGAACCGGTGAAGCTCAAGTCAGTGGTTTTCACCAAACCAGAGTTTGCAAGTTATACTTACGACGCGAACAAAGCACATGAAATCTTGGATGAAATGATCGCCGCGAAGATGGTGAAAACCGACTTCGGCCCATTTCCTAAACCAGAGCAGCTAAGGGGGAAGAAATATTGCAAACTCCATAATATGTGGAATCATAATACAGCCGATTGTGTTAAGCTAAAGGATCAGATCCAAATCTGGTTAAATAATGGTAGTTTGCAAGTAGAGGCACCAACAACAACAGCAACGTTGGTGGACCTAGATCCCTTCCCAGATACCGGCATCAACATGGTGGACGTGGCATGGGGTGAAAAAGATCAGTAGAATCAAAGTCCAGACTATGCGGTTAAAGATTTGATAAGGGCTGGAGACAAAGCCGTGAAGGGGGAATCCAAGACTCGTTTACCCATTGTCCTATGCTCGCGGTGCAAGGAAGAATGTGACACTCAAGCCCTGCATGAGGAAACATCCCAGACTATCCAGTTTGGATCTCTGCCGCCAATACGGTTAGTATCATCCTCTAGAAACTTCCAACCATGCAGTCTAAGAGTACACAGTGGTTTAGAAACTCCTACTCCAAGGGACTCAAACTTATTCAAAAAGTTGAAGACTGCGAGGGAAGAAGGGCAAGCAGATAAGCGGCAATGGGTTTTTACCAGACCTTACATTCCGCCAGTGTCAACATCCTCCATCAAAGAAGGGAGATGGTATACCCAAAAGAATGGCAAGGCGGTGGAGATGAGCTCTTCAAAGAAGAGAAAACTCCAACAAAGGTTTGGAGAAGCAAAGCGAACTTTGGAAGCACTAGATCAAGGACTAATCAAACCATCGCAATTACTAAAACCTCCAAAAGAGTATCAAAGACAATTGGAGGTACTGGCCTCCGAGAGATTCGTTTCCCCGCAAGTTCAAAAACCGCATCCCAAAGTATTGCGCCAAGGGCAAAAGCCATGTGCCCCCAAGATCAGCGCTCAGGAGAAATCCCTAGTTCCAGCAAGGTAAGAACCGCCGCCAGCTCGTAATGACAATGTTTGGCGGAGAATATCTCGTGAAGGAAGCAATAGCGAGCCTTCCATCTTCGACAAGCTGGGGGGCAAAGACAATCGGTCCGCGATTGTGCAGAAAGTTCAAAACTTGGTGGTCACTCTCCCAGAGGAAGTGCCAGGGACGAAACAAATTTCAGAGTCACTGAACCAGACTCCTATAGTACAGGAGCACGAACAAGCCAAAGCGGTGGTCCCTGAAGAGGAATCCTTGGTTGCTTTCATGGTTAAACAGTTTAACGCCGATATCCCAGCAGATGAACCCAAGCTCAATCTTGATGATGACATGGACGAAACAGAAATGGTGGATATCTCTTGCAATATGGTTTATGTGCTCCCTGCTAAGTATGCCTTACCAGTCGCTGCGCAGGAATGCATAGAAGCTGACGCAATTGGAGAACAGCAGTTGCAGATCACTTCAGCCGCAACAACGCCGGAGAAAGAAGCAGTGTTCCTTGAGACTGAAGATGCTAACAGTAAGAGTTTCTTCATGAGTTTCTTCATGCAACACATGCGACCTTTATATATCACAGCAGAAATTAATGGGACTAAGGTCAGCAAGATAATGGTTGATACCGGCGCGGCTGTGAATGTCATTACTATAAGGACCATGCAGCTTTTGGGAATCAAGAAGGAGAAGATCCAGTCTACCTCTCTCACATTGAAGAACTTCGCGGGCACAGTAACTAAGACGTTAGGTTTACTGTTCCTAAAAATCAAGGTGGGTCCCTCAGAAAGCGTTTATGCGTTCTTTGTTACGGATGGTTACGTGGCCTACAGTGCCATCCTGGGAAGAGATTGGATTCACCGAAGCTATTGTGTTCCATCAACACTCCACCAAGAGCTGATTATGTGGAATAGGGTGACAAATAAGGCTGAGATAATTAAAGCAGACCCTCGCCCTTTTTCTGTTTCCGCGAATTACGTAGATGCTAAGTACTACTTGGAGCTAATTACTCCATTGCAAGTCGGTAGCATCGACAATAAGGGCCGCCCCACAGGGGTGACGGCTTCTGAGTTGGCACAGTGGGGACTCACGTTTGCAAAAGAAGACCTAGCGAGGCCCGGCCATGCTGTGCCCCGCACAATGGGTAATTAATGGATTACGACCTTCCAGAGGAAGGGATAGAGGCCTTCCATTCCTTGTACGAGAGGCTATCCTCATACTTGGTGGAAAAAGAGGCCTATGATCGAGTTGCGACCTTAGAAATTGTTTATGAAGAGTTCATGGACCAAGAAGAGGAGGAAGAAGAGATTCAGCTTGCTCCAGCGGCATTGGATGACACACCTCCGAAGGTTAGGGACCTTACTGAAAAGGTCAATCTGGGAACAATTGATGAGCTTATAGAAGTGGCTATCAGCACTTACTTAGAGCCTAGCGAGAAACAGAGGCTCATCGACTTATTGCTAGAATTCAAGGACTGCTTCGCGGAAAAATACGAGGACATGCCAGGCCTATCACCAGACTTGGTATGCCACCAACTACCAACGCTACCTGATAAGCGGCCTTTGAAGCAAGAGCCGCGAAGAATGAACTCAGAGACCCAAGTACTGGTCAAAGAGGAAGTTGAAAAGATGCACAAGTCGGGCATTATCAGGGTAGCCAAGTACAATCAGTGGCTGTCCAATATAGTGCCTGTTCGCAAGAAGAATGGCAAGATGAGGGTCTGCGTGGATTACAGAGACCTTAATTTAGCTACACCTAAAGACGTCTACCCCATGCCGGTGGCGGACATGTTGGTAGATGCAGTTGCAGGGCACGAACTGTTGTCTTTCATGGATGGCACAGCGGGATATCACCAGATACCGGTTGCGGAGGAAGATAGACACAAGACCGCATTCCGCTGCCCTGGGTTCACGGGAGTTTTTGAATATGTGGTCATGCCTTTTGGACTAAAGAATGCCGGAGCAACATATCAGAGAGCCATGAACCTGATCTTCCACGACATACTTGGGAAGATCTTAGAGGTTTACATTGATGACGTCGCCGTGAAGTCTAAGAAGAGTGGAGATCACTTCACGGATCTCAGAAAAGTTTTCGAGCGCATGCGACTACACAAGCTCAAAATGAATCCCGCCAAGTGCGTTTTTGGAGTTCAGGCAGGCGATTTCCTGGGATTCATTGTCCATCAAAGGGGCATTGAGGTCCCTGAGGATAAGGCAAACGCGGTCATCAACGCATCTTCCCCGCGAACGAAGAAAGAATTACAGCGACTACTGGGTAAGATCAACTTTTTGCGACGTTTCATTTCTAACTCTGCGGGCAAAATCCAGCCATTTTCCCCACTGCTGAAGTTGCAAGGACAGAACGAGTTTGTGTGGGAACTTAAACATCAAGAGGCTTTTGACAAAATCAAGGCCTATCTGGCGAGCCCGCCAGTGCTTGTTCCTCCCAAAGCTGGATTTCCATTAAAGTTGTATGTTTCAGCAGTTGAGGCTTCCATTGGCAACCTCTTCGCTCAGGATGATGAAGAGGGTGTCGAACATGCCATCTTTTACCTCAGTAGGACACTCACAGATTGCGAAACAAGGTACACTCCAATGGAAAAGCTGTGTCTTACATTATACTTCTCAGCATGCAAGTTGCGGCATTACATGTTGTCCTTTACTACTTGCATCATTGCTCAAACCGATCTGGTCAAGTATATGTTATCGCGACCTATCTTGAGAGGCCGTATTGGCAAGTGGGTGCTCGCCTTATCAGAATTCTCATTACAGTATGTCCCACAGAAAGCAGTAAAGGGGCAAGCCATTGTGGACTTTCTGGCACATCACCCTATGCTAGATCTCCCTGCGGTTAGAGATTTAGAGGTCGCTGTCACAAATTTAGATCGCCCAGAGTACGCCACACTGTATCAAGCCACAGTCTCACTCCAGCCCTGGGTTTTATATTTTGACGGGTCAAGAACGGATACGCTAGCAGGAGCAGGAATTGCACTGGAGAATCCGGCTGGAGATCACTTTTCGTACTCATTCCAGTTGGAGTTTCAATGTACCAACAACCAAGCAGAATATGAGTCCTTAATCATAGGCCTAGAAGTACTGCTGGAAATGGGAATTAGAGATGTACAAATACTTGGCGATTCTCTCTTGGTTATCAATCAGTTGTGCAATGAGTTCAGATGCAATAGCTTCACATTGGTCCCTTATTGGAACAGGACATTAGAACTGTTGGACCAATTTGATAACGTACATCTTGAGCACATTCCTCGCGAGAGAAATTTTGCCGCGAACGAGTTGGCCCAGCTGGCAACAGGGGTAACATTGAGATATGGCGTGCGGGAGAGAATCCTTAAAGTCCAGCGTCGCACCCTTCCTTCTTGGATGGCGAGAAGAGATCCTCCAGACGATACGTCAGTCGCAACCATGGAATCCATTGACGTGGATTGGCACATCCCTTTGATCAATTATCTCAAGCATCCTGATCAAACCACAGATAGAAGGATTCACTATCTTACCCTCAACTACTTCCTCAGAGGTGATGAACTTCGCAGACGAGGAGAAGATGGCATGGATTTCAG
The DNA here is from genome assembly GCA_025331145.1 of Rosa persica. Classification (NCBI taxonomy): domain Eukaryota; kingdom Viridiplantae; phylum Streptophyta; class Magnoliopsida; order Rosales; family Rosaceae; genus Rosa; species Rosa persica. The sequence goes on along the minus strand of WFKR01000004.1, from coordinate 41,745,648 downwards.
ATGTGTTTATGGCCACGAAGCCAAACAACTCATGCGCCAAGTTCATTCTGACATTTGTGGAGCTTACCAAGCAGGTCCAAAGATGCGATGGTTGCTCAGACGACATGGATATTTTTGGCCCAGTATCTTGAAGGATTGTATCGCGTTCGCTAAAGGTTGTTTGGACTGCCAAGCTCATGGGCCAGTCCAGCATGTTCCTAATATTCCAATGCAGCCCATTATACAGCCTTGGCCTGCAAGAGGATGGGCGCTGGATTTAATTGGGATGATTCACCCACATTCATCACTTCAACATAAGTTCATCATCGTTGCGACTGATTTCTTTACAAAGTGGGTTGAAGCAGAACCTTTGAAGGAAACATCTGGTGGCATGTTGCGACAATTCCTATTCAGAAACATCATCTGCAGATTTGGGATCCCAGAAGTTTTTGTTTCGGACCGGGGGGCAGCTTTCATGGGTGGTGAAGTTGATAAACTTGCAAGAGAATGGGGAATACAGTTCATCCATTCCAGTCCGTATTATGCTCAGTCTAACGGTCAAGCGGAGGCCAGCAATAAGATCATTATCAATCTACTGAAGAAAATATTGGAAGCTAATCCACGACAGTGGCATGAGACACTTTATGAAACTCTTTGGGCCTACCGCACCTCTAAGAGGAATCCCATCGCAACAACACCTTATGCTTTGATGTTTGGCCATGATGCAGTCCTGCCATTGGAAGTCAACGTCCAGTCATTACGAGTTCAAGAGCAACATCATCTCATTGGAGAAGACTACGTTCAGGCTATGTGGCAGGAACATGAAGACCTTAGCGAAAAGCGCTTGGAGGCTTTAGATAATTTGGTCATGGAAAAGCAACGAGTCGCTCGTGCCTATGACAACCGGACGCGGGGAAGGAGTTACAGCGAAGGAGAGTTGGTTTGGAAAGCAGTTCTCCCCCTTGGTGAAAAATTAGATGGTCGCGGCAAATGGACTCCAAGATGGGAAGGACCGTACATCATCTATAAAATCTTAGAGAAAGGAGCTTTTCATCTCAAGGACCTAGATGGAGATGTCCATCATAACCCTATCAATGGGAGATACTTGAAGAAATACTTTCCCAATGTTTGGGACTCGGAGGAGTCGTAGACAATTTATTCGCATGAGACATGGGGGACAATTCTAGTGTTCATACACTCGCAAAGCCCATTTATGAAGGCCTGTTTTTAAGGCCCATAATCATTTCTTCGCTATACCTAGCAACACTAGGGGGGTAACACTATACCATACTAAGCCTAAACCCGCCCACTGGGCAGCTTTGTATATAAATATTCATGCTATTTTATTAAAAAAAAAAATTATAGATACAACTCTTAGGGGACAATTCTAAGTGTTCCTACACTCACGAAGCTACTAAGCCGAGTCAGCGGCTCCGAAAGGTTTTCCCAGCTTTGCCTTGCAGGAAAGGCTGAGCTCAAGGGAAGTGTAAGAGCCACCACCGTGACCGCCACCTCCATCGGAAGTAGTTTTCATTTTGCTAAAGATGTCCTCACCATGCACGGGAAACAGTGAAAGGGTTTCAATCTCCTGGTGATCTTCTCCTTTTTGTTCCATGAAAGTTTGTTCTACATTCATGTCAAAGAAAGTAGAACTAGTTCCTGCTCCAGCTGAGATTGAACAATCCCTAGTACTATTCTCCATGTTCATAGATCCATAACAGCCATAGTTCCCCATCTGCCTGTTAAAAGCAATCATCACACCAGCGGAAGAAGCAGAAGCAGGTGCAGAAGATCCAAAGTTAATATACTGATCCTCATGTTTCCAATTGGTAACATTATCAGCACCAACAAGTCCTGATCTTTGCATGGGCACATGAACATCCGAAGTGGACCTCTTCTTCTGCTTCTCCCGAGCCGTTTGGTTCACGAACCAATAATAGACGTTCTTGACCTCGATCTTGCCGTACCATTTCAGCTGGAGATAGATCCTCTGAATCTGCTCTATAGTTGGGGATCTTTCGCCCTTGTTGTAGAAAAGCTCCTTGAGGATTCTTATCTGATCTGTAGTAGGAATCCACCTAGTACTGCTCCTCCTGCGAAGCATGTTAGCACTACTCCCGGCTGCTTTGTTACTTCCTCCATCCTTAGTTGGATGCCGGTTTTGTGGTTCCATTGGTGATGGATTGAGAGAATGCAAAAATTGAAGAGTGGTGATGATGAGTAATTAAGAAAGATTGCTGTTAGAAATATTCGAGTTGATGAAACGATTTTGGGATTGGAAATTTGGGTTTATAATGTGGAGGAAGATATAGGTATGCAAATATCCGCCCTTGGATGGACGGTCAAAGAGAAGAGTCAAACTAAGTGTCAGTAAAGCGTGATTAAAGTTGCCAGAAATCTCGGAAAGAATGGATTAGCAGCATGTGAGGGAACCGAACGGTTTTCGAGGAGGTAACTGTTCTTTTCACGGTGGAATTTTCAACTGCTAATTAATGCAACTTGAGTTGGGGCTAGCAAGTGGATCCAAAAGATAAATATTTTCTCAAAACCCTCATCGCGAGGCTCGTTTTAACGCAGAACATATTTTAAAAGTTCATATTGTTTTCAATATACAACTATGGGGGCCTATATTTGAGGCCTTGCGAGACACAATTCTTGGCTTCTCACGGATATTGGAATATCAGGATAAAAAATATTATTGTATTCATAAAGTGGCTTTGCGGCCAAAAGCAGTACATTCATTACAAAGCCAAAGGTGGCTAAAATACAAAAACAGGAATCCTCATATATCTTTTGAATCTTTCCTCAAGTGGAAGCAGCTATGGAATCCAATGTCGAGTTAAACAGCGCCATTATACCAAGGAGAGGCAAACTTCAGGGAAGGAAAAAGAGAAGTAACGGAGCCTCCGCGCCCCATTTACATGGAAGCGGTAGAGGAATACAACATAGGCTTGGCCAACACCATTATCCATGAGAAAGGGAGACTCCAGTGAGAGAAAATGGAGCATCCAAGCCCCCTCAATTGGAAGCAGCTATGGAATCCAACGTCGGTTGAGCCGCGCCATTATCTCCGGGAAGGGCAGAGAGTGAATGAACTGAATATCAGCTTGAGTCTCTGCACCCCCTCTAGCCATGGTAACCACCATTAGTTGGACATGAAGTATAGGAACAACCATTCTGTAGCTTGAACCCATTCCTTCAAAGAGCCCATCCCTTCTCATCCCTCTAAGATTCTTTCAAGAAGAGAAAGGGGGAGAAGGAGGTGAGAACCAAAGCCCTTTCCATCTGGAGGGCACAACATGGGCCGGGTCCAGAAGGAAGGAAACAGAGGAGGAAAGATGAACTACAAAGTGGCCTTCCTCCCTTTCTCCGTTTCGCTCCCCGTGTGGGATCCTAACAAAAATGATCTCGCATGATCGTGGATCCCACACTCGGAGCCCTCTCGCGTTTCTAAACCAATCTGAAGCCTGGCATTGTTATTGCAAAATTTCAGAAGGGCGAAACAAGGGGTTGCCTAAGATTACGCCATAAGGCCTAACCCAGGCTTAAGATTACGCCATAAAGCCTAAAAATTTAGAGGCTAAAGGTCATTTCATGAGGGGAAGATTTGTGAAGAAGGAGAAAAAGAAGCATGAACTGAAAGGACATTTCTTGAATATTTCAGAAAAGTTGTTGTGAGTATTCCCTTCCCAAAATACAACTATTTATAGGGACTTCAGGCAAATCCCCACCCTTGGATGAAGCTCAATTTCAAAACTGATGACAGTAAATCGAGGTTAGTGATTCCAAATCTCGAGAAAAAAAGGGACTAGCAGCATGTGAGGGGACCGAACGGTTTTCGGGGAGGTAACTGTTCTTTTCACGAGATTATTTTCTTTACGATCATTGTTTTTCAACGAGTGATTAATGCCTTAAATCTCAGAAAAGAAGAGATTAATAGCATGTGGGAAACCGAACGGTTTTCGAGGGGGCCTACAGAGATTGACTCGCAAAGCTCAATTTCAAACAAAGTTCTTCCACGTGGCGTTTCGCCGCAATGGCACCAGCTTCGGCCTGAGTGGCCCGTTCTCTGATATGGGCCAGGTTACGGCCCATTTCTTAAGAAGCAGCCAAAGGTTCATCGAGTTGAGCTTCTTCTGCAACAATCGCATTCTCAACAAAGGCTAAATGGGCTTGGAGGTTCTCGATTTGAAGTTTGAAGTCGGACCTTTGGATTTGTAGTTCCCGTAGGCGGATGGCTCGCTCATTTAAAATATCGCGGGAGAGGTCTATTTCTTGAGAGACACTATTCAAATCCTCTTGAGCGTCGTGAGCCTGGGTGTTCGTGGCCGATTGACGTCGGCGGGCCATATCAAGTTCATTCAGCAAAGAGTCGATAACACTAAATTGCCATGAAGTCAAAGCTTTCTCCTGGCGGAGATACCTTAGAGCTTCTAAGACTCGCGGGAGGATGTCAGTCTCCAATACCCAAGGACCTAGATGTTCACGAACCACTAACTTAGCCTCATCCACAGTAGAAGGAGGAGTTACCTCCAACACCCTCATCAATCTCTCGAATCTGGTAGGAGGAGGAGGCGGGGGAGGCGCCACAGGATCACGAACCACCACTGCAAATGGGTGGACAGCTTCCTCAATTTCTTCGTCTTCAACAGGTTGGTCTGTCCCTTCAGCCGTAGGAGAATCTAGAAACTCAACTCGCGGCTCACCATAGGCAAGTGGAGCAGATTCAAGCATAGAGCCCTCAGCTCCGACGATTGTCTCATTTATTCGTAAGACTTGGGGGGCACCACCTCCGTCAGTATCATTTTCCATCTCTGGGGCGACTGTCCCGTCAATAGAACCCTCAACTTTTGCAGCCACCTCCTCGGTACAAATAGAATCCTGGTCAGATTCAGAAATGTCAGAGAGCGGGGTTGGATCAGAAAGGGAAATGGAAAACATTGGCCAACAGTGGCTTACCTCTCGAGTTGTCGGGTCAATATCTGGTATGTGGTCTCCAAGAGGAAGAGGCCTCACCTCATTCACCTCTTGGACCTCTAGTGCCGTGAGAATCTCTGTCGTCATCAGTTCCTCGTAAGCTGCAGAAGACTCAGAGTGGCTTTTCACGCTTTCATACTCCGAGGACTCGTCATCGGAGATCGTTATTAAAATGGTAGGACCTTGCAGATGCTCTTTAGATGTGGAAGACGGAAGAGGCGCCACGGGGTTAGTTGATGCTTGAACTAGCGAGAGAGTTGGCTCTTCTGCAGCGGCTGAGGATCTAGCCTCGCTCAGGTGAGAGGGATCAGTGGTCCTCTGACGAACCTGTCAAAAGATACATAATGAAGATCATGCACAGATTCTAAAATTTAAATATAATAAGACGGGGCCGGAGTTTACCAATCGCATTCCTAGAGTTTCGTCATCTTCAAAACTCTCTTCGACGGATTGAGCTCGATCGCGTTTGCAAGCAAAGATAGCAGTGGCCTGCACGACAAAAGAATCACAACTCAAAAAGGGGGGAAGCACCAAAAATGCAAGTTTGGGATCGTTCTTAACCAAATTACCTCAGCAGAATCTTCATCATGAGAAGATTCTCCCTCAGGAGTCCCCTCTGCTATTGCCTTTTGTTTCCCGGCCTGAACAGAGGCTGTCTTGCTCCGGGTAGTTTGCTGCAAAACACACTCAGGAATAAGAGTGGGAAAATCAAGATAAGGAAAAGGAATGGTGAAGAAAGACAAAAACTTACTGTTGCCCTAGGCTCATGGATTTGTATCCCTGCACGCGATGAGCGAGAAGGTAGAGTAAGTCGCCGAGGTTGTGCTGTAGGGTTGGAGAAGCGCTCAAAAATCTTGCTGTCCTCCGAACCAGGACTACTCATTCCACGAAAGATCTGGACAAAGAGTTCGTCATGTGGCAGGTCCCAACAGTTCACATACACTTCTTTCCACTAATCAACATAATCATTGTCGACATCGTTGAGGGGATACAGCGCTCTGACCCAAGGGGGAATCACTATCAAAGTAAACTGACTCTGAAAGGAGGCAGACCCAGGTGGGGCTAATCTCCGCCAAGAGGTGTAGTAATTGGCAGAATCAACCAGAGGCCAGAGTACCAACTGGGCCAACCCAAATTGGCGAGCAAAGTGGTTAGGGGCATAGAGCTCATAACTTACGCGGTCGGTGGTAAGACGAATATCCGAGCAGGAGATGGCTCGACGAAAGGCCAAGAGGGCTCTTTCGTTATGATCGCGTCCACTGGGCAGAAAGCCATCATCAAGGGGAGGAGGGAATCGCCTAGAAAGGACTATTTTTGGGTCCGACATCTCTCCCAACAAGTACAAGTAAATAAAACACTCGGAGTAGGGTAGAGCTCGATGCCTTATGTTGCCACAAAGCCAGTTCCCCAAAAGGGAATCGACTGGAGGTTCCTTTGGAATATCACCGCGACGGAAGCGAGGGAAATAAATCTGCAACCAAAAGGCAAGGATCCAGAATAGACCACTAATGTCGGTATCAAAGGGGCGCATTACAGCTCTATAAAGGGAGCGATATAACGAACCCAATACAGGTTGCCCAAGGCCAAAGCAAATACCATTGTAGAGAGCAGTGGCCAGAGAATTCCAGCGCCCAGTAGGTTTGTTGGAAGAAGTGCAAAAGATAAATTTGCAAAGCCAGAATTCCAGGAATCCGATACCTCCTGTATGGTCACACTGGGTGCTGTAATAATCACGCCAGACAGGGTAGGATTTACTGTGATGCCCCCGACCAGCCATATCCATTCTCAAAGGAAATTGAATACCATCAAACTGACCATGCACATAGGAGTCAAAATCAATGGGCAACCCCGTGATGGTAAGAACATCCAGCAGAGTTATGCTCATCTGCCCAAACCGGAAATCGAATGTATTGCTGGAAGTGTTCCAGAGGCAAAGAGCAGCGGCAAGCGGTGCAGGGCTAGTATTATGGGGAAGACAGAAGCATAGATAGATGGTTTGGGTGATACCCACCGCATCCCATCGGGCCAAATCTCTCACTCGGACCTCCTGATACCAAACCTTTTCCTCGAGAGTGATGGTAGGCCAGAAGCCCACTTTCCTCCTTGGTCCCCAACTGCTAAAATCACCAGGCACCTGCCGAAGAGCCACTATGGGACGGCGGATGGGAAGCCCATAATAGGCCATAGCATCATCTGGCAAACGATCGCGAGGTGTGGGACCCAAACCCACTTGACTATCACCTCCACCAAAGCTCATCAGTCGACTTCTCTCCTCTCTGGTCTGACTTCTACATCGAACACTCATGTTAGTCCGCCATGTGAATGTGGCTTTCTCAGTGATTTCATCTGCCTGATCGATAACGAATGGTTTCTTGGATGTCATTTCTGGGTCACAAGGAACACTTCTCCATTACACCTTGATTTATAGCTCAAGTGTTTTTGGAGATTAATTTATTAGTTGGGCTAGTGAGTGGCCCTAGTTGATAATTAATGAATCACTATTCTATCTTGAGAATCGCATCTAAGGCGACAGTGAAGATATTCCACATTTTCCTACCACCGCAGGGCCAGCATAGTTTGCTATTCAACATCTTATTTTGCCAAGTACTATAGGCCTTGATCAAACTTGATCTAGCCAGCAAAAAGGCTCCAAACACCTACATTTGAGAAAATCAACAGAGAGCCAGCGATCAAGGTAGATACTTGCTGCTATACACATGGCGAAGCTACCACCAAAGAAGAGAAGGATCCTCATTCGCAATCAAAAGCAGTCTCCTTCGCATGGGGGGCACGCTAAAGTTCTGATATCCTACAACCTGCCTAAGTTTCGCCAATTCACTGCATACCAGACATCAGATACGGGGGCAATAAAGTTGGCAAAGAAAGCATCAGTTTATGACAAAGGCAATTCAGATTGTGTCATCTAAGCTTTATGGCCTATTTAGAGGCCTATATGGAATCAATCAAGTAATTTCAGTCAAGCCAATACAAGTGGCTTCAGAGCAACGATATTATACGAGTGGTACTGATTCAAGACCTCTTCAATCAAGACGAAGACCTTTGACTTCGAGGTCTGGGGGGCAATGTTTGGACCTAAAATGAGCATTTTGGCCTGACAAGGCACGTCTTGGAGAAATCGAGCTAATATCAGTGACTCAAGCTATATATTGTCGACAAGTTCGAAATATATATTTAGAGGCTAAATAAAGCCTACTATGGAAGCGTGGAAATGAAAAGTCAACTTTAGCACATTTTCCTACTTCGGCTAGGAGAAACCGAGCTAAACAAGGAAGGAGGGGCGGCAGACTAACCATCCGAACTTCAAATGAGTTGAAACTTTCCAGATTCATTCTAGACATCCCAAGGATCATTTATTATGAAGAGTGCTAGAGCTTGTTCGAAGTGGAAAACCTTCAAACAATAAGTCCAATTTTCTGCATAAGCAAAACTAGAAAACTGGACCTGTAAGGAGTCCAGTAGCATTTTCGGCCCAACCACATGGAAATAAATTCTGAAATTTTATCACAATAATCTACATCCATGGTGGATAATTTCATATGAAGAAGTCGAATGTTAAATATGAATTCTTAGTGGAGATAAAAATTAAAGGAATAAAGAAGTGTTAGTGCTCTCAACTAACAAAATCCACCAAGTATTAGTGAATTTTGCCTAACAAATCCACTAAGTGTTTATGTGCTCAAACCTAACCCACTATGATTTGTTTAAAAGCCAAATAGTATTGCTTGGAAGCATATATATAGAGGCTACAACAAGTATCATCTCACAAATTCACTCATCAAAACATCTATAAGATGATCTAAGTTCTCTCTAGAGGAACCTCTCTAAGAGCAATTCCTCTTATTCTCTTATCGGTGATCACACTTTAAGTTCTAGTCTCCTTAGGAGCCAACTTTCAGTACCACCAAACCCTCTGTCAAAGTGCTTTGGTCCTAGTCTCCTTTGGAGCCGACTGTAGTACCACCACCACAACGGTTACGGAACCAGCCAAGCAAGGGTAACGCCCTCGCAAACCAGCCAAGCTAGAGTCACGCTTTAGCAAGTTCTCCTCACTTCCCAGTGGTTTTCGCTCTGCTCGATCTACAATATCGAGTATCGATTGTGATTTTGAAAAATCTCAGCAAAAGTCCTCGCCACGAGGCACAAAGAATCCCACGACGAGGTTGGTGCTCTCCTCGTCCATAATCGCTCAGAAGAAGTCAGGTCAAGGGACACCCCCGACGACCGCACCAGAACGGTGCTGGCACGCCCACGCAAGAAAAGAGACTGTTGACCAGCTCAAGAAAAAACTGGAGCCAAACAGATCGTACTTTCAAACAATGGGGACTAGGTGGTGTTCTGGTGGTTACTTAATCACGGTTAGGTTTTGATCGAAATGATGGAAGACAAATTAACTCGGATTTAGAAGCTTTTAATTGAACCTAGCTCTAGATCGAGGAGTGAGTGACCGAATTAATTTCTTAATCTGACTAGAAGAACACCAATTTATTCTAAACACATATCAAGCTAACTAGCTTTACAGTTTAACACCACATGTCCATATTGAACAAATTTACGCGCGAGAATAGTATGAAAGACATCATGACAGGAAACAATAAATAATTTGAAGGGAGAATGTCACAAATGGTTATTCAATTTTTACATGTTTGATATTTTGGTCACTCACTTTTAAAATATATCACTTTGGTCACCAGTGACGGATCCAGGATACGAAAGTCGTCTAGGCTAATTAGAAGCTCACCAATTTTTTTATATTTTTTTTTAGATTTGAAACCCAGTGTGAGACTCATCCTCAAATCATTATTATTTTCAATCAAAACATACAATGAAATTGACTTAAAACCAAACTCCGTAAATTATAACTACAAGCATACATTTATTGTAAAACAACAATAAACTAACTAGAGAGAGAGGGCTTAGCTTAATTACAAACACATTTCTCCAAGCCCACTGGAAATCAAACCCCAATTTGGGAACACACACACACAACATCTTACAATTGATAATATATATCATTGTCGCCCCACTTCCCATTGATTATCATATATCACTCCATCTTACAATTTACTAAGACAAACTGCTACTCGCCCACTCCTAATCCTTTTGCTTTTGCTATAGCTCGTTCTTCCTCGTCCTCTTCCATTTCAGAAATTGCTTCCCCCCACTTTCTTCTTTTAGCTAGGTTTTTCTCCTCCTTCAATACTACTACCACTACTATATAATATACTCTAGCAATTTCGTAAGCTTTGACAAAAGCTATATTGGTACTGAGCTAATATATACAGCAGGAATAGATATTCCGATTGGTCATGTCTAGCAGAAGGTCAAAGCAGTCATCGGGGAGTCCATCGATCAAAGATGACCAGGTCGTCGAGCTCATCTCCAACTGGTGCCGCATTGCCGTCAAGGAGACGAGGACTCAAGGGCTCGAGTTAGTCGAGTAGATGCATATAATTTTTCTTTTTTGGGGCTAGTATGGATTGAAGGGAAATATACATATATTTGAGAATTTTTGGACCAAAATTCTGTCTAGATTGCAGCCCAGACATCCTACCATGTAGTTCCGCCCCCTGTTGGTTACTCAACTTTAATTTTGTTAATCACTTTAGTCACTTCATTAATTTTTTCATTGAAATTTTTTTTTGTCACAATATCAAAGATATTTTCGACTAACCAACTGTGAAAAATTAAGAAATCTGAATTGGAATGAATTAGAGAAGTAATTAAAGTGAGACAAAATACCTCATCAGTGACTAAAGTGATTGACAGAGTAATAGTTGAGTGAATAAAGTGTCGAATGAGTCATAATTGAGTGACAATTTGTGAAATTCTCCTTAATTTAAATATGAAAATCTCGTTACACATAATCCGTCATGTAACCAAAATTTATTCCCATCACGATCAAAATACCGACCAATCGATACATGATTCTCACATAGTCGAGCATGCCTCGCCTTGATTATTGTTTCTTGCGAACTCCGCGATAAATTTGCCGTCATAATCTTGCATAACGTTCTTCTATGTTATTCCAAAAGATCATATCAAGGGAATTAGGTTAGGCTCATGATGACTGACTTGGTCTACTCGCAGAGGGGCCAGCTGGAGATCGAGCTAGATTCTTTCGAGGATTAATCTCCAAGATGGTACGTGACAATAATAAAAGCTAGCTCGCTTGGTTTCCCAAATTTGGTCGATGATCCTTGTACGTTTTGTCCCTCAGTCTCTGCAGAAACAGCTAGCTGTATCAATGAAATAGTACCACGTATACGCAGCTGTACGTGAGATATATCTGCGCCCATGTAATTCACATGCAAACCTCTCAAGAATTTCAGCTTTCATATTCATATGGGTAATATGATTGAGTTTCGTGTTGAATTACTTTTCCTTTCTTTCACTCACCGGCTTGGATAATAATCATAATATGAAGGCAAAGGCTTTGCAGGTAGCAGAAGAATCTTTTTTTTTTCAACTGTAGCAGAAGAATATTAAGACTTTAAGCTAAAGCTGTTCAGACCAGTACTTACTACCGGTTCCATGTTTCAATTTTGACTGAGCGTACCTGGTGTCGGTATCGGATAATATCGTAATTTATATGAACACAGATTGTCCAAGTTTAGCTATTGGTTATAAGTCTGTATTAATTAAACTCTACGTTTCTTTGTTAACCGTTTCTTAATTTTCTCCTTTGAATTTGTCATTGTCGTGATGCTGATCTCCTAGTCATGACTTGCTCAAGTCTCATCCCTGTGTAGCTAAATACTATATATCCTTCCGTACATCCAAATTACTCTAGATTATCTACATACGTAGACATTAATATCTATATGTTTGCAACTGAGATTAACTTAGAAAACTAAAACACTCATCTTAACTTTTGAATTGTTCTTGGTGATGGTTTTTAATTACCCTCTCTTAGTAAGATTGTCAGGAAGTTGTGTAACTCGATCGTAAATGGAATTAAGCTTTCATTCATTCTTGAAGGCATATTCTTAGTACTAAATGTGTGCCCTCTTATCAGAACTAAATATCCCTCGAGTTATGTACTTATGTTAGAGACATCGACATGGCAATGGTGTGGTTCATATGATAAAAAGCGTCTCTCTCTAAAACCTAGAGTGAGAAAACCTATCTCCCCCCTCTCTCTTGCTCAGATCTTTATCCCTCCAGATCTAGATCGAAGGCTTGAGAGTTGGGGGCGGCCTCTCTCGTTTGGCTTCTCTGTTTTCTCAGTTCCCTTGTTCTTCATCTTTTTCTCTTGCTTCTCTCACACCCCTGTGGTAATTTACACCCATCTTGTGGTGATTTTGCTGGCTTATGTCCAGTCATAGAGGACTTTGTTCCTCTTTTCTTTGCCGATCAACCCAAAAAATGTTCAGATCCAAAAAACTACATGATTCCCCTCACCCATCACCTCACACCAACTCCCCTCCATCTACCAAAAACCTGCTCCATGAAGGATTTCATTGCTACCTCTTAAAAGTGAGAGTCATTTACCAAAAGGAGCATGTGTGCTCACGCATGGGTATTTCACTCCCCATTCACCACTGGATTTTTTCTTTGCTATTGGCTTCTGTCCCATTTCGGTGGCTGTGTTCCCTTCTCGGTTTGAGTCTCTTTAGTGGAGAAGAGAGAGTTAATGTGTGGTATTGGTTCATTTCTCTCATCCCCTTTAACTTTGGTTTTGACTGGATCTACTTTTTGGGATTGTTCTGGCAACAGTTATTCGATACTCATCATCTCAATTTAGCACTTCTCATATCCTCTTGGCTTATGGCGGCGGCGGCGGCTGTGTGAAAGAGTTTGGGCGGCGGTGGCTGTGTTAGTATTGTAAGAATTGATGTTTTATTTAATTTTTAGGGTTACACTCTTTTGCCCTATTGTTTATCAATATGTATGGTCTTGGACTATCAATAATGATTTTTCTTTAGAGTTTGGCTGCTTGGTTGATCCACTTACTTCTATTATGTCAATATTAATCACTAGTGTTGGGATTATGGTTCTTATAATTAGTTTAATTCAAATTAATCACCTTGGCTGACTGTTTTTACGTATATTATAAGTAAAAAAGCGGTAGGAACTAGAATAAACAGTGCAGTGGCAATAAATGCGAGAATATTTACTTCCATAATCTCATTGTTTCATTTTTCTTTAATTCGGAATAATTCGGGAGTTAATCCCATAGAGATAATAAATCTTTCGCTTGTAAATTCAATGGGATGAATTACATCTTGATGATATCGAATCGGATCTGGATTATGGTTGAGTTGTAATTTTCCTTATTGAGTTTATTCATACTTGGGCCTTGTTTTAGGCACCTCCCATTGGGTTTACCCCCATTGGTAATTATTAATGAAGCTTCATTAATATCCAAAAAAAAAAAAAAGGTTTACAATCCGTGCAAGATCTTTTTTTTTTTTTTTTTTAAATTTTAGTCGGAGGATTAATTGGCTCGTGTTTTGTACTGATCAAGACGGCTTTGATAACTTAAAAGCAAAAGTGAGGATTAATTTCATCTTAGCCAAGAAGTCAACAAATCCGCTAAAAAGATTTTCCAACCCCTCGAACTATTATATTTTATTCTAATTTGTTACTAATAACACGAGCATGAGGTTGAGCCTTCGAGTTTTATTGGGCCATTGTCGTCTTATTTTAACACCCTAGCAATATCCCACGTCCTATGTCTGGATCACTGGATTGACAATCACCATTTCATTTATCTTATCTTACCAATTCAAACATATGAGAAGAAAGGAGGACTCGTCTCTTCCTCAAAATTGGGCCTCCACCTTTACTATGATGGGTCAATGAAGCCCAGTATAATCTAAAGCCCGCATCTCTCTCCAGAAAGCAAATCCAAATCTCTAGAAAAAAAAAAAACAGAATTCTAATTCCATTATCCTCACTCCCTCCTCTCTCCCTCGGCGTAGAGAGAATGGCCGCCGTCGCCGGTCTGCAACTCTCAGCTCCGGTCCACGGTCACGGCCAGGTCGTACTAAGCTCGGCCAAGTCAACTCTTTTCATGGCGTCCCCGCTCACATTTCCACTCTCCACTCCCTCCGGTTTGTCTCTGTTCCCTTTCACACTTTTCACCACCACCGCCACCTGATTAAATCCTCTTTCTCCTTTTGAATTTCCCCCGTTTTGCTCCTTAATCGCCGTTTGTGTGTTATCTATATCCAGGAAGAGCGTCGTTTTCTCGGAAACAACTCGTCGTTTTTGCTCGGAGGCTTTCAGGCTTGGAAGAGGCCATGAGAATCAAAAGGTACTCACCGTTGTTTTTTTGTTCTAGGTTTCTGATTCATCAAAACTCTACTGTATTTCAAAGTAGATTGGTTACAGTTTATTTGGTGTTGCGAAAATTCGAATAGAGTAGCCTGTAATAGTCACTTGAGTAACCATTTGATCATCGTTTAGTGTTATAAATTCTACAGTAAAGTTCGAATATGATAGTGTGTTAGGTTTATGCATGAATGAAGCCATGATATAAAGCGTTTGGTTCGAATTCACTCATTAATGTTGATGATTGATGCTGAGAACATTCAATGATCTTAGTTGGCCTTGTTGGTTGCTTGTTTGATCCTGTGTAGATTACGCGAGAGTCAAGTTACGACAAAGGTTAGAAGAACGGTGCCACTGAGGCGTGGAAGGGTGTCACCGACGCTTCCTGTTCCAGATAACATTCCGAGGCCTCCTTATGCAGCTACATCTATACTGCCAGAAATTGCCAGTGACTATCAGTTTCCTGGTTCTGAAGGCATTGCTGCCATGAGAGCTGCATGTGAACTTGCTGCTCGTGTCTTAGACAATGCCGGGAAGTTAGTTAGGGTGAGTTTGTGAACTAATAATGGTCAATATTTTTGTTGATTTCTTTCAGTAAAATTAGCCTGAAAATTTTGGGCCTCTAGGTATTCTCACTATACTGAGTTTATTACAAGGCCTTATGACTTCAACTCAGTATTAAAGTGCAGAACCTTGCAGTATAAAATTTTGGGCCTCTAGGTAGTCTCACTATACTGGGATTGATTTATTTTTTTTTGGACTTTTATTGGTTATTAATTTTCCATCAAACTTAATGACCTTTAGAAGTTATTTCATCTTGATTAGGTTAGACATTTTCTGGTTCACAGTTCAGCATTGGGCTATTTGAGTAGATTGAAATGCCAAATGCCTTGATTTTTCAGAACTGCTTAATTTTTGAGCAACACGTAAATAAATCATGATACATTCGGAAATTTTTTTTTGGAAAATTGATGTTGATCCCTTTTCATTTATCTTGGACTTTAAAAGTTGAATAGGCCCTAGCACTGCTTTCTTATTGATCATCTTCATATATCAGATGCTGAATTAACTTTCTTACTGAACAATGAATGTCCTTTTGTTCTTAAATTTGGTACTTTTCCATTGCAAGTCTAACTATGACGATTCACCATTGGTATTTTACTATTGGAAAATTGATGCATTATTGGCATACTATTGACATGTCTTTTCATCCTTTCAGCCTTCAGTAACCACTAATGAAATTGACAAAGCAGTGCATCAGATGATTATTGATGCTGGTGCTTATCCCTCACCTCTTGGATATGGGGGATTTCCAAAGAGTGTGTGCACATCTGTTAACGAGTGCATGTGCCATGGAATACCTGATTCTCGTCAATTACAGGTTCGGAATACTTTGCAAGGTGCTCCATGCACAGTACTCAAGCCTTTCCCCACCAACTTTTTCTTTCCTTGTGAATTACTCACTAATGATAGTCTACTTTTGCAGGACGGAGACATCATAAACATAGATGTTACTGTCTACCTAAACGTATGTTATTTAATGATGTATAAGATTTTCATCTTAGCTCATTCCATGCTTAACCTACTGAATTTGATTTAACAAAATGATTTTATCAGTAATCTGTTCTAGTTTGTAAAATTACTGATTTACATAAAGAATCATATAGGTGTTAGTGTGTTACTGTATGTATAGAAAACTAAGTATATATTAGTTATCTGTAGTTTATTGTGTGAAGTCATTAAAATCAGTGGAATTTAAGACCTGAAAGGTGATCAATATTTGAAAACCTCACTTCATAATTGGATAATGAATAGCATGATTCAATCGGTGGGGTATTTCAGTGCATCGGCTGCTTTTATCATTGTCTGTTATTTGTCGATGAATGTATGATGTTTGGTACTGTTTTTCTTCCTTATCAAAGGTGGTAGCTCAATTCTTATTCATACTCTGTTATATCTCTCTGTAACAGGGATATCATGGAGACACATCAAAGACATTTCTTTGTGGGGAGGTTAGTGATAGTATGCAACGCCTAGTGAAGGTAAGCTTTTTTCAGCTTGGTATCAATGCAGCTTGTGGTTATTACCAGAATTCCTCTGAACATGTGGAAAGTTGATTTTTGTAATTCATGCCCATTGAATATTATTCTTGATATATGCTTGTCTGTTCTTTATGAAGATTTTATTTTTCCCACATGTAGAATCTATGCACCTTAATTCATATATCGTCATTTTGTTTCCTTTGGTGGTAGGTAACGGAAGAGTGCTTGGAAAGAGGCATAGCAGTTTGCAAGGATGGTGCTAGCTTCAAGAAAATTGGAAAAAGAATTAGGTATTATTTCACTTATTCGTGATAAGAAAAAGTTTCTAGATATCTTTTAGATAAAAAGTTCAATCCTCAACAAAAAGAATGTGCCAAACTGTAAACAGCATTTACAATGTCATCTTTTGGATATAGATCTGTGGCATAAGTGTGATGGCATGCATGAACTATGTTTTAAGTGTTTAGAGTTGAATAACAAAACAACAGTTTCTATGTGTGCTTTATATAATATTGAAATTAGCTACCTCGTGTGGCACTTCTGAAGGAATATTGTCAGTTTGCTTAACTACTTGAACACAAAGTCAAACCAAAACTTTTGTTTGTACTGCATTAAATGATTATTTCTAAAATCATTATGTGGGTCATTCAGTGGTTATCTTCATTACTCTCTAATTCTCTATGTCATTTTCTTGGCTTTTATATATGCAAGAAAAAGTAGCTTCTCTGAACACGCTGTTATGATAGATGCTGGATACTATGAATTGTAATTGATAGAGTGAAAATGTGTATTGCATATGGTGAATGCTTATTTCACATCACGGCTGATTTCATAAATTCCTCTGTTAGTGTTAACATTGTATTTGGATCCTTTTCAGTGAACATGCTGAAAAGTTTGGTTATGGCGTGGTAGAACGTTTTGTTGGGCATGGTGTGGGTACCGTATTTCATTCTGAACCATTGATATTACATCACCGTAAGTGACTAGTTGATACTAACTTATTACATAATCTGTTGCTAATTGTTGGGTTTTTATCTCAGGAGGCAATGAACTACTTTTATATGGTTACTATAGCAAGACATTATATGAAATTTTTATCCCATTGCATAACACTGATAAGTAGGATTTGTGTCTTAAAAGAACAGCTTCTTAAGAATAATCTAATCAATGCACCGCCAGCCTCAAAGGTTTAAGCGATATACATATCACAATGATGTGATGGTTGGGTGTCAGATATATTTAAATATAAACAAATGATTGATATGGAAATGTGGACTCGAAAATTCTCTCATCTTCCTTATGTCTTTTTTTTTTTGCTTAGGGCAGTGGGGATGCAAGTTATTTTGTAGCCTGCTAATCATTCTGCTTTGAATTAATAACTCTCGAGTAATCTTTTGTATCTAATTCTCACATCTTTTACAGGCAATGACCAGTCTGGTAGCATGGTTGAAGGTCAAACATTTACTATTGGTGAGTGCAGTTTGTATTACATAATACACCAAGAATTTACTGAAGGCAACACATTAAATTAGTATGATGGCTACAACATAGAATTTACATTGTTGGAACCATAAATATTATAACCAGAAGCACAAAAGTTACGGAGTGAGCAGTAGAACTTTGATTTATGAATCCTTATTCCATCAATGTCTCTCTCTCTCTCTCTCTCTACTGCAGAACCCATCCTTTCTATGGGAAGCATCGAGTGCGTAACATGGCCAGACAATTGGACAACTCTAACTGCCGATGGTAGCCCGGCTGCGCAGTTTGAGCATACCATTCTGATTACTAGAACTGGTGCTGAAATTTTGACCACATGTTGATATGGTATAGGTATTGTCCCTTTTCTTTAATATTTCATCATAGTCAGAAGTCTTGCATATATAGTAGAAAACTAGAAACCAAATGAGTTTCCATTCATCTTCTTTTCTGTTAGATACTTGGATTCATGTAATAATTAATCCCAAATTGAAAAGTCTCCTCAAAATTAGAATATATTCCCTATTCAATACGCAACATGCAATGCATCAATGAGGCTGAATCGAAAAGAAAGAAAGAAAATTGCATCAATGAGACCAGTGACAGAGAGGGATAAAGAGATAAAGTTTTATATTTAGACATCGGAAGGTTTGACCCAACTTTCTCAGTAATTCCAATTTGATTTGGTACATGCCCTTTTCAATTTTATGCAGGTTCTTTGGCCGGTTAGTAAAAACCAGCAATGTTGTGCCGGGATTTTGAAAATGCAGCCGCAAATTCCATTGCTCACCGTCCAATTTTCCGTGACGGTGAATCTTCGGCCAATCAACACGCGTACCTTCAGGCAGATTTCTAGTGTGTATATATATATTTTCAGCGCTAGTGAATTTTCCCACCTGATTCAGGCACCCCAGTCAAACCTTCGAAACATTCAGGCCTGGTTGCCTATTTTGTTCGTGTTCGCTATGGCATTATGTGGTGGCGTAGCTGGAAATGCTTGACCCTCAGATTGGTCAATATAATTCTGTAAAGATTAAAGAGCATTGACTTTTCAGAGACTTCGGAAATTAGCCCAAGTGAGATTGGAATATTGGATTGGGAAGTTGCAACATAATTCATTTTTCTTTGAAAAAGACCAAAAAGATTCCACGTGGGAAACACTATACTACCGACCACGTCCGCCATTTTTTCAATGTTTCATCTTGTACTACTACCACGTGTTCAACACCATTATTAACAACCATTCCTATTATATAATCCCCACTTACTTTCCCATTCATTATATCCATCATCTTCAACCTCCCAGATCAAAAGCTTAGACTTCTATTCTTTCCAATGGCGTCTGCAAGTTCTCTGAAAGCCATTTCTTCTCTGTATCTCTCCAATCCAATCAAGTCTGCTTCACCTTCTCAAACCCAAAGATTGTTGGGTTTCAATCTCTCATACTCCTTCCCTACCCTCAAGTCCACACCAACCCACCAAACCTTCTCAAACTCGAAGAACTTCACCACCGAAGCCTTCTTCGGCCAGAAGCAGAAGACTGCAGAGCCCTCTTCAAGACCCAGTAAGTACTTTTCTCACTAACCCTTTTCGGATCATCTAATTTATACTGTTCTCTGTTAATTTTACATGATGCTTTCATCGGTTTCAGCAAAAGTTCAAGAGTTAAATGTGTATGAGATGAATGAGCGAGACAGAGGCAGCCCTGCATACTTAAGATTGAGCAAGAAAGAAGTCAACTCACTCGGAGACCTAGTCCCATTCAGCAACAAGATCTACTCCGGCGACTTGGAAAAGAGGCTGGGGATCACAGCAGGGATATGTGTGCTGATCCAAAACGTGCCGGAGAAAAAAGGGGACCGGTACGAGGCAATCTACAGCTTCTACTTCGGGGACTATGGCCATATTTCAGTTCAAGGAGCCTATTTGACCTATGAGGACACCTACTTGGCTGTGACTGGTGGATCTGGTATCTTTGAGGGTGTGTATGGACAGGTGAAGCTGAAGCAGATTGTGTTCCCCTTCAAGCTGTTTTATACGTTTTATTTGAAGGGTATTGCTGATTTGCCGGCTGAGCTTACCGGGAAGCCGGTAGCGCCGTCGCCTACCGTCGAGCCGTCTCCGGCGGCTAAGGCCACAGAACCTCAATCAACTGTTAAGAACTTCACCAACTGAGAGTGGAAAGTGGAACTTCAAAATCTAAATTTTTGTGATGTATTTTCCATTTAGTGCTAGATTTGGGGTCTCTTTATCCTTGTGTTTTTGTTTATGTATTTGAGAAACTTCAGGCCTCCATCAAGTTGAAATTACAGTATAGTATGAATACTAATGGAACTCTCTAACGGTGCCATTTCTTTGGTCATCAAGATCAACTCAAACAATGCAACTCTTTTCTGGTGGGATCAGAGAACGGTAATCAGGGAAGCAGCTTCAAAGAGTAGGAAGAACTTGTGAACTCGAAAACCGGAACAACGTAGTTTCTATTTTCTAAGAAGTGACTCGGCCCACTTACCATTTTGCTGTATTGGCCAAGCTCAGGCTGGCCCATTGGGCCTGTCAGATTTACTCTTTTACCAGCCTCTCAGCCTCTTTTCTTACTTCAACAAATGCTTTTCTTGATATATGCACTTCAGGAAAATATAAAGAGAGAGAGAGAGAGAGAAACCGAGCAATGTTTTTTTCCGAAGCAAATTTCTATTTATTGAAAGCAAAGCTACATTACGATGAATATGAAGAATCAACATACATGGCAATGTTACATCTCCAAGAAAATGTAGCTAATTGATGTGCTATATTATTAAAACATCTGGGCACACAATTACAGAAAACATTTCGGAACAAACTCTGAAAATTCTTGAGCTAGGATATGCTAGGCTAGGGTTATTCTCGTGACGATTACAAACAACGTCTTGTGCATCAGATTTCACTACAATGGATGAGAAGCTAACTATTTTGATCTAGTATGAGATGTGTTTAGTAAGTTAAAAAAGAATAAAGAAAGAAAGAAAAGGTCGGGATGCTTTTAGGCTTTTAGCGCATTTCCAGCCATAAAGAACTGTTCTTCGTCTTTCAACTGCTTGTGCCTGGCTAGCTTGACTGAAGTCTTCACAAAGGAATAAAGATCCACGTCACAAATTGACAACTACAAGACGACAGATCGTTTTCAATTCCACCTCACAAACACCTTTCAGTTTCACAGATAAAAAAGGTGAAATTTTACACTACAGAAGTAACAAATATTCTCAAATCCGTCCTAAAACTTTTTTCATTTTACTAATCTCTTCGATTAGTAAAGGAGCTAAATTTACGTGACTTTGTTTTTACCGGTTGATGCATTAAAAGCTCCTCCGGATCTCAGATATATGTATTCATTACAAGCTGGAATCGAATCCGAAAAGATGTAAAATTTGATGATTATGTCGAGTCTCCACAGGCTCATAATTCATATAGCAGCAGCAGATCGATACATAATAATTTAGTATCAGCTAAGATTCAGGGTTCAGAAGAAGTACGTCCGAAATGTTGAATGATCGTATATATTTATGGTATCGACTTGATGATCTTATACATTGTTGAATGATCTGCTAGCTAGCCAATTCATATTCATAAATATAATATCAATGCTCACATGCGAATCTAAACGAGAGAGAGAGAGAGAGAGAGAGAGAGTGCAGCGTCATCATATATGATCAGAATTAGCCTGCCTGCCTGGGTGCCTGGGTATATATGTGTGAAGATTCAAGTTTTGTACTCTGGACACTTTTATTTGGAAGCAGTCTTTTTCCCTGTGGGTAAATAACTCTGGGTAACTGCAGAGCTGAGAGAGTAAAATTGACAAAGTGGGAAACATAATATATAGCACGTCTAAAAGAAAAGCTTTTTCTGCTTAGCATGAAAATGGTGGAGCCTCATTTTCGAAGATCCATGTTTGCAGTGACAAACAGATTCACATCAAAATGTTTAACAAGATCTTAGTAATTTTAGTTATATATATATATATATATATATATATATGTATGCATGCAAACAAGCCTCGGATCTTAAACCCCATAGTTCGATCTCTCTGCACAAATATTTAACTAATTAGTAAAAGCATTGATTTATTAATTAGGTTCTAGAATCTTAGACCAAAGTCCATATGTTTTTACCTTGTGTAACCCTTACCGGAGACATGAAAGCAGCGCAAGATGCATGCACACACGCACAGATCAGACACGACTAATTAGTTTATAGTTAACTGAAAAATTATAGTACAATAACCTCCTAATTAATTACCTGGTAATTAATTTCGCATGATGAATCCATGCATGCAAGGGCAATTTGAAGTAGCCAAAAAGGAACATGAAAGGATCGAGGCTGAGACATAACATGTAGAAAAATGGTAATAAAGCCAAACAAGAAGGGACCATGATGATACTTAGTACTCATTATTACTATTCCATACACAGAATTGAGATTGATAGACAGAGACGGAGTCGACAGTGCGAGAGAGAGAGATAGGGTTGGGTTAATCAATTTAAAGAGAGCAAAGCAAAGCAGAAGAGAGAAGCAGAGGGAGTCTAAAAATGTTTCGTAATGATCTGTTTGTAGTTGTTTTGAAAAGGGAAAAGGAAAAAGGTAGAGCTCTTCTCTATTGGGCGAACCCCCAAATACAGTAGTAAGTTTTACCAGTGGTCCATATCCTTACCCTAGCTAGGTCACTGACACATAAGTGAAGCTCATACACAGTCAATAGTACTCGGACTGGGCTAGCTACGTATTAGTGAATAATGTATGATATATATTGAACCTAGGGCTAAGGATATACATAAAGCCATGTATCAACAGTAGAATCTGTGACTCTACTGTGTCATTGTCTGCACGTATATCTGCCCTCCTCTCTGCACTCGCTGACCACATTCACGACTTCAATGTCGACTCTGTTCATTTGTGTGGCTCGATATGTATGAGTTATGGTGATGACAGTGGCGGATTGGGACGAAATGTTTTCCCCACAGTTTAGTCTCCAGCTTTTGACAGTATTTTATCGAATACTTTGTCTAAGTTGAAGTCTATCTTCACCAAAAATACAAAAGGGTTTTGACACATTTTAGAGAACATCTCATCCTATATTTTGAGTAAGTTGAAGTATGTCTAGCTACCTTAGAAATACAATAGGATTATTCCTCAAAGGTAAGAGTCCTGCTCTCTCTCATTACATTGGGAAGTATAATTCACACTTCTATTTTACAATTTCTGCTCCATGAATGCTATTTTTTAATATATTAAATTTTATCTTTTTATAATGTGAATTATAATAATGTGATATAAAGATACTAAAAAAAGAAACACGGAGTGCGTCCTATAAAATGAGGAGTATGAATTTCATTCCCCTATACATTCCTTATTGAGTCCGGATGTTGTATGCATAAAAATTAGACTCACTTATAGAAAACAACACAATAATTTATCATACATAATCGTTAAACGAGGATAAACCAAGCATTTTTTTGTAGATACAAGCCGTACAACTCCATACTTACTGTCCTGTTGTACTTAATTGTTGAAGGAAACAAATGCGTAGTGAATGACATCAGTTTCAAAAAATTTATATCTCAAATAATAACTGCTCCTATTTGATCTATTTGAGACATGTTATCGAGCGAACCTTCTTGATTATAACACTGTCGAATGGACGATTAAAGGACATGGGTGCGACTAGAGTTAAAACAACGTGAAAAGATAAATAATAGAAGGAAATATGATATCTCCGAGAGGTAGATACTTGGATTGAACTGCCACTTCCAACATTAAATGCATAGGACCTTGGCTATCATACTATTTGTCTTCTTCTTCTCGCTCCCTCTTTCTCTCTCAGTCTCATAAACACACAAGAGACGGACACAGACATTCAGACAGTCAATTAAGTAGTCCTCACCAAACTAAATCTAATTAATTACACCATAGCCAAAACAATTAGCCAACTCCAACTAGTCCCATACTCCTACTGCATCCCATTATAATGTCTTAACTTAGCTTAATTAATAGTTAAAATAAACAGACCCAACTCCATGATGCTGACCTCCTCCATTAGTGTCCCTGCAGCTTTCGTCATTATCATCCTCATCCTCTAGATCTTCTTCTTCATCCTCCTCAGCTTCAGCGCACAGCTCCACAGCGTACTGAGCGTGGCCATCACCGAAACTCCTCACGTGGTCCTTGAGCGACCTTTTGTGCTTGAAATCCGAGCCGCAGATGCAGAACCAGAGCTTGCCGCAGTTCTTCTCGTGCGTTCTCCAGTCTCCTCTCACCGCAAACGGCTTGCCGCATTTGCGGCAACCGAACGGCTTCGTCCCGTGCTTCCTCTTGTAATGCGTCTGCAGAGTCCTGAAGTCTTTCAGCGGCCTTGACCTCGGGTGGTCTATGTTATTCCTGCAGCCCTCGGCGCAGCAGTAGCATGGAAGACGGAGTATGGATGAAGATGGCTTCGTTCCCCTCAACGATTCTGGTCCCTTCCGGTACTGCGAGCCGTGCCCCCACATATGCATCTAATGAAACACGAGGAACAATAATAAGTAATTTATTTATTTATCGTTTCATTATGAGGCCGGATTAGCGTGATCTCACCTGCATGTTGTTGTATCTGTTGAAGGTTTTGCTGCAGACGGGGCAGGAGAACTGAGTCGGGCCGACGAGGATTTGCGCTGGAGAAGGGATCCAGTACTGGCCTTCCATAGGAGCACCAATGTGAACATTGTTGTTGTTGCTTGAAGGTCCAGAAGTGGTAACGGGCTGCCCAATGTGAAGGGCTACTGTGACACCATCCTCATGGTTTGTGCTATAATTAGGGTTTTGATGGTGAGGCTGTGTAGATGAGGAGGAGGATGATTGTTGGTGGTAGAGGATGTGGCGGTGAACTGGCTGTCCGGGAGGGCCGAGAGTGAGAAAAACAGAGTCGTCTTCATCTTCTTGGTGATGCATGGTAGCTAGGTGTTTGTTGGATGACAAAGAGAGACCGGAGAATAAGATAAATGAGGGAAAGAGAGCTAGCTAGGAGGAGGAGGCATAAAACAATCCAGATTTAATGTTGGGATCGTCTTTTTTTCCCTCACTATTTTCAGGCGCAGGGAAATCCTAGCAAAGCTAAAGCTATAGGTAGATAGCTATTATATATAATGTCAAAATCTATCAATCAAATGAGAGAGATTGGTTGTGCTTGGGTTGAGAGCGAGAAAAGTTGCACGTGCAGAGGAGGAAATACATTTGATTATATGTGCGTTTTAGGTTTTGGAGTGTTTGGAAACAAGAGGAGACAAAGACCAGCAAAGGAGGAGAGTAATGCAATATATGCATAGAATAGCGTACCAATATTCATTCATTACCAATACCACTCTCACTTACTTTGCTCCAAATAATGCTCGATTCCCAACTCTCTCTCTATCTGTAAGCTCTCTCTTTTTTCATTTCGTTTATATGAATATAGTAATCTGATCTCTGCCCTTACTTACTCTGATCTCTAAAAGACTCTCTTTCAGTCTCTATGTCTGTCTCTGTCTCTCTCTCTCTCAAACCCAAAAAGCAGAGAGAGAGAGAGAGACAGAGAGAGTCATAGATAGAGAGATATATATGCAGAGATGGACACAGAAGGCAGGCATGGAGAACTGTAGACCGGAAGGCCTGAGTTTTCTTTTCCCAACTTTTGTTATTAAAAGAGAGACGGTGATGATAGTGATAGTAATTTTGGTGGGAAAGGGACATTACCACTTACCACATCCCCAGTTTACTTAACACTTAAAATTACCAATTACCAAAAGTACACAGATTCCTGGGACCTGAGTGCTAATCAATTACATGAAAATGCATATACAAATTTATGTTATTGTGGAACAATTTTTTGAAGGGCGAAACACTGTAAGATTGTAAAAGAGAGCTCACTAACATTATGAGTGCTACTGTGACTACTGTCCCTCCTGCTAAAGGTAACTAATATACGTTTGTTGATCATCTGCTCTCTCATGTTGATTATGTACCTATATACTGTTCCTTTTCTTTTTTTGCTGGGATGGGGGTACATATATTTTGCGAATCTTAGACAAAATGCAAGCATAAGTGCCATCATTGTACATAATTGACAAAAATCTCAATGTTGGCTAAAAAGTGAAGATATCTTTGTCCTTCCCAACTCCAAACTCAAATCTACAGCTTAAATTGTCTCAAAATGCTACTTTAAACATACACCTATGACTTTTTGGGATATTCTATAGTCCTTTTGAGTATTGATAATCCGAAGTTGGGAGCGGTTCGATTAGCTAATTGTATAGAACATACCATAAAATTACACTAATCTAATGGTTTTCCGCTCTGTATAGAATTTTCACATGTATTTTTTCCATAAATAATAGTTAACACTACATACTTTATTTATTACAGTAAGCAATAATAGTAGAATAGGAAAGGTATTAAACTCCAAAGCCGGGAGCGGTTCATTAGCTAATCGTATAGAGCATACCATAAACATCTACTACTCTAACGGTTTCCCGCTCAGTATAGTGTGTATTTCTTTTCCATATAATAGTTAACACTACATATTTTATTTGTTACAATAAGCACTAATAGTAGATTAGTAGGAGATAAGAACTCTGCCAATAATTTTTGCAGAAATAATATTCTAAAGCCTTTACAAAACTAGTGTGTATACACACACAAATGAATGGATGAACTGGTTTTGTACACACACACATATATATATATTGCAATTTATTTATCTTGTCTGTCTGTTTATTATCATCATTTTCGGTACATTAATTAATGGGCCAACCAGAGAGGTACTACAGTTTGACTAGATACGGCCCAAAACAGAAAACTTAAATGGAATAGAAATATAAAATTCAAACCATCCCATCAATAGTGACCTCACCACATGGATTAAAACACAGATGGTAAAAACGCTGTCGATCATTGCGCTTCTTCCCAAAGAAAATAAGGACTAGACTGGCAAAAGGTCTAGTAAAAAGTACTACTAGGTTTGATCACCTCCTCTTTTAACTTTAAAGTTGCTTATCAAGACTAAGAGACCAATGGGTGATGATGACTAAACCTCGCTAACAGAAAAGCAGAAGACAAGGGTAGTTTGCTAAAACCCTAGATCCAGCTAGGAGGCTATATATACATATATAGATGACAATTTGAGTGGTACTTTTGCACATGAAATTGCTATGCTGATTAGTAGATAGCTGATTGTGTACTTCTATCTCTGAGACCCTGAGAGACAAAGGCCAAGTTCTGCATGTGGGATAAGAACCCTTTAATCTTCATCCACCCTTTTTGCTTTTTCTACCCAGAAATGTAGTGGGAAAATGGATTTTGAGTCTTGACTATTAGTCATAGATACCCCCCCCCCCCCCCCCCCCCCCCCCCCCCCCCCCAAGCCCTGGCCCTAGCTATAACGACTACTATATAATGAGAGTAATAAGCAGTTCTTTTTGTACAATTTGAAATGGGCAATAACTACAGCTTTGAAAGTTCAACCTTAGTCCATACTAGAATTTTTCGTTGAAAGTTTAATAATTCATGGTTCATGTGCATTATTATGAATCCAAGTCTTTTCTAATATATAGTGGTGCATGGAAGAGTACTCCTAGTCACTAGTGTCTGTATTGAATGACATGTGCTAGGTATAGAATTGAAGATGGATGAATTGAGACTTTGAGAGACAAAGTGTTGGTCACGCATGACTGTTGCCTTGTGAAAATTTGTCTATGCGAGACTTGAATGTAGGAAAGACAAAGTAAAAGTTTCCAATTCTTCGTCTTGTCTGAAAAAAGAAACTGGGGAAAAGCTAAGAGTGGTATCTGATCAGACTTCATAGCCGCCCCCATTGATCTGTCATTCACACACAGAGAGAGCCCTGATTCTATAGCTAATTAACTACTGTTCAAATGGCAGTACCAAACTCTATCATCAATCACAACACTGCTTAAAAGTGAAGATTTTATTTTTGACTCCACCCCAGTTCCAAAGAAGAGGAATCTATAGCTGCAGTTCAATGCCTCTGTGTATAGTACTACTGTTCATATTTGAAATTTCTGACTGGGTAGTAGGTTTCGAAGACTCTGGAAATATGCTCTCTTTGAGTGATTTTTCTCTGTTAAAAAAAAAAGAAAAAAAGAAAGGAAAAAAAAGGGAATTAGCTCCCAATTCTGATCGTAAATATACATAGAATATTTTGATATTCAATTCTGATTGTGTACGTACCTTACACCGGTGTGAAGAGAATCCTTGCAAGCCATCTTCACAAAAAACAGTCGACGATAATATGAGACTAAATGCATACCTGTCCCATTAGCCATACTGCCATTCCATATATCACAGATTTCTGTTTCAAGACTAAATATTGCCGTTCAGCTGGCTTAAATATAAACCAACTATACATTATTTTGATGGGTAGAACAGCTTTGATCTACAACAGAGGACATTTTCTTCCCAACACATGAGCTCCTCGTATATGAGCTGCAATGCACAAAAGTGTCATCAATATATAAATTATGAGCATATATAGCACACTAAACTTTCCAAACTAAATAAATTGCCATCCAACTACGTATCTTCATTAAATTGCTGTTGTAATGTGGATCACTGGACCAGTTTCAATAGATAAGGTGATTGGATGACAACTCCAAAGCAATCCACCTATAAATACAGATGATCACAAATCGATTGATGGTAGCATCCGTATAGACAAATCCAAGAATGTTGAAGGTGTATCAATGTTTTCATCTCTTAAAGCAACTCCAACAATTTCCCTTTAATTTCTGTATCATATGGAAGCAAAAGTAAAATTTTTAGCCTTTTTTTCTTTTCCATGCCAACTTCAACAGGTTCTCTACTTTACAACAATCCCTAAAATCTTCATATTTTTCTTTAAAATTTTCGAGTTTGCTGTAAATATAGGGAATTTGGTTTTCTCTTTCCTCACTTTCTCTAAAATATGGATAGTTATAGGGAATCTGTTGAAGCAAAATAGGCTTATTTTTCCTTAAAGTAGAGAAAAATCAAAATATAGGGAATCTGTTAGAGTTGCTCATTGTTCTCGAGAAAAGGTGACCTACATATTTTTAGAGAACAATAGGAATTAGGGTAATTAATAGACACAATTACACGGCCGGATATAAACATATTGAAGAGCATATATTTGTTGACTTATTTGTGTAGGAGAAGAAAGCTCTAAGGTGAATCTTTGAAGTTGCTTCAACCTCCCAAGACATTTCCTCAAGTTGAGAAACCACCAAGTGTCCAGATAAAACAAAGGGTTTGTCCTTAAGTCAAGCTTGACTTCCTTTAGATTCATATACTCCAGTTCTTGCCAATTCAGTGGTGGGATTAATATGGGACATTAGTATGAGTAATACAGAACATTTGGAGTATCTAGGTTGACATTAACATATTTGCATCTATCATCTCCATACTTGCATCCACCATCTCTAAAAAATATTGTTAAGGACTTCAGATGCGGACTTGAAATTCTCAATCCACCTGTTTTGACAGTAGCAACCACGCTTAACTCCACGACAGATGGGAGACTACAAATCAATTTCTCCATATATTGGTTTGTAATGGCACACGCTGTGTGTATGTGCAACACCTCTAAATTCCAAAAGCTGACTTCTTTGAGGTCTAAAGGCTTGTCTCGATGAGTAACGAAGACTTTGAAGCAAACTGGCTGCCTTATTCTCATGCAAATCCAAATAAACTAACTCGAAATCATGTTTGCATCTAATCCCAGGCCTACCCAAACATTCCAATTTGGAAGGTTTATCGAGAGTTCAGTCACTACAGTTTTTGAATCCCAAACTCGATCACAAGGGCAAATTGAAATAAGCTCCCATAGCAGTCCATTCAAATCATTATAGGACATATCAAGCAATTTCAAACAGTTTAGCCTCGTGCTCTTTTGAAACAAGGATCCGTCCAATGTATAATTCCTTAAACACAATTTCCGTAGTGATCCAAAATCCAAGCTAGAATTAGTATTAACGATACCTTGTTAATTGTCCATTATTGAAAGAGAGATCTTGGGATATGAGATAGTGTTTGGCTACCACTTAATTTGATGCAATAGTTAAGATCCTGATAGCTGTCAGTGTTGGTGGTGTTCCTCTCATCTGAAAGGCTGGAAATTCTTCTATGTACCACCAATTCAAGTGACCCAGCACTTGTAAGATGATCTCAACCGTTAATATTTATAATCAATATTTTTTTAGAAAATTACATAGGAGCACATGATCAAAGATGTAAACATAGAAAACCCACTTGCAAAAAGATTTAAATAAATAAGGACATGAGCCCAGCCCAAAAGCCAAATGAATCAAGCATGATTTCCAATTTTAATGGCAAATGACTAAAATACTCGAGTTTCATCTTAATTTACAGTACTGTCACTGTCCAATACCCAAATCCTAAATCGAGTTTCATCAATTTCCAAACTCACCGATTTGGAAATACTTCAAATTCTCCTTCCACAATGAGAATTTCAGCTAGAAGCTTTGAGGGAAGATGATCATTGACTCGAGGCGCTCCTAATAAGGCTAGTTTCACTTCCTAAAGTGGCCGGAAAATGGAGAATTTCGCCTGAGAACACAACTCCTACAGTGACCCGTTTGGCCAAAATTGATGGTTTTCTTGCCAAATCGCCGTGGCCCACAGGTGGCAACGTGTAGAGAAGAAAGAAACGGTTCTTTTATGGGTGGTGGCGCGCCGTTTGGTTGCCGGATGCCGGAGAAATCGAGGGAAAACAGGAGAGGGCCGACGCGGGGGTGAGAGAGGAAGAGAGACAAATCGGGGAAGAAGAGAGAGAAAAGAGGTTGGGTAGGTTCCTACCCACAATAACTTTTCAAATGTTTACTAATTACCATGAACAATAACTTTCTTATTTCGCTTATAATTTTTGCATACGAAGTCCGATTTTTACGAACCAAATATACACGCGCTCGGTTTAACGTCTTCTACGACTTTTATGAAGAAATACTTTTCAAATTTTGACTCAGTCAAAAATTCAACTTTTAGGGGCCCCTAAAATATCAAAACTTAAATAAATTGTGTAGAAAATCATCATTCCTCGTTTAATAACAATTAAACATGAAAAATTTGATTCGGGGTATAGCAAAGTTCTGTAGTTTACCTTGATATACATGAGGAGCAGATTCATGAATTTAGTATCACTACGGTTCTGTGGTTTACTTTGATATGATCGGCTACTGTCAATGATATGATATGCTGCTGTTCAAATTGAATTCATCTGCTACTTTTTAGTTTATGGTTTATGTTAATGATATGATATTCATTATTTATGGTTCAAATTGGCTACTGTGTGGAGGTACAAAAGGGTGATGACATAAGAAATAATCGAACAAAACTAGTGAGAAGAAAAGCTCCAGCACGTAGAAAAAAGTGCTGTAGCAGAACTGGATGAGTATGAGTGCAGCAGCAGGATTGGACGAGTGTAGTAGCAGGATTAAGTGATGACGAGTGTAGTAACAGGACAAGAGTACAAGTGCAGTAGCAGAATTGGACGAGTATGAGTGCAGCGAGCGCAGTAGCAGGATTAGGTGATGACGAGTGCAGTAGCAGAACATGAGTATCAGAACTGAACACGAGTACAAGTGCAGTAGCAGAACTTGATGAGTATGAGTGCATCGAGTGCAGTAGCAGGATCAGGCGATAATGAACGCATTAGCTGAACATGAGTAGTAGAACTGGACACGAGTACAAGTGCAGTAGCAGAACTTGACGAGTATGAGTGCAGCGAGTGCAGTAACAGAATTGGACGAGTGCAATTGTAGGATTAGGCGATGAGATGAAAGTAATAGGAGAGTGAGGTCTGAGATTCTTTCTCTTAGCAACGTGTAGAAGAAAACTATTTTTTTTATTTTTTTTTACTCTTGAGAACATAAATGGATTATTCTCAGAAAAAAAGTAATATAAACATATTATTCTTAGAAACAAAAAGTAACATAAAAAGATTATTCTCAGGAGAAGAAAAAACGGTAATATAAAGGGATTATAAATCAAAATGAGTAGTTAAGGGGGGAAAAAGTAACATAAACGGATTATTTTCAAAAAAAAAAGTAATATAAAGGGTTAGAAGTCAAAATGAGTAGTTAAAGGTAAAAAAGTAAACTAATTCATGACATGTGGCAAGTGGAGAGCAGATTGTCCTTATTTGTAAGATTTAATCCTTATAAAGGGATTACAAGTCAAAATAAGTAGTTAAAGGTAAAAAAGTAAATTAACTCATGACATGTAGCAAGTGGAGAACATATTGTCCTTAAGTGTAAACTTTTGTCCTTAAATGTTCAAAACCAAATGTTGTGGATTTTTGTGTGTTTTGAAATCCTATCAAGGGGGTATGTGCAATTTGCTAATATTTTTTTATTAACCAGAAAGTATATTTGATGTAATTCAGTCATCCATTCGTGTTGGTGTGCCTAAGTGCAGGTCGGTGTAATAAATCCTTCCCTAAGAAAGGCTCCGATTTGACAACATCGAATGTTCATCGTGTTCATCTATACTATTATTAAGATAATAGAGTTTGTTCTCTATAACTTGAATTTTTTTACCAATATAACCCTTATATATTAAAAAACTTTGAAATATAATTAATCAATATGAATAATATAGTAAATTGACAACATAGAAAATAAAGAATAAAAAGAAAAGAAATTGCAAAAAACGTAGTGATTATGTGAAAAATCTTCCCACTGTTTTCTTAATTAATTTAAATTTATGTCCAGACCAGTGTGGATGGAGTATACTCTAGTATGTGGGCCATACTAGTATGGATGGAGTAAACTCGAGAATTCATCATCATTAGAATTTAAAAGTCTTTTTGAATTTTTTTTTTAATCTGGAGTGAGGTAGCAAACTACATCAATTACGTTAGCGAGTTAATCATACCCAGTTAATATTCTGATCAAGGTCCACGAGAGTATTCCAGCAAAATCAGACTAAACTCCAAAGCAACTCGAAGGCCTCTCAAACCTACTGATTACAAACCGGTGGGAGTTGGGGGGTTCCATACTAGACAGTTCGGGCAACCTTACCACACTAGGTTAGGAAATTGAATAAAAATTATGTTGAAGGGTTCAACAACAACCTCATATGCACTCTATCTTTTGCAATAGCCTTATGGAAAGACATTAACATAGGAGGAAAATATTATTATTACAACTATAATCGTTATTATTACTATCAAATTTCAAATTATTTTGTTTTCTTACAAAATTGATCTCGGTAGTCCAATAATTTATTTATTTTTTATTCTTAAGAAAAATGTCTGGTGCGGTTGCTTTTGATCCTTGATTGGTAGCCCAACTTAATATATGGGGATACATCGATTCTCACTTTTTATAACAACTAGCAACGTGCCCGCATTTCTCGCGGGTGATAATGTGATGTTAATAGAAAATAGATCGACTAAAAACAATAGTGGTTATTTATTTTTTAAAACATAGAATAGTGGTGGTTTGGGTATTTTTTTTTTAATTTACTCTTCATATATTTATATTTTATTAACTTAATTTGATAATTATGCTATTGAAGGGTATTATAGACACTTTCAAAATTTGGTGAAGCCTTTGACACCAAAAGAGGGCCTCCGATTATAG
Source organism: Rosa persica (assembly GCA_025331145.1). Taxonomy (NCBI): domain Eukaryota; kingdom Viridiplantae; phylum Streptophyta; class Magnoliopsida; order Rosales; family Rosaceae; genus Rosa; species Rosa persica. The sequence continues at coordinate 41,712,233 of WFKR01000004.1, read as the reverse complement.
TAGTAGAGATATGTCATCTCTTGAAGCTTCCTCTACATTATACACTCCAAATCTATCATTTGGAAATCAATGAGAATCGTGTTTTTGGTTACGTTTTTATGCCTCTCTTTCTACACCGGTGATCCACTAGTCTGCCGATAATGCCCATTGCTGTTGATCATGAGTTCATAACGGTTGGGCAACCTGCCATTGCTGAAACTGAAAGTACATATAATACTGGAGACCGATAATATTGCACCAGTGAGAATATATGAAACAAAACTTATAATTCTCAACTGATAGCTAGAATCACATTAATGTATGTGTTCTGTGAAAACTAGTTATGTATCCAACCATTGTTGCTCAAAAGTGGCTCCTATTCCTTCTTTAAGATCTGCCAATATCGTCAATGAATCTTCACCATATCCATGTCCATCTTTGATGCCGTAAAAGTTTTTTATTTTAGCCGACTTTATGTAATGCCGCCAACATTTACTGTTGATATTCCACAGCAGAGGAGATTTTCTTCCAAGCACATGAACTGCAATACACAAAAAGCTGATCATCAATATATACAAATGAGCATGACAAACCTCGACTGGACTTTCCCACTTAAATTAAAATCCAACAACCTTCATGAATTTGATGTCATGAAATGAATATCTGGAATGGTTTATTTTTACAGATAAGGTGATTGGGAAAAGGGCAAGTGCAGTGACAAACCCAAGACTTGTGAAGGTGGATGACTTTCTTCTTCTCTCAGTTCTTCCGGAGAAAATGTGATCTGCATATTTTGTAGAGGAATAAGACGTGATTACTACAATAAATAAACAAATAAACCACTCAATGCAATGAGCTTATATTTGACTTACTTTTGTAGAATAAGAATGAAGTTCTAAGGTGAAACCTTCAAGTTGTGGCAACTTCCCAAGATATTTTCGCAATGCAAGAAACCAATGAGAATCGAGACTATTTGGAGGGTTTGGCTTTTGCCATGAATCCTGTTCATCATTCCAAGTTGAAACATATCGAGGTGGATGTTCATTTTACAAGAGATAAAGTTAAGGACGGCTCCATCCAATTGGAGTTCGTTTCCACTCATGAACAGCTTGCACACCTGTTTACTAAAGGTCTTTGTTCTCCTCAACATGTTTATCTCTGTGACAGCTTATTGTTGGGGCCTCTCCATTGTTCTGTTGCCTCAGTTTCTCATTCTCCTTCTTCCTCTCAGTTGGTCCAGCTTGCTGCCTTCCCTCCCCATCAAGCTGCGGAGGGGTGTTAGGCTATATAGTAAAAATAGGCTATATCTTTATATTCACGGTTTGTACATGTGCGTAAGCTCATGCTGACACGTGCTTACATGATATTGAGCTTGTAGTAATTCTGTTAATTAGGCACACTGTTGGAAGTATAGGATCTGCTGTCAACATTGGTTGTTGTCAATGTTGGCTGGCTGCTGCAATTTGTACATTCATTTACACATGTTGTATTTGTTTGCTGTCAACATTGGTTGCTGTCAATGTTGGCTGGCTGCTGCAATTTGTTCATGCATTCACACATGCATTAATTGTCATTCACATATGCATTAATTGTTTGTAAGCTGCTTATATAAAGTTAGGATGTTGTATCATCTTAATATCAGAAATAAGATCAAGAGGAATGATATTCTTCCTCTCATATTTCAATATGGTATCAGAGCAGAAATCCTCATAGGACCTGCATCTGTATTGTTCCTACAAGACTCTTGTATTCCTCTATCATCCTCATTAAGATGACAGAAGGAGAAGGTTCCCTCATTGCAAAGACAGAAAGCCCAGAAGGGAATCCAAATTAGCGTCTGTGCTCAGTGCTTCTAAATGAGTTCAACTACCTTCCTTGGTCAAGAGCCGTCACTCTAGCTTTTGGTGGAAGATCAAAGCTCAGCTTCATCAATAACAAAAGCAAGATCCCAGATGCCTCATCATATGAATATGAAAGTTGGTTATCCAACGATCAACTTGTTATGTCATGGCTCCTTAATTCAATAGAGCCAAAACTTGCAGAAATCTTCAGCTGTTTAGAGTCATCTCGACATCTTTAGGATGCTGTCAAAGACATGTATGGCAACCTAAACAATGCAGCAAGAGTGTTCCAACTCAAAAAGGATCTTGTAGGGATTCAACAAGGTAATCTCTCATTTGTTCAACATCTTGGCAACCTAAAGGCTAAGTGGAATGAACTTGATATGTATAGGCCTCACACCACTGATGCCACCATATTGTTGAAACGAGCTGAAGAAGATAAAGTATTCCAATTGCTTGCAAGTCTGGGATCTAAATATGAGGATCTCAAAAGCCATCTTTTGATGACCCCAGAGCTTCCTTCGTTCACAACGGTATGCAACTCCATTCAACGTGAAGAAGTGCGCAAAATGGTGATGAATGTGAACACCAGTATTGGAGGGTCCAAAGCTAGAGCATTTGCTGCAAACAAAAGTGTCATAAGCGACAGAACATACAAGGGTAAGAGGCCAGATCTGAAGTGCACACATTGTGAACGCATTGGACGAGCTGGTATAGGCCACATAAGAGAGAGATGTTGGATATTGCATCCAGAACTGAAACCTAAGTTCAATGAGGAGCAAAAGAATCAAAGAGGCACCACTCAGAGAAACCCTTACATCTCTAATCCAAAGGGAAACCTTAGCAACACTTCTGAAGGTATGATGAACTTCACATCCAATCCAATAACTCTTATAAATGAGTTTGCTACATATCTTGAAAAGAAGCAAGGCAGTTTAGAGAGAAATGAAAATGGAAGCACAACTGCTATGCTTGGAAAGTTTGCTGGTTTTTTGGCTAAATCAAACATGGCTTCTTCAGAGGATATACCAGGTATTATTTGTGCCATTTCTACTGCTTTAGATGTCAGTAAGAATTATGATTTTTGGATAGTGGATTCAGGTGCCTCAGATCACATGACAAACAATTGTTCTATATTACATGAGTTTGATATCTTGTCAAAACCTTCACATGTCTCAATTGCAAATGGCAACAATGTTCCCATCTTAGGAAAAGGAAAATTAAAGCTTTTTTTTTTTTATAGCATTGAGTCATTTGTATTATTTGTACCTTCATTCCCATTCCAACTCTTGTCTGTAGGAAGGTTAACAAACTTATTGGATTGTCTAGCTATTTTCTCTCCTCATAATGTTGTTTTTCAGGATCGAGTGTCCAAGGAGAAGAGTGGTGAAGGGTTCTTTCTAAATGGCTTGTACTACATATCAACTTCATCAAGCTTTTCAAAGTGTTTTCTAACAGAGTCCAAATCTATAATACAGCAACAATTGTGGCATAAACGCCTAGCCCATCATTCATTTCATATTTTGTCAATGTTATTCCCTAGTTTTTGTAAAGTCTCCCATAAGTGTGAGACATGTCATATGTCAAAATTTACCAGATTGCCTTTTCAAATCTCCCAATCCAGAGCAACTCAACCTTTTGAAATTATACATTCTGATGTTTGGGGATCAACATCCCTAGAATCATTTGATGGCTATAGGTTTTATGTCACCTTTATTGATGATTTTACTCGAACCACTTTTGTGTATCTTTTGAAATTCAAGAGTGAAGTCTTCAAGTGTTTCCAAGATTTTCATAACCTTGTCACAAATAATTTTTCATCAAAAATTTGCATTTTAAGGTCAGACAATGGCACTGAATACCCATGCAAAATCATGACTGATTATCTTAGTGCTCAAGGGATTATTCATCAAACCAGTTGTGTAGGAACACCACAACAAAATGGTATTGCAGAACGCAAAAATAGAGATTTACTTGAGAAGGCTAGGGCCCTAATGCTTCAAACAAATGTTCCAAAAAAATTCTGGTCTCAAGGAATTCAAACTGCAGCTTACATCAGAAACAGATTGCCTAGCAGTGTTTTAAATTTCAAATCTCCATTTGAAGTTCTAAAGGTCGAAAAGTTGACATAACACACCTTCGAGTATTTGGCTGTACGTGTTTTGTACATGTTCAGTCAAATCACCGAGATAAGTTTGATCCTAGAACTGTCAAATGTGTGTTCCTCGGGTACTCATCTACCCAAAAGGGATATAAGTGTTACAATTCACAGATCAGAAAATTGTTTGTTTCAAGGGATGTTCGTTTTGATGAGTCTGACTCTTTCTTTCAGTTATCTGAAAATGAACCTCAGGGGGAGCATATTTGTGACTTGTTTCCCACTCCAATTCTTGTTGAAGCTGCAATAGGCACTCCTAGTTCACCACAACTAGTTCAACAATTTGCAAACACTGACGAGGTGCCGATAGAGTCCAACACTCAAGATGATCAACAAGAAGTGGTACAAAACACATCTCAACCTCGAAGAAACCTACCAAGGATGAGACATCCACCAACAAGACTTCAGGACTATGAGACTTACACACCACGTTATCCTCTTGCACAAGTTGCTCATTCCATCAATACCTCCTCTTCTCACAGTGCTTTCCTCATCAAGATTTCCAAAGAAATTGAACCAAGGAATTTTGTAAAAGCAAATCAGTCACCAGTTTGGAAGAAAGCTAGGCATGATGAACTCAAAGCCCTTGATGACAATAGAACTTGGAGTATAGTCAAACTTCCCAAAGGCCAGAAAATTGTAGGGCCAAAATGGATTTACAAAATCAAATTCAACTCCGATGGTTCAATTGAGTGGCATAAGGCAAGGTTAGTTGCTCGTGGCTTCACTCAAACCTTTGGTGTTGATTATAAGGAGACTTTTGCTCCAGTTGCTAAAATGAACACAGTTCGAGTTTTGTTATCTGTTGCTATAAATTGTGGCTGGTCTCTATACCAAATGGACGTCAAGAATGCCTTCTTGCACGGTGATCTAGAAGAAGATGTGTATATGAGATTATCTCCTGGACACCCACGTGAAAGTGAAGCTGGAATGGTGTGCAAACTTCACAAGGCCTTGTATGGTCTGAAACAATCCCACGTGCTTGGTATTCCAAACTGAGTTCGGTTCTTCTTACCTCAAGCTTTCAGCGAAGTCATGTAGATTCCTCCCGATTTGTTCGACATGGCAATGCTAGCAAGTTGGTTGTTCTAGTATATGTGGATGACTTAATCATCACTGGAGATAATGTGGATGAAATTAAGTCTCTCAAGTTAGCCTTGCACAACACCTTTGCCATCAAAGATCTTGGACCATTGAAGTACTTTCTGGGAATTGATATGGATCACTCCTCGAATGGTATGTTATTAAATCAACGTAAATATGTTGTTGATCTTCTTGATGAGGCAGGAATGAAGGAGAGTAAGCCTGCACGCACTCCTCTTAGTAGCAGACTTAAAATAGATGTTGAAGGAGAGCCTCTTTCGGATATTTGTGTTTATCAACGTCTTGTGGGTAAGCTCATCTATCTCACCATTACAAGACCAAACCTCACTTACGCTGTGAGTTTGGTTAGTCAATTCATGCACTCTCCTACAACTCATCATCTACAAATTGTCAAAAGGATTCTTCACTACTTAAAAGGCACAATTGATCGAGGAATTGTTATGAAGAACAATGGTCACTTCAACCTTGTGGGTACTGTACCTTCATTGGAGGCAATCTAGTTACTTGGAAAAGTAAGAAACAAAGGGTGGTTGCTCATTATAGTGCCGAAGTTGAGTATCGTGCAATGGCATCCACAGCTTGTGAACTCATATGGTTAAAGACATTGTTGGGTGACTTAGGCATTGTATGTCCTGCACCCATAACTCTACATTGTGGCAACCAGGCTGCTATGCATATTACAGCCAATCCTGTCTTCCATGAACGCACCAAACATATTGAAATAGATTGTCACTTTGTTCGAGATTAGGTTCAGTATAAGCTTATTGAAACAGTATACACACGATCATGCGATCAACTAACAGACATTTTTACAAAGATTCTCGCTTCCGCTTAGTTTGAACGTCTGCTTTCCAAGCTTGGCTCAAGGAACTTCCCTGATCCAGTTTGAGGGGGAGTGTTGGAAGTATAGGATCTGCTGTCAACATTGGTTGTTGTCAATGTTGGCTGGCTGCTGCAATTTGTACATGCATTTACACATGTTGTATTTGTTTGCTGTCAACATTGGTTGCTATCAATGTTGGTTGGCTGATGCAATTTATTCATGCATTCACACATGCATTAATTGTCATTCACACATGCATTAATTGTTTGTAAGCTGTCTATATAAAGCTAGGATGTATTATCTTAATATCAGAAATAAGATCAAGAGGAATGATATTCTTCCTCTCATATTTCAATACACACTTAGGTTTACTATAAATATCTCAGCCCTAATTGCCTTTGTAATTAAGACGGTTAATCATACACGATATATACAAGGGTTTCTATCTCTCTCTCTCTCTCAGTTCTTCAAGTTTTGCTTCGTAGCTTTCAGGTTCGTCCTTAGATTAAGCTTCAGTACCTTCAGGTTCATACAGTCCTGTTGCCTATACAAGGATGGGATTAATACAGGACCCTTGTATGAGTAATAAAGAAGATCCGGAGTATCCAGGTTGACGTTACAGTTTTTGCATCCACCCATAATACCCATTGTTGTGGACTTGAGTTGATGACTAGAAACTGTCCAGCCTGTTAATCAGAGACCGGTATCCAACCTCAACTCCACCAGAGAGGGAAATGACGAAGTCAGATTCTCCATATATTTGTCTATAATCGTAGAATTACCTCTAAATTCCAAATCATGATTACTTTGACATCCAAGCCCTTGGAAGTGCTTGATGTGTAACGAAGAGTTCGAACTTTGGGTGCTGTAATCTTGTAACCGTTCAAACAGTGACGAGAATGAAAGGCAAGATAACTAACCTTGGTCGTGACAGTACTATTCGACGCCCAAATTTTCAAAGGAAGGACATCTAGAAAGGAACTCCCAGAACACCCCATTCAAGTTTTGCAGCAAATCGAGGGACCTCAGACAGTTTAACCTTGTACCCTGTTGAATTAATGCTTTGTCCAATATACAAACACGTACTTAAACACGATCTTTGTAATATATGATCCGAGATCCAAAGTAGGACTACAAGGAAAACGGTACCCGGCAAGTAGGTTACCCATGAAGGAGATATCTAAGGATGTGAGATAGTGTTTCGTTACCAACTTGATCCAGTGGTCGACAAGATGATCATGGGTCTGCACTCCATTTCTTCGTGCTCTTCGATTCCTCTCATCTCAAAGGCTCCGATTTTTCTTTTTGGACCATCGTGTTTGTGTAATTGTGTTGCTGGAGTATTAGAGTATACTCAAGGTTTTATCTTCCTCACAAGTTACAAAATCTCCTGGGGAGTTCCCATCGATGCCGAGGATCGAAACGATAATGAAACTGTGGTAGTGAGTCCCAAAAACTCTTCCATGTCCTCGACAGCGTACAAGCTCATGCTAACTGCATCTTCTGCGCTAGGCAACAGATGCAGGATTTTCTCCATAATGATTTCCGGCAACTGGGATAACTGACCCATATCGTCGGTTATTGGCATCTTTTCCATTGTGAAACGAGGAGTTTAATTACTTTTACTCAACACCCTAGATCGATTTTGTTTTGCCGGTCAAAACCACAGTCTAGAGACATATCTAGGACTGTACGTTTTATAAAACGCGTGCATGAAGCCCAGATATCTGGGCTTCCCTTTTGGGCTTAGGCGTAAATTGGTCCAATAATGCCTCGTGACTCTCTAGTATTTGCCAACATGTCTTTGCTGTCATCTTCATCTTATAATAATAAATAATACATCTCAGGAGTCGATCTTTGCCTTGATCACATAAGGAAATTACGCATCAGTTAAAAAGCATTCTTAACCTGGATTTAAAAATCTGGGTAGTCTTATCAATCAATATATGATTGTGGGAGTATAATCAATACGGCTGACACCCCGACTTTTCATAACAAGATGTTCTCTCTTGAAGCCTTCTCTAATTATATACACCCCCGGCTCCATCGTTCGGAAACTCAAACAAAAATTATCAAGGAAAATCATGTTTCCCACCAAGATATCAAGCAAAATCGTGTTGCTGGTTATGTTTATTCCCTTATTTCTACACTTCTTCCATTAGTCTTAATCCCCAGTATCGCAAAATTTTTGATCGTATGACTAAATTAATTAAGAGTTTCCTAAAGCTCGAAATGAGATTCTAAATTACTTAACTTCTGAACTTAAATTAGGTCAGAGTTTGAGTTCATCTTCTACTAGAACAAAGATAATTTTGGATGAACTACCTATTCAAAAAGTTAGTGTGTTAATGAAAATGGTGTAATAGGGTGAGGCTCTAGTGAGGACTGAGAGAAATTCATTAGGACGTTTTAATCAACAGTTAGATGTCATGTGTGGTGAGTTTATCATTGTCATGTCTAGGTCTCAGAAGCGACAAGCTATATTGGCTGTAAAGCGGGAGGCTTACCTCCATCGTTCAAAAGCTTTTCCTAAATGAAAGTTCTCTATTGGAATTTGAGGGGTATAGCTTAGAATGAAAGTTCCTAGGTGTATAGTTTTGATATTCCAAGTTCAATGGCAGCAGAAGTAATAGCGGTGACTAAAGTAATTGAATTAGCTTGGGTTTGTGATTGGAAACATGTGTGGTTAGAAGTGACTCTTCTTTGATTCTCAAGCTCCTCAAATCTCCTCGGTTGGCGCCTTGGCAATTGCGGGTTGAGTGGGGTAATTGTATGCACCGTATCTCTCAAATGCATTTCCGCTCCTTACACATTTTTTGGGAAGGAAACCAATTTGCAGAGGTTTTTGCAAATTTTGGCCTTTCTTCTGTATGTTTGGTTTGGTGAGATTTGCCTCCTAATTTTGTTTCAGCATTGTGTAATAGAGACCATTTGGGTCTTCTCAACTTTCATTTTTGTTAGTTGATGTTTGAATTAGCTTCGATTTTCCATTTGCTTTTGAGGGGTAAGGTTTTATGTCCCCCCTCTTATATGTATTTTACCTTTCTTTCTTTTGACATAAAGGGGAGATGGAGAACGTTGTTGCTCATCTATCTTCAATCTTATTAAAAAAAAAAAGTATTTCAATTTAAATGTGGACCACTCATCCAATCGTTGATTTGAAAGTCCTCTTGATTCTCACCAGTGTCTCTTCCTACTGTAAAAATTAGACGCATATTAGACATAAACATCCAACCGTTGATTTAAAAGTCCTTATGAATCTCTCAACTTATTTGTCTTCACTAGAGCCTCTTTTTGGTGTAAGAAACTAAAAATTAAATGCATATATAAATGACTTTCATCATATTTTCTAACTCTTAAATTGTGTCAAATTAAATTTTGATGGTTCGGTTTCTTCCTATGGTCTTGCTAGCTGCTTCGGGATTTGTTATCCGTAATCATTGCTACTCTCCCCTTATTGCTAGTGCTCGTGGTTTAAAATCTTCAAATGTCCCTCTTGTTGAATGTTCAGCTCTCAAGTATGGTCTTATGACTGCTGAAAGACTCAACCATCAAAATGTTTTGGTTGAAAGAGACTCGGCCCTTGTTATTAATTGTGTCAACAATACTTGTGAAGTCCCTGAGAGGTTTAAATCTCTGACCTGAGATATTCAAAGTATTGCTGCTCAATTTGATTCTATTTTCCTTTTGCATGTTGCTCGTGAAGCTAATTTCCTGACAGATACAGTGACTTCGGTCGGCTATAGGCCTCCTTCCTCGAAGATTTGGATCTCAAGCGGTCAAGTGTGCCTAGTGAGGCCTCCTCAGCCTTTAATGTTAATTTCCAGCTGGTCGCATACAGTCACGCTCTGGTCACAGCGCGTGGTGGAGGCCATCACGAACCACAACCCTAAATTCCTAAACAGAGGGGCAGTGTGGATAAGCATTGAGACAAGAGGTTGGCCCTTTCAGGACCTGAAAAGCTACATTGCCCGAATCATACGCGAACCGCGCGTTCACTCACGCTCCCACGGGATTCCCTACCCTCTCGGGAAAACCCTGGAATATTCGGACCCAGAAACTTTATGTCAGTCTTCGATCTTATCTGATAAAGTTTATTAGGAAAAAAAAAAGAAAAGGAAAAGTAGGTGAAGGGAGGTGGTGACGTCATTGCCAGCCCAGAGGATAGGAATCAGAATTTCATACCATGGAATATTCAACCCCTAAAGTGGGTTTCTAATTTTTTTATATTTTTGTTTAGAAATAAAAACACCCCAAAAAATCAAAGATTCGCTTTTGTGTACGCGACGCCACGACCTCGACATATCCATCTCTCCCTTTCCTTTCCTTCTCTTTCCCTTGGAGATAAAAAAAAGCCCCTAAATTCTCAAACTTTCATCTTCATTTTTAAACAATCTAGAAACTTGGTTTCTTTAACTTTGTTGGTTTCTTTATAAATAATTTGGGATCCGGGTATTTTTATCTTTGGTCTGCAAGATTATTCTACTTTCTGATTCTACTTAGATCCCATATACCCCAAAATTTCCTCTTGTTCGGTTCTATCTATGCTTATTGGGACAACAACAAGAAGAACATCCTCCTCTCTCCTTATAACCACATTCACAATTCCACATCTCATCTCTCTCTCTCTCTCTCTCTGATTGAACCCAGAAGCAAGAAAAGGACATAACAATCCAGAAATGCTAATAGAGTCTACGGAGGAAATGCAGGGTTCAAAGATGAGTTTGTATGTGAAAGCCTTGGAGGAAGAGAGGCAAAAGATTCAAGTTTTCCAAAGAGAGCTGCCTCTCTGCTTGGAGCTTGTCACTCAAGGTACATAATACCCTTTTCTTTATATTTTGCTTTTTATTTTTTTTATTGTTGATTGGCTTGGTTTGGAAGCCATGAAAATTTCGTAGCTAGCCTGATGAGGCTTAGAAAATTTTGTGGGCTTGTAGCTATTGAGAGGTGTAAGCAGGAGCTGTCGGATAATAGCATAGAGTACAGGCACGGCCAATCCGAGTGTTCGGAGCAGACTTCAAGTGAGGGACATGTGTTTGAGGAGTTTATACCATTGAAAAGGAGTTCATGTTCTGATAGTGATAATGATGAGGAGCTAGAAGAGTCTGATCATCAGCAGATTCAGATTGATGACAAGGATAAGAGTAACAGTGGTGACAAGAAGAAATCAGACTGGCTTAGATCTGTTCAGCTTTGGAATACGACCCCAGATGTACCCCAGAAAGAGGTACTGAAATAAATTCAATCTTTTTATTTGAACCGACTTGTAATTTGGTTTCTTAGTGATTTGGTGTGAGAGAGTAGGAAATGATGAATTTTGGGTTGTTTTGGTGATTGCAGGAATTGCCTAGAAAGGCTTTGGTGGTGGAGGTTAAGAGAAATGGGGGTGCTTTTCAGCCTTTCCAAAGGGAGAAAGGCATTGGGAAGACTAATGGGGCAGTGGCGAAATCGCCTGCTTCGGCTCCGGCCACTAGTTCAACCGCTGACACCGTCAGCGGTGGCAGCGGGGGTGGAAACAGCAAGAAGGAAGATAAGGAGGGGCAGAGGAAACAGAGGCGGAACTGGTCGCCGGAGTTGCATCGCCGGTTCTTGCATGCCCTTCAACAGCTTGGTGGCTCGCACAGTATGTACTTGAAACATTTCCATGTGGTTTGAGATTACTTTGCTGTTTAGTATGATTGGATGTGTATCTGATGTGTGGTTGTTTTGTTTGGTTTTTTCTTGCAGCTGCTACACCTAAGCAAATTAGAGAGCTAATGAAGGTTGATGGGCTTACTAATGATGAAGTCAAAAGCCATTTACAGGTTTGTATATGTGACTATCTATCCGTTTTGATCATTAGGATTTGCAACCATGCCATACATTGCATAAATTGGAATTCATTTATCACCAATGAATTTTATATGAACTTATAAGATGATTTGTTGCATTAATGTGAATTTCCTAATAACTCAACTCGTGCTATTAGTCATGAATTTTAAGGTATTAATACTGTTATAGAAAACATGGTAACATGAAAGATACCTATCTAAAAAAGCATGCATTGGCAAGTTTTGGAGTTGTATTTAACTCAGTTAGGCTGAGTCTAATGTTCTGTCATCTTCCAATGTTTACAGAAATATCGTCTACACACTCGAAGGCCAACTTCAACAGTCCATAACAACAGCAGCAGCAGCAACGCACAAGCACCACAATTTGTGGTCGTGGGAGGCATTTGGGTGCCCCCCCAAGACTACAATGCAGCAGCCGCAGCTGCAAACACAGCTCCATGCGAAGCAGCCAGGGTTGCTGCTGCAGCCAATGGAATATATGCACCCGTAGCTTCAACACCTTCTACTGTCACACAGGTCTCACCATCAGCAATGCATAGACCGCGACCGAAGAAACCAGAGCTCTCTTCTCATTCGGAAGAAAGGGCCAGCCATAGCGGTGAAGGTCGTGGTCACTCCAACTCCACGGCTACATCACCCTCCTCCACTCACACCCCTGCCTCCCCTCTTGTGTGTTAAAGTTTTCAGCATGAGAAAATGATGTAAAATTTTGTAACCAGCCTTATAGAAAGTTAAGTCGTTTTAATCAGTTTCTGACTTTTCATCCACTGTTTTGTTTTTCTCTCTTGTTGTGTGTGTGAATTATAAGATGCAGAGGTGTTGGATACCAGGGATAGTGACAGTAGAGTTTTCAAAGTTGAATAAATTATATACAGTACTTGGAAGCAGATAAAAAAAAATTATCTGAGGCTCGAGCACCCCAGTAATAACATATTGTCTGCTTGGTTCATTCTTTGTTCTATATGTATGGACATTTGCATAGCAGCTGTCTGTGGTAAAGACTAAAAAACGTTGAAAGGGTAGTAGAGCCTAAAAGTTGAATGGTAGGTTCTTTAGGCTATACAAATTTTGCAGTAAGAACAGATTACAGTATGGGGTTACACTGCGGGAAAGTGATAAATCGAGTCATGATTAAGCCAAGTCAGGAGTTCGATTCCTCCGATACAACTAAAAATGTATCGTCTTTGTGAATTAATCTCAAGTTTTAACAAAGCATCTGCAATTTTCATCAAATTATATTATAAAGAATGATAATGCTTGCAAGCTAATTAACTTCCACATCTGAATCTGTCCAATTGTCAACACAGGCAAAGAAGGTTTGGCGGAAACGGGTGGTCTATTGACTCTATTTATATATAGCTATTACTTCATGAGGGAGTTAAAAGCCTTTATTGACAAAGAATGGAATAATCCTGTTCTACTTGAAAAATATATAAAAATGGAAATGCAAGAATCTTGACCCTAGAGAAACCTTCCTACCCAAGAATATAAACAAAGCAGAAGAGTTGCAAATCTAATCAAATCTTTTCTGTTTGGCTTCCAAATCATAGAAAATTTGGTACCATATGAATATTCCTTGTTCTTTCATGGCATAAAAAAAAAAACAAAAAAAGAGAGAGAGAGAGAAGAGAGTTCCACATTTTGTTGGATCCACATCAAAATTGTGTGCTAATTAGGGTCTAGCCCAAGATTAGATAGGTTCCTACGAAGAGAAACCACTCTACTTCTTCGTGTACCTAACTTTTACATTTTTAATTAGCTTCCTTAAATGTCACATTTTAGTATTGTAATTAGTGTATATTCTAAGATACATTTCAACCACTCTAATAGTGAAAGGATATATAGATGTTTTAAGATATTGTGAAGGGTCATATTTTGGCCGAGGATAATACTTTTCTTGTTTTAGTGCATGTTACTTGTCTATCAAGAAGATGTACTTAATGATGCAAATGTAGAAAAGAAGCTCTTCATGTTTGTCTTGTACTTTGTTCATATCACGAACAACAAATCAAGCGTGATAAACATGACAGCTCAATCTTATCATCATCTCATCAAGCAATGATAAACATCTCTAATTTGAGAATTCAAAGTTCTACCAAAAATTTAAAAGTACTGTAACATGTGATATGTTCTGACTGCATAATATAAAACATGACGTATTTTAATAAAAATCTAAAAAATCACATATTCCGACGCATAATTAAAATTTTTGAGATACATAATTGTGTGGCAGTGATCAAGTCCAAGTTTAAAACGTGGCAAGCAAGAATAGTATCATTTAGTGTTGTCAACCCACAAGACACATGGGACAAAGCTGGCTAATTTTATAGGTTATCGTCCAGATTTTTCTAAACAAGACAAGAAAGTAATGTACTGTGCAAAATGTATGGACTATGGACCACTTCCGAATATTCCATTGTATTGAGGACAAACAATTAGGTATGAGGTTTTAATTACACATCTTCTTCAATTATGGAATAGGAAATTTAATGTGCATATTAGTCATCAATCCAAATTGCACTGTGCTGGTATATTCTGATATTTGTTTAGCTTATCTTTCTGGGCAGGAGAACCAATCAGGGAAGTATTTTGATCCCCAAGAATCTTACCTTGTCGAAGATTCTATCTTGTGAATTTAAGAGATTGATTAATCAGATGAAGCTAAATTGGTCACATATGTGTTGGGTCTCTTTCACTAACTAGCATACAATAATCACCAGCTCACAGATGCCGAGTATATGCAGTTTTGATGTCGACGACCAAAAATTTGTAAATGATTTGATGAAGGCTCATCTACCTATCATGAAGTTCTCAATCATGATTGATTTAGGGTTTTTCTTTTGGTCTTGTCTAGAGTAACAAGAACGATCACAATCTATTCTCGTTGAACTCCAAATACTTGCAATTATATCTGTAAATTACATGTATATATAGATTTACTAAGTTGAATATTGTTGAAAGAAAATCAGTTTTGTGTGTCTAATCAAATTAGGAGTAGTTCCATAATTATAATAGAAGAAAATGTTCTAGAATTCCTAGTCCTATTCGGAATAGTTTTTCTTATATCATTAGAACATGTACTTTGTAATCCCTATATATAGGACTCCTATTCTCAATAATGAAATACAATTCTCTCATCAATCTCTCTCAATTCTATTACTCTTAAACAAGTTATCAGCACGAGCTCCAACCACAAAAACCAAAAATCCAAAAACCGAAATTCTCTTCAACATCACCTTTTACACCGTTGCACCTAGCCTAAGCTAGCCTAGCCGTTGCTGCCCACCTGCGCGCCCCTACACTGCACACTGCCCCTGCAGCCCTTGCGTACCCATGTGCCACCTACTGCCCCTGCAGCATCACTGCACGACTGTTGCCCCTGCAGCACAGAAGCACACTCGTTCCTGTGCAGATCAGTCTGTTTGCACGCCCTGGAACGTCTTGATAGGGACCTCAGATCAAAATCCTTCCTTCATCAAAGTTGTTCGTTTGTGTCTTTTCTATCTGACCTCAAAATTTCAGTGCTATTGGAGTCGTTTTGTGACTTGTACATCAATCGAAGCGGGAGCTATTCAGAAGCAAATTTGTTCCAAATTTTAACAAGTATTTAAGATTAAAGTTCTTGCTTTTGAAATTTAATTTCTTCTTCTTTTTCTCGAAGACTTGCAACCACCCTTCTTCTACATCCCACCTTTCTTATAACGTGGGTTCGATTCTTTGAAAAGAGGAATCGTGGGGATTCATGCTATTAACGAACTAAGAGCGTTCGTAAGACTTCAGACTAAGAGCGTCCGTAAGCATCGATTTATGACCATATAAACATCATTGTTTCGGTCTAATCCAATTATTCTTGGAAATCTATTTCTTGGTAGCATAGCTCGGAAATCTTATTATTTTAGTTTTCGTGGAAGTTTAGCTCCGAAACTAATTCGTTCTTGTTTCATCTTACAAGATGTCAAACACGAACAAACTCGATTTTGTTCTATTGGATTATGCAGGCAAAAGGTACTTAATATGGGCCGTTGAAATCGAGATCCACCTTATTGCCCGTGATTTATTGCATACAATCATAGAGCTTTGTCCTACAGCAACAGCTCCAGACCCTCAAACTGAGATTGATAATTCAAGGCACTCGCCTTTATGAAACGTCACATGGATAGTGACCTCCAGTTTGAGTTCATAAATGAGGATAGTGCTATAAAGCTTCAGCAAGCGCTTCGTGAACGTTATGGCAATGTTTGTGACTCCATCCTTCCTAATATAGAAGCAGAATGGAAAGATCTTCGCTTCTCTAAATTTGACACGGTCATGCAATTTTATTCGGAAGCTCTTTGCATCATATCAATGATGCGTCTCTGTGGAAAGACGATTACAGAAGACTAACTGATTGAGAAAACCCTTAATACCTTCCCCGTCTATGCTATGAGGTCCTCTGATTTATTTCAGACTCATGTAAATGCAAGACGGATCACAAGCTTTCACCAGCTTATTGAAGCTATGGAAATTGTTGAAAGGCAAGGCAACGAGCTTGTGAAAAGAGAAATTGATAGGCTTCAAAATAGCCATCAAGAGCATCGTCCTATGGCTAGAGAAAGTCACCATTGACATTATGATCCATAAGATCGAAATGCTCAAGAAGGTACTCGCCAAAGACAACAATCACGCCACCGTAGGAGCCGTGACTTTGAGGGACGAAGGGTTGGAAACCATAAGAGCCAACGTTGGCCATGGTCATAATTTTCCAACGCCTCCAGTCCTAGGGACCATGCACATTAGACCTGAATTTGCAATGTACCTAAGAAGGTAGCCGCATCATGGTGATCAAGATATCGAGTTCAAAAGGACTTTAAATCTGGCGATGAAGGCAAAATGCTGCAGATTTTTATTTCGAATAGTCTTTTATTTTTCCAAGAATTTTGTAATGGCAATTATGCCTTAATCAATAAATGACAATTTTGTATTAACACATTCTCAAGTGGAGCATCCAATGAAGTATGATGTCTAGGAAAGTAATTGAGACTAGTGGTACTTAAGAGAGTCTCGCTCCACCGACATCTCTCTCTAATTCCCTGGTTATATTTGATTAGAGTTACCAAATGGATCGAGTGACTACGATTTGTCTCAAGTTTGATTTTTATGTTGGATTAGATTTTGGTCAAGAAACATTGATGTAATAATTGGCTATTATTAATAAAGTCTCGATTTATTTTATCTCATGTCTTGGACATATTTTTCTACTTTATTACTTCAAAGATATAAGAGCCAATGGTTTTCATGTGGAAACACATTGTGAGGATGGACAAGAGTTCCTTTGCATCACCTCTAATGACTACGGACATAAAAGAGTCTTAGAGAAACTCATGTGTCGTTCTAGTGGGTTGTATGCAACCACTATTCGAATCATTAAATCCAATCATGTTATGAGAGATGATTTATGGGATTCTGACACATATAGGCTTTGGCATGACCTTCTGAGACATCCATGTCGTGATATGATGATCCGTATATTAAAGACTTCACAGGGACATCCATTTTTCAGAACGACAAGAAGTAAAGATCATATTTGGACCCCGAAAGAGCCCCTGCGCCTCACGGCGCCGTTCACCCCCAAAACCAGCCTTCACCGGCCAGCGCCGCCGTCCTCCTGCTACCCAAAGGTGGCTTTGACGCCACCAAAGCTCTTTTGACTCCAAATCCTACTTCTAAAGTCAATTGTGACTTCGTGGCTTAACCAAAATCCTCATTGGTTATTTCTAAATCCCATCATTCGTTCTGCAAAGCCTATTCTTTAGCAAAATTAGGATCGAGACCATCAAAGGACACTAAAGAAAATATATCATTCTTGGAAAGAATCCAATGTGATATTTGTGGACTTATTCAACCACTTTGAGGACCATTTAGATATTTTATGGTGTTGGTTGATTCATCGACACGCTGGTCACATGTCATGCTATTGTCCACAAGGAACGCTGCATTTGCTAAACTTCTAGCTCAAATTATTAAGTTAAGGGCTCACCACCCTGATCATCCTATTAAGTCTATAAGATTAGACAATGCTGGGGAGTTTACATAAAAAACTTTTGATGATTATTGCATATCCATTGGGATTGATGTTGAACATCATGTTCCTCATGTTCACCCAAAATGGTCTCGCAAAAGCTGTCATTAAACGACTACAAATGGTCGCTAGAGCATTGGTGATGCACATCAATCTCCTTATTTCTACTTGGGGCAATGCAATATTGCATGCAGCTGTGCTTATTCGTCTAAGGACTACCGCCACCTAACCTTTTTCTGCATCCCAGATGGTGACTGGGTATGAGCCTGATGTCTCACACTTACACATATTTGGGTGAGCAGTTTATGTGTCGATTGCGCCGCCACAGCACACTAAAATGGGTATTCAACAACGATTATGCATTTATGTTGGATATGATTCTCCAACAATTGTCCGTTACTTAGAGCCCTTGACATGCGATCTCTTCACCGCTAGATTTGCGGATTGTCACTTTGATGAGACAGTCTTTCTGTTGTTAGGGGAAGATAAGAACATAAATGTTCAACAAGAACGACATGAATTGTCGTGGTCTGTCCCCACTTTGTCTTATTTTGATCCCCGAACCGCACAGTCAGAAATTGAAGTGCGGAAAATTCCCGATCTTCAGAACGTAGTAGAATCGATGCCTAATGCATTTTATGATATCGCTAAAGTGACGAGATGACATATACTTGCTGCAAACGTGCTTGCAAGGATTGATGTCCCTAAAAATAGAGGACATGGCGCCATCCCTAGTGTCATTGGGCACAGCACCGCCGCCCACAATGGTGAAGGCACAGTGGCTCAGGCCGGGCTCCATACAAGAAAGCGCGAGAGGCCCATAGGTTCGATGGATTCTCGCCCAAAAAAGAAAGCGAGTTTGGTACAAAATAATCCATTAATCATCAATGTAAATAATCTATTTCATGAGGATATTCCGGCTTATGGTTATGTCCAAAGAGACATCATTGGAGGACGCTCCAATGTCAGAACCAATTCCAGAGAATAGAGAGATTTCCATGAATTACACTAGAGTACATGAGATGAGATGATGGATAGAAATTCTATGGCTATTGATGATGCATTTGCATATCATGTTGCAAAAGGCATGATAGAATATGTTGATATCGAACCTCGATCTGTCAAAGAATGTCAACGAATAGCGGATTGGCCTAAATGGAAAGATATGATCCAGGCTGAATTGGATTCACTAGCAAAGAGACAGATAGTTGGGCGTATCATGCAGACACCCCCAGTTATAAAACCTATTGGCCATAAATGGGTCTTCGTTAGAAAGGTAATGAGAAAAATGAGGTCGTTGGATATAAAATCTGCCTCGTGGTGCAAGGTTTCTCACAACGCCCTGGAATCGACTACGAGAAGACATATTCTCCCGTAATGGACGTTATAACGTTCCGCTACCTTGTCAGTTTGGTAGTTTCTGAAAAACTTGACATGCAGCTTATGGATATGGTTACACCATATCTCTATGGGGATCTAGATTCAAATATATATATATATATATATATATATATATATATATATATATATATATATATATATGAAGGTTCCAGATGGACTTCAATTACCCAAATAAAGTGGCTTTAAACCACAGAGCGCGTTTTCAATAAGATTAAAACTCTCACTATATGGATTAAAACAATCCGGACGAATGTGATATAATTGTCTAAGTGACTACTTGATTGGAAATGGATATATTAACAAAGAAATATGCCCTTGCGTGTTCATTAAAAGAATAAGTTCCAGATTTGCAATCATAATAGTTTATGTCGATGACATGAACCTAATTGGAACTCTAGATGAGTTAAAAGAAACTGCTAAATACTTGAAATCCGAATTTGAGATGAAAGATCTTGGGAAAACACGGTTTTGTCTCGGTTTACAACTCGAGCACCGTAGTGATGAGATTTTGATCCATCAGTCTACGTATACTCAGAAAATTCTAAGGAGCTTTAATGAAGATAAAGCAAAGCCTATGAGTACTCCCATGATTGGCCGTAGTCTTGAGCTCGGGAAAGATCCGTTTCGTCCAAATGATGAGGGCAAGGAACTATTAGAGGTTGAAGTGCCCTATTTAAGTGCAATAGGCGCATTATTGTACTTGGCTCAATGCACAAGACCGAACATCTCATTCGCAGTGAACTTGTTAGCTCGACATAGTTCTGCACCAACACGCCACCATTGGATTAGTGTAAAGACAATCTTTCGATACTTAAGAGGTATGATTGATATGAGCCTATTTTATCCCTAAAAAGAGAAAAGGAATGACGGAAAATTGGGACCAGACCCTAAGAGGCAAATTGTCGCCGTCCATAGCATGACCGCCGGCCATGCTACCGGCGCCGCTGACCAAGGTGGCCGGCGCCTCCCTACTCCCCTCCATCAAAATGACAATGATGTTTTGATGGGTTTTGCTTATGCATGGTACCTCTCTGACCCTCACAAAAGTTGCTCCCAAACTGGTTATGTCTTTACCATGGGAAGCACTGCGATATCTTAGAGGTCTACAAAACAGACCCTTGTTGCTACTTCCTCAAATTATGCAGAGATTATTGCTCTACATGAAGCCATGCGTGAATGCATATGGTTACGATATATAATTAGACATATATGAGGAAGTTGTGGTTTGAAGTCTACCACGGATGAACCTACATGCATGTATGAGGATAATGCAACTTGTATTGAGCAAATGAAGTTAGGTTTCATCAAGGGAGACAACACTAAGCATATATTGCTTAAATTATTTTATAATCAGCAACAACAATCGCTTCTAAAGATTGAAGTAAATCAAATCCGATCAGAGGATAATGTAGCGGACTTATTCACTAAGTTGTTACCTAAATCCACATTCGAGAAACATGTGAAGAGCATCAAATTGAGAAAGTTATCCGAACTCCCATGATCGAAGCAATCAGGGGGAGATATCGACATCAGGGGGAGTTATGATATCTACATGTTCGATCTTGAAGAGTGAATGACATGTTGTACTCTTTTTCTCCTCCTCGAGCTTGTTTTTATCCCATAGGGTTTTTCACTCGAGCAAGATTTTTAACGAGGCAACGGATGAAATTTCACTACCAAGTTTGAGCGGCACAAGGGGGAGTGTTGAAGGAAAATCAGCTTTATGTGCCTAATCAAACTAGCAGTAGTTCCATGATTGTAATAGGAGAGAATGTTCTAGAATTCCTAGTCATATTCGGAATAGTTTTCCTTGTATCATTAGAACATGTACTTTGTAATCCCTATATATAGGGCTCCTATTCTCAATAATGAAATGTAATTCTCTGATCAATCTCTCTTAATTCTATTATTCTTAAACAAATATGTGTTTCTCAAAGTTTAAGAACGGAGGTGCTTATATTATAGTTCTCTCTTGTTTCGTTTTCATTCAAGAAAGTTAATATTCTACTCTCACAACATCTTTTGTTTTGTACATGAAAAGTTGAACCTATCCTTATATTACTACAAATTTCAACACTTGGTAATGTATTTATATGAGATAATCTGACAAATCTGATGATCCAACCGTCCCACTGAAGACTATCGATCTCTTCGAAATGATAACTATATAAAACAAGTATTTTATTTTTTTCGAGACAATCTGTCGAGCATCTGCCGCCTGCATCTTCAAGAGATATCCCACAAAGAAAGAGTCTTCTCTTATCGGACAAGAAAAGTAACAACAGTTCATCCATCACCAAGCAGCGAAGAAAACAAGCAACCCGTTGAGAAAATTCCCAAATGCGTTCTAGATGAGCTCATCCTTATTAGATGGTGGAGTTGGAACAAGGGGCTATAGCTAGATTCAACAGAGAAGTGCCCTTTGGGTGATATCTAAGGCCAAGAGACTCTTTCTGTCCTTCAAATTAAACATATCGAAATCGGTTAGTGTGAATTAATGCAAAAGACATTTCTTGGTTCGTTGGATGATCAAAATTAAGTGTCTTCATCACGTACGAGGACATTCAGTGGATATTCTAATCACCTCAATAAAATATAAAACCAGAATATAGTTTATTCTTTCTCGTATCCTAAAACATGCATAATAGTTGAGTGAATTTACTCATATTTTATAATTTTACTGGAATATGAATGAATCATGCCCTTTCTGTCATCAAACTTGAGCTGTTGAATCGGAATAGATTAATGGAGAAAACCCATCTGTTTCAGATTAAAAATGGAAGCAGAAAAATATTGATATATATGGTGGTATCCAGTCAATCATTGAATAAGTTGCATGGATATTCTCTCTCTTTGTGTCTGCATACACAATTCATATGGACTCCAGTGGCTGTTTTACCTTCCCAAACTCTGTTTTGATTCTTATTTTTTACCGTCATTTGCCTTTTGTCTCTTTGTTTTTGTTATAATCGGAGCTGGCTAGCCAGGTTGACCCAAGTGAAAGTGAGAATCTTACAAACAATTAGGTGGAATCTTACCCAAAGTCCACATTCATGTGCTGGCTGCATGATCCAACAACCATGAAGGAACAAGATTATTAATTAGCTGCCGATGATCTCAGAACCCTCTACGACCCTGAGGTAATAATTGGAAGAAAATCGAACCCTGATCTAGCTTAGTCAATAATCTAATTATCTTATATTACTCTTTTGGCTTCAGAGGAAAAGAAAAGAGATCTGTACGATTGGAACAATGACGGCGACTTAGTTGAGGTTGGGTTCCTAGTCATGGCTGACGGAGCTAATAGGAGGTTAGTTATTGAACTATGTTCAGTCTTCCTCTCCCTGAGGACACTAACTCGGCCAAATGCATTGACAAGTTAGTTAATACAAATATCTCAGCGAGCAACAATGCCTAAAAGCTTAATCCATCATTGGCCGACCCTTTGAAGGCTTCGATCAATGGTTCATAGGTTGCGATGAGTTCATCGTTTCCCAGTCATTGTTGACAATCCAATGCTCCATGCTTATGATTATAAACTCATAAACAAAGATGACGAATTTGGAAGACTCATTCAGACTCGGTTCCCTTGAGGACGCGCCAAATCGTCTTATTCTCGGTTATGATCAATCAAGTGATTTAAAGTAGGTTCATTAATTAAGGCTTGAGGGCGGTCGCACCAGTTCTTTAATCAAAAAAAAAAAAAATAGGTTTATTGGAGAACACTGCACTTGGAGTCTTGCATTGACCACTAAACGTATATATATGGAAACCGGCCAGGTTCTTCCAGGTTGTCGTTTATACATAAATAGTAAAAACCGCCATCTAAAATAGGCCAATTTTATTCCTTCCCTGTAGGCGTAGACGATTGTTAATTAGCTAATCAGCCCAAGTGAACATTTATAGAAGGAAGTGTTAAAATTGATTGGGACAGGGGACCTGAGTTCTGGGATTTGACAGAGCTTGATGAGTATGAGTGTATGACAATGTAATTCATCTGCCAATGAATACAATGCAGCATTGTATAACAAGCCCGATGACAATAGGGTTCATATTCCTTACAGAGGAATCCAAAAAAAAAAAAAAAAAAAAAAAAAACCTCTTCTAAAATAGAAAAGCAACCTTCCCATTATTTTAGGACTTGATTCTGAATGTTGGGGCCTAAATACCAACTTCTATTCTTCTATATGTTGCTTAGTGGTCAAGCCCCTTGAGCCTAAAAATGGTAGAGGAAACCAAGTGAAACATGTATGGAAGAGAAGATTTCATTTACATATCACAAGTTGAATGAATGTACAGAGTTTCAGCTTGAAGGAACTATAGTGTGGATCTGCAAGTAAATATACTATTGAAGGTTCGAAAGTGGTGGCACATCTAGCGGTACACCAGGAGTTGGCTCTAGTACTTGTGCATCTGGTAATTCCTTCAATAGAAGTTCCTGCATTAGATAACCACAGATTCAATTAGCATATTGCAGGAAAAGTCATATACTCGAGCAACCAAAGAGGAGAAGTTGTGCTGGTTCACAGTTCATAATACGCGATATTTTAATAATACAAATAGTACAAATGACTGCACAATAATATTCCAGTGGTAATGAAATGTAGGCATAACAAATCTTCACATAATAGCATAAAATTTACATATAATTTACAACATGGATTTTGTCAGAATGCACAGCATGATCAGCAGGCCAAACGTAAGTAGTCTATAATGGTATCTATGTTTTCTTATGGTTTCATGCAGAATTGAGAATCGGTTTATCTAGGAAAGTAGAAGTATGCAAAGAATTGAACGTCTCCTAATTAATTTTACCAACTTATTAAAATGATTATTCAGGGCCTAGGCTACTTCTAGTTGTACCTAGTTGTACATCCACACTGAAAGCTTGCATTGCGATTAAGTTAGAGCGCAACAAAGGAAAGAAGCCTGAAATTTGCTGCAAAATAGGATGCATCTCATAGCGAGAATTGGCATATTGGAATTTCTTGACCCCCCATCTCATGTCATCCAATATGATCATACTTCATAATCATAGATTCATAATGATTCAAATCTATATGAGAGCAATAAGTATAAGAACACAACCTTGAATGATTCTATTGTTCCTTCAGACTGGACAATACTAGCAAGCAACCCTTTGCTCTCCAACTCCCCATTTCTCATTGGGACAATGTACCTACAAAATGTAAAGCAGAGATATATGTTGGCATGCTTACGATGAAACCATCTTTGTATAAGTCAGGCTCGAGGTAAAAAGAATTTGTACTTGGGATGCAGAAGCTTTGCAAGTTGAACTGCATCTTCTTGTCCCGAGACCAAAGTAAAATATGGCAGAAGCTGCTTTATGACCGGTGTGATGACAATGTCAGCCCTTTCCTTCCCCAGTGAACCAGTGTTGTATACACAATGGGGTTCATAGTATAGAGTAAATTTCTCTTGTGGAGAAATGACGAGATACCTAGTCCACATTAAAATAGAAAATTACCATCTAATTACAGAAAAATTATGTCAAATGAATTATACAGATAGTTCAAGGAATTACGGGGAAATAGATTTCAGGATCAAGTCAGGACCACATATTATGCAAATAAGGAGTAAGTTCTAGATATTATTGTACTTGCGTAAAAGTTATAGATATATATTACAGCACCTATAACATTCTTTGAAAATGGAATTCACTAGTCTCAAATTGGCAGTAAAAGAATGAAACTTTACCCATTTTCAGGGCGCTGCCAAGGAGGACCTAGAACTGGACCTGGAGTGGCCTGAACTTTGACTTTAGAACCATTTCTTGCTTCAATTGTGGAGCTCTCGCCAGGTTCAAGATATGTAACCTGGAAGGATGAATTAGAGCGAGTCCAATTAGAATATGCATCTGAATGAGCATAGTCTCAACTCTCAAGTTATCTTCAGTGCTGCAAGTATTGCAGGTTTCAGAAACCAACTGAACCAAGTTGGACCCATGAAAGTAAGGTTAAGTTGTCACAAAAGTAATGTCCTTCATCATACTCGCATATGTAATTAACAAAAATTTGAGAGGGAACAGATGCACCGTGTAAACCATAATCTACAGCCCATTTGCTATCTCCTAAACAAAACAGTAATTATCATCTTTTTCAGTAAGGCACGTCTCCCACTACCACTGATTGACTGGAAATGGCTCTCGAAAGCAATTCAGTTTTCCAATATCACACCATTGAGACAATGACCACTTCTTGGCAGGGAGACTACAGGTTGCGTAAAGATCTTAACTACAGATCAGTAACAAACAATATCAATATCTCAACCTTTTGGAAACCAAAAGGAAGCCGATAGATATGTGCAGTGGAACATTTCCTCCTCTTTTTCTGATTAGATTGGCGGGAAAGGGCTGATGTCTATGCTAAACATGGATTCTTTTGAGTCACAGCTTTGAATCTCATTTCATTTTGTCATCATCAATTGAATAACCATAACATTATAAGATAAAATGACATTCACTGCTGCCTATAAAAGAACACACCGGTTCAAATTGAATACACTTACATTGCTGAAAAGGGGATCCAACAATGCCTTAGCATTTGGTGTAGCTATTACTCTAAGAGTTGGGTAGTTTTCGGAGAGGGGCTTTAACGTCTTCAAATGGCAGTGATCGTCAAGACTTTGTGTAATCAGTAAGCAATCAATTTCCGGAACATCACTTAGCTGCGCTAAAGTTCCACACCAACTTATCAATTCCATGCTAATACTTCAAAAGAAGGTTAATTTAGCCATAAAAGATCAAATTCCAAACTGAAAGAGTACCTGGAAATTCTTCAAAAACCTCTTGGCAGCATCATAGAGCCAGGGGATTCCAAAATCCAAATTACCCACCAAGATTGGATCCACCAATATTTTCACTCCATCCACCTCCCATAACCAACTATTTCCCTAAACAGAAAATATTGCATATTTATATCAAAGAAATGCCCAGAATAAATCAATTACGACAGACCAATAAGCAAATGAAAACCCACCTCCAAGTAAGTGAGTTTGAAGCCATCAGTATCATCAGAAGAACTAGAGGTGATTGCGTTTTCCTCAGAAACCAAAGCAGAAACAACCTTACCTCTCCTGTAAGTTTGTGGATTAGAGAGAAGAGACCTGGACATTGAAAGCCTCAGTGGCTTGAAACCTGGGCTAACTGGAGTGGTGCTAATAGTAGAAAGAATGGGAGAGTTTACAAAAGGAGATAAGGGTGTTTTGTTTGAACATGGTTTGGAAAGAGAGCTGCACTGAGCAACAGCCATGGTGTTCTTCCCGCGAATTTAGGCTGTCTTTCAAGGAAGAATGAATTGTATATAGTTCATTTTCTCTCCCCAAAGTTCAGGAAATTTCAAATGGATTTGATGCTGCCACTTGCCACTTGCTCACACCACAACATCAACACAAAACAGACTTTTTTCTTTTTCTTTTTTCTAGTCAACACCAAATGCATATATATACACAAAACTACGCACTCTAATTCATCAAGAAAATTCATATCTAGAAGTGTTTTGTAAGAATGAGATGCACAAAAGAGATAAATATAGAGTAGAGAGAGATATTAACTCTAAACATTACATCCACCACTCCCACAAAAGAATGAGGATCTTAATTTGCATTTGTTTCCTCTGAAGGCGTAAGGAGGCCAAGAACACTTCACAACTACTTTTTCTATACATTTAGATCTTGAAGGCGAGTTCTCTTTCCCATCTTTTGGGATTGTAAGGTATAACACTCGCGATTTTGGTACCATCGGGTTTTGGCAACTCATCAGCAGAGGGGATTTTCTCATGCCAGACAAATTCATTTTCATGTTCATGCTTCCTGAGTAATTCAGCAAAATCATCAATTTCCTTCTTGAAAACAGATTTCCAAGATTCTTCACTTGGTATTTTCCTTTTCGCATTGATCAGTGCACGTTGAAGAAGTCCAACAGCAACCCCGAATTGGCCATCATTATTATTCTTCAGGCTTTCAGCCAAGTATTTCTGACTTTTTAACTCATGTAACGCTTTGCAAGATGTGATGAATTCCTGCACAAACCAGAAAGAGCATCCAAAGAGGCAAAGAAAATGACAATTTATCAGTTCAAAACTTCTCACTCAAGGTGGAAATATTATTGAACTTTCTCCCAAAATTGAATGAACGTACAGTGTGCAAAATGTGCACATACCACAAAGCGCGAAGAAATATCTCTGCATTCCATGGAAGCTGTATGTAGAGCACCTTCGGCTTCATCAAGCAACTCTACAACACCATGGTGCAACTTTGCCAAAAGACCAACAGTAGTACCCTTCTCTTCAGCCCTCTTTATTGTTACTGCCTATAACAGTCACATAAACAACTTCAATTATTTCTTGACCAAAAACAAAAAAACAAATTCAATAATCAGAAAGAAAAATTGTTAAGAAAAAACTGTTGATCCATTCTATATTAGAAAATGGTGAAGAAACCCATGATTCTGTAGTGAAAAACACAACAAGTTCAGGCGAGTGAAGACCGAAGGACTGACCTGGGCCTCAGCCAAACAAATAAGACTCATGACAGTGGACACAGATGGGACAACTTCTGGTGGCTTTTCCACAGCGACTGAAGGCTGTAGAGAAGGAAGGACCTCATGAGCAAGATAGTGATAAACACCAGCAGCTTCTCTGAAAAGGGTTGCAGATCTTAAAAGGTCTGTAACAAGGTAAAGAAAATGGTAAGTAATTGCATCTATGGTCAAAATAGAAAACAAACAGTACAATATGGTGGTAAGATGGCATCCCTTACCTGATGGAAGAACTTCTGATGCTCTCTCCCGAAGGATTGCACCATAAAGGAAAAGAGTCATAACAATCTCAAATCGCAAGTTATCTATTTGAAAATATTTACAACCTCCAAAGTTAAAGAACGATGATGAACTAAGAGCACTAGTCCATTGTATCTTAAGTTCTGAAGTCCCCTGAACTATCTGTACGTTGCTGCTGACCAAATCAACGTGGAATAATAAATTTTCCAACACTGGAAGATACAGTTCTAGTTTTTGAAGTACCTGAGCCATTAAGAAAGAAACAATACTAGAACAATTATAACAGTAACTAGAGACTGGATCACATAATCACTAGATGCAAAACAAAAAGAACTAATGCAGGCAAGTTCTTCATGCAACATTATCACACAACCTAAATGCCGTGAAGATTTCGCACAGCCTAAATGCCGTAAAGATTGAAGGATAACGAGTTACTGATATTAGACTAAACACAAACAGAGAAATGAAAAATATCTACAAACAAAAGAGTTCCATAAACTGACAAAATACCTGTTGAGAATGGGAAGTTAGCCCTCCAGACATTTCTCTTGCAATGGCCTTAGTAATGGAGCTGCTCTCATTAGTAGACTCCTCGAGAATCCTACGCTTGGAGCTCAACTCTTTCAGCTGTTCAAGTGTTGCAGAATCACAAGCAGCATACGCCTCTTCAAACACAATCTGTCCCCATTAACAACACATTGGGAAGTCATTAACTAAATAAACAACAACTAGTAATGCAGCTAATCCTGAGTTTATAACTAATGAAACAGAGATGAACTTTTGTGTATTCATCCCCAAAATCTCCAACACCCATCTCCCCCAAATTGGCTAGATTTCAGTCAAGGATACTCACAATGTCATAGTATTAAATTTACTCTCTTTTACTACACTCACTCTTTGAGTCCTAAACAAGTCTATTCACACAAGAAACTAAAGCAAACCCAACTGGGGTCTATTCAAAAGAATAGAAATTTTGATTCAGTGTATACAGTAAGTCTGAAATAAAAAATAAAAATAAAAAATAAAATAAAAAACAAGACCCAAGAACCTTAATCAGTACAAAAAGCCATCAAAAATTATAAAAGGCACCCAGAAACTACCTTCTTGGTCTTCAGGTTTGCTGGGTCTCGAAAATGCAGCATCATCTTCTCCAAGTAAGCGAAACCCACAAGTCCCTAAAACCTCTAGAGAGCTCTTCGATAGTCATACAATCTTCAAAACCCAAGAGTCCCCAGTATAAATCAAATTCTGATTAAAACCCAGTAAGAATCAGAAGAGAGAAAATATAGAGGCTTGTGGAACTTGGAGAGTGTGGATCGTCTCTGGTTATGATTCGGGTCGTTGTCTGAGACTCTTTCGTATTGGTTTCGTTTCCTTCTCAGCCAAGGTTTAGAATGGACTTGGCCAGCGGATACACGC
Source organism: Rosa persica (assembly GCA_025331145.1). Classification (NCBI taxonomy): domain Eukaryota; kingdom Viridiplantae; phylum Streptophyta; class Magnoliopsida; order Rosales; family Rosaceae; genus Rosa; species Rosa persica. The sequence continues at coordinate 41,682,822 of WFKR01000004.1, read as the reverse complement.
TCTTCATTCGGATTTGTCTGGTTGTTGTTGTTCTTCTTCTTCTTCTTCTTATTTTATTATTATTATTATTATTATTTTAGATGAAAGCTGTGTGACAGCCTTCAAGTCTTAATTAATGAAACAGATGAACACATAAGGGGCATAGAGCCTAAACCTCATATTACAATGCACCGCATGAGGACCTCCTGATTAATAACAAGAGTCTTTACAATGACAATACATTCAAACATACACAAATAGCAAAGAGTGTCAAACCGACTACTTTATTTGCTTTACAAGAATTGTGGCATATCGGAAAGTTAAAGCAATGATATAAGACTATTAAAGTAGCTTTCCCAATATGATGAAGACGGGGGAAAAAATCCGACGACACGTCGTTTCATCCTACCACTAGGAATTTGCAACCAATACATGATCCGCCGTCTCTCTAGGGCAGACAATGCATATTAAGTATGCAGACAGGGACAGAGCCCACATCACCTTACCAATAGTGGGCAATGATTTATTGTAAATAAAATACACATAAAATTAAAGCCAAATATTAAAAAAACCATAATACCTGGGATAGAACCACAAGCAAATGCCCAAACCCACAAGAGAGGCCCGGACCTATAGAAGAGGCCTAAACCCATAGGATATACCCACGACCCGGAATTGTCATTAGCCTCCTACGTGTGCCTTTAGAACGGGACCACCGCCAGAGTTGGAAACTGTAGGAACAGTGGTTGGGCCACCCAACGATAGAGGGTGGCACCTCACTTCCATGACCACGATATGAAAACAGAGGCCGGAATACCCGACAACCGAGGCGGATCACCCCGTCATTGATGTAATTCAGCGATAGCAGACTGCTCCTGCGAAGACCAGAACTCCACCGTCACTCCTTCCCCTACCGCCTTGGATCCTCACTTGTGGACTAACAAACAAAACCTATCCGTCCGACGGCAACGTGTGCCGCCGAACGGAACTTAGATGCAAGTTGCGCGACCATAGTAGTTTTTCTCTTTTACGGAAAGAATACTAAGCAGAAGTTTTGTTTTTAGCCCTTATTGTTATTATTTTTGTTACAAAAAGTTTGGAGAGATAAAGGCTATCATACACCTCCGCGTCAAGGCAGACATACAACTCGACTCCGAATGACTGACATGGGACATGTACACATCTCCACATCCTTCGTGTATGGATTTCCACAGGAGATTTACATATCGCGTGACCAACATAGGACTGCTAGCAGAGGGAATCGAATTTGAATTATGGCTCAACCACAAACATGCACGTACCAACTTAACCGACCACGTTGATTCATTCTGATTTGTCTTTAGCTCCACCACTCTCTCTCTCTCATTTTTACTTTTCTAGAAGAATGTCAACCGATTTTAATAATTTTTATTGGGAAATATAATTACCATTCTTTTTAGACAAAAAAATAGGGAAAATAGTTAGTTTCTTTTTAATCAAAAAAGAAATTGAGTTTGAAATTTGTTTGGATATCAACATCGATGGTTGGCAGATTCTATCGACATCAAATAGAAAATTATCTCCAATGCTACATCAACTTCTTGGAAAAGTTGTTTGCAGGAGTTTTGTACAACTCACGCGACTTGCAAACCAAAATAATAAAAAAGCAAAAAATAGTTGAAGAATATGTCAGCTTGGCAAAAGCTCAATACAATAGAAAAGAAGACTTTTCAAACGTTCAAAGCATCCATACATGAACGTGTACAAAATAATCAGTTGAGTCAATCAAGATTTGGTGCAATTCTCTAGTTAATTTGTGTAACTCTTTAGTACTCTTGTATAAATAACTTATTAGTGGTTTGTAATTTTAGTACTTTATCTGCTAGAAATAGAATTGTGATTCAAATCATTTGCTTGTTAAGTAATACATATGTGACTTGTGTATATAGAAGTGACTTTTTTTTTTTTTTTTATGGTTACAAGCGGGACCTAAAAGACCCAAACAAAAGCAAAAAAGAAACTAAGAACGGGAACAAAAACCAGTCCTCCTAGCTCTAGTTACATCAAACATATCATCCAAGAAAGTTTGGGCAGCATGAGCAGGGGGATTGTCAAAAGTGACTTTACTACATATTTTTCAAAGGACTTCCATTCGGAACTATTGATAAGTGATATTGTTTTTTTTTTTTTATAAGAGGAATGATAATTTTTAATATAATTTCACCCTATTTGTAAGTATTTATGATTTTAGTATCTCGAATGTCTACCATTAGAACAAATACTTAATATGCACAAATGACTATAAGTCATGACCTACATCTGACATCTAATGACTATTCTAATTTATTGTTCTTCAGAATCTAACAGACTCATAAATTGTATACCAATCATTTCTCTATTTGTATCAATCTCATTATTAACCATTTAAGGACTACAAAAACACGAGTTGTGTATATATGAAATTTCAACAAACAGTTAACTCTTTATTAAAATCTCTATGATTTGATAAGTGATAATAATTTTTGTTTTTGAGATAATCTCAACCTAATCCCACTCTACCTGTAAGTGATAATGATTTTACCATCTGGAATGATCACCATCATATGAATGACTAAAAGTCATGATTGACATTTGACATCATGACTATAGATTGATAGACAGTGTACCAATCTCTCATCTCTCCTTACCAATCTCGATCGTTATTGACCATCTAAGGATTATGAGAACACCAGTTGTCTATTTGTATTTAATCCCAAATTCCCAATCCACCCGCAAGTGATAATGACTTTACTAGCTGGAATGACTACCGTCATATGAACAACTAAAAGTCATGACCGATATTTGACATCTAATGACTATAGTCATTTACGGTTCTTCGAAATCTAGTAGACTCAAGAAACAGTATAGCAATTCGTTCTCTCTCTCTATCTCTACCAATCTCATTATTAACCATTTAAGGATTATTATATAAATTTTGTTTAAACAATTAACTCCATACCAAAAATTACAAGATGAAATAGAGTTAATGTCAACATAAATATTTACTTTCCAAATGTGGCGTACTTATCATGTACGGATACATTGCATTAGCAAAGCCTCCGCAGCCGAAACGCAGCGTTTTGGACTCCCGGTCCAGAAAGACTTGCCGTCTATAGAGACTCCCAGGTTCGTCTCTCGCAAAGCAACGCGTCCCTGCTCTACATTTTCACCAGAAGAAGAAGAAGAGCCCCAACCTATTCTCACTACTAGTATTCCTACTAGTTGGTGGGAAATTCAAACGTCTCCGCCTCATACGGCGGCGTTTCGTCTTCCGATTCCGTCTCCGGCTCTCAGCTCTCTCGCATTCCCGCATTTCCGAGACGGTTGACGGTCTTCGCCAACCGCACGATGACGGAGAAGCAGTTGATCGTGGTCGTTGAAGGCACGGCCGCCATCGGGCCTTACTGGTCAGCCGTCGTCTCCGATTATGTCGAGAAGATCATCAGGTCGTAATTTCTTATACTCAGTTTATCGTTTTGTTCGTTGAATGGCTAGGGTTTCGGTTTCTCTATCGTTGAGTCATTTGATTGCTGTTTACGCTTGAATTGAACTTGATTTTGGGAATTTCGCTCTTGTTACTTGAACATGCTCACTCTGTGATTCGTTCTTAGGGTTGTGAACTTGGAATTATATGGTTTTAGTTCAATTTTGAAATTGGAGGAATCTGATAGAATAGTTTAGCGAACTTTAGAATTTCTATGACCATATGAAGGCATGTCATATTTATGCCCTGTTTGATCATATACAGCTAGTGATGGAAGCTGATCTTAGGGTTTATGTGTTATGGACTCAGTGGGTGATTGTTTCTGCGGCTTTAGAAAATTGGAGTCATAATTGTAGTTCAGTTTTGAGTTGGCATATTTAGGAAGGTGATAAAAGTGTTTAATGAACCATTGAATCCCTATTTATAAACTAACCATACATAGACTTGGCTTAACTATAGAATGTACCAAGTTTGATTTTGAACAACTAGTGATGGAAACTGGGTTGTATATGATATGTACATTATTGTCGTAGATGTGAGTTCAACTAACAAAGCTGTCCGACTTGATTAGAAAACTTCTAAGCTGTGGTTTTTATAAGCTCGCTGTGGAAGAGCTGGACATTTGTGGTAATTCAAACCTAATTTTGACATAAATGTAATACATGACAAGTCATTAGTTATCCTAAATTCACTCAGAAGCTAGCAGGCAGTGATCACCTCCCTGATGCTGAACTGTTGCTTGTTGATAAGCGATTTACTGAGCCAACTGTCCGTCCCCTCCTGTACTCAAATAGAGGAGAGGAATAATCCTCAGACATCTTGAAGCGGGAATCATGCTCCATTTTATTGGAGCGAGCATACTGGCGCAATGTCTATAGTCGATGTTGACCACTTTTATTATCATTACGTTGTTATTATTATTGCTATAATACTGCAATTAATCACTTTAAATCTTATATGTGGTCGATATTGCATAGATAGCTTTTCCTTTTTGTTTGATGGTCCATAAATTAAAATCTTTCATATACGTGTCAATAACTAGAGAAAAAGGAACACGTGTGCTTGTCAATGAGATTAAGATAAATTATCCCAAGGTTGCCGATGCAATCCCAAAAAGAGGATCCCCAATTCTATCACACAGAAACCTTCATGGAGAAACAACTGATCATCGCTGTTGAAGGCACAGCAGCAATGGGCCCCTTCTGGAAACCCATTGTTGTAGATTATTTAGACAAGATTGTGAGGTCTGATGATTTGTTTTTTTAGTAATTTTTCTATTTTCTCCTGGAGTATTCGCTGAGTATTCATGAATTGCTCTTCTTTTCTCTTTCCATTTTGATGTAGGTTGTAGAAATTGCAAGTTCTCATATCATTTTAAGGAGTACTTATGAATTGTGATATATATTTTTTGATCTGTCTTGTATCCTTATCAGTTCTGTAACTTGTGAGATGCGTAAGTCAGTTTGGCCGATTAGTTGTGAGATCCAGCAGTTTAGGTTATCTCATTTTCAGCTACTACCTGCACAAAAATAAATCCTTGGAAATCTCCTTTTTACATGATATAATAATATTTGAAGAATAGTTAGTTACTTGAAATGGTCAAAAATTGACTAAAAATCTTCTGATGTTTGTTTTTCCCAAGAGATTTGAAGGATGCATATAGTAGTAGGCTTAAACAAGTAACTGTTCTGGCAGATTGTGATTATTGCATTTAAGGACTACCTGGAAAGATTGGAGAGTCCTAATATCTTGTTTAGTTTGGTGCACAAATACAAAAAGACAGAAAGAGACTTATGCCGAATAGCACTATCTTAATTGTTTCACGAGTTTACCAACTGCCATCTTTTAAGTTGATTTTTTTCTCATATCAACTAATGTTACTAGTAATCATTTTGGGTATGGTCTAGGTCATTTGAGTGCTGTCATGCAACCAGATTGTAAGTTTTAATAGTTTCTGGCTGTGTTTTCGATCTTATAAACTTCTGGATGTTGGGGTATATACCAGTTTCCAGAAAACTCATCTCAGTCATACATTCTTGGTATACATAGTTCTCCTCAGTTGTATAGATGATGGATTTTATCAGGCTCAGTTTCCACCTATAGTTTCATTTTCTTGCACATAACAAACCCAGATAGCGATGGTTAAGAGCTCAAAGGGTTAATAATTGGCCAGCTGTATGGCACCTTAATTGCGGTTATATTTGGAAGATTAATGATGCTGATTAATTCTATTCCTCTTTCTAGAGGCATTTATGAATTTTAATGTTTATTAAACATGCCATTGCTATACTCTCAATATCATTTGTACTGTTAACGTGGATGACATTGTAGGTAATACTATATCTATATGGCAGTTCTGATTTATGTTTGCTTGCAGGTCTTTCTCTGGAAACGAGTTAAGTGGTCAGGTATGCTTCTTTTTTCTACTAGTATACTTGAATCTCCTTTAAGGCATTAAAAAATCTCCCCCTGAATTGGACTTTATATTTCTTGTCTATCTTTATGTCTGTATTTGAAGGCATTCTTTAAGAACTCGTAATTGGTCATGCTGTTTAAAGAAGAATTTTTTTTATTTTATTTTTTTTTTTTTTTTTGGGGGGGGGGGGGGGGGGGGGGGGTTTGTTGGGGGTTGTTAATTGTTCATATTTTCTTCTGTTGATCTAAAGTCAGCCTTTTACATCAGAGCACTAACTTTATCTGAAGATGTATCCATGTTGTGTTTGGCCTGTGGCAGATTGCATTTAGGTGTCATCCTTTGCCTTTGTAGGGTTCAAGTCGAGCAATACTCCTTTATTATTACTTAGGTCAACATGCAATTTAGATGTGTTTAGTGTTTGTGCCTTCTTTGACTAGATTGAAATAATACACACTGAATAATAAGTTATCAGTTGCCACCAGTCGTAAACCAGAAACAGTAACAGGAAGATAGCATTAAGAATCCCTCAATAAGTTTAGTTCTAGCTTGCTAGCTGTATTTGTACTCACGCATTATTTGCTTTGGAAATGCAGAAGCCCCCCACTTCTATTGTTGAGATGTCTTTGGTCACATTCAATACTCATGGATCTTATTCCGGTATGTAGTTTTACTCGCTTTATTAACTGCTACCCAATTATGACTTTGTAATTTATAATTTTCTTCTGGGGTAACAAATTCTTGTGGAATTAAGATTCTGGCTAGCATTCCTCCTGTATACTAACACCATTCAGACCGCTGATACAAAGTCAAATAATTCTCTAGTAAACATTATACAAATGTAGTTCCTCTTTGTGCATAATATCACCTTGTCTATATTATGCAACTTTGATATTGGAACACAAATAGATGCATGAACCTCAAAAAGAAAAAAGTTTTTCACTTCCTCTTAGTAGGAAAACTTGGCTATAAACTGGAAGTTTTTCTAGTAATAACTATCACTTATGTAAGATATATCATGCCTTGCCTGTTATGAATTTTAACTGAAAAAAGAAAACAGTTTTTCCTTTCCTCTTAGCAGGAAAACTTGGCTATAAACTGGAAGTTTCTCTAGTAATAACTATCACTTATGTAAGATATATCATGCCTTGCCTATTATGAAATTTTAATCGCATTGCAGCTGGATGATGCGCAGAAAATTCAATGTCTTCAGTGCAACCAGTATTAGCTCAGTGTCTTTATAGACTTCCTCATTTTTACTGTAATCTGTAGCTCAGCATCTTTATATAATCATACATACTGAATGCAGGTTGCTTGGTTCAACGGAGTGGTTGGACAAGAGATGTTGATCGTTTCTTACAATGGCTGTCAGCTATTCCCTTAGCAGGTGGTGGTTTTAGTGATGCTGCAATTGCAGAAGGGCTTTCTGAAGCCCTAATGGTATGCCTTAATAGTCCGTATTAAACCATCTATATGTATATGTTTATATAAAAACTAAAGTAATAATGTATGTTGGCAGTGCTTCCATCTACACTAAAGCCTTAGGTATACATGCACTCATCCACATGCATACGTATGCATATACTAAATTTATTGTGTGAGATATTAATATCTTTGTTTCACTGATGATATTAGTCCATTGGAGAGATGAAAGCATGTCTTACTGTTAAAGATAAGTCCATGGTACAGATGCAAGCATTCACATGCATACGTATGCATATATTAAATGTATTGTGTGAGATTAAAAAAATCTTTGTTTCACTGCTGACTATTAGTCCATTGGAGAGATGAAAGCATGTCTTACTGCTAAAGATAAGTTCTTGAATTAACAAAGCGTACAATTTGTTTTATGTGAAGAATTTTGGAGAATTGAGTTAAATTTTAACTTACAAATAGTATATGCTGTAATCTATTGATTTTTTTAGAATTAAATAGAAGTTAAGGATTGTAAATGATTGCATTCTCATTGTAATGTGCTTAACATTTACTATTCTTACTGATGCATTACTCAGATGTTCCCTACCGTTCAAAATGGAAGCCAAAATCAACAAAATGTGGAATTTCAAAAGCATTGCATTCTTGTTGCTGCTAGTAACCCTCATCCCCTGCCCACTCCAGTCTATAGACCACAAATTCAAAATGTGGAGAAAAGTGAAAATATTGATGCACAAACCGAAAGCCGTCTGTATGATGCTGAGGCTGTTGCTAAATCATTTGCACAGGTAGTTTGTTCTTAATGTTTATGTTAATGCAGCTGTTCCTTTTCTCATGAGGGTGGACCTTCATCACTAATGGGCCTTAATTCTTTAATTTTCTATCCAGTGCCTTGTTTCTCTGTCAGTCATCTGTCCGAAACAGCTTCCTAAACTCAGAGCCATTTACAATGCGGTATGATCATGGCTTAACTCTATTTATTGCCCTTCATTTTAAGCTTTTGCCTACGTTATTGTCTGTATATCTTGCTAAGTCAGCATCTTGATGAAACTTTATTTGCAATTGTTTCATCATGAACCAATAATATAGTTCCTTTTCTGGTATCATATACATTTAAACGCTATCTATTTTTGTTAATGACATGCAATGAATGTTGACGATACAATAGGGAGATGGCTCAAATATTGCCAGACTGAATATTTTGTTTCCAATTTTAAACTATTAGATCACTAGAAACTGGGCACGATTATGACCACTTTGCCAATGCAGGGAAAGCGCAACCCCCGGGCAGCAGATCCACCGATTGATAACGTGAAAAACCCCCACTTTCTCGTTCTAATCTCAGAGAATTTTATGGAGGCCCGGGCTACTTTAAGTCGTCCCGGAAGTACAACTTTGCCCTCAAATTCGAGTACTGTAAAGATGGACATAGCTCCTGTTGCATCAGTGACAGGGCCACCTCCAACTTCTATGCCATCTGGTAGTATATGCAGTCGATATGCTCATCCCTTTTTGTGTTGCCATTTTATTATACTAAATTAGTTATTTTTTGTTTTATTCAATGATTTTTTTTTTTTTTGAACATTCAATGAAAGTACTTCTGATTGGCCAAAACAGAAATGAAAGTACTTATCCTTAGTTAGCTTTTGTTTATCCAGCCATATTCGTGACTTAACCCCCTTTCTTTTGTTTTCTTTTTCGAATTTTTAGTGAATGGATCTGTTATGATTCGGCCTTCAGTTTCTGTTAACAATGTGCCTCCTGCCACAGTGAAAGTGGTAAATTTCTTAGTCTTCCATTTGGTTTTCATGCTTTATTAAAATAAAAATGAAGCTCTTTATGTTTTTTCTCCTTATCTGAATCACTCAAGTAGTTGTAGACTTCTGATATATCTTTCTTTTTTTAGGAGCCAAGCACTGTAAGTTCAATGGTAGCTGGACCTGCTTTTGCACACGTTCCATCTGTTCGTCCTCCTTCCCAAGGAGTTCCAACCTTGCAAACTTCTTCACCATCTTCTGGTGAGATGATTACAAACAATGAGAGTGTGCCAGATTTGAAACCTATAGTGAGTGGTAGTGTGACACATCAACTACGTCCTGCTGTGGGTAGCATCCTCAATAATATCTCTCAAGCACGCGTGATGAATTCTGCAGCCTTATCTGGGGGGTCTTCTATAGGTCTCCAAAACATGGGTCAAAATCCTATGGCCATGCATGTATCAAACATGATATCGAGCGGAATGGCATCTTCGGTGGCTGCTGCTCAAAATGTATTTTCATCTTCAGGGCCTCACACTCTTGCACAGGTTGCTCAGAGCACAGGTCTTAGTTCATTTACTTCAGGTACTTCCAATGTGTCTGGAAATTCTAACCTTGGGATGTCGCAACCAATGAGTACCCTCCAAGGTGGTGTTAGCATTGGCCAATCTGTTCCTGGCATGAGTCAAGGAAATCTCTCAGGACCACAGATGGTTCAAAGTGGCGTTGGAATGACTCCAAACATGATGAGTGGCCTTGGTTCATCAGCTACCTCCTCTGGAACTGGGACAATGATTCCCACTCCAGGCATGTCTCAACAGGCACAATCTGGGATGCAGTCACTTGGTGCAAACAATAGTTCAGTTTCTAATGTGCCGTTGTCACAACAGACGACAAGTGCTCTGCAGTCTGCACAATCCAAATATGTGAAAGTGTGGGAGGTAAGTCTAGTATATACTTTTGGAAAATAAATAAAAAAGTTGGGTTGGTAAATTGCCGGTGGAAACATATTAACGTTAGATAGTCAGGAAGATTTTTAAATAATCATGACTTCCGGGTTGGCTCTCTATATGTGATTCTCACTTGTTATTGGACGATCAAACATATGCAGGGAAACTTATCTGGGCAGAGACAAGGGCAACCTGTTTTTATTACTAGATTGGAGGTATGTATCCCGATGCCTCATGAATTTCCCTTTCACACCTTTTGTACTTGTTAAAAGGATTCCAATCCAATCCCCGCCGCGCCCCACCACCCCCCCCTCCCCGCGCGGGTTAATAAGTTTGCACTGTTATATTATGTTCATATACTATTGTGTGCCTTTTACTTTCAACTTCTAGGAAATTGTTGGTGACACGCATACATCTGCAAGTTTTTTCATTCCACTAGTGATTATTTTTTCAAATAAGCATGTGTATGGCAATGATGCCTATTGGAAAACATTTTAGTAAACTATGAGGGAGTGTTATCAAATAAACCACAGAGATGTCTGTTTCAGGACCTAACCACATGGAGTGTTTAGCCCATTTATCTTTCACAATAACACCAATTACTCTGTTGGTCAATATATTCACAAAGGCTCTCTCTCTCTTTGTCAGGGATACAGAAGTGCTACAGCATCTGAGACGTAAGTCATACTTGACTTGATTTTTGGCACCTTTACTAGAAAGCTATTGGATGATATCGTGAATGTGTTTTCTCAAGTTACCTCCGCTGTCAGAGTCCTGATTCTATGCAACGTAGTATGCTGGCCCTATATTAAATGTCCTTAGTGCTATGTCAATAACATATTTAGGGCATCTTAGCTATTTTAGTTGACATATGTCTTTGCACTCCTCAGGCTTGCAGCAAACTGGCCACCGACAATGCAAATAGTCAGGCTCATATCTCAGGATCACATGAATAACAAGTAAGTAATTTTGGTTAAGTGAAAACTTTCCCTCTTGTATTTGATCTATATATATCATCCAGTCGAGGTGTTTGTCTCTGAGTTTTCCTGATTAGTCCGAGTTATTATATTATTTCAGGCAATATGTGGGAAGGGCAGACTTTCTAGTATTTCGGGCAATGAATCAGCATGGATTTCTTGGGCAGTTGCAAGAAAAGAAGCTTGTAAGCTCTCTTTTTGATAGTTCCTTTATGTTAACCCAGTGAACATATTCCAATGTGAGTGTACAAGAAATTTTGAGCTTTTTATTACATTCTGAACCTTTTCTTCTCTTTTTCTGTTTTTCCCTTTTGAGGGGTATGGAATAAGAAGCACCTTCTTTACTGTTGAATAAGAGGATTTTCAACTTTGCCCTCAACATTGAAAGGACAAAATAACCCCTAATGCATTTTAATTGGAGGGTAAAGCTGTGCTCTTTGTGACGGTCCCTATTTGTATTACTCTCACCATTGCTATTGAATTACATAAAGTCCCTATCTGTAGTACTCTCTCCATTATTTATCTTTTCCAATTGTCCAATAATGATATTGTCTTAGTATATAATTATATATGTATGAAATTAATCATCTTAGAATAACAGGGTCTGAAATCTGGTGTTGTAGAATAGTTAGTTTTGGAAATGAAGCTTTATTAAATTATTTGTTCTAATCCTGTGATAAAAACTATTCTCTTTGAGTTAATTACTGGTATTTTTGGCTGGATAATGCTCACCTTGAAGTGGTGTGATTTCTGGATTCTGGTGCTCATTCATTTGCAGCTTCTGGGTCAAAGCTAGTCAATGTATTCTATATTATTTGATGAGTCTATTGCAATGTAAATAAGAAACTAATGATTATTTTTCTGATACAAACTGTCTTAAAGTTGATTTCCACTTTTTCAGTGTGCTGTCATCCAATTGCCGTCTCAGACACTACTGCTCTCTGTTTCTGACAAAGCTTGCCGCTTGATTGGAATGCTTTTCCCTGGGGTGAGATTGTCATGTACCTATGCCAGTTTATTACTGCTTTGTGATTCCTTTTTCAAAGTAAAGTTTTTACTGCCACCACCCTGAGCTTGTGAGGCACCTTCAATATCAAAAGCAACCTGCAAAATGAATAGCAACCCTGTATTTCCGGGAAGATGGGAATCTTGCCTGTACACGTTGCTTTTTTTTTTTTCCTGAATTTTTTTTTTTTTTTTTGGGGGGGGGTCAGCGTTAGTAAGTTAGCGACACACACACCTATGCAGGGTATCCCAGCCGAAGCCAGACTAATCCACTGCACGCCCATAGGGAAAATTCCACCACAAGCTGGCCACAAAGTGTAGGAGAGGGGACTCGAACCCGGGTGTGGGGGTTCCACACCTGGAGGCTCTGCCACCTCACCATAACCTTGGTGGTTTGTACAAGTTGCTTTTGATGCTGAAGGTTCCATGCATAAAATGCAATTTTTATTTGTATTTTGTTCCAATTTAAGTGGAGGCCTGTGGGGTTCTCCAAAATGAGGTTGTGGCTCGGCATTGTAACTTTGTTTTAATTTCTTATTAAAGCTAAGTCTACCATCGGTTCAGGATATGGTTGTGTTTAAGCCACAAGTAGGCGGTCAGCAGCAGCAGATGCAACAAATGCAACAACAACAGCCGCAGCTACAACAGATGCAGCAACAGCAACCGCAGCTCCAGCAACAACAGCAGCCGCAACTGCAGCAGCAGCAGCATCCGCAAATGCAACAACAGCAACAGCAACCGCAGATGCAACAACAGCAGCAGCAGCATCCGCAGATGCAACAACAGATGCAACAGCAGCAGCAGCAGCTTCCGCAGATGCAACAACAGCAGCAACATCCTCAGATGCAGCAGCTCTCGCAGCTCCAGTCACAACAGCAAATCCCACAACTGCAGCAACTGCAGCAACAACACCAACAGCAACAGTTGGTTGTGGGTGGAATGGGTCAAGCTTATGGTCAAGGCCGGTCACAATTACTTTCACAAGGACAAGTTTCATCACAACAAGGGCCTAATATGCCCGGAGGAGGCTTTATGGGTTAACAACACTGTTGCTTGTTAGTAGTAGTAGTAGACTGGCATATTTATATATTAATTTTATGGATTTATCTATTAATTTCAGAGACCCACTAGCAAACAGTTTTATGGATCACAGTTTTATCTACACAAGTTTCATATATTTATATAGGGATATCTTCATAAATGATGTATGAACTTTAAGTCATTCTATACTGTGGTGTATCAACTTTCATAACTGTCAGAATGGTGTATCAAGTTTGTTCCAATCTTTTATTTTGGTGTACGCCGTTAAATTTTCCGTTATCTTTGCAAAAAAAAATAATTTCCGTTATATTCCCTTTAGTTTTGTCAGTTTTTTTTTTTTTTTTTGCAAAGATAACGGAAAATTTAACGGCGTGCACCAAAATGAAAGATTGGAGCAAACTTGATACACCATTCTGACAGTTATGAAAATTGGTACACCAAAGTGTAGAATGACCTAAAATTCATACATCATTTGTGATGTTTTCCCATTTATATATTTAGCATTAGCAAACATGCTGGTGTTCAATGCCTTGATCAGTGATCCCCATTTAACACACATGAAGGAGCTTCTGGGAAATGACCAAGGGCTTAGTAGTCTACTACTACTTATAGACCCTGGGGAGCCAGAAGGGTAGAGAAAATGCCCTGAGCCAATGTTCGGGAAAACAGACGAAAACTAAAGCAGAAGTCACACTTCTCGGTCCACGGCATTGCCTGCAGGTAATGGAGAGTTTGTAAAATTCAATCCCCAGTTGCATTTCTAGTATGGTCATCATTGTAAGTGATATAAACATGACGTTAATTCGGCGTAAGGTTAAACTAAATATGATACTTAATTTTGTGGTAAGCAGTGGCTTGCAGTCAGTTCTGGCCTCCCAAAAAGAAGAAAAATAAGACACCACCAACAAAGCACGAACAGCATCCTTTGCCTTTAATCATCACCCCCTGAAACTGATGCCCTCTTTATAAAGCTATTGTGTTATAACTGTACTGATTGACATTAGGAAGGATCCATTCACCCACCAACATACAATCTTCATCATTGGTTTTAAAACTAGGATAAAAAAAATTTAAAAAAACTGCATAAAAGGTCTTTATGTGAAAGAAAATTGATAGGTGAGCTTCATGGTGTTTTCAAAATGGGGTCCTTAGATTCCTTGGTTTCGGTCATTTAGTGGGTGGAGTATATCACAATTATTTGCTTCAGTAAACCAGTTCAGTAGTGGGTTGCCATCTTTTCCCAAAGTATACAAAAAGATTGCTGTCTCAATTTAAAACATTTACTGCTTCCTGCATGATTTCATTTCCTCCACTTATCCGATTAGTCTACAAAAGCACTTGTGGGGGTGCAATGCACATGTCCAACTTTTCTTTCTATGTTCCATTCTAACACGTTGGCTTAGCTTTTTTAGGTCACGAAGCCCTATATAGATGATGACGATCACTGAACTCCCACACTGAAAGTGCTTCTCTGTCTTCATTGCTAAAAGGATGGTTACAACTTCTCCTCCTCCAAAGGTGAGCATTACCACCCTTTAGTTAACTAACATCAATCATACACTTGGTACTTGTTTTTCGATTCTCACTCTTTGTTTGTCTGATTTCCATGTTCCAAACTCGAGCAGGAAGCTCTTTCAGACAACAAATGGAAGGAGGAAGCAGACACCACGCGCCGAGCCAAATGGTGGTACTCCACCTTCCACACCGTCACCGCCATGATAGGCGCCGGTGTCCTCAGCCTACCATATGCCATGGCCTACTTAGGATGGTAACTATACTGAGCACTACTCAATCAAACTACTTAACCAAACAGGGTTCTTGTACTTACAGACCACTCACCAAAGTAGTAAAACCTTTTTACTTCATTGTTTGTTCTATGTCAGGGGTCCAGGGACAATGGTACTGGCAGTCTCTTGGTGCATGACCTTGAACACAATGTGGCAGATGATACAACTCCATGAATGTGTTCCAGGGGTTCGCTTCGACCGATACATAGACCTTGGTCGACACGCCTTCGGTCCTAAACTCGGGCCATGGATCGTGCTTCCTCAGCAGTTAATTGTCCAAGTTGGGTGTGACATAGTGTACATGGTCACTGGGGGAAAGTGTCTGAAGCAGTTTTTGGAGATGGCATGTTCCAGTTGCACACCAGTCAGGCAATCCTACTGGATTTTGATCTTTGGTTCCATTCATTTCGTCCTCTCCCAGCTTCCCAATTTCAACTCTGTCGCTGGTGTTTCACTAGCAGCAGCTATCATGTCACTGAGGTATAGAGTTTGTCTAACTTCTAACTTCAACTTTACTCTTGGAGTTCCATCGAGTAGGTTTGATTTGTTACAACTGCCAACTGAGAAATGTCTATTAGTCGCAACAAATCTGTTTGTAATAGGGTTATAGGAAGTAATCACAAAAAGTTACTAGAGACACAAATTCTTAGTATATGACTTTTATAAATTAATAATGTTGGGATTTGGGACCAAGTTATATTAATGTAGTGATATATCAATTTATTAATGAATTAATTTAAAGAAGTTATACCGTAGCTTTGATCATATAGTCCTACTCGTTACAAAGCACAGCATCATTAACTCTTTTAGTTGGCTTTGATACAAATTATCACCAAGAAAAAATAAAAAAACATGTACTCATTTGAAGTTCTTATTATTGTGCAGTTATTCAACAATAGCTTGGGCTGGTTGCTTAAGTAAAGGCCAGGTCGACAATGTTAGCTATGCATACAAGAAAACTAGCTCAGCTGATTACATGTTCCGGGTGTTCAATTCCCTTGGTCAAATCTCGTTTGCATTTGCTGGACATGCTGTGGCTCTTGAAATTCAGGCCACAATTCCATCGACTCCAGAGAGGCCTTCAAGAATACCGATGTGGAAAGGTGCCGTTGGAGCCTATTTTATCAATGCAATTTGCTATTTCCCGGTGGCCCTCATCGGTTACTGGGCTTTTGGGCAAGATGTTGATGATAATGTGCTAGTGGATCTCAAGAGACCTGCTTGGCTCATTGCATCTGCAAATTTAATGGTTGTTGTCCATGTTATTGGCAGCTATCAGGTAAAAGAGTACTACTACGCTCACTAAATTTGTTTATCAAATTATATTCGCTACCAACATGAACGTGACTAAAAAATTGCATGTGTAGGTTTATGCTATGCCGGTTTTTGACCTGCTAGAGAGGATGATGATGAAAAAACTGAACTTCCCACCTGGAGTGGCACTTAGACTAGTTGCTAGATCAGCTTATGTTGGTCAGATTCCCATTCGTTCGCGTAAATCATAATATGTGTTTAATTTTGGTCAATCATTTGATTAATACCTCAAATACTTTGTCTCTTTCAGCATTCACATTGTTTGTCGGAGTCACCTTCCCTTTCTTTGGAGACCTTCTTGGTTTCTTTGGCGGATTTGGTTTTGCCCCGACTTCATACTTTGTAAGTCTTTCTCTCATTAATTCGCTCTCTCTTTTCTTTTCTTTTTTCTTACAAATCATCAGCAAGAAACTAATCATCTCAAGCATGAAAATTTTACAGCTTCCTAGTATAATGTGGCTGATTATCAAGAAACCAAAGAGATTCAGCACCAACTGGTTCATCAACTGGGTAAGCAAAATAGATCAATTTCTTTGGAACAATAGAAATATAAACACAGAGAAAAGTTGAGTGACATCTACTTACGACTCTGGTTTGTGCAGGTTTCCATTTTCGTTGGAGTGTTCATTATGTTGGCCTCCACAATTGGTGGTTTGAGGAACATCGTCACCGATGCATCCACATATCGTTTCTACACTTGATTATAACCAAATTATGTCACTGATCGGACCAAACTCAAATATGTTATCAAGCTACTTGGTTAGAGTCATTATACTTGAATTGTGTGGATCCTGTCTACACCAAGCTACCAAGTAGTTCCTGCATCATTTTTTCTTCTCTCTTTTTCATTTGTGGTTGGAAACTTGTGGGTTTGCTCGAGCAAAAGCAGTGAAAATAAATATATATCAATTGACTTTCAGAGATGCACAATTCTTAAGAAAAATGGCGCAGCAAATTTCATATCCATAAAACTTTCTTTAATCTCTTCTTTGATACTAGAAGCGCTTTTCAATTATTATATTTTTCGTTCTTTCAATTCATTGCAAACAATGACACCACATTTAAGTGTAAACAACTGGGGAAGAAAAGTGAACTTTCAGGACTGTAGAAATCTGAGTGTGCTCTCAAGAGGTTGGAAAACCCAAACAAATAGAAAAATTTCATTCTAGATTTTTGAGGTCGTCTTCTAAAAATTATGGTTTATCAATGGTGAGATTATGTCATAGGAAATTATTAAGAAATAAAAGTCTTGACATAATTTGACACTTTGGATTGTCGTGGAAGCACGAAACATGTCAAATCTTGTCAAATATGAAATTTTTTTGTGGTCCAAAATCTCGACCAAATTCTCCAAGTGATGAAAAAACATGATTTTTTAAGCTGCTCCAAGTGATGGACCTAAAAAATCTCAACCAAATCATTTTTTTATCAAATGAACAACTCATATACAACAACTAGCCTATTGTGAGTCAAACTCATGACCTCTCAGTTACAAATGTGAGATTTATGCCACTAAAACAATTTTTTTTTAAGAATTTTTTTTTTCTTTTAGTTTTCCTTCTATGAAAAATCGTAAACAAAAATGGATCAAGATTGTTGAAGTCCATCAGTTCTAGGATTTCTTAAAAACCATGGTATACCAACAAGCAGAATTTGATGAGAAAGTAAGAACATGATATTTTGTCTAAAATTCCATGTGATATAATCAACAGTTTTGGGTGAAATTCATGATTTCGAGAAAATTTATTTAATATATTATTAGTTTTTTTTTTTTCCTGGAAAAGTTTTAGAGTAAGTTCTTACATGATTAGCAAATCACATCATATCTTTTTTGTGTGCCTAGTCTCGCATGATTCCTGGAGTACTTTAATAGTTAGGGCTAGATGAGTTGGTTTACTTTTATTTATTTATTTTCTTTATTTTGAAAATGTCGTAGAGTCGGTGCGTACAAGATTAGCCATATCTTAATGTGTGCCTAGCCGCGCATGATGCCTAGAGCACTAAAATAGTTAGGGCTAGATGAGTCGGTGGGCCGGGTAAGCAGACCCATTTCATGCTTTAGGGCCCGCCCAAGTAGACCCATTTCACAGGCCTACCGCCCTACCTCGTACGCGGAGGAAAAACAAAATTTTAAACAAGGAAACTGAAATGATTGTTTCTGAGAAATAAAAAAGAGTCATGGAGACTGTGATATGTGGGAGTCTGCCCTCCCTCTCACCTAACCACGCCTTCAATCCTAAACCAGGTTTTTCCTCTGCAATCAATTCATGCCCTTTATTCAGATTTTGGGTTTTGCATTCAAATCCTTTTATTTTATAAGCAGCTGTAGAACTAGATGCAGATTTTCTAGCTCCCTTAAATTGTTTACTTATTTTGTGTTGAAATTGTTGCCTTCTAGATTTACAGACTAATTATGAAATTTATTTTTTGGACACTAGAATTTTCCATGTCTCCTGGGGTTTATGTTCTGATATGTTTATGTGTAACTTTTCATTGTTGGGGAACATGTCAGTTTTGCAGTTGGTAAGAAATTGAATCACATTTTCAGTATCTTGAGGAATAGGACAGATTCTGTTTTGAGAATTTTTTTTATACCAGTTGGGGGTGCTTTCGCTGGATTTTCATTATATGTAGTCACTTCCAAAGATTTGGGTCTGTGCATTGCTTGTAAAAGACACATGTTGTGATTTTAGAGTTTCATGGTATTTGTTTCCTGATTTACCTTTTTTCTGATACTGAACTGATGGCATCCTATGTTTTATATCTCTTTGGTTCTGTTTCTGTTGCCGTTCTCTAAATCAAAGCTTGGTTTCAATAGATAGTGCATTGCTGGAGTGTTCCCTTATCATCTATATATAGATGCCAGAATGGCTCCGAATGATGATAAACTTGTGATCGAACATGTTTAGCAGGAGACAAACACTTTCTTTGTAAAGGACCATGCATCAATCATTGCATTCCCATGGCTGTATCAACAACAGCACCTGGTAAAGGAGGAGGATTGTTAGAAAGGCCAGTTATAGAGAAATCCACTCCCGCTTGTGAGTCTGAGTTTGATCTCAGGTATAGCTTAATTTAAACCTCTTACTTACTGACTCTTACATTATTTTCTTAGAAATATTGAAGCTATTTCTTGACATCAGTCATTTTCACTGTCCAACTGTCTCAAGCTCAATCGTTTACAAAGTATTACAATCTTCATGCTCCTTTGAAGTTCACGTGGTTCAATTGGTATTCGATACCTGTTCTTTTTCTTCTAGGGTGCACTATTTTTCCTTTCTTTGTGAAGTTAACTAAGAAATGTTATATAACTGTCCAATTTTCAGGAAATCGAAGAAAATAGCTCCTCCATACCGTGTAATATTGCACAATGACAACTTCAATAAACGGGGATATGTAGTCCAAGTGCTGATGAAGGTCATCCCGGGCATGACCCTTGACAATGCTGTTAATATCATGCAAGAAGCACACCACAGTGGCTTGTCAGTGGTGATCATATGTGCTCAGGCTGATGCCGAAGGACACTGCACACAACTCAGGCACAATGGGCTTCTGAGTTCGATTGAACCTGCAAGTGGGGGATGTTAATAAAATCAAGGCGCTTCCAGGAATATCTCTGCACATCAGATACCGTACATAAGAACAATGCCCATATATAAATCTTGGTTGTCCTCTGGTCTAATTGAGACAAGAGGTGGTATTTCAAATAAAAAGTTGTAGTTTACAGTACGTTATAACTCGGATCAGTATATATCAGTTTATAAGAATTACTACATCTCCACTTTAATTTACACCAAAGTGCAGAATGCAGATAAAATACCACCGGGAACATTCTCTCCGGTGCAAGGAAAGGTGATACATCAATCGAAAGCAGAAACTGTTTCCAGTGAGGCGGTGTCTCTCAAAAGGTCTGAACAGGAATGTTAAGACTTCTGTGGGAAATTCAGTGGAGGAGATTAAATGCACGTTCCGGTGAAGTTCTTTTCAAGAGTGGAGATAGGTTTACGAATTCTGAAACTGAGCTCAAGGGTAGTTTCTCTCTTTATCGAATCCGTGCCTGTTTTTTTTTTTTTTTTGAAGGGATCTGTCCTCTTATATAGTTTCTAGTGTATTTGCTGTTGGTGCATTTAAGGGGAAGAAAAATGTACCTACGAGATTACGTCCCTCAATTTAACCCAAAAGCAAGGATTACGTTGTGGCCAATATCATCCATTATAATGTAAAGTTTATATCCAGGTAGTATCTTTGAATTACACAGGGAGGGGAGAAAAAGAAATGTTGATACGTGAAATTGCAGATCAAATGCTTTAAATTTATAGTCAGAGTAAACATGCATGCAACAATAATGTAGCTCCCACGGACGGAGGGTGCAATATCGGCCTTGACGTTGTAAACAATAACTCTTTGAATCAGTTCCTTTTCTGATAGTACACTGCTCTCATGTATAATAAAAGATGCAATCCTAGTAAGTTGTAAACACCCCTTGCGCAATGCGTTGATGAAGGTTAATTCAATGAGTCATCCTTCAATCCCTGAACAGAAGGCAGAGTCCTCATCAAAATTTGTATTCCCAATTGATGGACTTTTGATTATAAAAAATAAAGTAAAAAACAAAAAAAAAACTGATGCACTGGACTACATACTTTATATAGTATGATATATATGTATTCTAGGTAGTATGCATACTTACTGATCATTAATCAGATCTAAGTATCACGGCTCAACTGTGGAAAGGAAGGATTGGATTCCGAAAACAATGAAAAGAACTCCACCTGATAATGCAACCTGAAACATAACAGTTACAACTTTGATGCTACAGATTGTCTACAGATATGATATATTATATAACCAGGGCTATAATTTGTCTACAGATTCAGGTGTATGTAATTACAATTTTCTCAGATATCTGAGATGCCAAGCTCTTTCCACCAAGGACAGCAGCAGTGGTACACAACGCTTGTCCTCTGAAAGAAGAATTAAAAAGAAACATGATTCCTCACTCTGAAGAAGTAAAGAATTTAATTGGAAATAGCATAATGCAGCAAGACATGAGTACAAGGATAGGCGTCTTTACATGATTCCACCGATAACCACACCTAATGGGTTTTCATCTGCAGCCAAACCAATAGTAGCTAGCTGAAGGATAGCAAGTTTAGTACCAAATAGTGCAGAAGCAAAAATTCGTTAAAGATCTAGTCAGTGGGGCACATGCTCACCTGGCTCTTGTCACCCCATTCACCGAAAAAAGTAATAGAAAAGGCCTGCAGAATGAGAACAATTTCAGTGTCCAGTAATAGAAAAGGCCTAAAAAAAGTTTGATTTTTATGCCAAAAAAATGGATAATCCACAGATCACTAACCTTTAAAAAAATGGGTGAGAGGAATTGCAAGATAAATGAACGATTCTGCTTTTTCGATTCATCGTCATCCTGGAAGGCCAAAATTGCCATAGTTACACAAATGAGCATAATTATTAATTAACTTACAAATGGTAATTCAATTTTGCACATCGTATTACACTATTGGGGACACCATGATAAATGCAATTAAGGATGTCTCAACACTGTCGACAAATATGCAAAACTAGCCAATTGAAACTTTGAAAGATTGAAACACATAATATACATGTGTGTGTGTGTGTGTGTGTGTGTGTGTGTGTGAGAGAGAGAGAGAGAGAGAGAGAGAGAGAGAGAGAGAGAGAGAGAGAGAGAGAGAGAGAGAGAGAGAGAGAGAGAGAGAGAGAGAGAGAGAGAGAGAGAGACTAGCACTCATTCAAGTGCAAAAGATAAACAGTCAGATCACCTTACTACTCTGTTTGGTGGATCCCGCCTTGGCATCCTGATGAGTGATGACACCACATATGTTAAGTCAGAAAGCAGCTGAGTACCTAGTTGTAAGTAATGTAAAAGTAAAACTAGAAAAACCAACCAATTCCGCTTCAACTTCTGCAAGTTCATCATCACCCCTGTTTAGTAAACCAGAATTAAACTCTACCACAAGCAGAAAACAATGAACTGAAGTCCACAAGATAATAAATCCATTACCTGTCTCCTTTGAAAGCATCCCATAAGGACCATAGGCCGAACCCAAAGAACAACACTGTTGTTATGTGATGGGTCCATGTCCGCGAGAGCTGTGTAAGTTAAGATCAGAGTGTTTTCACTTTTCAGTATTCATATGAGAATAGAGAAGTACTACAAAAGTTAACAGAATGATCCACAACTTTACATAGATGATGTAGGCCATGTAGGCAAAGCAACTTGGGGTGGCAGAGTAAAAGTACGTACCAAATTTGGAGCAGCCCAGCCAACAAGAACAGAAAGAATTGTCATCACCTAAAACGCAACAAAAATTGAGGTATGTGATTGCTGAGTCTCCGAAAATAGAAACATCCAAGATCACACTCATAACTTGCTAAACATATATGATGTGGCAAGAAAATGCTTACAATTAGAGCTCCTAGGCAACCAGACAAAACGAGTCTCCTGGGATGGCGCATTGCAAGGATCTTCAAGCAAACATCGCAATGTTAAACTACCAAACAAAAACGGTATATAGATACACAGACACACTGTTAGGATCTTCAACCGGCTTGCGATACTTACTCGTAAAACTTTAAACAGAAACTCACAGACACAAAAACATATATACACAATACACAAATACATACAACATAAACACGCCACATATCATATCGTACGGCGCTCAATTCCTAAAGAGCAAATCAAATATTACAACAATAGATGAACATATTTCCAAACTCATCAGAATCTCAAGTAGGTCATCCCAAAATCTATGTAATCTCTCAGCTGAAAAGTCCCAAGTCCAAGCTCTGCCTAACAGTTTGATAAAAAATAATCAAGCAGAAACTATTGCCGTTCTTATTAGTATTGAAACCTACTGTTTACTACTCCACACCACCTCAAATTGAATAAACAATCACATTTAGAGTATCGAAACTCAAATAAACACTGGGAAATTGGCAGCAAAATATGACAAAAAAGGAAACAAGTATGCACTGACCGCGGCGGCGAAGAAGGTCTTGTCGCCGATCTCCGATAGCACAGTCATCGCAAGTGACTTGGTGAAACCCTAATTCACAGAGACCACCGGCACAAATTAGCTCAAAACAAATCGAAATTGAAGTGCGCAGTTTGAGAAAATAGAGATATGAATAACCTGGACGACGGTGCTCATTTTGACGTAGCGGAGTTGCTGACGAAAAATCGACGACTATTTGGCCGAGAAAGTCAGAGTTTCGGAGGCTCCGACTCTCTCTCTCTCTCTCTCTCTCTCTGAGAATTGGGGTGACTGGGAGTCTTGAGTTCTCTCGGACCCGGCTAACTACTAGTGTGGGAGAATACAAACGCAGCTTAAGCGTGTCACGCGTGCAAAAATATTATTAACAGAAAGAAAAAAAAAAGAATTAGAAAGACAACTTTTGCCAAATTGCTATTGGACCTCAAAAAAGAAACAAAAGGGGTATTTAGATAATAGAATTAGATGCTCTTTCTACTGAACAGTCTAAACGTTGACTCTATTAGAAGCCTTTTTTTTTTTTTTGGACGTCATTTTGGATACTTTTGAATTTATTTCAAGTCATCAAGGACTCCCCTCTCTTACACTTTGTGACCAGTTTATGGTAGAATTTTTCTCATAGGCGTGCAGTGGATTAGTCTAGCTTCGCCTGGGATACCATGTATGAGTGTGTGTCGCTAACTTACTAACGCTGACCCCCGAATCAAAAAAAAAAAGTCATCAAGGGCTATTTTCTTCTCTCTCTTTTGTTAAAAAAAGGAAAGTTGATGAAAGACTCTCTCAAAGGGAGAATAACTATATTAAAAAAAAAAACTTGAAAACAAAAAGAAGGGAATAGACGAATAGTAGGCTTTATGGGGGTAAAAGTTTGTGCTGAAAAAAATAGGGCTTTATGGGTTTAGTGACCCATAGGTTTGTGATGGGATCCTATTCTTATCTCCAGATATAAACATAAGAATAAGGTAATTAAATAACATTCTATGCAAGTTGCGACATTTGTTCCTTTTATTTAAATGTATCAGTTTTTTTTTAGTTTAATGTTGTTGCTGAAGTATATGTAAAATACTTCAATTAAAATTATGATTTGACCAAAATATTTACGCATGAAATATATAAATACAATTGACAATAAGCCTAGAGTACGACTGATAGACCTAATAAACAGTTCACGTTTCTAGTTAGGTGTTGAGTTTAAAACCAGAAGAAATTAGCAGTACTCATCAACCCTGAATTAATTAAGCAACAACACGATCAACATTATTAATCTACATTCCAACTACCAGCTAGCTTTGTAATTTGTATTCCCATAAAATCGAAAGCGATTATTTGGCTGCAAGTCAATCCCAAATACAAACCCTATTTGGTTAACTTAAACAAATATCGACCAGCTACGTAGATGGAGGAGGAATGGAGGATGGTAACTTTTCGGTGACGGAGAACACAGGGAACCAATATAATTGTCAATGATATTAGTATAAGATACCAGTTGGCAATCGCAAGGTTCATAAGACAAGAAGATAGTACAAATTAATCAAGTTTAGGGATCAAGTACGTCAGTGTAATCTACTGCAAAAGTTAAGCTTGGAGCTCCCTCTTGTCCTTATTGCATGCATTTTTCTTTATTGAAATCCTTAATTATTGATCTGAAAACGACCATATATTTGTATTACAGTTGGGATTATTCCTAACAATGATATACTATAATACCTTGACAGGGAAAGCACAATTTAAAAGCAAATTAAACAGGTGCTAGAAATCTGAGTACAAGAATATTATCTTCACGAAAGCCAAGATATTAGGGTTTAGGAGCCAAACAAATGATATTAGTCTAATTAAATAAAGGATTATCTTTTCTAATGGGATATTTACCCAAATTATACTACGACTTTGCATGCCACGACTTGTCAATAACCCTTACTCTTGTTACTGTTAATCTCTCTCGTGTTGGGGGTTGAATTGATGAAAGACGCTAAAATTGACAGGAAATTTAAGTCATATTCAAGTAGATGGAGTGATAGGTTTAGCAAAATAATAAAAGGTGAAGGGCAGAATCAGCAAGTTGACACAACGATAAAATCTAGTGATTGTGCATGTCTAATGTACATGATTCTTAAAAAAAAAAATAAAAATAAAAAAACTCATCTCAAATGTGACGTGGTTGACTATGATTGGCTGAGGATTATTTTAAAAAATTGAAAATAATTGAGTTATGGCCTCCTCATTGTTATGTTTTCTACGTTTTGTGAAGGAAAAATATTAATTTATTCTTCATTATTGCATCTGATTACTACTTCACCTAGTTATTAGTGTTTTGGAGAAAGAAAATTTTCAATGGAAAACATTAATAATACATAATGTAATATGCACATTCCTAAGAAAACAGCAAAGATACTATTTATTTATTTTTTAAATAATAATTATATTATTCTTCGGCCTCTCTAAAAATAACTTTCAAGTTTTGATGTTGCGTCTAGCAGAAGAATCTTAATATGTGTATAAGTTCTTCCAAGATATTATTAGGATTCATTCACTTAACACTTGATTTCTGAGTGTCAAGAAAATAGTTGATCGAATAGGGCAATACAGAGGAGATGAGTCGTATAAATCATACAAAACGTATATTGATGGGTGCATGCAACTTATGTCACATACATACGAGAATACATAAAAGTTTGTGATAATTAATCTTTTTTTTATGAAAGTTTATGATAATCTTTTTGTGTTTGTTTTGAGTTTATATCCTAGTCTAAGCTGACATGAATTTGAATTCACTTGTTTTTAAAATATTGGAGAAAATTAATAATATACTCACAAAATATGATATATTGTATAAGGCTTTACCATTTTTGATCATAATTTCATACTCATACCCAAGATATGTGAGAAAAGATTGTCAGCTTCAGTAGTTTGCATATATGCATTATTGATGCATTGAAGTGGTGGACGAAATAAATTCAAAATGACTTCTGTAATCTTATATATAAACATGAAGAAGCATATCAGGAACGTTGTGAAATAAATTTCACATTGAAAAAGATAAAATAGTTTGTGTAATGTCCAAAAACATGAATATGTCTATGCACGACTTAATTTTTAATCGCATCCAACACAAATGGCTCATTGAACCATTGTACCTTAACCTATATAATTTGATATGGGTAATTTGTATACTACTATGAGCTATCGAGACTTATTTATAAAATAATTTGTAAATTTGGTCAAATTGGCAAAAAAAATCTAGCGAATAAAAATGTTAATAAAGAGGCTTATATTGCAAAAAAAAAAAAAAAAAAAACCCACAACTAAACAACACTATATCATCAAAACAAACACGCTTATTTGATTTGCACAATTCAGTTTACTTGATCTTTAGTTAGTTCAACTCCATAATAATTGACGACTGAATCTTCTATTTTGAGAATTAAGTTTATTTGGGTTTTATCCATAATTTATAGACTCGTTTTGATATGTAGGACCAATACAAGCCCCACATACCTCAACCAAATAATGAAATCAAACTTTTCATCTATAAGAATCGATCGAAACCATCAAGCTTCACAAGGATATTCATTATGGCCACGAAATGCATGAGAATATGACACTCATGTTGTCACATAATTAAATCTAGGGTCGCTCTTGCCTCAAATTTTCATCATAGCAATTGCATGACCAGCAAGTCCCGGGCTTTTCCTTTTGACCCAATAGTAGTAGGTCAGAAAGTGTACTGAGAAAGAAAGCATTATGTTACAAGAATCATGCTTTATCCCCACAAAGCTATTAACTTTAAACTCTCTTTATCTCTGAGGCAATCAAAGCTTCAAAATAGATTAATCAGCACTAAAACAATGTTAAACCTGACATGCATCAAAGCTCTGCTTCGTGTTCATGTTTTTGAGGCCCATCTTGATGAATTTTTTTGGTGACCCCATATTGGTGACTTTTTAAACCCATTTGCTGGGCTCTCATCCAAAGCTAGCTCCCCTCCACCCCATAAATTTTCCCGTTGTTTTCTTCCAACGTCCTTTACGTGAATCTCCGTAAATCTAGCTCTTAAGTAAGAAGTGCATAAAACCCCACGAGCATTCTCTCAGTCACAGCAGTGTCTAAACCTCAATGGCCCAGATGGGTTTTCTCTGCCACTACATTCTCTTTGCTTTCCTTTCTTACTCTGCTCACTCCCGCAATTTACCGGCCACCACCACCACCTCCAAAACGACGGTGCTCGACGTCGCCGCTTCCATTCAGGAGACCCTAAACGCCATGTCGCCCGAGTACTACTCTTACAGTGGAGCCACTCAGTCACTGAGGCAAGAACACCAAACCTTCTCAGTTTCATCTTCACTTTCTCTTCAACTACATTCCCGAATTTCACTCCACCAGCATTCCCACAAGGACTACAAGTCGCTCAGTTTGGCTCGACTCGGACGCGACTCCGCCCGAGTCAGATCTCTAACCACCAGGTTAGATCTCGCGGTTAGAGGCATTGCCACGTCGGATCTCAAACCCGTGGACACCCAACATTTCGGTACCGACGGGTTCGAGAGCCCCGTGGTTTCGGGGACGAGTGAGGGCAGCGCCGAGTACTTCTCCCGAGTCGGAATCGGCAAACCGCCCAGCCAGGTCTACGTCGTGCTCGACACGGGCAGTGACGTCAGCTGGGTCCAATGCGCTCCGTGCGCCGACTGTTACCAGCAAGCCGACCCCATTTTCGAGCCGGATTCCTCGGCTTCGTTCGCGCCGCTGTCGTGCGAGACCCGGCAGTGCAAGTCCCTCGACGTGTTCGAGTGCCGCAACAACACGTGTCTCTACGAGGTGGCCTACGGCGACGGCTCCTACACCGTCGGCGACTTCGTGACGGAGACGATCAGCATCGGTGGCGAGTCGGTGAAGGACGTTGCCATTGGATGTGGGCATAACAACGAAGGACTGTTTGTCGGTGCGGCTGGCTTGCTCGGGCTCGGCGGCGGGCCGTTGTCGTTTCCTTCCCAGCTCAACGCCACGTCGTTTTCGTACTGCCTCGTCGACCGTGACTCTGACTCGGCCTCGACTCTGGAATTCAACTCGGCAATCCCTCGCAACGCCGTCACGGCCCCGTTACAGCGCAACCCCCAGCTCGACACTTTCTACTACGTCGGACTGACCGGAATCAGCGTCGGCGGCGATATGCTTAAGATTCCCGACACGGCGTTCCTGATAGACGAGAGCGGAAACGGCGGAATCATCATCGACTCCGGCACGGCGGTGACCAGGCTCCAGACGGACACCTACGACGCGCTCCGCAGTGCGTTCGTGAACGGCACGAAGGGGCTGCAGTCCACGAGCGGCGTGGCGCTGTTCGACGCGTGCTACGACCTGTCGTCGAAGAAGAGCGTGGAAGTACCAACGCTGTCGTTTCACTTCGGGGACGGGAAAGTGTTACCGTTGCCGGCGAAGAATTACCTGATTCCGGTGGACTCGCAGGGGACGTTCTGCTTTGCGTTCGCGCCGACGAGCTCGGCGCTGTCGATAATCGGAAACGTGCAGCAGCAAGGGACACGTGTCAGTTTCGACATAGCTAATTCGGTGGTTGGATTCTCACCCGACCAATGCTAGGAAACTATGGTTTTGACTTTTGACCATTTTCTTCTACCTGGGTTTTTCTAAGTCCATTGCCTCCCTGTTTAGTTGTCTCTTCATGTTACCAGGCAACAATATTTGGTGTTAGTTTTAGGTCACTCTCTCATGCTCGACAAGAACGAGGTTATAGATGAGGGGTTTAGAAATTGGACCACTACTGCTAAGGAGCTCTGCTAGTTTGATTTTCTTTTGGTGTTTCCCATTTAATTATTATCAATTATTATCTATACATATCAGTGGTATTAGTAAATTAATTTAATCAGAATTATTACTCGTGGATCTCAGTTCGGTGTGTGTTACTAACTCGCTATCGTAAACGAGGTGACTTACTACCTCACTCTCGATAAAAAAAAAAACTTTGTTCTAGTTTAATTTTCTAGCAATTACAATTGTTGGCAAAAAAAGAAGAACATAGAGATGCCGTTCTGGGTTCAATCCTTCTGCTATGTAGCAAAAATTTGTGCTAACTGAAAAGTTATTCTCACCATCATATAAAACAATTAGTTAAGTAACTACATTCGCAATTTGGATATGATGTGAATGTGTGAATGTAGGGGTGGATTTTGTGGCACTAAAGAACCGAAACCACTGTATTGTTAGTGTTAGCTTTGGTTTGTTAAGTGGCTAAGCCTCCTTAGACACTAGCGAAAACCGATTACAATGATACCAATTTCCGGTCAGATCTAATGCCAAATATTGTTGGACTTGTTAGAGTTTTAGTCGATTTGCGTTCCCGTTAAACAAATTCTTGGAAAGTTGAAACTGAGGTGGCCGGTTTGAGGTTCAAAAAATTCTATAAAAAGTAACTGGGGCTTGGGTTTTGAAAGAGATGTGAGCTTTGTTCTACTGCTAGTCTTAGGGGTGGGCGCGGTGCGGTTCGGTTCGGTTTAAGGTCCAAACCGCTTTTTTTCGGTTGGTCTATATATCAAACCGCAACCGCATTACAAAAGGGATGAACCGATTATTCCGGTTATATAATTTTTCGGTGCGGTGCGGGTCGGTTTCGGTTTGGACCGATTTATTAATTTCAACTAGAAAGAAAGGGCTAAAAACAAAATGTATTTTTACCTAACAGTTTCAATAAGGCATAAATAATTTTGAATGCATTTGAAGTTCACACAAATTGACAAATGTCACCCAAATATCAAGCAACTTGCAGAAAGACCATATTTGAACACTTAACAAACCCTAAATAAAAATGATCAAGCAAACATAGCAACTTATTACAAACTAAGAAACTAAACAAAAATGGATTTCTTATATATTAAAAACCAACATTTCCTTCAATAGATAAATAATAAATAAATAAAATGTAATTAAAATAAATTCGGTGCGGGTCGGTTTAAATCGGGTGGTTTATGACCCGAAACCGCAACCGAACCGTTTTTATGTGGTTCGGTGCGGTGTGACCATAAAACGACACCGTTTTAGTTCGGTGCGGTTACCAAACCTCTTTTTCGGTGCGATTCGGATCGATAACCGCATTTTCGGTATAAATTGCCCACCCCTAACTAGTCTCCTTTTGAACGTTCCAAGAAGAACAAAAAAGAAGAAGAAACCTTCCAATTTCTGACTGGCATCAAATAATTGAAAATTATATCATTCAAGAAAAATAATTGAAAATTATGCAGTCCCTTTTATGCACTTCATTTTTTCTTAACGGTCTCTTTCGAGTGATTTTCATCGAGGCTGCTACAGCTAAAAAAGAAAGGGACAAGCAAGAAAGATATCTGGGTTCTGGTAGGGAGAATACAAAGAAATATACTCAGAAACAGATCAATTAATATATACATTTGACTAAAATAGTAAACACCGAAATATAAGGTAGCGGGCTTAATTACCACACAACTAGGTCCCTCCCCCCTAAGAAAACTAGCATTTTTTTTTTGATGACAAGAAAGAAAACTAGCATCTAGTCCTTTGTCTATTCCATAAAACCATTGAGGAGGTAGTTGAGCCAATAAAAGCTACTTACCGATAAAAGCTGAGGGCTGAGGGCTGAGGGCTTTTGCTTATAGCATAAGCACCTTCCTTTTTTTTTTTTTTTTCCTTGGTGAAGTGGTTGTTGCATAAGCAAATCTGACTAGTGGCACAATCAGGCTTGAAAAACTTGCAATTCCCACCGTTTTTTTTTCCTCTCAAATCTTATCCCATACTTATGTATATTCATATTCTCCCAAATAAAGAAAACAGAATCCACCTTCTTGTTGTCCTAATATGCCCAACTTCGTTGTTGGCCACTCTTGCAAATTGTGCCACTATGAACTCCCCCAAAATTCTCTTCTAGATGATTGATCGCAGTAAAGCACTTGGACCAGTCTACTTCCAATCTTCACGAAACAACCCCACACAAAATTACAAAACTTGCAAATCAGGACATTCCACCATTTCTGCACACTGGTCAAACAGTGCAACCAAACCCAAAGATCGCTTCTTTCCTGTTCTTCTTAGCCGTTTGAGACTTTTGAGTTTCAGTTTTCTTCCCCATTTTTTCTTTTTGTTTGTTTTGAATAATGAGGAAAAAAACCAAAAACCCTACACAGTAAAACCCTTTAATTAACCCCTCTCCATCATTGACCTGCTCTCCTTCTTCGCCTTGATCCTCACGTTTTTTTTTCTTCATGATCTTCAACTCTTTATAACTCCTCACAAAACCCTCAAATTCCTCCAAACAAACAATAATAATGCGCGGCTTTCAGTCCAGCTCAGCATGAACAACGTCTCTCAGAGCTCCTCCTCTTCCTCCTCCGTCAACTCCGGCTCCATTTCCGCCTCCGATCCGGTAATCCCACCTCTCCTTTTTTATATGTTCATGCAAAGACTTGAGCTTTTTTTACTCAATTTTATCGTACTCTGATGTTTTGATTATACTTGTATATAATTCTGGAGTATGATCAGTTCAATTCAGTTTCATTTGCTATGTAATGTCTGTAAAGTTCTCAGCTTTATGATTGTTTAAGTTGAAGTTATTGGCTTCAGTTCAGTTTGTATTGAAAGATTGTTAAATTTTTGCCTATAGAACGTGAGCCGCAGCCGGAGGAGTGCCGACGGCAGCCAAACCATGGCGGCTGAGCCGTCACGGCGGTGGCGTGATGTTTTCTGGTTGGGAATATTTATGATTCATTTGATTTTATTTGGAGGTGCGCTGGCGGTTTTGGGGCTCAATAGGTTTGAGAGATCGGATAGGCTAAACTTAGATAGGTTCACCAATAAGTACTTGGAAAATCAGAAAGGATTGACTGAGGATTATTGGCCGCTTTATGCTCTTGCTGGTGGAGTTGGGACTGTTCTTGGTTGGACTTGGTTGCTGTTCCTTGGCTCGCAGGCGAATCACATGATGAAGATTGCGGTGCATATCTTGACCACTTATCTTGCTGTGCTCAGTGTTCTGTGTTTTTGGATGGAGCAGTTCTTCTGGGGAGTTGCATTTGCGATCGGCGCTGGGATGCTCTTCTTGTATGTTTTGGCAGTTATAGACAGGTACGAGTTTTTATTTTGTTTATTTTGGTGCATTACAGGTCTAAGACAATCTCTAGGCATTAAGTGAAATTTGAGAGACCAGGATGGTTTGGTTGGAGTTTTATATAGCATTTACCACGTATAGGTGTTCTGCTGTGGAACATTAGCATATTGTTTGTTTTTAGGTTCACCTTCACAGGTTGGGAATTAGTAGACCACTTGTTTTAGCATTTTGAAAATCAGTAGGGTAAATGATGGCTTAATAATGATTCTCCTACGTATATGTCTACATTCTGGTATTATACCGTGAGGCTGGATTGCCGGGGTTACTATATTTAGAGCTTCTATCAGGTTATATCTATTTTACAAGTTATATGATGTGGATCATGGGTAGTACCCTGTAATTAGGTTTTGGAGGGTTCCAGTTGCATATACTGTTATTAGGTTTCAGAGTTCAATATATCTTTTTTCATTACATGATTCATAGCTAGGTTGCAAAAACTCTCAATTCCATCCAATTAGTTTCAAATGATGTGATGTTTAGATATGTAATTAACTTATTTTGACTCTCTCTCTCTCTCTCTCTCTCTCTCCCTCTCTCTCTCTCTCTCCCTCCCTCTCTCTCTCTCTCTCTCTCTCTCTCTCTCTCTCTCTCTCTCTCTCTCTCTCTCTCTCTCTCTCACACACACACACACACACACACACACATTCTCGCTCTTACACATAGATGCAAACATGCCATGCATAAGTTAGAATCGAAATGATCAGATCCCTTTGCAGTCTTTCTGACTTTAGTTTTAATCAATAGACTACCCTTTACCATGCTCGTGCTACAAGCAGCTGTCAAGATGGTATGGAGTCTACCTGAAGTTATGAGGGTAGCATATGCATTCATGCTTATTATGCTTTTATGGATGGGAGTATGGTCCTTTGGGGCTGCTGGTGTTGTAGCTTTAGGCATTGGAGATGGTGGGCGCTGGTGGCTTCTTGTGGTGAGCTGGCAAGTTTGGTCTTCTTTCATCTATTCTCATGGCATAGAAATGCAATAAAACATGCCTCAAGTAATGACACTAATAACGCTGTCACAAATGTACGTAGGTTCTTTCTGTAAGCTTATTTTGGACGGGTGCTGTTCTCTGTAATACTGTACATGTTATAGTGTCTGGGATGGTGTTTCTTGTTCTTTCCCATGGTGGTCGAGAGGCCTCATCAATGCCTCCGAAGTCACTAATGAAGTCTCTTCGGTATGCAGTCACAACTTCTTTTGGTAGCATCTGCTATGGTTCACTTTTCACAGCTGCCATTCGAACTTTGCGCTGGAAGGTATACATGCCTGCATAATCTTTTCTCCGTGATGATTCACAAATCATTTCCATATTCATGTGACAGTGATTATTTTAGTTCTTAAATTCTGAAATGAAATTCAGATCAGGGGAGTTCGGTCCAAGATTGGCAACAATGAGTGTCTACTTTGCTGTGTTGATTTCCTCTTTCATCTTGTGGAGACACTTGTGCGATTCTTTAATAAGTATGCCTACGTCCAGGTACTACTGTGATTCTGTGTCAGAAACCTTTGTCATTTTGATATATATGCATTTGACTTGTTAATGGATCAAGGCTACATTTTGTTTACCTCCTAAATATTTGCTGCACTGGATCTACATTAGTACAGCAACCTCACAATGTTTAGTAGGAGTGCAAGGGAAGAAAACCTAAACTTTACCCAGAATGTAAACAGCAGAAATTTTATTTTACCCAAGAGAAATAATTTTTTTTTTCTATTTATATGCAAGATTTCTAGGGCAAGGCTGGTCATTGATTATACTTCAAATTAACAGCCTTACTTTTTACATTCCGTTGCTTTTATCTTCCCTTTACATGTTGTACATGTTGTAAATGTATGTTTTACAAAATTTTTATCATTCCTGACAGTGGTGTGCTCTCAATCCCTAACCACCAGTTAATTCTTGCTATTTTGTTTAACTCGTTTAGACTTGGTTATTAGTCAGTGATATGATTCCCCTTCCCTACAGATAGCTGTTTCTGGCAAAGGTTTCAATCATGCAGCGAGGGATGCTTGGGAGTTATTTCAGTCTACTGGAGTCGAGGCACTCATTGCCTATGATTGCTCAGGTGCTGTATTATTGATGGGCACACTGTTGGGTGGGCTTATTACCGGAACTTGCTCGGGGATCTGGACATGGATTAAATATAGGGACAGAGTGGCTATGGTCGGGTCCACTGCAATGTTGATGGGAATGATCCTGGTAAGTTTCTTGAATGAGGGATATCCCATTGTTTTGCTGAACTTTTTGTGCTCCGAGTAGACAATTTGAAAGATCAACTGCGGCTTGTTTAATGGTGCTTAGAGTTTTAATGGGATTTCTTAGATCTGCTAGTGCTTAGTTTTGGCCATTGTTTCTTTACGTGAACTCCGTGAAGGTTTTCTCATGATACTGATCAAGTTGAGATGGATTCGACTTTTGATTGTCTTGTAATTTTTTTCTTTCTTGAGCTGAAAATGGCGTGCATTTCTACTTTCCATATTTTGCATTACCTCCCTTCTTTGTTTTAATTTTGTCCGCTACATTAGTGCATCACTTCTTTGTTTTGCATATTTTCGCATTCTTGAATCAGCTGAGTCGATATAGAGAATGAAAAGTCTGAATGGCATCCCCTAGTTGACGATCAAATAATCACTTGTCTTGACATCAGTATATGTGCATCCATAACCTCTATTTGTGATTGGCCTTTAGTGTATTAGATAACATGTTGACCAGTTTATCTTCTTTGTTATCCTCAACCACTAGATAGAGTTTTGTTTGGAGTATTATACTCATACTTGCTGCCTATTTATCTGATAGATAAAATATACCATGGATCATGTAATTTTCAGATGGGATTAGCAATGGTGGTTGTGGAAAGTGCTGTTACATCTATCTACATCTGCTATGCAGAAGACCCGTTGTTGATTTATAGGTGGGATGCTGAATTCTTCAACCAGATGTCGGAGATGCTACACCAGCGTCTTCAACATAGGAGTGCCCGGGCAAGGGAAGTGTTGACCCACAATCGGGTTGATAACCACCACACACTCGAAACACTCCCTTTTTGAAAATTCACTTAGTCTCATAAATTGTACAATGTAATTAATAGCTCTATAGTTCCTCATCCAAAATGCATCATTTGAGTTTTGTTTTAGGATATCTAATCTTTTTTACACACACAAGAGCGAAAACTTGATTGATAGGCAGCGCTGCGATTGGGGTCGAGTTGAGCAAAGAAGTCAGGTTCGAAGCTACAAAATTAGAACAGGCGAGCAACTTCATTTGTAACTTGGTCATCGATTGCTTTTGCGGTCTGTATGGCATTTTCTTCTCTCTTTCTTTTTGGGTCCGGGTTAAACACTTAAATGTAACTTGTGAATTTGTCTATTGCACAACCACAGCCATTATTGTTTATGCTACGATGCTGGGAAATATCTTTTGCGTCTGAAAAACTATCTCGTGTCAGAAAAATTTAAACCACTCAAAAGTCCAATTCTTGGTATTAGTTCCAAGTTCCTTTCTCTTTTCGGCTCAAAGAGTAATGAGTAACAAAAGAAGAGCCCTGACTTCTCTTCTGTTTGGTCTTACAAATTTACAACCCCAGCAAACTTCAGAAGCTCAGAGCTTGCAGGTAAGGATCCTACACTCACAAACAAAGCTAGAGATGGAAAACAGGAAAAGGCTTTGTGGTGATGATGGGCATGGTGACCATGATAACAGTCAGGTGAGGCCATTTCTCTACTCTACTCGCATTACCACCAAGATATCTTCTCTCTATCACACACTCACCAAACAGTGCACAAGTACTGGTACTACTTCAAGTAGCAGTAGTACCATAGAGCATGAACCAAAAGCCTAAGGCCTTAAACACCAAGAAGGAAACTGACACGCCATTATGTGTACGACTGGGTCTATGAGATAGCGTCACATTCCCCATTTGGCCCAAATAAATGTATTTGCAGTTAGCATGCAAAGACTGTAAATGCAATGCTGCCATTGGAGTCTGCCACACGCAGAAGCAAAAGCAGAAGCAGAAGCAGAAGCGAAGCACAGTCAATAAGCGCCGAGTGCTGCTGAAACTGCTTTGCCATTACCAAGAGGTTCCTTTCAAGCCACGCCAAACTGCAGGGAATATAAAACTACACTATATTTTTTTTTTATCTCCATTTGCTTTTGGCCTCATTTGATTCACATACCATCAGTTTTCGCGCGCAGACGCTCTTCCCCATGGTACGTATATCGCTGCAGATCATCACAGTGATACTAGTAAATAATTCAGGTCTACAGGGAGGAAAGATAGTGTTAGAGATAGATAGGCACTCAGAGAGAATCAATGAGCTAGCTCAGAGCCTCGACTGCTAGGAAGAGACCCCTACTGAGAGAATCAACTAAGAAGGGGTCGTTTTCTTTTGTCTTGGGCCAAGTTGGGTTGAGATCATCCCACACGCTCTCTCTTCCAGCGTGCATCCCCATGATAACTATCAACCATCGGTCAAAGTAGTATCCCAAACAAAATTATCTTTAGATTGATACGTTTTTCTCTTTATCCCTTGTATCTATGGAATAAATCCTTTCTTTTCTTCTTGTTACCTACAAAGCTCTGCTGTAAAGTTTCAACTGAGTTATATGTTTCTTTCCTATTTTCGTTAACTTACCAATTTAAAAATAAAAAATATTATTTCGACGGAATTATCAAAAGAAGAAATAGAAGATATAAACAAAGATATTATTTGAAAAACAAAGAAAAATTACTCGGAGATAAGTTTGTTTCCAATACCATTTTCGTCGGTTCATGATGGGACATGTATCTATTTGCTACCTGTCCTTTCCTTTTTCAATTTTGGTTCCCCTGTTATTTCCAGCAGAGTATGGGCGATCAAAAACAAAAAAAAACAAAACAAAACAAAATGGGCGACAGTGGAGAGTGAGAGAGACGCCCCAGGGGGAGAGAGTGTGGGGTGGGATAGAATTGTGGCGGGGGCATTGGGAAGCTAAAATCCCAAGTCAGAGAGCAATAATGAAAAGCCTGGTGTTTAAAGTTTAATATATTAGGAGTTCTGATACGCTATCCTCTTCTTAAAGGTACATCAAGACTGTTTTTCTATTGTAATCTCACTACACTTGACTGCTCTCTCTCATCTTTCTTCTTTCTTCTCCTCGAACTCAAAAAAGTCTGATGGATATCATCTTTTGCTTTCCTTCTCCTTATTAAAGATACTGTTAGCAACCCCCCAAGTGAGTTCAAGAAATGCAGAGCTTCAAACCAGTTCCAACAAACCCAGAATTGTATTCCCACTCTTCCTTCTACTTAAGGTAGAAACTAGTTTCCTTGGCTCTGCTTTTATTGTTTTTATGGGTCTCTGTTTGGTTGAAGTCATGGCTTTTTTAGTTTTTCGGGTGTTAGTTTTTGCACAAAAAAGATGGAAGTCTTTAATTCTGGTTCCTCTGTTTGTGTTGTGAAAAAATAAAAAACAAAACAGAGGAGATGACACCCAAACGCGTTTTGCGGATCTTGGAGAGCTTGAACATTCCGCTACTGTGTTTCCTCACGATGATGCTCTTGATTTAAGCCCAAGTATTCTCCTTCCTCTTCTAGTATATAGTTTTGAAATGAAAGATTTTGGTTGACTCATCATATAATAAGGTATGTTCACTGTGTTGTAGGCTCTATATTCAGCTTAAAAGCAAACAACAACAACTTTGCTGTTGTACCTAATACTTTGCACTATGCGACCATGAACACGGTACACTCCTCAATCGTACCAAATCCTTTTTTACTTTGAAATCATAGTTTCCTTTTTCCCTGTCTTAATTAATTACGTGTTTTAATGTTGTTGTCCTAGAGCCCGGGGTGTTTGGACATAGGCTCAACCCTGTCGGGAACAGGGGGAGAGCAGCCATATATGTACCACCATCACAAAGGAACGACGTCGTCGGGTAACAACGGCCACTTTGAGAACTGGGGTGATTCGGCTATGGCGGAGCACAGCCAGCAGACCGACACCTCTACCGATATTGACACCGAAGACAAAAACCATGTACCTCTTTTGCTCTCGTCTATTTTTTGTGAACATATGCTGTGTCTTTTACCATGTTGCTTAATGGGAATCTAATGAGTTTAGTAATGGGGGGTCATGCTGGAATTTAGAATCTTTTTTTTTTTTTTGGAGCTGTTAGATTTTCCATGTCCCACGTTGCTTCGATCTTCCAGAAGGGTCCAATTTAATGCTTGCTCTGTTGAATGTGTTTCTGTAAATTTTAGTTTCCCACTAATGTGGATTAATGGAGTTGGAATTGTGCTTTGTTATGCGATTAAAGTTTCTGTTTAGTACAAGTCTGTAAAAGCCATCTTGGCTGGTTTGTCTGTTCTTGTTTCGGCTTTTTGCCCACAAAGTTTCTGATTAGTAGGTTTTAATTTTGTTTTAGGTTCGTGGAGCTCAGCATGGAGCACTAGTAGTAGTGGATTCCAATTCCATAGGGCAGGCTAATGGAAGAACTGGTGACCAAAAGGTTCCAACCTAAATTCTACTGTAAATTTGTTTGATTTCTTTTCCTTTTTTTAGTAGTTAATTATTTCGAATATGAATGGATTATTTGGGGCTAATGAATTTGCAGGCACTACGTCGGTTGGCTCAGAATCGAGAAGCAGCAAGGAAGAGTCGACTTAGGAAGAAAGTATGCATCTTTTCTAATTTGATGTCATTTATCATCT
The DNA here is from genome assembly GCA_025331145.1 of Rosa persica. NCBI lineage: Eukaryota > Viridiplantae > Streptophyta > Magnoliopsida > Rosales > Rosaceae > Rosa > Rosa persica. Next base: position 41,643,792 of record WFKR01000004.1, on the reverse strand, counting down.
GCCTCTTTAATGATCTTTAATGCATAGGCAGCATAGCCTGTGCTCTACATGTTTTAGCTCTATGCTACTTTTAATGTGAATTGAGACATGAAAACCTTGGTCCAGACTGCCCTGTAGATTCAACGCCAGCTATAGGTTAGGTTTGATATAAATGCTTTGTATTCTCTAAAACTGGCCAAGCCTTTATTCAACTTGCCTCTTCTTTTCTCTTTACTGTCCTCTTTAGGCAAGATGAAACTTACCCTTTTTGTTTGTGATCGATTTGTAAACAATTAGCTCAACCGTTTTGGCTAAATTCTGGGACCTTATTTGTTGAAAAATAATATTGTCTTAAGTTAATGAATGAAGTATATTTTGATCATTTATAGGTTTTGGTTTTGGATAGGCATATGTCCAGCAGCTGGAGAATAGTAGACTAAAGCTTTCGCAACTTGAGCAAGAGCTTCAGCGAGCACGCCAGCAGGTGTGCACAACTTTGTAGTTTTTACCCGTAAGAACACTTTTTTGTTTCTTCGAAGTCCGTTCTCATTTTTCGTTTGCTATGTCAATGCAGGGTATGTTAGTTGGACTTTCAGGGGATCATGGTCATTCTACGGTGGGAAGTGGTACGTCACTTTAGATGCATGAATACTTGTTTTGCTTACATTCCTGGTTTTATTTCAAAGATTGTGACTCATCCATAGAGCTTGAACCAAGTCCAAGGAAATTTAATTAGTATTGATATATTGAACGAAGATATTAAATTGCCCTTTGTATAAGTGAATAGGTGATAGATAGGTTTTACAAATTCTTGTCCTGCATTCCACAAACAGTCTTTTGAAAAATTTAAGTTCAGCGAAGATAAAACTAGTTGAGAATATACATGTTCTTTGATAAGATTCCCTGATAAAGTGGGTGATTGTACTAATTTCAGGGGCCTTAACATTTGACTTTGAGTATGCGCGCTGGCTTGATGAACATCAGCGTTTAATACATGAGCTGCGATCGGCTGTGAATTCTCATCTGGTGGATAATGGACTGCGAATTCATGTTGATAGTGTTATGACACACTATGATGAGATATTCAGGTTAAAGAGCGTGGCTGCCAAGGCTGATGTATTCCACATGCTTTCCGGCATGTGGAAGACACCTGCCGAAAGGTGTTTTATGTGGTTGGGAGGATTCCGCTCCTCTGAACTTCTCAAGGTGATAAATCTTCCATTTGATCATCTTCAAGTACAAGTCGCTTTACTGATATTTAATCGTGTTTGACTTTATTGTTGGCGTGTATTCATCAGATACTTGGGAACCAACTTGAGCCTTTAACAGATCAGCAGTTGATGGGGATATGCAATCTACAGCAATCTTCCCAACAGACTGAAGATGCCTTATCACAAGGGATGGAAGCTTTGCAACAATCGCTTGTAGACACGCTCTCCTCAACTACTCATGGCTCTAATGTTTCTGCAGATGTTGCCGACTACATGGGCCAAATGGCAATTGCTATGGGCAAGCTTGCCACACTGCAGGACTTCCTTATCCAGGTAATAGGTCTAATTTATTACTCATCCACTGCATTCCACTTATGTGTTACGAAATTATCTTGTTGTATTAATAATGTGCATGCTTTTTTCCCTGTTAGGCTGACCTATTGAGGCAGCAAACTCTGCAACAACTGCATCGTATTCTGACCACTCGACAAACTGCTCGTGCCCTTCTCGTTATCAACGATTACTTCTCGCGTCTCCGAGCGCTTAGTTCTTTGTGGTTGGCCCGCCCTAGGGACTAACGTTTTCGCTTTCAGTTCGACACGGCCGTAGGACTTACATAAGCTTAATCAGTTATTGCCCTGTAGTATTAGTAAATCAGCTTTAGTAGTGCTGAGACCATGAAGATGGTTACTCATCAAAATGCAGACTCGGCTATGAAGCCCTCTTTTTATTATGCTTCATTTGGCTTTTGTAGACTTTAGTAAAGGCTGATCTGGTGGTTCTTCCCCAACATGTAAATTAATTTAAGGAATGTCTTCTTGGGCATATGCATGTATACCAGTCATTTTCACATTATTTGCTATTTCCAAAAAATGACATCAAACAAGAATATCATGAGAACACCAATAATAAACAGATCGAGTTCATATTGAATACGGAACAAATGAATAAATTAATACAGTTTTAACAATCACTATATCTGATACTCTTTCTTATTGCTTCTAAATAATCTGGGCTAAAAAGAATATAACTAGCTTAACTTATCCAATTTATTGATAAAAATTCTAGGTGAGACATAAATTGCAGGCAATAACTTGCTTTCATGATCAGTGCTTGTTCTCCACTCGCTTGTAAACTTTTCTGTCATTCACCCTTCCTCCTGTTCCTGGTAAGAACACCAATAAGTTAGTGAATTTGATTTATTAAAGGAGATCAACCTTTTCAATTATTATTATTATTTTGGTTTAAGAGAAGAAGATTCAAAGAAATGATGAATTACATACTTAGCTTGTAATTTCTTCTGGATCTTCCAGTACTTTGAGGGATGAAAACTCCAGTCCCAGTGCTATTTCCCCACGAATTTGCAAGCTGAACTGGTACGGCTACTGAATTAGTAATGTACTCATTTTGCCACAAGCTCATACTGCCTTGTGATGATGTGGAGCTTAAGCTACATGGCTCAGTGACACTAGCATAAGATGGCTCAACGATTTTGGTCTCTGGAAAATCATCATTCTGATCCCCAGTCAAAATCATAATCTGCCTCCTCATCTCAGCATAGAATTCATCATCATCCTCCTCAAGAAATTCAAGACTGGGTTTTGCGTTCATGCCCATGTCAAAGTTGAACTGAGGACTCGAATCAAACTCCATGGCAAAGTTGGATCTATTTAATTTTTTTTTTCTCCTATCTGAATTCTGATGGTATTGGTGACTAGGGTTTTGGTGTAGGAATGAGTGAATGGGATGAACTTATATATAGGGTTTAGGAAATAAAATACACAGTTTGTGGTCAATAGAATTGTTTTGGGAAAATGCTGATTTGCATTTCTGTCTCCCACATGAATCCAAGTCCAGGAATATGTCTTTGTCCCTACATTGGAACTTTCCTAATTCTGTTGTGCATATTAAATTCCTTATGCCTATTCAAGCAAGTAGATGAGAATAAGTTTGCAAAATTCATTTCCTATAATATCCAATTTAGCAAATCCAGGAACCTGAGATGTCATACAAATGTGCCCACTAAAATTCATAGAATTTGCTTGTTGACAGTTTAGAGTATCGTTTTGCTGATAAACCACTCTGCCGATAATTGGTTGACCAATACCATGCAATGTCCCAAGTTCACAAACATTTGAAAAAAAAAAAAAAATTTCTTTTGTTTTTCGCTGAAGAGTTGGGGATATGTTGAAGTCTCCTTACCGCTCAATTTTATTAATCAAGGAAGAACACAATAGGAGGGAGACCAAACCAAACCTCTCAAGGCAACCAATAAGAATACAATTTACCGATAATAAAATTGAGGAATACCTAAAATGTCGTTGTTATAGTGAGATAAAAGAAAAGGAGGAGTACCTGCCAACGCATCAACTAACTTATTACCATCTCGGAAAATATGAGAAGCAGCGGAATGTCATTTGAGACATTTGGCATAAACAATTAAACTAACGAAGTTGCCAGGGTTATTTCTACTTTAAAATAAAATTTTATTTTTGCCAAATCGATAAAACATTAAATTAAGAAAAGATTTTGCCCAAAATAAGGGAAAATCATAAACAGAGTAAATCGAATTGCTGATCATAAATGGTTTTATTGTAATTTTTTCATGTCAGTGAATGTAATTGAACTTGATTGAAACTTACCAATTCAGTAGCAGTTCACAAGTCCAAATCTATCAGTTCGACCAAATCGGCCTATTATGAAAATTTTAAATTAAATGCATTTGAGGTCCTAAGTTTGAGTCTAACAATTCAACCAAATCAGCCAATTATGGAAGATTCAAATTAAGACTCGGACTTGTGACCTCACATAGTCATATGTACGAGATTTTTGTATTCTCCATTCCGTGAGGATAAAACACAATTTTTATGATCTTCAAAACCGTAATGAATCTTTCATCAACCAATAGAGTGAATCTCATTATAATCCAAACTTACAAACATACAATGATACAAATATTAAAGATTTGCAATCCAAAAGAACATGCCATAAACCACCACGGCTGTGAAATATCGTTTCCTAATTAAATCAAACACTTGCAACTACTAAGCTATAACCAAATCAAACACACAACAAGTTTTAAAGCAATTAAAAAGGATGTTGACGTTAACATGCCATTGCCGGTTCGACAATTAACGGGCCATTGCTGGTTCGACCATCGGAGGCTTCACTCCTTCTCGGTTCCACTTCTCAACATTGGCTTGCCACCCTTCAAAATCAACAACGCAATTGTTGGTAATGTAATTACTATTTAAACTTATCTATTACTATCGAGTTTAATTTATTGATACATTAATCTTTTGAGTAACACGTTTGACATAATCATAATTAAATAATTCCTTATATTAATTGAGTCTGTCAGTAAGCTGTGACTTATTGATAAGTTATAAATCTAACATTATAAAGGTTATGGGTTCGATAATCATTAACATATGTAAGGGTGGGCGGACTAAGGGTAAAAAAAAAGGCTTGTATGTGTAGTTTTCTATCTAAACGGTGAACATGATGGTCCTAATGTAATCCAACGGCCCAATACATATCTGTAAGGCAATTAAGTTTAGACTTCAGAGTATAGTTACCAATGGAGGGATCAATTCCATGATTTTTGAGTTCTCTATACTCTTGACAAATAGAACAAACACAGCAGAAGCTATGAACCAAAAGATCATGGCATGGCGCTGCTGGTAGTGAGAAGTGTCCTCGCAGTTTGGTTCTATACGAACCAGCATAAAGCCATCCACAGCCTACAGAGGCCAGAACATGGTAGATCGTGCCGGCGACCGCACACACTGCCATATATTCATTCAAATTAGCTACCTTATATAATAGAAAGTTTACTAAGCTGATTATATATGCATGAAAAAGGGTTCATAATTAAGTATTACATACATGTAGTTCCTCTATCAACAACCTCCGCAATCCGTCCAAAGGCCATGCATGGACAAAAGCAAGTGAAAATGCCTAATTCAAAAGAGCGAAGAAATACAGATGTGTGATAATTTTGTCACGAAAAAGAAGCTAAATACAGAAAGGAAGAAATCAAATTTGAATAACTCCCATGGAAGTGAATTAGTACAATTGGAACGATTCTCCAAACAATCGAAAAGGCCAGTGGACCACTGTCTTTGGGGAGGTTGCTTTTCGGATTGAGCCATATCGCAGTTTCGGGTGGAGTTGTTTGAACTCATTATTGCAGATATGCAGATGAGAGTAGCTACTAGCTAGCTAGCTTCTTGCTTAATGCCAATCTAGCCTATGGGGTTGGTTCTTATATATAAGTACTAGAGTTCAGCTTGGCGTACTGCATTGTATAACGAACTAATTTCCTAATATATGCTTCATCAGCATAAGGATAATGAGTGGCTTTGTAATCATTTTATAAGATCATAATGAAAGCTGAAGTATCTTAACAAGAAAAGAATATGAAATTAGTGAGTAAGTTCGGCTATATATGAAGTTTGACCTGACTATATGTAGTGGCTTAATTTGATGGAAGGGATACGGGATACCCAGCTTCCTCTAATCTTCCATAAATTTTAAAAGAATTTTTTTTCTTTTCAGGTTCAAAGAACCTGAATGGTTAAAGGATATTTGCATTTGCTTAGGTAGACTTAATAAATTAGGGTTAAGACATAATTTTATAGTGCACCATGATGTATTGATAGGGCATATTACATGAGATTATTTTAGGTGCTGTTGTTATCATCCTAAAACTCTAATTCCCTAACATGTTACTTAGGGTCTAATTATTAATTTATAATAGATATAAAATTGTTTATTTCTCCTCAATGTGAAAAAAAATTACTTAAAATTTGAAAAATATAAACTAACTAAAGTTCATGTCTAAAATATGTAGAATCTAGATCTCTTACTTATATAAAAAATAAAAGATAAACATTTTTCCAAGACCATATTTTCTAGCAAAATAATGTAACACAGATTTTTTGCCAAAAGTTTCATGTTACCAAAACTCTTCCACTCTTTAATAATGATTTCAAAGCACTTTTCAAACTGATAAAACTAAAAAATTTCTACACAAATTTTCTTTATGATTTGTGAAAGTCAGATTATAATAAAATTCATTCGCGGTTTCAATGTTTCGTCAATTGGAACATGTTCTAATAATCATGCTATATGAATGTTGAACTAAAGGTACAGGAGAATTTAAAAAAAAATAAAAATAATTTAACAAGGTTTAACCCGTTTCAACATGTCATTGCATTCCACAAATACACCATACATATAACACCGTCGAGGACCATGTTGTAATTTCCCCCCAACATAATATGAAGTTTGACCTGACTATCTGTAAGGGCTTAATTTGATGAGGGATACCAGTTTCCTTTAATCTTCCATAGTTTTTAAAACAAATTTGTTTAGGTCAATAAGAAGCCTGAATGGTTAAAGGAAACAACCAATATTAATCAATACAGGTTATATGCTATATATCCTTTCCAGGAAAATCCAGGCTTACGTAGACTTATTTTCAGGAAAATGCAGGCTTACGTAGACTTCTAAAATTGTGTATTGTAAATTTGTAATTTGTAAGCAGGATTTTGAGTTGGTGCTGGTCAAATGGTACATCCAAATTCCTACCCCTTCACTAAATAAATATTACCAGAATATTGGAGATAACTGTTGCCTTAACCGTTAATTACCAAAAGGCACGTACCGAGAATAATCAAAACTATTTAAATATCTAAATATATATACACCCTCTTGTTAAAAGTGAAAGTACGGTGGCTTCAAGTCTTCAACATTTTGGCTACGACACATATCTGATATACACAAATGACAAATGTACTCTAGCATGGCCGAATTGCAGAACGAGCCACTCCCTTCGGCCCCATCGGCGCCACCCCTAAGTCCTCGGATTACACCACCATCATCAGCACCACCTCTTCCTTTTGATTTGAATGATCAGCCCCTCACAACCACCGGCGTTCCGGTCATGCCGGTGACCCTTCCTCATTCCCCAGCCCCTTGGTCCACTGGCCTATGCGATTGTTGTGACGATCTCAGCAGTTGTAAGTCCGATCATATTTAATATTATGCATGCATGGCTAATTTCATTTGTTTTAAAAGATATATAAAAGAAACTCGAACTGCTTTCTTTTGATCCATCTAGGTTGCTTAACGTGTTGGTGTCCATGTGTAACATTTGGACGCATTGCAGAAATTGTGGACAGGGGATCATCTTGTAAGTTTAATTGTTAATTTCAACTCGTTTCTACCATCAAATTATATTGGAAAATTAGAATTAAAATTTTGTTAATTTCCATATGCATGCATAAGTAACAATGTAACATACTGAATATGCAGCATGTGGAGTGAATGGAACACTTTACAGTTTGACGCTGTGCTTGATGGGTTGCTCGTGTTTGTATTCGTGCTTCTATCGATCTAGACTGAGAGGGCAGTACTTCTTGGAGGAGAAGCCATGCGCGGATTGCTGCGTCCATTTTTGCTGCGAGCTATGCGCTCTGTGCCAAGAGTATCGACACCTTCAGAACCAGGGCTTCGACATGTCCATAGGTTGGTATGGCAACGTCCACAAGCAGAGACGACTAGCCGCAATGCTGCCACCGCCGGCAATAATGCCGCCACAACTTCAGACCGGCATGAACCGTTAGCCGATTACATATGTAGTTACACTACGACAATCCTATATATTTAATATGTTCTTGTGCGTGGAGCGACTGGAGCCCTTCATATAGTACTCTCCATTGGGGAGACTTATAATAAAAGGACGAGTCCCCCGATTTTTGCTTTGTTACGTCAACAAGGTATATATGGAGACTCAAATTTTGGTCCTTTGATTCTTCACAATCTAAAATCGAGCTGTTGCTGCGTTGCACAATGAGATTCGGAAAACTCGTTTCTAACATTTGGAAAATGACCTTAAGAGACAAAAATATTCTGACATGCCTGAGCTTTCTTATATACAAGCATTTCTCCCTTTCAGAGTTCGAAATGGAAAGCAGAAAATGAACAATTCTTCGATTAACATATTTTTTTTTAATAAATTTATCATCATACTTTTTTTTTAAAATAAATTTATCATTCAACGGTACATATCTTAAATTATCTTTTAAAGATTATCTCTATAAAAAAATCAATCGAATCAGAAATCGTTTGATTATCTATTTGAATCAAACAAATGGATAATTCTAATATGATGAACCATAAATGTATTTCCTATAAATGAATAACTAAAAGGTCTTCAATTTGATTGATTTTTTACAAGGTTAATATTTGTATGATGTTATGCAACATAAATTGTTGGATTAAAAAATTACAAAGTTATAATGCATTAATCACAATGGGTGAATACGCTCATTCACCATAGGGTGAACCTAAGAATTGTCCATATAGTATTACCCTAAGAATTGTCCATATAGTATTATGGTTTTCATCTTCCGAATTCCATATGGAAAATAAAAAAGGAAATTATGGGATTGGTCGTTCTTTGGGTGGATACTTTTTTTTATCGCATCAATACCCTTGCAAAAATAATGGCAAAATCCAAAAGTAAGAATTTATTCAAAAAAACGGCGTGCTATAATATGACATTTTGACATATCATATAGGAGTACTAGACATTTAAGAGTAGCTAGATGAAAGTATTTTCCAATATCTTCTTTTGAGTCCCATAATCTTAAATCCGGAAAACTCTCTATATGGATGAATGTGGACTAATTATGTAACACGGAGAAGGCCCAATTCAAAAGCTTACGCAAACAACACTTTCTGGTGAGCATGTTCCATGGATGTCCTGAAAAACAGGGAGGTTGTTGATTGGCTAGTGCTTGATTTTCAAAAGCCATTTGAATCACTTTATATCGATTTCTACAAGCTATAGCCCACAAAGCAAAGCTTCAACAAGTGGAAGAGCTACTAGAAATCCAGAATGCTGATCTGCTTCAACTTAATTGGGTGGATGCAGGGACGTAGCCAGGATCTAAATCTGGGATGGGCTGATTTAAGGTTTACTTACAATTTTTTTTCCTTTATCGATAATAATTCAATAGATTTTGACACTAAATTTTAAAAGAAAAATTAATAGAGAATGTTGTAAGTAAAGAAAAAAACGATAACAAAATGTGGAAAAAACAAAGAAAAACAGATAAAATTTGCTTGTAAAAAAAAAAGAAAAAATTAATAGAAAAGTTGTAACAAAAGAAGGGGGGGAAAGAAAATGGGGAAAGAGACAAAAATAAAAAAGAACAGGAACTCAGGAAGAAAATGATGCAAAAAAAGAAGAAATATATTTGTTAATAGCTAAGAGAACAGCTATGGGACTCGAACCCAGGTCTGGGAGTCAAAATTCTAGCCATTTTACCAATTGGATCGAGAACAGATCCATCGTAATTGAAGCATACTTATGTTATGTAAAATATTAGAAAATTTTGGGTTGGGCTGTAGCCTAACCAGCCCACAACGTGGCTGCGTCCCTGAGTGGATGATGTCCCAAACAGTTCCCTAGATCCAAGAGGTAGATCAATGTTATTGGGAGGCAACCAAAAGTTAAGGGACCTTATGTAGTGCTTTTACTCCACTAAAGCTATATACAGCTCGCGTCCCTTACAATGTCAACAATGTCATGCACAAATTCTAACAGCTATTTCCAAGAGATCAGCTATCTATAATTTAGGACATTATATGGTTTCACATATATCATAATGATGTTCGCTTTTAATTAACTTTTGTTTAGCAATTGCGTTTTAACTCTAGACCACATTACTATGTCGTTGACAATGGGTAGGCTACATTCCACGAACACTTGGGTGTTCATTCACTCACTAATGAGAAGCCGAATAACAAAGATTGAAATGTCTTAGTAGAGCTAATTCCCATTACTTTTTGAAATGAAGCAATATCAATTCGTCACCTTAGTTTGGTATGGTGGACCTGACATAACATATCTGACAAGTAATCAATGTTTAAACAATAATTTTATCTTAGATTTGTTGAGATATTTTAATAAATTAGGTATAAGAGATTGATTGGTAGATCAGACACATCACTAAGATTGATCGGATAAATCAGACACATCACTTAACACATTCGATTATTCAAGACTCGTCTATGTTCGGAGTATCCAACTCCCTCCTAGGCCCGCCGCCCCCCCCCCCCCCCCCCCCCCCCCCCCAATACACTTGATCCACGTGAAGACACGTGGTAATTACCACTAATCCCGTCGAAACATCTAATTAACTTCGGCCTTTCCTTTTCATCCTATATAAGGATCTGCAATTCTGCTTACACACCCAAAGTAGTTCCAAACCTTTGGCTAGCAGCCACTCTATATTTCTATCTTCTCCTTCAGACAATGAGAACACAAAAAATGGAGCCTGCTATCACCTTAGATCCAAGCTATTTCAAGCAAAAGACCAACAACACAGTCGACCATCATCACCAGCATGAGAACATTGTGATCGAGGAAATCAAAGGGCTTATCAAAGTGTACAAAGATGGACATGTGGAGAGACCGCAGATCGTCCCGTGCGTCACGGCCGCTGTGGCCAATCCGGAGTTAGGCGTGACATCCATGGACATAGTCATTGACAGGTTCACAAACGTTTCCTCACGTTTCTATGTTCCGAAACGCCACGGGATGAATTCGATGAAGAAGCTCCCTTTGCTGGTGTATTTTCACGGAGGTGGGTTTTGCGTTGGCTCCGCCGCTTGGAGTTGTTACCATGAACTTTTGGCAAAGCTAGCGGCCAAAGCTGGCTGCGTAATCATGTCGGTCAATTACCGTTTGGCCCCCGAACACCCTCTTCCGGCGGCTTATGAAGATGGACTCAGGGCCCTTGCGTGGCTAAAACAACAAGCTTTTTGTGAACGTGGTGGGGAGGAGAATAACCAGTGGTGGTCAACGCAGTGCGACTTTTCTAGAATATTCATAGTGGGGGATAGTGCTGGTGCCAATATAGCCCATAATGTGAGCACAAGACTGCTTTGTTCTGGGACAATTCTATTACCTTTAATAATTAAAGGTGTAATTCTGGTGCAACCATTTTTTGGGGGGGAAGCAAGGACGAGTTCGGAGAAGTACTACTACATGGTGCAGCCACGTCACTCGGTGTTGAATCTGGCAGCTTCGGATACCTACTGGAGATTGGCACTGCCGGCCGGTTCCAACCGCGACCATCCATGGTGCAACCCTTTGTCTAACGGCTCGTGTTTCGGTTCGGATAGCGTGGCGATGATGGTGTGTATTTCGGAGTTGGACATATTGAAAGATAGGGAGTTAGAGTTTTGTGCTGCAATGGCTAGAGTAGGGAAGGACGTGGAGACTCTGGTGTACAGAGGTGTAGGGCACGCGTTTCAGGTACTAGATAAGTCTATGCTCGCACAAACTCGATGCCATGAGATGATAGCTCATATTAAGGCCTTTGTTGAAAATAACTAGCTAGAAGCATAGGGTACAAATGCTACGCTTATTGTGATAAGAAATGAGAAGTTACACGTCAGAAATATTGTGGATTAATTCATGAAAAATCACTTATCCCATCCCATCTATTTTAGAGAGCATCTATAATATTCATATTTAAAAGGAAAGTAAATAATCCTCATTCAATGCATCATCATCTAATCAGAATAGCTTGCTGCCTTAATTTGCTTTTAATAAAAAAGAGGAAGTACATGGCCAGTAAAAAACTGAAAACTAGAGCAACAATTTTCTCAAACAAAAACAAATTGAAACTCTCATAATGTTATTTTATATAGGGGAGTGGAATTCACACTCTCCATCTTACAATACACACTCTATGTTTCATTTTCTAGTACTTAACATTACATATTTTACAATTCACACAACAACAAAAAACAAGATTTACAATATTAAAAAATGAAGCATGGATGTGGATTGTAAAATTAGGAGTGTAGACTTTACTGTACACACACATTTATATTACAGTTATGTACATGTAGATATGTATATACACACATACACACATATTTTCATTCTCATTCACAGGTAAAATCAATATATGTATATGTATATGTATATTGTGTGTGTATATCTATATATATAGCGATATACATACATATACATCCATCCATCCATCTTTTTGATACTTTAATTCCTGACATGGGTTTACATTGTCGCATTACATCGATCATAGATAGCTAGCAGAGGATATATGTATGCTTTAAATAATTTTCTTTGTATTAAGTACGAGGGGCAAGATTAGAGCTTAAAGGAGATTGTAATGTCTGCACTCTTAACCGTAGTAAAAGGTTAAAATATGATTGATGAAGGCCGGAAACCTCTCACATGCCATATGCCCTCGAGCATGAAGGTTCGTGGTCGAGGTTTCCTTAATGCCCTACACTTCACAACTTTCGTCTAGGAACTTCGTCATACATTCTTGCTCAAATGAGTGCTCCAGATGAATTTCCTGCTGAAAAATCAAAGAACAATGTTGGTTAATTAATTTATTAATGAACTAAATCAAAACCAAATAGATATATGGTAAACACTACTCCAATTTCCAAGCAAGAAACTAATATCTACCTGAGGTTTAGATAGCATTGACGATCTCTTTCTTTCTGCTTGTTTCTCTTCTGATTCTGAAGCTCCTTCCATGCGGTGAAGAGGCATATATATATGAAATGAATTGGTGATTAGGGGAAAAGATTTGAACTGCTATTTTTGCTAGCTATCTTTATTGTGTGCGTGCTTATAGTCGTTTTTATGGGTCTGTATTTATAGGCAAGTAAAGCAACTGCCCCATCATGATCGATCACCTGCAACCAACCAAAGCTAGTTCGTAAATAACATTACGGGTGATCGAGTTGGTGGGAACCAGGTGCGAACCATCGGTCGTTGTCTACAATATGCCTCAACCCCCGAAAACAAAGTCTTACTGGCACATCTCTAAGGTCCATCGCGATTGAACCATCAATGTTAAGTAGTGTGCATACAAAGCACGTTTTATAACTACTTAGCTCCTTTGAATTACAGACCGTGCCACATTTCCACCTCACCTTACCAGTACTCATTAATTTCGTATGGGTCTTAAATATACTTAAATATGGTTCTGCGTTCTGACTTAAGAATTTAAATATCTTCGGAATTATTAGAGAACCAAGGAACGATCTCTCCCAGCATGTTCTGTATGCCTTCTAGTTCTACACCAAACATGCTGATCAACACCACCAAATCCAATTCTCTCTCCCCTCCACCCTGTTCTCTGTCTGTAGCTAATTCAATTTCGGGTCTTGTAATGCTGAGCTAGGTATATCTTTTAAATGCATTCATAATAATAATAATAATAGTAATAATAAAAACAGAAAAAACAAAGAAGGACCCATGATCAAACTGCGAAAGGGTTAAATCACCTTAGTATCATCAAACTATTGACGGGAGAAAATGGATCTCATCATGAATCAGACCGGAGTCCACACTAGTCTACCATTCAGAAAACCACCAAACGAGAATTCTCCATTTTCACGTGGGTTGGCAGCTGGGTGGAGAGTGGAGAGTGGAGACCAAACTAACTGGCATGCCAAGCCGAAAGCACCTCATTTCGAATTTTCGATGCAAACAAAAATCTAATAATAGCCGGATGGTTGCGATCTTAACTTGGGAAGAACATGTCTGGAATTCTAGATGGTTATCTAGTACTTAAAATGTCTGTATTCTAAGCTCCTACGATTTGGTCTGGTGTCACTAATCCACTGTATAAGTAAGAGGTTCTCGGACTAGTTGTTTATGATTAAGAAAAAAAAAAAATGGTTGTTTTATTTTCCATTTGAAAAAGAAGAAAAATTAAGAATGATAACATGACCGCCATCGATGCAAAGCTTGAAGAAGAAGATGTAATTACAGGGAGAGAAAGAGAGCTTCAGACAAAATATCTTAGAGTATTTTGCAATTAATGAAGTCACTCATGAAATTATTACAACACACTAGTATTTATAGCAACTGGAATTAGAATAAAGAAACCCCTAGTTACTACAGTGAATTACAGACTGTAAGAGTACGTAAGCAACACATCACTGAACTACCACTACATGCATTACAGCTGGACACCACCTTATTTGTTGATTGTAGACGGAAGCATGACCTTCACGTTGTTGACTTTGACCTTGTTAACACCTCCCCTCAATCTCAGTGGGGGTTAGCACATTGAGATTGATATAATGTTGCTTAAACACAGGACTGTGTAAACCCTTAGTGAAGACATCAGCAGTTTGACTCTCTGTAGGTACATACTGCAACAGAAGATCACGTCTTTGGACTCTTTCTCTCACAAAATGAAAGTCATTGTCAAGATGTTTAATCCTTGAGTGAAAGACCGGATTTGAGCACAATGCAAGAGCAGAAAGATTATCACATTTCAACAAAGGTGGAGCTGGAATCCTGATCTTCAAGTCACAGAGAATATGCCTCATCCATGAAATCTGTGCAGCAGTATTTGCAAGTGCTCTATACTCAGCTTCAGTTGAGCTCCTAGAAACTGAACCTTGTTTCTTAGACTGCCATGACACAGGACAATGTCCAAGATAAACAATAAAACATGTAGTTGATCTTCTTTGATTGATATCACTAGCCAAATCCGCATCACAAAATACATTAATGTAGGCAACACTACTACCATATTTATAAAACAGTCTTTTTGATATGGTACCTTGAAGATATCTCAGAATTCTCTTAGCAGAAGCATAATGCACATCAGTTGGTTGAGACATTAATTGACACACTGTGTTTACAGCAAAGGCAATGTCTGGCCTAGTAAATGTCAAGTATTGTAAAGCACCAACAATGCTTCTATAAAGAGAGGGATTTGACAGAGGTGTACCTTCATTTTTAAGCAGTTGAGCATGTGGCAAGCATGGAGTATTACACTCTCTACAAGTATCTAACCCAGCCTTGGCAATCAAGTCCTTGGCATATGTTTCCTGTGACAAGAAAAGGCCTTTGTCTTTGTATTGAACATTTATTCCCAGAAAGTAAGATAGAGGCCCAAGGTCTCTCATATCAAAGACATCACTGAGTTCAGAAATTACAGATGACACACCATTCTTATCTGATCCAGTAATCACTATGTCATCAACATAAAGCAACAGTGCAATTATCCCATCACTTGCAGCCTTAACAAACAAGCTTGGGTCAAAATGAAAGAATTTAAATCCCAAGGCAGGAAGAAAATTAGTGAACTTTTCATTCCAAGCTCTAGGTGCTTGCTTTAATCCATAAAAAGATTTCCTGAGTAAGCAAACATAATTGGGATGCACAGAATCAACAAATCCGAGAGGCTGATGCATATATACTTCTTCTTTAAGATCACCATGTAAAAAAGCATTGTTAACATCAAGTTGCCTTAATTCCCAATTGTTCATTGCAGCTAGAGAAAGAATAATTCTTACTGTGCTATGTCTCACCACAGGACTGAAAGTTTTATCATGGTCCAAACCTTTCTCTTGACTATATCCTTGAGCAACTAACCTTGCTTTAAACCTAGAAACACTTCCATCATGATTTTTCTTAATTCTATACACCCATTTGCTTCCAACAATATTCTTACCTTATGGAAAGGGAATCAATTCCCATGTAGCTTTCTTTTTCAATGCATCAATTTCTTCATTCATAGCAATATCCCACTCTGGTACACCAACTGCAGCTTTAAAACTCTTTGACTCAACAGGATCATGAATATCAATAACAGCGGTAAGACCACTAAAACAAGAGAGTTCATCAAGTAGATTGTTCTGAACAACACAGGAATAAGCACAAAACTCATCAAATGACTTCTTCTTAAATATTCCATTCTTAGCTCTAGTTAACATGGAGTGATTATTATATGCAAGAGCAAGATCATCAAGAAATTGTAACTCCTGTGACAAGACTTGACCTTCAGGACTAACACCACCAAAATTGGTATCACTATCATTTCCACTTACCTCACCAACATTATTTTCAACATTTTCAGAATTTTCAGCATTTGTGACATTATCATCATGATCATGAGGTACAAATCTGCATGTGCAGCCACATTATGTGGTACAGAATCTGCATGTGCAGCCACATTATCATGTGCAACAGAACCATCAGCCCCCCTATCAGCCAATGCATGGAGACTAGAAGCAGGCTGAAGATTGTTAACAAAAGGAAGCACCACTTGCAACTAATCAGAAGAGAGAGCAAGCATCATATGTGGAAAGAAATGGGGAGAAGATGCAGGAGCAGAAGAGGACACATGTGTAGGCTGAGGTGAGTTGTCACTGCCAGAAGATTGAAAAGGAAAAACTGACTCATCATGAATCACATGTCTGCACATCCAAAGCTTGTTTTTCTCAATGTTGTAGCAAAACACACCCTACCCTAGAGCATACCCCAAAAATACACACTTGGTAGTCCTTGGATCAAGTTTATCATGACAGTAAGGGCGAAGAAAGGGATAGCATGCTGAACCAAAGATTTTAAGACGACTAAGATTAGGTGCAAAACCAAAGAGCTTGATATAAGGAGATGACATATTCAAAGATTTGCAAGGCATCCTATTTATGAGATATGCAGAATGAGCAACAGCATGAAACCAAAAAGGTGTAGGCATCTTAGCAGCAGACATGAGAGTGATACAAGTCTCAACAATATGACGATTCTTTCTTTCTGCCACTCCATTTTGTTGGGGAGTGTGAGGACAAGTGATAAAATGCACAATGCCTTTGTGATCAAGATAATTTCTAAAAGCTTTGCTATTATATTCACTACCACCATCAATTTGAAGAGAGAGAATATTATGCCGAAACTGAGTGGAAACAAAGTTATGAAACTTGACAAATGTGGAAAAGGCATCAGATTTATTGATGAGTGGATAAACCAACACAAATTTAGTACAATCATCTATGAAGGTTACATAGTATTTGAAACCCTCAATGGACAAACAAGGAGCAGGACCCCAAAGGTCAGAATGCACCTTTCGAAATGGAAGTATAGATTTTGAGATAGACTCAGAAAATGGCAATATATGCATCTTGCCACTAAGGCAGTGAGAACAAGTATGAAAAGTTCGATCATTATTAAACTTGACCTGAGACAAAGACAACATCCTAGACACTATATCTGAAAAGGGATGACCAAACCTTTGGTGCCAGAGAAAGCATTTGACAGTAGCTCCAACAAAAGCTGTATGAGCATGATGAAATGGAGGTATGGATTTTGGTGTTTTGAAGAGGAAAAGCCCTTCCCCATTACTCTTTCCTCTGTAAAGAAGAGTTTTTGATGCCTTGTCCTGCACACATATATCAATATCATTCATAGTGATGAAGCAGTGATTATCTTTGCAAAGCTTATCGAAGGAAAGCAGATTAAATGCTAAGTTAGGAACATGAAGAACATTAGTCAGTTTAAATGTATGCTTTGTAGGAGTAATTTGTCCAACACCAATATGTTTAACACGCAAACCTTCTCCATTACCAATTGTAATGGTGTTGTTAGAGTCAAAAGGATGAGTAAAGGAAAGATTCCTCAGATCAGATGTCATATGGTAAGTAGCTCCAATATCACCAATCCACACTTCAATGTTGTTGCTGTTAGAAGAACTTGCACCAAAACAATTAGTGTCGACTGTCATGGCAGTGAGTGAGTTTGGGGATCAGATCCTTGATAGGTATAGTTGCTTCTATGATGGCAGTTGAGTGCAACATGGCCTTTCAATCCACAGATTTGACAAACCACCACTGACCTAGAAGGATGATCATGGGGTATGTCACTTCTATAGAAACAATTAATAGTTGTGTGTCCCTTCTTGCTGCAGATTTGGCACTCAGGAGAAGCACCAATACTGTTTCTATATTCAACCCCTTGATTATTATTAGCAGGATTCTGAAAGCACTTGCTAGCAATGTGACCTTTCTGATAGCAATTGCTTGCTATATGTCCTTTCTTACCACATACTTGACATTCTACTCCATTGTAGTTCCTGAATCCTCCACCACTAGAGTTATTGCTTTGAGAATACTTTCCATTGCCATTTCAGGTTTCCGACTTAGAATTATCATTCCACACTGCTTTTCCCTTGTCCACATTATAGGTACTTGATGATCCAGAGAACTGTAAGCTGTTATTACCTCTATAGGATGAGCTTTTAGCAGCCATAGCAGACATAGATGCATGAGGCACAAGCTGTGACTCAATATCTCTCTCAGCAGCTAATAATTGAGCTCTAAAGTCTTTCAGTGAGATAGGAGTATCTCTTGCCCTGATAACAGTCTTTATCATTACATATTCATCTGGTAAGCCATTCAATGTAACCACCACAATATCCTCATCAACAAGAGTTACTCCCACAGAGCTTAATTGATCTCTAGCATGCTTGATACGTTGAAGATACTTGTCAATGGTATCTGCTCCCTTCTTGATAGTTTGTAGATCAGATTTAAGCTGAATGATATTAGCTCGAGAGACTGTTGAGAACCTTTCGAGTAATGCAAGCCAGGCCTCATGAGAAGATTTACTTCCTACTATAATATCCACAATATCATCATCAAGAGTGGCCATTAGAAGACCAAGCAAGGCTTTATCTGTTTTCTTCCATAGTTTATAGGCCATAATAATCTCACTAGTGACTTGACCTTCCTCAGTGAGAACAAACCGAGGAGGACAGGGATATGAGCCATCAAAATATCATTGCCTTCAAGAACTGCTTGAAACTGAAAGCTCCACTTCACAAAATTGTTTTCACTCAACCGGACAGTTATTGTGCTTAGCAAAGAGTTGATCTGAGATTGTGACATAGCCATAGCTTCAATGATTATCATAGATCAACAAGTTATATAGCTTTTATCAATGATTTTGCTCTCAACAAACACAGTTATGTTATAGATCTATTATGTTATCACAAATCTTCAACAAATTATGAAGTACTTTATCACCGATTTTCACAGATCATGATTATCAAACTTCACAACAAATTATACACACTTTGATCAACATCTTCCACAAATCAAGGTGTAGAGTATGTTAAAACGACAGAATCAGCTATAGATCTCAACCAAGTATAAACACATTGAGAATCACAGATCCAGGGAGAATATTTAGCTCACCAGTAGGCGCCATCACTTAGAACAAGCACTCGATTAAGTATAAAAGCTTGGATTGCATAAACGAATCTGAAATAACAGATCTAGGGTTTCACCTGATGAAGCACACACGAGCTTAAATGCGGAAGCGAGAATAGGATCGAGTATATCTACTAATATGAAAAGGCATACAGGATCAAGAGCCGAAGCTCTGATACCATGATAACATGACCGCCATAGATGCAAAGCTTGAAGAAGAAGATGTACTTATAGAGAGAGAAAGAGAGCTTCAAACAAAATATCTGAGAGTATTTTTCAATTAATGAAGTTGCTCATGAAATTATTACAACACACTAGTATTTATAACAACTGGAATTAGAATAAAAAAATCCCTAGTTACTACAGTGAATTACACCGTAAGAGAGTACGTAAGCAACACATCACTGAACTACCACTACATGCGTTACAGCTGGACACCACCTTATTCGTTGATTGTAGACGGAAGCATGACCTTCACGTTGTTGACTTTGACCTTGTTAACAAAGAATTCATTGGATAACTGCAAAAATACATATGTTTCATATGAAAAAAGTGTACGAATTGAGATATTTTCCAAACCAAGAGTTGAGATATTGGACAACTCTCGACCTTGAACCCTAGTTAAGCTAGGGTAAGTAAAGCTACCTACTGCATGGTACCAACCAAGATGTATGTAAGAACACTGGAAAGCATGGATTTGGGAAAATTTACCTTCAACAATCAGTTCAATAATACATATTATTCACCAACAAAATAAAATGGTTGTCCAATTCTAAAACAATATTGTCCTACCCACGAAGGCCTGATAGAAACAACAACAAATTGCTGACGCGGATAAAGGCAAAAAAAAAGAAAAAAAGGAATCTGAAAGCTTATTATCATACAACATATACGAGATGACTTAAACTTCAGTAGCCAAAACGGTCCCGCATGTTAGGCACAAAGTACTAGCACACTCAGAAGCTCCAGCAAAGAACATATAACTACTCTGATCTGCAGAAATGGTATTTTCCTCTTAACCATTACTCTTGAACAACTAGTGCAAAAAGAAACCTGGCTAGCTTGACATCATAACATGATCAATTGCTTGAAGTGCCTGGGTAGCAAAAAATCGGACATCAACATCTGGATCCTCACTGAGCTCAACCAAAGTGGGACGAATTGTCTTCTCCACCACCTGCATCATAAAAAATTTCATGTCACGTGAAATTAAATGAATTGCACAATATTCAATAATTAACTTGTTAAGATTCAGGTAGATACTTACCGACTGATCAACTATGGGGATAAGGGACTGCAACACCTTTGCCACGTTGAACTTAATGTTGGGTACTCTGAAAAGGAAACAAAACAGAATCAGGCCAGCAAACAAGCATCTCTCCACTCCATCCTATCCTTTCTATTTCATAGAGAAGGTCTATAGAATATAAATACCTGTCCTTTGATGCAGTGACAACCACTGGCAGCAGTTTTGAACATGTAATTTCTGAAGCCATAACAGGGGCAAGAAGGCAGATTGCACGCAGAATTGTCATTCGATACAAATAGTGTGGATTGTCAATCATCTCCAGAACCTACCCAAATGGTTTGTCAATGCATATCTCTTCAAAAATTAAAAACTAAAAAATTAAAAAGTTTATAATAGTAGAATGCATAACAAAAATAATTCCAGTATCTCCCATGACAAAGCTGATAGGAATGGAAAGTCACAGTACCTGTGGAACAATGTGTTGCATTGCCCACTCTGGACCAAATTCTTCAGCAAGGCGCTTCAAATTATTAGCAGCAGCATCACGAATCGAGTAAACCTGCAATAAATCCCAAAGATAATAAGCACGGGGAAAACTTTGCAACGGATATCGAAGATGATAAAACAGAGAAATGTGAAGTGACATGCATTTAAAATCTTTCTTATTAAAAGTGGTTATCCACTAACCTTATCCTGCAACCACTGCATGCAGAGGGAACCGAGCTTATCATCAAAGAACCCTACACCCAGCTGACTTGCCAACAAAGGTATGTACTCTATAATTGCAAGTCGAACCCTCCAATGTCTATCCTCCGCAAGCTCAACTATGGCCGGTAACAAGGATTGAGATAGCAAATCGATTCCAATAACCTGCAAGACCAACTCGCTCAGTCATCCCCTAAAAAGCTATATTTTTTTTTCCTTGGCACCGACTTAATAATAAGGTTTAACAAGACATAAAAGGAATGTCCTGAACTAACCAAAGATGCATGGGAAAAAAGTATATAATGCATTTAGCTCCAACATTACTTTCTCAAACTTAAACCGACCTGATTCACTTGATCAAGCTTGCTAATGATATTGAGGCGGACATCAGGAAATTCATCCTTCAGAAGTGAAAGAAAAATGGGAAGAAGCTGCTCAATTGTAGCATCCTGCAGTTTGGAAAAATGTAAATCCACAACAAACTGTGTATAGCAAACTCAAACTGGTAACGATTATTAATGACATAAGTTGACAGTTTAAATTGACTTGTGCAAATTAGTCATCTGAATCTAACTTTGGAGTATGAACCGGATACACATTTGATTATTATTTTTTGCACATTTACAGATATGGAATATCCAACACATGTTCATCTAAGCCGTCCAACCACTAACTCATTTGATGTAAAGTAAAATACACCTTATATCAGGTCTTGATTTGTCAATAACTATACTTCATTCTAAAACTAGCAAGATAACAATCGAAACCCAACCCCCCACAACCCCCAACCAAAAAAAAAAAAAAACAACAAAATAAATAAATCCACCATAATATCATGTGACGACCAATGATAAACTTTTTTCCTGGATGACAATAACTACACTGATCACTATATGGCATTCTCACCTTTCCTAATACAAGAGCCATTCCCATGATAACTGAAGCCAAAGCAGATCGGACATGTTGGGAAGAATCTGATGACAGTTCCTGTAAAACGCAGTTATGAAGTATTAAAATAGGTAATAGAAAAGAGAGTATATGGTGAAGTTGATAATTGACACCACTTAAAAAAGGTAAAAGTTTTTAAAGCATGTGCACCTTCACACAGGGAAGAATGTGCTGAATGGCAAGTTCGGGATTTAAAATCCGACAAAACTTAGTAACTTTTCCAGCGGCTGCTATACGAACTTCAGCCTCATTATCTCGAAGCAATCGCACATATGCTGGAACCAAGTCCGTCCTTCAAATACAACCACCACAAACAAAAATATGTCAAACGAAGAAAAACAGCCAAAGGCTAATACTACATGGCAAGAGATGCATGGTTTAGCTGAACAAAAACTAACTTTGTATATTGTCTAATTTACAGAAAATCAATATAATAGTGGCATTCAAACATTAATTCCATAAATCAATTAACTAACAGATATCATATACAATAAAATTCTAGGAACAATGGCCAATTTCATACAGTATGGTGGCAATACCTTGTAGGGTCAGGCCCCACAGCTTCACAAAGCTCATATAGTTGATTTGCGACCATATATCGGACACGCCAAGATTTGTCCTTTTCAGAAACAAAGCAAAAATAAATAAGAAACAGATAAACAAAATTTAATTATATCTTTGATGCAGAAAACTGTTAGTAACTCCACAGTGCCTTAGTATTGTAATCATTAATGCAGCTATTATATGGCAGTAGCCGCAGTACACAGTATAAATATAACTTGGAGAACCAAGCTTCAGGTATGAAGTCACAAAGGCTGGAATGAACCAGAAAAAACATCAAGAAACCAAATGTAGATTCAAATTCAAAATATTAGCTCTACCTGAGAGAAGTTGACAATAACAGGGAGGATATGCTGAACACAATCTTGGGGCTCCAATAACTTGCCAAGAGCAGCACAGCCCTCAACAGCCAATAGTCGAACAGAATCTTGATCTGAGATAAAATTATAAAAATTGATACATCATATTTTAAATCAAAAACAGATAATTAACTAAACAATATAATAGCAAAAGTGAGGATGCAAGAGAGAAAGGCTGCATAAACATAGGATGCCATATTTATTTTTCTTCAATCAACTCCTCATCTGGATTCCAGCCTTACAGGTACTATAGATCCAATAAAATATGTTCAAGAATGACTTGCACATGCAATCAAATGAAATATATGTTCAAGAAACTAAACAGCAACAGTCCTTATCCTTCTTGCCATCTTATGATACATGTCATACATGTACACATTCCGCATTGGTTTTGCAGTTTACGACTATATTTTGAAATGAACATGTGATACACATCACTGATGCACTCAATATGGAAAGAAAACTTACAGTAAATTATATAATATAAGGAAAAATGGAACCACTGCTTCCCTACTGGTCTTTCTATCATAGAGGCCAAGGAAATTACCCACAAAAGCTATCAGGCCAGTTAGGTTCTGCAAAATCCATTGGAAAGCTCACATGTTATGTTTTCAGTGAAAACATAACATGCTAAGCTATCAGGCATTGCCAAGTTATACTACCAAATAAGCTGATTGCTCCTTTACAGCACCTCTATCTTGGCCACCTAACATGCTATATTAGTCTCTCAGATATAACGTCTCCACTTTCATCATATTTATTCGTCTTTGCCATCCTAATAACCCACTAATTAATCCCCAAATGAACCGACAGAAACCAAATATATGCCAATGGTATGCATTATCCTCAGTAATGCTAGTTTGATTACTTTTTGAAGGGAGTTATCACAATTCACCTTATCTTACAGGCATGCAACACATGGGCCTAAACAATGCTTCAACAATGCACCACAAATTAGCCAATGGCATGGACTATCCTCAACAATGCTTCTTTGATTACTTTGAAGGGTGTTATCACTATACCCTAATCTTACAGGCATGCAACACATAGGCCTAAAGGGGGATACTAGATTCAATAATTACTAACAGAATAGTAATACCTGACATCTCGACAAGAGAAAACAGTCAAACAAATTAAAAGGATTGCACTACAAATGTGTCACCATCTATTTTACTGAAGGTGAACATTTCATTACCATCTTGTGTAAGATCCTCAAATATGGACATGATATCAGTCTTCAGATGAGCTGGTTCAACAGTTGCTGCAAATTTCCCCAGATTCGTTGCAGCAGACCTCCTAACCATAGGCATGTCATCTTGACACAACTGACTGTATATCGACCGGAGCTCTGTCTTTAATGTCTCTGATGCGCTTGGGTAGGCTATATGAAAAAGCCCACATGCAGAGACTCGGGCTGTAAACCACTCACCAGCCGCTAACCTCTGAGGAGAAGAGATTAGAACTATGCATGTATTAGGAAATTAGTGAAGGTAAAAGCATAAGAAAATATACTGCAGAAAAGCACACGTATGACTTTGATGAATTCATATTGTCACGCAACATCACAGGTGCAACTTTACGATATAAGCTAGAATAGAATATTCTATGCATGAACACTCAGGAGATTACCCAAATCTACTCACTGTCAATCATATAGTCATCCTCCCACACTATTCCCGCCTCCCCCTCTTGTTTCAAGGATAAGTAACTCTTTTACAACTATTTCCAGAAAAATAAAAAACGATAAAAAATTGCAACCCACGAATCTACATCAGATGCATATAAGCAAGAATCAGCATCTATGTGCTCATACAAGCGAGTAAGTATCCACAAAGCCTCAACTAAATATGCCACTCATATTGCTAGAAAATATTTAAATGATGTTGCGCAAAGAAAATAAGATAAGAGCTAACCTTCACAAGAGGAATAAACCAGTTGACTAAATCACCCTCCCTCATCTGAGACCCAATCCTACATAATGACTCCACAGCCTTGTCCCTCACGCAGGTTTCCTCAACAGTGCAAAGGGTTTCCAAAGGTGGGAGCAAAACATGTGCATGTTCCACACCCCCAACATATGGAATGAAGACCCCCAACTCTTCGGCCATTGCAAGAAGTACCTCATCATCATCATCATTGTTTTCGCTCAGAAATGGGATTAACTCCTTCCGCGTTCGATCTTCCCCGAGAGCGCGGGCAATTGTTGATAGCCTGCGGATTGAGTTCAGCCGTAACTGGATGTCGTCATTTTTCAGCTCGTCTATGAGAACGGCTATCGGATATAGCGGTTCATCAACCATAGACATTGTAATTCAACGTTTCCTAAAACCTTCAGCCACAAAAAATAAACAATTAATAATGAGGACCACAAGTATCTTTTAACTTGAAAAAATAAATTTCTAAAAAACTAAGCAAATGACAATGTAGAATCTACAATAATGGACACATTCACCATAATTTCATTTCGGAATTCATCTTTAACTTCGATTCCTATCACTCTCAAGCTATTAAACGGACCGTAATTCAAAAAAACCAGCAGATCAACACCGCAAGAACCAATTCAAACCCTAGGATTCAAATCACAAAAATGCCAAAAACAACAGAAAACGAGAGATAAAATTCTTTCATTACAAGACCGCTAACTCTAACTCTAACCCTCCGCTTAGCCAAGACAAACATAAATCAACCTAAATCACCAAAAAAAAAAAAATGAAAAGCAATCGTCTAATCAACCCTGCGTCGTATACCAACTCATTTATTCAAGCTGAATTGAGCGATTCTTGATTTCCGGGAAATGAAGAACACGAAAATAGAAACAGGGAATCAGATTTCTTCCTTTCCTTACTTTCCCTTGGTAAATTTTTCAGAGCAATCAAACAGAGGCTAAAGATCAAGCTGGCTCTACATTAAGCAAAACTGTGAAAAATAAACGAAGCCTCGCATTTTCTAAGAGAAAATCGATGAAACTTAGAAGCGGAAATGGTCGTACCGATCTCAATGCTCACCGCCGGCTGCCCCTGATTCGATAATTTGTTAGAGAGGAAAGAGAAGAGAGAGAGAGAGAGAGAGAGAGAGAGAGTGAGAACAATCTGTTAGAGAGAGAAGGAGAGAGACGATCGTGTTATTGTTCTGTGAGCTTTTTAGGGCCCGAATGTATACAAAAGAGTAGCGGGCTCTGGCAGAAAGTGCTCGAGTCGGACCATCCAAGCCCAGCCCAGTAGGGATCCACATCTTTTTTTTTGTTTTTTTTTTTTTTTTTGTGAGTGAAATTCACACACTCTCCATCTTACAATTCACACTCTATGTGTTTTTTTTTTATTATTATAAATTTTGTCTTTTTGTAGTGTGAATTATAAAATATGTGATGTAAGATAGTAAAAAAGGAAACATTGACTCATTGAGTGTGAATTTCACTCGCCTTTTTTGTTTTTTCCTTCATTCTAGGTTGAATAAATAAACTTTACGGGTGCGAAATATGACATGTTTACTAACAAGCAGTGATGCTGAGACAAATGGATGATGTTATGTGAGGATGGGATTAGTGCTAGAGATGAAGAGATTAGTAGGTTAGAATTTTGTTTATCACTATTACGTCTCATAATTACTAAAAAAATGTTTTAGGATAATCTATGATCTAAGGATATAGATATACATTCCCACTTTGACTGACAAAGTAAATTCTCATAAATATAGTATAGATTGTATTGGTAAACAAGTTTTACCACCAATTTGTTAATCCGTCGTAAGCTTTTATTAATTAATTGAAAGAAAAAAAACACCAAAAAAAAAGGCCCTTATTCGACTACTTATACGTTCTCGGGAAAAGGTCGTCTGAGCTTTTAAAGAGATTCACCCAAGCATACAAACATTGTTCAGCTCTCTGGGGTTTAGAAGACTGACAGATAAAGGAAGCCTAGGCATTTCTTCTTCAAGTGGGGATTTCCCAGCTCGTTTTTCCTCAAGATGGTATAAAATATAGGATTCAAAACAAATTCACACCGACTTTGCTACACTATTTTCATATAATTGTAAAGGGAAGTCCTGTTAAATGAATCAACGAGCATTCAATCATAATATCAAGCTAACTCATCATTCTTAGACCGCCAGCGCCTATATATTCTGGTCCAGAACCCGCCTACCTCTTTGGTATCCGATAGGTCCATAGGATCCTTAAAGTTTGCTTTCTCACTAAGCTCTACAAATTCATCCACTAGATTTTGAAGCCTTGCCACAAACTCAATCAGAAGCGATGTAAATGTTGCTAAAGATAAGGAGCTCGCGCTTTCATATACTTTTGATTCTTCTAGTTCAGGTTGAGGTTGCATAAGATTCCCAGTGAACGATGTAAGGCGTGAGGGCCATGCTGTTAATGTTTTCTTTGACACACTATCTGTAGATATCCATTGTGGCATTGAAGGATCGCCGCCGCCGCTTCCAATATTCTGAGCATCCCAGGATTCACTAAGGGACTCAATCACATTGTTCTTAGTATCCTGCTCAGGATCTTCAAATTTGCGCCCTAGTATTTCGGGTCCCCAGCCTTCATAATTGACAAGAAGGTACGACTTCTGGTCTATCTTATTCTGCAAGTCTTCTGCTGCTTCATGAACTTCAAAAAGTATGTCTTTGGGACTTAATTTTTCCATCCTTTCTACTTTGCTTCCTAGCTCACGTAATACTTTAGCACCTTCGGTACCAACTCTCAGGAGCTCATCTGCAAAAACCTGTCTCTTTTCTGGTGGCGCCTACAGAAACACATCCACAAAATCTAATTACGAAAATGGAAAGCGCATGGAATAGGTATCTCAAGATATTGAACACATACAGTTGTTATGGTATTTTAAAGAAGCACCGGCCGATAAACCAATCGGTAACCCAAAACACATAGGAATATTGTTTACTTCATCAACTATATAAACATAATATCCATAACAAAAACTTTCAAGACCATTCTTCAAAGTAGTGAAATTGGCACGAGAGGTCAACAGTATTTTGAATATACATTTTTTCCAAAATAATGAAAAAAAAAAATCAACTATAGACGTTGTTAATTGGCATGACAAATTTCTCAGCAACAATCTTCAGGCATTTACACAGTTGATACTTATGTATAGGAGATTGCAGATATGTCTAAAATTCTATGAATAAAATATCAATTGTCCAAAACCAAAGATACGTTTCAAGTAAAGCCAAGCTAGGTTCAAGATTTAAGGTGACAATACACGAAGCTCATTTATCTTCAAATGAACAAAGAAGATGCTGCTTTTAGGTATGAAAGAATTTGTTAGTATAACCAGGAGGCAGGATAACATGAAGAAAAATGCTTCTACTTATGCAATCTTTTGCTTCTTCTGCTACATACTTTCTGCAAAGTGACAGCAAGAAAGGAAAGAGATATTGTATCTACCTGAATTTCTGAAAGAATGCATCCATGCATTGCCATGATCATGAATGCACAGTGCCTCAGAGAACCACCAACTCTGACATAATTTTTCCAAGGATAATGGAATGACCTATAAGGGCCATGTGGTGGCTCCCATAGTGCAAAGTCTAACTGCAATAGACAACACCAACTAGTAAGTTAAATTAATAGTTCCTACCTTCTTCGGTTCAAATTCAGACGACTAGAAAAACAAATGTGGATGTATCAACACACCAGGGTTTCCTCTTGGGTTGAAGATTGTATAGTGGCTCTATATCCATTATACAATGGTTCATCAGAAGCTTGGTATGTGAGAATTTTCGAAGGAATTCTCTCGTACTCAACACATTGCAGATATCCATTAACAACACCTATAACAAAACAAAACGATGACACCATCAATCCTGCTATTGGGCAGATTATATCATATTTAATCAGCGAAACCGGGCCTACCTTCCAAAGAAGTAGCAACACCCTTGAAATTTTTCACCACCAGCTTGTGGAGATCCTCCCCTGCCCAGATGGGAAGTATACATATGTTTATGACCAAACAGATAGCAGCACCCACTCCAATAAGTATCAATCGATAAATTGCTGTTCCGAAAAATGATGATGTGCTCCCAGATACCAAAACTATACAGTATGTCAACAAGAACACCCGAAATCCGTATTCATAAGTCTTCATTGGCGGATAAAGCTTGATATAGCTAGCAAGAAACCCTAACATCACAAACCCCGAAACAGTCAATTCAACACAGAAACCAGCCATTTCTAACATCAAATGATCCAAACTCTAACCTGCTATGAATATATTGACTACAATCACAACTTCCTGCCAACTTCCGGCCATTACAGCCAACTCTGCTATACCCAAAGCTAGCCCTCCGGCCGATATCGTCCCCAGAGCACGATTAAACCCTTTGTTCAACGTCGCACCTTTACCATCAAAAGGACAACAAAACCATCACTACTGAATCAGAAACCAGAAATGAGATTGAGATCAGTAGAGTAGTAACAATACCTATGCTGAACTCGAAAACGACGACAACGGTGAGAATCGCCCAGATGGAATATTGGCTAGCATCTTTGAGGGGCTCCTTGAAAAATATGAGCAGTGACACAATCGCCAGCGACAAGCCCATCTTGGCGGCGAAGTAAGCTTTCCGAGGATCGGAGCGGCCCATTTGATACAATTTAACTGAAACCTCCTGAACGCTGTTGCAAAAGTTGACCAACCCATCGGACATTCTCCCAAACCAGCCGCACTTGACTCTCTCATCGCCGCATTCCGAGCTGTTGAGCCCGAAATCCGAGTACCCTTTTCGTGAGAGCAGCCTCTCCTTGCTCCTCTCCGCGAAGCTGTGCCGGAACGACCCAATTTTGGCCGCCATATCTCGTTTCTTTTTTGAATGAAACGAAACACACTTGGTATCAGGATTTCATGGCAAACGAAGAACAAGGGAAATCGAGAGACCTGAGCGCATTACCGTAAAGGGTATATGGTGGTTAGACGGCGTCGTTTTTGGGGGAAATTGAGAGCTGGTTGGGGTTGGCACTGCCCTACCTGCTTAGAGACGTGAGGCGAACATCATGATACAGAGTCTCACGGAAAAGATCGAGATTTTGGAGATATGGGCAAATCATGTTTCAGAGTTAGATTCAACAAGAACAATCATGTTGGAGATTATGGTATCAGATTCACTAATTTCCACGTGTTGCCATCCGATTCGGTACAACGACTTTATTATTATTTTTTCTTTTTTTTGTGACAGACAATTGGCCATTATTGGTCGAAATTATTGACATTTCAGACCAAAACAAAATCTGACCTGAATTTGGAGGGGCAAGGTGGCAAACCGCCACCTGCAGTGGTTTTATCATGTGGAGGGGACCAAACTAGTTTTTGCATCTCCTAAATCTTTTTTTTTTTTTTTTTTTTAAGAAAAAGAAGATTGTATCACGATTATAATTGTTAACGGTATCATCAAAAGAGACATCTAAAGTTAAAGACCTACGTTTAAGCCTTATTTGTTTCACGAATTCTAAGCTCGGGAAAGCGAAAGTGCTTATTTTCCCATGTTTGATAAGTGCAAGGGAAAATAAGGAGGAAAATAAATTTTTCAATTCTCTAAGAAACCATTTTCCTTCTCATTTCCCACATTAATTACACTTTTTTAAAAATTTATTACAACTTGTGTATGACTTAAATAATCCTATAAACAAACAACTACCAATTGTTTCATTATATTATTCAAACACTCTTGTAAGAATCAGGAAATTTCCCAATTGAAATACAAAATGAACCACTTTCCTAAGAAATCCATTATGTGAACCAAAAAAACAACGCTTTAGATATAAGGCAAATCGAGTAAGTGAATGTACAACGCCATTGGTCCATTGTCTTGAGTGACTATAAAAGTATTGATGCAATGAAAAGCTAAACAATTACAGATTGATAAAGAATATCCTTATCCTATAAGATCTTGTTTCATAATAAATTGTATTAACCACTTAAGCACGCAATTGTGGTACTCACAAGATAATTGATGCTAAAAGATAATAATTATATATCATTTAGTTTTTTTTTTTTTAAAAAAAAATCCTATTTTTTCATGTTTCCAGTAAAAAATATAATTTTTGAAATGAAAAAGGCCCTTTACTTTCCATAGATGGATCATGGAAATTTTGTGATAACTTGTAAAGGCTAGATGTAAAGAGAGATAGACCATCCCTTGAAAACCATGACTGGTAGCTGTCATAAAGCCTCCTTTTTTCTACATACATACCTCGCCAATTTTGCAAAATGTAATGAAAACTTTGTTTCAAGAGAGAGAGACGTTTTTTTTATTAATTATATTTTTTTTTTTCAATTTCAGTTTGTAAATTAGTTCTCATGTTATTATCATTGCACACAGCCGAACCTCAAATGAGCTGGAAGAGGCAGCCATCTCAAACCCGATGTTTTTTTTTGTCGGAAAATAGGTCTAGTTAATTTTCTATCAAGATATTGTATAAATAATTATATGACTAAATTCAGTTTGACTCCTCCAACTTTGGGTCGATCATGACTTTAGTCCATGAACTTTTTTTTTAATCATGTTGATCCCTGCACTTCTAATTTCCATCAACTGAGTCCAATTTTCAAATTTCCCTCCATTTGTGACGTCACTTGCTGAGTTGGAGCTGACATGGGGCTCCACATTTCAACCTTTAACCCTAAACCCTTGTTACTCCAAAAATCATAAAACAATGGCTACCTCTCTCTCTCTCTCTCTACTACTTCTATCTTGTTCTTCTTCCTCCACCATGAAACACCCAGACCTAGGCCCTCAAAACCCAGCTTACTTACTTCGCCGACTTCCTCACCTCCACCACCAACCCTCTCGTCCTCAACCTCCTCCTCTCCTCTCCATCATAACTTAGGAGAACAAAAGGTGGCGGACCACAAATTATCACAATCTAATGCCTTTTTAATTCCCAAAAATCTCTCAACAAATCAAACAAGCTCGAATCAAATATAGACAAACAACACCAAAAATCAAACCCTAATTTTAAAGCCAAGTTCTTAAAAGAGCTTTGTTGTGCATAATTTCATTTTCTCGTTAAAACACCTATAAAAGAATCAAACTTTGATGCTCATGTGATAATAACAACACAAATATTTCTTCATCTTTTTAAATCTTTTCCCAGCAACCAAACTAGGTCAAAGTTCCATCTTTCAGCAAAAAAAAACACCAAAAGACACATTGTAAAATCCCAAAACCAAAAACCCAAAACAAAACAAACCCATCCCAAAAAGTCAAAATCCATCAATCACAACCTGCCCAAAATCAAAGATCAGATTTTTATACATGATAAAACCCACTAATCAGAACGAATTAAAAAACACAAGAAAGTACCATCAGATGTATAAGTGGTACCACTAATCCTAGGCAGAGTAGCAAAGACCAAAACCCAACAACACAAACACAATGAGAAAACGAGTCACAGAGCGCGACTGAGCAGAGTGGCGATCAACCGATCACCCATTGTACTTGTCTTAACGCAGCGGTGATTAGGCGCAGTGAGGCACATGCAATAGAACCGTGGTTTACATATATATGCATTCCTCAAAATATTAAATTTAACCTGTTTTTGAGTGAATTTTAGTTTTCATTAAATCATTTTCTTATTTATCTAGAAACATTGCAAGAGTCGAGAAAATATCCATTTTGGGCTTTGAAGTGGAGGATTGGAGCTAAGAAGAATGACGGTCAAATGTCGAACAAAAAGTAAAATTTAGAATCCAGTGAACCACCACAAATGGCAGCCCGCCACCACTTATGGTGGTGCCATAGCTTTTCCGGTCACAATTAAGGAGGATATAAGAGGACCAAGAAAGTAGAGTAACATCATTATATCCATCCCATTATCCTTTGGATAATAGGCATTACTATGCACACATTTTTCACATGCTTGTCCCCCTGACTTTGGTGACCCAAAACCATCTCTACATTCATTCTTTCCTTGTTTTCCATGCACTTGAGAAAGCTAGCTTCTCTCTCTCTCCCTTAGCCATATTTTCCTACTCTACTTTTTCTAATAGCTCATCATTACTTCTTTTTTTTTGTCACGCCCCGAATTTTTTTAAATAATCATTCAAAAATCCGAAACATAAATTACTACAACTCAGCAAATATCATCCTGAATTTTTTCTTAAATAAACACACCACATGATTCTCAATTTCAAATCCCGAAATAAGTTTCGTATTAAATATTACAACACACTATCTTCAAATAAAATGTAAGCTCAGAGGAGCATATCATACCTCACAAAAGAAAATCAAATTAACACAAGTGCAGCTACTCTAAGCAGCTTGATCACCTTCCTGATTCTCCTGACCTGTAGACTCACCCGCTACACCGTTTAAATAGTGTACCAGGATTGCAACAACACAAAACCTGATAAGCTTTCTGAAAGCTCGTGTGAGTAAATAAGAAGGAACGGTTGTTTTATTAAATCGTATTTCTTTTCACCAAGGTCAACACCCAACAATTTCAACATCCACAAATAACCACAATCTCAATAATCAATCAACAAATCATCAAGAATAGATACGGGATCTAAACTCACATCTTTCTTCTCAAAACCTCGAAGTCGTATTTATACAATACGGTGACTAACTCAATACAGAGAACCAATACAATAAGCATATCCAAAATCAAAGGATATACAAGTCACACCCGTGACAACTCAAATCAATTGAATCTCAACCAATCAGATGAATCACTCATCTCTCCTCTTAACAAGATGCATTTATCCCCACAATACATAATAATATTTCTTAACTTTCTACGAGTCTCACCCATCAATGCCCTCCACAATTAACCAAATAAAACATAAATCATGCATACAAATTAATGCAGGAAATAACCATTGCATGCAATCAAAAATCATAGTAATCTCTGCATATAATTTAGTTCAGGAGATTACATTAAAATCAAACAATAAAATGAAAAAGAGAAATAAAAGGGAAATCAAACGGGAGAAATAAACAAGGAAAATAAATGGAGATATTAAACAACGGAAACAAAAAAGAATAGAATTTAAACAAAAGAAGTCACCAGAAATATTAATTACAACATTATCAACTCATTCTATTAAACTCATCCAAAACTCAACACATTTTACCAAAATGACTCTTACAAGTCACATCGTGAAAAAATCATAGGAAATGTTAACCCCACAAATCAATATGAAAATCCGGTCCAACCTGGATACATTGGCAGACAGACTAGAGCTCTAACTGATGGCAATCACTAACCCGGCCAAAGGTGTAATTACGATATTTTGCCTGAGGTCACAACCTACAACCCCGGATCCTTAGGTCAACCTGACCCTTAGATCAAAACATTTGAAACGAGTCACACTTGACCCAAAATGTTACTCAAATCATAAAAAAGAGAAATCACAACCTGTGACTCCCAAATCTTCAAACACCTTTCAAAACAATAGAAATACCATTTCTCATAACATATTGTTTCCCGAAAAATCACGCCTCAAAACGATAACGAACTCACTCATACACATTGCATATCACCACAAAATCACTAGTACATATTCTCATATAATAATTGCTCGAAATAATTTTTCAATAGATTAAACATTATTCCATCACTCAATACCACACCGTCCAAATATATATGTAACACACGTAATCATGATAAGTTACATCTTAATCTATGATAAAACTAAATCATCACAATTCCACACTCTTCAATGTCATACTAATTCCTAAATAATCACGAAAATATATATATACGTAATCACCCACTCAGGAATGACCACTAATATCATCTATAATTCACACAAGAAAATCGTGAAATTCATTTTGTATTATGGACCTTAGTTGATCAAGTCCATGTGATTTAAAAAAAAAACAAATATTTATTCCATAAATATTTCTCACACAATTACGATAAAATAAATTAATTTAAAAGTATTCGGTTCGTAATATGAACTACGTGAGTTTTACTCACCTCGAAACCGCTCACCTAAGTAAAAACCGTCAATCAACTAATCAAATATGACTTGAATTTAACCAATAATTCCAAAACATACTTAAACGATAATCCAACAGTCGGATTCTAAGTTATATGAAAATCCGACGGACGGATTCTCATGAATCGCCTCTCTAATCACTGTTTTGCAATTATACGTAGATCCAACAGACGGATCTCCTCCCATGACCACAAAAAACCACTGGGACAGTCATATGATCACCATATCAAAACCATAAGTCCATCGGACGATCCTAACTTCATATATCACAAATCTAACGATCGAAATCGATCGAAATGTCAAAATTCATAACTAAATCATACGATATCCAAAAATATGTATAATATACCAAAATGATCGTATTGGAATGTAGAATCTTAAAATATATAGAAATTATATTTTTGACCCCCGGAGATGCCTAGAAAAGCCAGTTGCAGGCGGCGGCAGGGCCACCGCCAATGGTAGTGAAACTTGGCTGAAATATTCGTCTCAACATTCTGAACATTTTTCATAACTAGCTCAAGATTAGAAAATAACGGGAAGAGGTCGGAAATTACCAAAATAATCACAGTGGCCGGAAAAATTATAGAATCCGGCGAGTTTCAGTTCGACTTAAAAACTTTCACCAATGGCTTCTATCCCTTATGGAGATTTGTTCAGCACCTCAAGGCGAGCTCTCCAGTTCAAGAATCACCCGAAACGAAGCTTTAGAGCTCGAGATATCCGGATCGAAAGTTCCGTTCGATCGAAATCGGGGCTAGCTTCCAGCCGCCACCACGAGCAACGCCGTTGTGCAAGGACAATTTTGGGAGCTTCAGGAGGTTGACGCGAGCTCGTGGATGGAGTTTGGCAAGGAATGGTGACTGGTAGCTTGAGATATCAAGCTTGGAACCAAAATAAGCTCAAATCGGGCGGAGCTTCCCGCCGTCGTTGCCGACCTTATCGTGGAGCAAGTCTGCCACTGGCAGCTGCGCAAGGCTGAGGCGAAGACAATGGAGGTGGTCCGTATGGTGGCCAGTGGAGGGAGAGAGAGAGTGCGTGCTCTGTTTTCGGTTTCGGTCGAGAAAGAGAGAGAAAGAGAGAGAAAGAGAGAGAGGAACAATGATTTCCAAAAATGGAGGCCGGACGAAAATGGAAGGTTTCCAAAAAAAAAAACTAGGGTTTTTCCTTATATACACGAATCGGAAATTTCTTCAAAATGAGATAACTAATTCATACATTTCCGATTCTTGTGTTCCATATATGCACGGATTCGTATCGACGAGCTCTACAACTTTCGTGAATGAAGTTTTCCCAAATTCTGTTTTCGTAAACCCTAAATAACTTTCGTTTTTGAAATAAAATCGTCCAAACTAATTTCACCACCTCTCCAAACTTCGTAATCGTGCTTATGACCATAAAATCATTTTTTTTAAAAATCATCAGAAATTAATTTGAATTTTCAGAGTATTACACTTTCACCCTATCCCTTCCATACTTTTTTCCCTATGGTTTTGGGAACTAATACCACTCCAACACTCTTCCTTTTTGCTCCATTCATGAAGCTAGCTGCTTCCTTTGCTTTCTATCATCATTTTACACCTCTCTCATCCCTATTTAAACATCTCTTCTCTAATTCAAGAAAAGAACCACCCATACCACCCAATTACATCTTCTCTCTCTCCCAATCTTCTCCACAAAACCTCTATATCTACCTCCCAAAATCCAAACCCACAATATCCAATCTACTCTATTTCATCCACATCACCACCATAAACTCCATCACCACCACCACTACTTCATCACTACCACTCAAAGTTAGCCAAAGGATCATCATGTCTTTATCACCGTTCCATTCATCCACCACCATCAAGAAGTCCATCATCCATATATTCCACCATTGAGGAGGATCCAAGGAGCAATCAAGGAGGACAATGAGGAGCTAGCCATCAATCTGTCAAGCTTCTACTAGTTCATTATTTCCTTAGCTCTTTAAATTTACTTTGATGTACTTTATAGATTTGATGCTAATTTGTATGATTATGAGTGAGTAGTTACTTTGTCGGAGCTAGCATTGAATGCCCTAGCCAAACTTGTATAATGTTTTAATTTACATTGGATGCTATTTGTGATTTTCATCTTCATATGCTAATTCAAGAAGTGAATGCACTCATTCAGAGTTAACTACTTTGAATGTGTTGTGTTTGTGATCTCATGAAAAAAATATTTAGGGAGTAGTTAACTTTGAGCATTGATAGTATCCTCTATGTGCATGTGAAGATTGTGAGTTAAAATCACCTAGATACATGATTGGTTTGCTTGCATGATTGTCTAAACTCAAAGCATTATGCATTTAGGAATAATGAATTGAGACCTAAACAGTAATAAGATTTGTTTTTAGGTAGTTAATTAGACTTATCCGGTTGGAATTGGTAACATTAAAAGAGTTTAAGCCTTTGTAGTCTTATCCGGATGCAAATAGGGTAATTGGGAAATTAGAATAGTATCACTTATATTTGAACTTCAATACTTGCAAGGAGGTTAGTGGTAGACAATCCAACCCCTAACTTCATCCATTTTATTACTAGTTTAGCTCAGAGTAGTTTAGTTTACATTTGAACATTTATTTTCATCTTGTTCACCACTCCATCCAACACACAATCTCACTATCGCCACAATGCACATACTAACCATGAGCCTAGATATCCTTGCAAATTTAGGTTTGTGATTGTGCATTTGCATATTCTAGCTCTCCTGCATTGTGAAATGAATCTAATCCTCGTGGGTTCGACAACATTTCTTAAATCCACATACTATTACTTGTACCCTTTATACTTGAGGGTAGCTATTTGGCTAACACATGGACTTGCAGACCAATGCGAGCAAGGGAAAGCGATGAGGTAGCAGAAGAGGAGCTTGATCTCTCTCTTCTTCTTTTTGACTCATACCCATTCCCACTCTCCGGACCCGACTCGATCTTTGCCATCTAAATGGTCAGTGCCCACAAGAACTGGAAATCACGCCTAGAACCAAAGATTGACGACAAAATTGGGCGGCGGAACCAATTTCGTCGACGATAGCGCTGAGTAATCAATGTCGTTGTCCAGGCTCTCATCGACATTAGAGTTTAGATGCGGTGGAAGAGGCGGTGGAAGAGAGCGTGCGGTGGATCAACTTGGCTTTTAGGCTTTGGAGATATGAGAGATAGGTAAAGTGGAGCATAAGAGAGAAAAAGGAAAGAAAATTAGGTAAGGACGAAAAATTAGAAATTAGATTAAATTCTGATAAAAAGAAAAAAAAATTAAATTGGAGATGTCCATTTTGCCATTCTTAGGAGTGTAAAAGCTGAAAAATGGGCCCTCCTGTCGGTGCCAACTCAGCTTAACATCATGGTTGGAGCCAAATTTGAAATTTAGACGCGGGTGATGGAAATCAGAAGTGAAAGGACCAACATGATTAAAAAAAATGTTTAGAGACTGAAATGAAGATCAACCCAAAGTTTGAGGAGTTAAACTGAATTTAGTCTATAATTATAAATGTAAAAAGTTAGGTTGTCAATAAATGTGCAATAGTGGTGATAGTTGTTTGTTGTACTATAAAGGTGGTGAGTTCAAAACCTACTTACTGCAAGTACAATTTTTTTAATTAGATTGTCCAGGCAGTCCAGCCAATATGGGATGGTCCATCCAGCAGCCATGTCCTTGTAATGATGATCCTTTCCTCATTTTGGGTTGAATCCGAACATGTTCATGTATCTTATTAGATTGTTTATATTCTAAAAAGCGTAACTGATGTTGGAGTTAAAAATTACAAACTAAAAGGAAAATTTTGCCCTTGTCCAACCCACAACTACTCCAAAGTTTAGCTGACCATATCCCCACAACCCACCACAAAATTTGATTTAGGTAATACCTTTTCCAGCAATTTGTAGGCAACAATCTGTTAAAAGATGTTCATACCACATGCGTATCGAGAACAAGCACGAGAATACATAGCTCAATAACCACTAAAAACCACCTCCTAGTCGGCCGAAGACACGCCAGAGCTCTCCAACAAGGAGCATGACAGATCACCGACGTCCATGTCGACCGGAGCGACCTTCACTGGCCTACAATGTATGGGCGCATAACAGCCCTCAAGTCGGCGACATGACTTACACAATGCATGTGAGGAGGACACACATTCCCACATCGAAACCTATTGGGGCACAAACTCCAAAGTCTCTTATACATATAGACAAACACTTCCAAATCAAGCAAGTATACACTATACCTTTTTGTATCGTTACTCTATCTCTATATCTTACCGATACTGACTTATGTATCGAAGGATCATAGGCCGGCAACCCCGGTTTATACTCTGACCTATCTCTCTATCTTGGCAGGTCTCGTCACGCAAGTTATTCATCTCGTGATTCTTTAGGTAGAGGCTTCCAATACCGACGGAAACAAAAGACCAAACACATTTTGCTAGTCACTAAATATATATTGTACAGAAAAATATCGAGGAACCATGCATATATTGGCTTTGTTCGAGATTGCTTATCTAGAAGTTCGTTTGTCATGCAATGTTTTACTAAAACGGTTTTGTAAAAAGTACATAGAGGTTTTTTGTAAAAGTTTGAAATGTTGTTTATAAATGCACTCAGAGTGTTAACCTTGAGAAGCACTTGACAAATATATATCTTAAAAACCCACTAAAAAGTGACTAATTAACTCAAAAATTCTTTTAATTCCCTTGGAGACTCAAGACAATGATACGAGACGTCAAGCAAATATGTGAATGCTTTGATACCTGCTTTTCTCAACATGTGTTTAGATAAGCGAACTTTCCGGCTGATACCCTTGCAAACCTTGGTTACACAAGAGACATGGATGTTGACTTGGATGGTTCTTTTCGACCAATTAGGGTCGGTTGTATTAGAGGTTTTAGTTTGTAATTTTTATTTTCGTAAAAAAAAAAAACTCAAAAACTCTTTTAATTTTTTATTAAGAGTTACCAAAAGCAACGATTGTTTTAACCGGCTTGTGTGGTAATGTTGGTCAAGCGGCCTATCACGAAACCCCAAGTATAATGTTCGATTCTCAACTCCTATTAAATTTGTGGCCGACAAGCTTAAGAGGCCTTCAAGTTCAGAGAAATTCTTAGGTGGGGGTTTCCTCATCACGTGGTTTTAGGGCCATCCAATCAGAACAAAGAATTTTTTTTTCTCTTTTATGAAAATACCCCTGTTCTCTAAACATACAATACCCAAAAGACCCCCTACTAGACAGTGATTGATCTGCCGTATTGCCACGTAGTGCAGGTGCCCAACGCAAGTCTTTCTCACAAGTTCATGCATGTGGCTGAAGATTAATCAGGCTTTCTTGGAATACCCTGGTGGACCTCATTCCAAATACACAGTAACCGGTCTCCCTGTTAATAGCCAATTCGCTAACGAAATAGAGAGGCTTGCCACTTCACTTCACAGCTATAAGAAAAGAAAATAAAGCGACGGTCGTTTTTTAAATACTTGATTAGGCTGACAAACGGGCGAGCCCAACAGAGACCTCTCTCTCTCTCTCTCTAGGGTTTAAGAACCACCACTTCTCTCCGGCCTGCGTTTCGAATACCGAAACGAAAACAGGGCAGCGACGATGGAGAACGACGAAAACGGCGCCGTTCAGAGGAAGCCGAAGGTGAAGGGCAAGCACGATAAGCCTAAGCCTTGGGACGATGACCCCAACATCGACCGCTGGAAGATAGAGAAGTTTGACCCTTCCTGGAACGAAGGCGGCATGCTTGACGTCACCACTTTCTCTACCCTATTCCCTCGTTACAGAGGTCCCTCCTCTCTCTTCTTCTTACCTCTCTTTGTTTTCTTGGCCTGCTTAAAAATTGTGGAAAATAATTTTCGATTATTTGGAATTGGTTTCTGTTTTATTTGCCTAATTCGTCAATGCATTTGTATCCGTTTGGAAATTTACTGTAGTTAATCGATTCAGTTGATGAATTTTACTGGTGATAGATAGTTAAAACCAACTTTGAAGTAGAATTAAAAGTTTGGACTGTTTGGTTAGACTACTATGAGGTCTGGGTTAGCCTCAGCACACTGTACTTCCTTACTTACGAGCCTCTGCATTGTCTTTTGCAGAAAAATATTTGCAAGACGCATGGCCGTCTGTGAAATCTGCTTTAAAAGAGTATGGCATTACATGCGAGTTGAATCTGGTATGTCGTACTGAGAGTTGTTGTCTATTTAGGTTGCTGTGTCGAGTTTGTGCATCTGTGTTATTGACATTCATCAAACTCATTGTGGATCGGTCACTGACTTATGACAATTTCTGTATGATTTGATATTTAAGTGTTGTGTTACGTGTTCTGTTAGGTTGAGGGTTCCATGACAGTGTCCACAACCAGAAAGACTAGAGATCCCTATATTATCGTCAAAGCTAGGGATCTTATCAAACTTTTGTCCAGAAGTGTTCCTGCTCCTCA
This sequence comes from Rosa persica, assembly GCA_025331145.1. Classification (NCBI taxonomy): domain Eukaryota; kingdom Viridiplantae; phylum Streptophyta; class Magnoliopsida; order Rosales; family Rosaceae; genus Rosa; species Rosa persica. The sequence continues at coordinate 41,602,286 of WFKR01000004.1, read as the reverse complement.
GGTACTATAGTCAGATTGTTCACATTGTTCCTGATTTGTTCAATTGGTTCTAACTAGTTGCTATAATTTTTATTTTATTTTTTATGTTTCAATATACTAAGGTTCTCTTTTGAGGCTATATTACAAGTGTCCTCTCTTTAACATTACTGATATGTGTGCTGAATTTTCTCTTCACTTGGGAAGTATTTTTCATTTTCTTTTTCATAGAAATGGTTTATGACTTGAGATATTTGTACTAATGTCTAATTCAAGTGCTTAACTTTCTGGCTATAGGCAATAAAAGTGCTGAATGATGAAATGCAATGTGATATAATCAAGATTAGCAACTTGGTGAGAAGTAAGGTGTGTATATCTTAAATTCCTTCCATTTAAGGTGGCTGACATGAAATCTCCGGTCATTTTTTTAAAGCATTCTCTGTTTTCTTACGTGAGACCCTTGCGTCTCAGCACTCTGGTGCGATGAGGTTTTGTTTGATGTGTTAGTATTGTTCAGAGTTGTTTAGGTTCAGTGAATCAGGAGTGTGAGGGATCTAGGTTGATAAAAACTAAAAAGAATGTCTACCTAAAGCTCAATTTCAGGGCTGGATCATTTTAAGGTTATACTTAAAATACTTATTATATTTTAGGGGTTAGGTTCAGTGAATCAGAACTATGAATAGGTTGATAAAAACTATGCAAAAAAATGTTGCCTAAAGCTTAATTTCTGGGGTTAAATCATTTTAAGGTGATATTTAAACTGCTTAGAAATTAGGTATTAGAATTTGCTTTACCTGCTTTTCTTGGCAAAGCACAGATGGTTAGCGTTATACAACTATTATTTAGCACAGAGCATATTTGAAACTCTAAACTGTTGTATGCAATTATGGTTTCCACATCTCTAATATTTTCTTATGCTGGGTATGGTTTGCTCCCATGAGGTCTGGGGTTCGAATTCTGTCACGGTACATACCTAAGCTTTTTGCTAGAGTTTCCTACCTCCTAAAGATTGTAGGGTTCGGCAGGAGGCCCCAGTTTTAAGCCCGGGTCTGCAAAGTGGGTTTGGGGAATTTCTGGGTATTGGAAAAAGATCATTTTTATGCTGGGTGATAGTTGAACTCTTTTTAACCCTTAGGAGGCAGCCCTTCCCTTTTGTCAAACTCCTCCCTAGCCTTTTCTGGTTCATCAAGCTCCTCCATGAGGTGTCTGATCAAGCCTCATTTATAATAGAGTAGTAGGTAACTTGGTTACAGCGATAAGTAGTGGTTCTTGAACTTGTGTGATTCTACAATATGCAAGAACTATCACTTATCAGCTTGTTCTAATCTCTTCCATGCAGGAAAAATTTATAAAACGAAGGCAACGTCTCATTGGCCCCAATTCCTCCACTTTAAAGGTGCATACAGTCTAGTATACGTTATACTATCCTCTTTTACTAACTGCTCTCATCCAAAGAAAATGAAAATAAATAATAAACAACCTTCGTGGTTTCACATTCTATTAGGTAAATCTTTAACTCTTTGTTTTGTTTCTTTTATTTTTACCGATATAATTTTGGATGCAGGCCCTGGAAATACTGACAGGCTGTTATATTCTGATACAAGTAAGTGCTACTATTCCTTTTCATTTGATCGTCAGATTGCAAATTCTTTTCTTGGTTCCCCACCACCCGTATTGAAGTGTAGATCATGGATTTGTATATAAAATTCGGCTTGTCAATAAACAGGGAAACACTGTTGCTTCAATGGGTTCATTTAAAGGATTAAAGACAGTTAGGAGGATTGTGGAAGACTGCATTGAGAATAAAATGCATCCGATATTTCATATCAAGGTGACTACTATTTTGTGATTTAGCAACATTGCTTCTGTGAATGAATCAATGTCAATAATTTTTTCTGTTTCCCCTCCTGATAACTAGATTCTCATGGTGAGGAAAGAGCTCGAAAAGGATCCAACACTTGCACAGGAGAACTGGGACAGATTTCTTCCAAAGTTCAAGAAGTATGGCATCTCTATCATTTGTTGCAAAGTGTGTATATGTCCATAAAGGTTATTTTTGTGTTAGGTGTTTATTTATATATTCCTGAACTCTCTCTCCCTCCAGGAAAAATGTTAATCAACCCAAACCTAAGCAAAGTAAAAGGAAGAAGCCAGAATATACACCCTTACCACCTCCTCAACCATTGAGCAAGGTAATTAGTTCACTCTTATATTGGTATATTCTCTCTTCCTTCAAGGGTTCTGCTTACTGGTGTGTTTGTTTTCATCATTTCATGTCCTGTGCTCTTCCTAAGATTCTGCCTAAAACTGACAATTAACTTCATTAACTTCAACGGAGATATATTGCTATCTTCTGGAAGTGATAGCTTTGGTTAGAAGTGTTCCCTGACTAGGAACTTGTAAGACAACAGTTTTCTGTGCATGAAGCAGTCCCTGTCACGGTTATTGATAGAGGATTAATTTGCATATTTGACCCTAGAACATGATTGCTTGCACTCTGTTTTCTTCTTTATTTATTTTCACTTGTTTGTTGTCCGCCTGCTTTTTCGTCATCCCCTTTATAAAATGAATTTGGATGAACACTGTATTTGTCACCTCAAATTTGCAGTTTAGTTGTTATAGAGATTTTGGCTGTTGCTTTGGCCTCACTGTGTAAATTACTTTTGAGGTTTTATTGATATGTTCTGTCAATAACAAGAACATTTTGGTTGTTTTTTCTCATAATTATTTCTTGAAAGTGTTATTCTCTTTGTTGAGTGCTTACAGAAAATGATATATGTAAATGATCTGCCTATGCAATGCTATGTGAATATTTTAGGTTGACATACAATTGGCAACTGGAGAATACTTTCTGAGTGACAAAGTGAAATCGGAAAAGAAGTGGAAAGAGCAGCAGGAGAGACAAGCTGGAAAAACAGCAGAAAATAAGCGAAAAAGAGAAGCTGCTTTTGTTCCTCCAGAGGTAGAGGAGTCATAAGACATATGCGCAACACTTCTACCTTTGTTTTGGTGTTATTTGCTATGACTTATTATACCTTCTCGTTCCCATGCTATGTGTAATTAATTTTTCTCTTTCTTAAATCAGGAGCCTACAATACAGCATAACAAATCAGATGACGGTAACAAAGATGTTGCTACCCTGGCTACGTCTCTGAAGGTAAAGAAAAATATAATGAACTTATGTCTTTTTTTATTTTTTATTTTTTCTTTTCTTGGGGTCTAATAATCAATTGTCCAAGTAGGTCTGGTTGCTACGTATAGAACTCTATTATAATGACTTCTTATGGGATTTTTAAAAAGTGAATGTTGATCAGTGATCATCTTGAGAAAAACTGAAAAACATGATGCGTGACTTAAAAGTAAGTCATTTTGAAAAAACACATGGTGATCAATGATTGCTTGAAAACATGTTGTTAAGTGACTTGCAATAATTTGCAATCAGGTGTTTTCTGGGCCCTGGTGTCTCTTTGAGAAAAACATGTTGATAAGTGACTTGCAGTCTAAGTGTTTTCTGGGCCTTGGTTTCTCTTTGCCTATTTCTTCTGTTGATGCATGTGCTGGTTGTTTTGCAGAAAAAGGCAAAAGAGTACGGAAATCAAAAGTTGATTGAGAACGTAAATCCAGAAGCATATCTTGCAGAATCTGGAAAACCTTCAAAAAAGAAATCCAAGAAATCCAAGGGCTCAAAATCTTGAGACATTCTGAGGTGGATGTGTGATATATAAGCTCAAAAGATGAGTTGCTTGTTGGACGTGTGTAATCTGTTCAAACTCTGGTCGGATGGTTCGGAAGTGTTAGGAAATGCCTCCCAAACCTTCTGCTTTACCTTGTTAATTTATTAAATGTCGACTCAGTTTCTGTTTCATCGGATTTTGTCCAGCCTGCAAGCAAATGGCTCCACTTAGAAGTCAGTATATTCAAATTCTGACCTATTATATGTGGAATGAATCAATGATTAGGTTCTTTTCGCATTTCCTTGCTAAAATATTTTCAAAACAGTACTTCATTGGAAAGGGTAACTAGATCAATAGCTACTTGGTACAAGCTGATCACTTGGGGCCTTGGGGGCCTTATTTTTGAACCAAAGTGTAACCATCTACTATATCAAATGAAACAACAAATCCAAGATTTCTTCGTTGTAGGCGGTGTGTTGAGAATCAGCTCCCTAAACTTTGCTTTCTCACCTAGTTCTTCAACCGAATCAACCACATTTTGAAGCCTGGCAACAAATTCAATCAGAAGCGAAGCAAATGTGGCCAAGGACAAGGCGCTTGCACTTTCATATGTTCTGCAATTCTTTTCCTTGCTGACTCCAGCACCATCAAATGGGAGTCGCAGTGGCCAGGATGGTTGATTCCGAAATACGCATTCTGAGGAAGCACCTTGTGTTGCAGAAGGTGTCCATGCTGCAGAAACTGACCTTAGGTCAAGCACAGTTTCACTCAAGGACTTAAATCCCAAGTTCATATCTTCACTGTCCTTAGAATCCGAAACATTTTCAGCGTCGTCTTGTTCTCTAGGTCGTCTTCCGATTTCCCAACTTTCTGAATTGACCAGTATGTATGATCTATGGTCTATACTCTTCTGCAAGTTCTCTGCTGCCTCATGAACATCTTTCAGTATGTCTCCGGGGCCTAACTTTTCCATCTTCTCGATCTTTTTCCCAAGCTCTCTCAAAACTTTTGCACCTTCTGCTCCGACCCGCAGGAGCTCCGTGCGAAAGACCAGTCTCTTTTCCGCTGGGGCCTGCAGTGTACAAGATTACAAGCTTAGAGATCAAAACTCAGTGTGCAGGAAGCTGCATATGCATACATCCAAATAATAGATGCAGTGTAAAAGGACACTAAAAAGACACCGACAGTTAAACTTCGAGGCAATTTCTCACCATACAGTACTCTTTTAGGTTTTTCAAGAAAGCATATAATATAGGTGTTTCATAGAAACTTTACCTGTATTTCAGAAAGAAGGCATCCATGTAGTGCCATGACCATGAATGCACAATGCCTCAATGCACTGCTCACTTTGACATAGTTTTTCCAAGGATAATTCAACATTCTATATCGACCATGAGGTGGTTCCCAGATTGCAAACCCCAACTGCATATGTGAAGAACATAAACCAAACCCATTATTTGAACTGTCTAAACAATCACAAGAACATAATTGGAGAAATCATACACACCAGAGTTTCTTCTTGGCTTTTAGACTCCATCACTGCTCTATAGCCCTTGTACATTGGATCATCTGAAGCTTGGTGTGTGAGAATTTTCGATGGAGTCCTCTCATATTCGACGAATTTCAGGTAATCATTAACACACCCTAAGCAAAGAAACATAATTAGCAAGTACCATTAACTAGAATTTCACCAAGGAAAGTACTTGTATGTATACCTTCTAATGAAGTAGCAACTTCCTTGAAATTTTTGACCACCAAGTTATGCAGATCCTCTCCTGACCATATTGGGCAGATGCATATGTTAACAAACAAACACACAGCAGCACCCACTGCAATAAGCACTAAACGAGTCGTGACAGCCTCCTTATATTCCCTTGTTCTATTCCCAGCAACCATAAGAATGCAGTATGTCAACACGAAAACTCGAAAGCCATATTCGTAGGGTTTCATTGTTGGGTACAGCTTCAAGTAAGATGCAAAAGATCCTAGTCGTCACAATAAGAGAAGCAGAGTAATTAGAAAAGTGGCAACATAGAAAATCAAAGGAAATACGTTCAAGTTGGGAAAAACTAATACTAACCAACTATAAAAACGCTTATGACAATAACAACTTCCTCCAGATTTCCAGCCAGCAGAGATAGCTCGGCGAAGCAGAATGCAAGGATTCCAGCAACCAATGTTCCTAGCCCGCGATTAAATCCTTTGATGAAAGTCCCTCCTGCATTAAGAAAGTTTATTACTAAAACTAGTGAGTACAATAAAACATGAACTCAAATATTGTTCAGAGGGTCTTAGTCAAATGTAGTAGTACCTATGCTGAATTCGAACATGACAATGACAGTGAGGATAGCCCAGATCGAGTACTGACCAATATCGATATCGTGGAATGACTTTTTCCAGAATATGAGCAAAGAAACAATGGACAATGCCAGTCCCATTTTGATGGCAAAGATGACTTTTCTGGGATCGGAGCGACCCATTTCCCATGCTTTGAGAACAAAATCAAGTACATCTTCCCCAAACTTGACTACCTTTTGGCCCAAGAAACTGAAACAGCACATATATCTGCTGCTTTCTCTTCCATACTCGTCCTCTTTGAAGCTCATCAGAAGCGGCTTTTCCATGCTCTTTGAAGTACTTATGCCGAAGTGCTCCCTAGACCTTCTTCAGTTCCAAATGATCTACAGAGTACCAAGGGGACAAAGCTTATGCAAAGAGAAGTAATGACAACCAAGAAAGACTATTTGTAGTAATAAACCAACAATGGATTATTCAGGAAATAGACCTTGGAGGCTTGGATAGTCCAGAGATGTAATAAACCAACAATGGATTATTTCATACATATACACCATTCACGTACTTGGGATATTTTTGAATTTGGAGCACGACTTAATTATGGGCCTTATTCCGAAAAGGATAGAGGGGGTAGCAAGGGTAACATCTAACATACAAACACCGAAAGCAGCCTATAACGTCACCGAGTTTAGACTACAAATAATACAACATTTAATTTTAGCTTAATTCTTTTCTGTTATTGAATACTTAGACCTCGTTTGGTCTGCGAAAAGAAAAATAAGCTTTTTTTTTTCTTACATTAACTAAAAACTTCTTGTTTTCGACACACCTCTCTCTCTCTTTCGTTTTTTTATCTTTTAGTTTAGTTAATAGGCGACTGACAACAATTTTTTAGTTTTATTTTATTTCATGAACATCATCTACAGCAGCAAGTCGGTAAGAGCTCGATATTTGTTCCTTTTATTGTTTTATACCGAACTGCCTGAAGTTGCTCGTATATAAAATGCCCAAAAAACAAATCACAGAACATCACAGATTCACACAAGAGAAATCCATTTCTGGGAAGAAGATGATGGTAAAAGGAAATGCGTTAAAAGTTATTGGGCCACTGGCTTTTACTGAGGAATCTTCGTCTCCTTGTCTCTGTGTAAGGATAAAAATAGAGGAAACTTCATGTTTATCTAGCAGAACAATATCTTGGCGATTCTGAAGCCTGATGCTGCTATTTGATTCTTGAAATATATAAAAGTTTAAGAAGCAATCGTATCCACTGCGATATCATTGAGCTGCATTGTTATTCATTCTTGCATCAAAACTACAAAGCACATTTACAGTTCCTCATCAAGGTTCAAACAAAGAAGGTAAGCAACTAAGCCAATCACTGGCACAAATCTAAGGTAATTTACAATACCAATCTTATTGCTCTTAACATGTTGAAGATTATCGCCTATCAGCCACGGCTGAAATACGCTATAGAGAACTATATCCCAAATGAACGCATAAGCCAGCCTCTCGGATCCTAGATAATTGATCAAGAACTCCCATCGCTCAGAAATACCACCAAAGTTGCCATCCATTCGGCCATAAAGTGCCCACAATGCAGATATCAGACATATCCCTCCACCAACGAATCCGACGATGGGAGCACCTTTGGTCATCACATCCCCAAGCTGCGAGCGCTTGCTGGGAGTGTAGTCCGATTCAGGTGCATTCAGCCGAATAGCCATGTAAGGTATCAAAAATGCTGCTCACATCACATATACAAGAAGCCAGTCATTGAGGGAAAATGTAACTGAACTCTAAACATCCTAAACATCCCCATTACAAGCAAAACTTTAAATCACAGATGCATAAGATCATTCGTTCTATCCTTCATGCAATCACATATCTAATGTATCTATATCAGGCCAAGGAAAAAAAATTATCAGGTGGAATACACATTACATAGGCTGATGGGCGCTTCGACACGGTATATATCATTAAAGAGTCAAACAAAACCAATTCTGATATTATATAGACAGTAATCTAGTATCATACGTCTGGCATTGATAGTTGCGTTTCTCCTCTATCAGATTTGGAAAGAAGAGATCATACTGTTTGTAAGGAACATCTGAAAGCCCCATAAGACATCAAGAGACCATTTGTATCTGTCCCTCTTCCCATCAGTGAAAAGCAAAGGAGCAAACATGAATGTCCACCCAATTACAAAGTTAAATAGCCCTTCAGACATCTGATCCCAAAAGAAGCAAAATTAGCCCATTTCAATGCAAAAAACATATTCTTCAATTGGCAGTAAAAAGTAACCAAATTTGACTTTAAATAATTAACCATCTTACCGGGTGAAGAACTGGGGCATCAATAAAATTGATACCAACTACTCTGCCAAAAAAATTAGTCACAGAAATCATCAAGAACATGGTAAACAAAACTTTACTACCAACTGACACAACCCATTTGATTTAATCATACCAGAGTTGAAAAGAGGCAAGACAAAGAAGAAATTCAAAGAAAGGCCCAGAAGAGAATTCACTGTATCTGAACTTATAGCCCACACTGGGTCTCCCTGCAGCAATAGGAAAATCAAAATCACTAACACCCATAATTTCTCTATACGAATGTTACTCTTAAAAAAATTAAAAAAAATTAACGACCCAGTAAAATCTTAAGCACAATTACACACAGGAGCATAAGGAAGAAGAAACAGCCACAGAATGTAGACTGCTTCAGCAAACCAGAGAGCAGTCTGAAACAGTCGCCGGGAATTTTCATTTTCAGTCCCCGGTTGGATAGCCGTGGTTGGTTTCCGACGCGCCGCGTGGCACACAACTAGTGGCTTTAGTTTTGAGACCCTGAGTGACTGTGAAGGCCATTTTTGGGCTTCCAATGTTACCGGGTCGAGTTTGCGGAATCGGGTTCGGGTCGCGAAAATGGCGCCGTTGGTGCAGAGCAGAAGCTGAGATGTCGTAGTAATGGTGGCCATCTGTTTCCGCGAATGAAAAAACGGCATGGCGTGGCTTCCTCTCTACACTAAAATAAGGGATTGGTTGTTTATGTAAATTAAGCTCTCATACAAGGGTAAATACGTCTAATTAAGAAGGAATCCTCAAGTAGGGAAACGACGACGTCGTCGTAGTAGGAAGCTTTATAAGCAGCAAGAGCAGGTCTTTGCTCCTCCTTCCATTTTCAAAGCGAAAGCCGAAGGTTTCAGAAGCTTTTTCCCGCCAACAATGGCGCCCAAATCCGATAACACAGAAGGTAAGCACAATCTACGAGGCTCTACTTAGTTCATGTGATTTCAACTAAATTTTTACTGAGCGATTATCGTTACCTTCTGGTTTCTTTACTTTGTGAAAACTTTGCAGCAATCGTTCTCAGATTCGTGAATGAGGTAAACTCAGATTTCATCTCACTAATAATTTTCGTTTCGGATTTAATACTTCGTTTCTGCGATTGATTTCTAATTTCATTTCAGATCTAAAATTGCTCATTTCCTCTTTCTGATTTTTAGTCTGTTTGGGAGGTTTGAGATTCGAATTTATGATGATTAAGCTAACCTAGCTTCTGCGATAAACCGATTGTGCTTAATTTGTTCTTGCTGTTGTTTTAATTGTTAGCCTCATAATTTTGCTATGAAGGAATAATTGTAGGAAATTTTCAGATCTGTATTAGGTACTTCTGCCCTCCTAATGTTGATGTCTACTTGTTTGTGTTCTGCTTCAGCAAAATAAGCCACTGAATTCTCAAAATGTGGCGGATGCGTTGCAAAAGTTTAACCTTAAGAAGGCGGCAATACAGAAATCGCTGGATACTCTTGCTGATGGTGGAAAGATTTCGTTCAAGGAGTATGGTAAGCAGAAGATATACCTGGCTCGGCAAGACCAGTTTGATATTCCGAACAGTGAGGAGCTTAACCAGATGAAGGATGCAAATGCGAAGCTGCAAGAACAGTTAGCTGAGCAAAAGAGGGCAATCAGCGAGGTCGAGGGAGGTACTGATACTCTTGTATGGTACATTGCCATGTTTTCCAAAAACTGTTGCTGGTTTTTCGGTACTTTGATTCTCGGTTTCATGATGCACTTGTTGTTGCAGAGATTAAAGCTTTGCAGTCAAATTTGACCCTGGAACAAATAAAGGAGAAAGACACCAAACTGAGAAAGGAGGTAGGTCAAATGGGACTGTTTGAACTTGTACTATGTCAAAATATGTGTGGTAGAAAAAACGGTATGGATGAAGTTGTGGAGTTTTGAATTCTGTATCAGGTTACGGAACTGGAAGACAAGTTGGAGAAATTGCGAGGAGGAGTTACCTTGGTCAAACCTGAAGACCGCAAGATTATTGAGCAAATGTACTCAGAGAAGATAAGTCAGTGGAGAAAGCGTAAGAGGATCTTCAAAGATCTCTGGGACACTATAACTGAAAATTCACCTAAAGATATCAAGGAATTCAAGGTTTGTTGGCTACTTTGTTATTCTAGCTTATGGATTCTGCCATGTTCTAGTTCTTAATAATCTCTTATGTTATCGCAGGAAGAGCTTGGGCTTGAATATGATGAAGATGTTGGTGTGAATCTTCAGTCATTCAGTGACCTGCTGCCAAAGAGTAAGAAGCGGCCTAGAGGCTGGTGAGGTTTATGGTGAAGTTATGCATGGCAGTTCCCTGGTTTATTTAACAAAGTATAGTCTACTTATGTATATTCTGCACTCTGGAGATTATAATTTTTAGCTTTATGTATCCCAGTTGGTTAAATTTACTGATGTTACATGCTGAAACAATACTGAAACCTTTGAAAGTGATTAGTATGCTGAAATCTAGATCTAAGGGGTTTTGATAGAAGTCCTAGTGTGGGGTATAGACATCATTTTCTTGTTGTCTTGCTAAGCTGAAAAGGACTAACGGTGAGTTGCCTCTTCTTTCATACTCGCATGGTTTATGAGCCAGTTTCTGAATGTCAAACATGTCAACGTCTTTCGTACAAAATATGTTCATCTGTGCAAATGTTTTGGTGTAAATAGATATGTGATCGGTGTACCCTGAACCCTAATTTGGGGAAATTTATCTATCCATGTCCATATACAAACAGCACCAGAGGTCTTACTGTATCAACAACAATCAACTTTTTCATAGAATAATATCAGAGCATCAAAACTTATCACATGAAGTTTTACAGTTCGAGAAAACAAATAAGAGACAAATACAATGAAATTAATAGCGACATGCTCACTAACAAAACTTACATGCAGATAACAAACAATACCACCATGCTTCTTAGTGGCCACGGACCCATCTATTTCTCAGAGAGAATGGTCCTTTCTCCAGGTTTAATGTTAGCCTTCTAGATGATCCCTCTGGCTCGACCTTCATGCCAGATTGAACCCTTGAAGGAACTTTCTCTGGAGATGGGGCCATGGTACTTTCTTCATTGTCACTATCATCAAAAACTGTATCCTTGCCTGAATGACCGGGCTGGCCTATGGCATCGGAGGACGTTGGAGGAGTCACCTCCAATATTTCACCTCCTGAATCTGAACTTGAAGAAGATGCTGACCTCTTCAATTCTTCAGCTTGATTCTGAACAGTGATGTGCTCATTCTTTGATCCAAATTCAGTTTTTGAGGACTCATATCTACTAGATAACTTGCCTCGTTTAGGACCAGGACTGTTTTGATCATCAGAATCATGAGTTTCGGATCTGGACAGTTCCACGGCTGCTCTTGCAGCTGCTGCTGCATAAGCTGCAGACTCAAAAGCAGCCTGAGCAGCATGAGCCACATCCTTGTATTTCTTCTGAGAGTACTTATCATCCTTTTCCGTCTCTTCTTTAAAAGCCTGCAAAACTTCTGCTGATCCAGCCGTGCCACTTGATCCGGCGAGTGGGTGTGGTGGTGTCTGGCCCTTCTTATCCTGCACTCGTCACACACACAGAGCCACAGCCATGAATACTTTTATTTCATTTCAAAGCAAATAATAGCAATTCCTGTTTTTCTCTAGTCACATACCTCAACGGAACCAGAAGTGTCTTCTAGGTTCAGAACAATTGAATTATCAAAAGCAATTTCTTTAAGCACTTTCATTCTGCTCTCCCTAGTTGGCATCCTAGTCGACAGTTTCTGAATCATGGTAAGGTTGACTCCGCAATTGTTGCGCAGTTCAATGGAACGAGCAGTGAATTCCTTGCCAAAACGAGCGCTGAGAATGTTACGAATCTCTTGAAGCTCCGGGAAATCTCCACATCTTGAAGCAGCATAAAGCGTACTCGATGCTGCCTCCCTCAATTCCTCTGGACACTCCCTGTATATACAAAAGAAATGATCCATCAAACCTCAGCCTAAGACTACACCACAAATGCAAACACTGCTGAAGGAAATCACAAACCTTTCTTGTTCAATGAGGTGAACTCTTTCGATCAAGAGGTTGCAATAACGCTCGATCATGACATACACATCCAGCATGTTCTGCTCCTTGATCACATGCTCAACCTACAAACAATCAAAACAAACTCTCATCAATCCAAAGTCAATGAGACAATATATGCAATGACTTGGTCAACATCATTTTGATCTTACTCGAAGAAGAGCTCGGTCATGGTTACCGAGCTGGAGGAGCTGGAGCACATCGGAGCGGGACTGGCTACACTTGGCCTGACGCTGGGTTTTGAGGACGGCGACGCGGGAGAGAGCAAGACTGAGGAGTGGTTTCAACTTTGCGGTCTTCTGGCTCCTTCCAAGCAAAGCGTCGAGCTTTCTTCCCATATTGCTCTTTTCTCCACCGCTCTCTTACAAACCACAAAAGAACAAAGGAGCTCTGGATCGATTGCTCCTTTACGAAATGACGATGAAATATGAATATGCGACCTTTTAAGAGATTGTAGACTCTGTTTCTTACGTGTTTCGTTTTATACGTCGCGTGGACTAATTTGCTTAGGAGCTAAGTCTGGTTTCTAGATGCATGATTTGATATATGCAGATGCAGACGAGAGTGTGAAATTTAAACGCGGCTCAGTTTAGTCTTACGTGGAAATTTCCGCCAAGAGAGGCTACCTGGTCACACGAGCTTCGGACACGTGAGACACAGTAGACACGGTGGGGACGGCCATGGCTTCATTTTCTCTCCTGGCTTTTAGCTTTTGGAGAGATTCTTAATTAATAATTAATTACAGATCAGATAATCAAATTAAGACAGGTTTGTCACCCAAAAAGTCTATGAAAATATCCGGCCGCAAATAAATTTATGGAAATAGAATAATACAAGAAAAATTGGCATTACTTTTTCTAAAGAATTGGAACCAGAAAAAGAGAGATTATTTAGGATTCAGTTCTCGAGTTTTGAACTCAACTTAACTCTCAAAAGCAATGTCATTTGTCAAGCAAATAGATATATATGAAGGGTAATATTATGACAAGTTCTATCTATATTAGCTATAGAAAGAAAAGGGTAGTGTAGAATAAAATTTGGGAATTGGATTTCACTCCCCTTACTTTACGCGCATCCTTTGAAATTCATTATTTTTTCTTACAATAGACAACATTCTCAAGGATCAAAGTTGAAAGGAAACGAGAAGAAATTCTTTACTTCTTTTCTCACAATAGACAAAATTATGATCCTTGAGAGTTGAAAGGAAAAAAGAAATTCTTTTTTGTTTGGGGGCCAAGTTGCATAAACTATAGATCACTAGTTGTCTAGTCGTTTTCGATGCAGGCCATTGAGTTATGAGCAGTTGTTTTCGGCGCGGGCCATTGAGTTTTGAGTGTGGACTTGGAGACTATCTTCAGTGGTGAAGTTTCTTGACGATCACTGTACGAAGTTCACAAGAAACCTACATAATGGACCACTTCATTGCTCATTTTGAAGATAGAAAACGAACTCACCAACAAGTCTAGAAGAGTTAATTCTCTGACCCACCTCTTTGACATTTAACAGCACCACTATTGAGAAGAATTCGGCTCCACGTCAACATCGGATTATGGAAACTCTCGCTGTAATTCATATTATGGAAATGCTGTTATCTCACAGATCAACGATCTCAACAGGTACCAATAGGATTGTTAGATTGCTTGGTGTAGCTTTATCCACACCGGAAATGATGAAGATTGACGAACTTTTTCATGCAAGCAGCTCATGTGGTTTTCGTGCACAGATAAATCACACCAAACATTACCAATTACACAATTTGAGGTCACATCGCTGAGACATGGGTTTGCATCCTCCCAAGACATCGTTAGTTTATTCGGCAAGCAAACGTTGTCCAGTGTAATATTATAGCTGGGACAGAACAGTTCAATCAGGATCACCATGAACTCAACTTCATTACAGCACGTTCAAGCCATTGAAGAGACCAGTGCAATTATTCCCAATGGTATGTCTAAATGCATCCCCTATGATGTTGAGGATTGTAGGAAAATCAGTTGGCAGAATCGTTATGGATGACATTGACTCTGTCAAAAAGAGCCAAGTTGCGCTTTCTGCCTTGAGGTTTCTTATGTTTCTTAAAAATTTTGCCCCTAGCTCATCCCCCAACCCCTCCCCAAAAAACACACCCAGACAAAAATACAAAAAACCTCCAAATGCATCTGCTTTGGTGTTGAGGACTCGTAATTGAGAATCAATTGGCATTCCAATCTGGCTCAGGTGATAGAGATATTTGCATCATACCAGGTGTACATTATTGGATACACAACTTCGAATTAATTAACATCAAAGTAAAATCGGAACACATTTTGGTAAATAAGATTTTCCACTATTCATTTCAACCAATTCGGTATACACACATTTCTGCTTAGATTACAAATGCAATAATACTATAATTGAACCACTAAGCTAACATCCATTCATGATTCTTGATAGCAAGAAAAATATGGCAAGTCATAAATTTCACATAATGGAGTATTAAAGTGATATGGACGTGATCAACAGATGAGCTTTAACAGAAAAGAAGTTCAAACCTGACCTATTTTAACAAGCTAAGGAACACCGTACGAAGTTAAGAACCCAGGTATGTCAACATATATCTTGCCAATAAACAGTTCAAAGTATTTATCCCTCCAAATAAAAAAGATAGAATTTATAATCGGGCAACAGGATATGTGCAATTGATAGGCAACTGAAATTCAATGAGTTGGGTGCAATTGATAAGTAACTGAAATTCAATGCCTCCGTAGACATGGGCAGTATTCTGTATGAGACAAGAACCGACACTAAACTATGAAAAATGTATAGCTAGCAACTCTGATATTTGACAGTGAACAAACAGATTAAGACCTTGTATAACACACACACACCACCCCCCCCCCCCCCCCCCCCCCAAAAAAAAAAAAAAAAAAACCCAAAGACATGGGCAGTATTCTGTATGAGACGAGAACCGACACTAAACTATGAAAAATGTATAGCTAGCAACTCTGATATTTGACAGTGAACAAACAGATTAAGACCTTGTATAACAAACCCACCCACCCCACCCCCCCCCCCCCCCCCCCCCCCCACCCACAAAGCGAAAAAAAAAAAAATGGTGCAGTGCTCAAGTTCCCGTGATTTATCAACAAAATTGTTTCTGAATTTTTATGAAATGCTTGTACAAGTAAACAGTCAATTGTTAGGAATTTCATAAAATTTAAAAATAGTCAACCTCATTATTCAAAAGCAAACCAAATGTGTACTTAATCAAAAGTTTGGTACTTTGTTTTTCTAGAATACTTCTGCAGTCGAGGTATTTTTTTCCCAAGAAAAAATTTAACATATATTTCTGGAGCTATTGACACCAACACGTTTTTGAAAAATATTGAATAAAATGTAATGAGATCATATAAAGTTAAGCAATGCCTACAACCTACATTAACAATCTGACAAGAAATGTGAAATCAATATATCTATTAGTTTGTTTTGTATTATATTCCCTATTCATTAATAACGCATCTGAAATGTCGCTCTACTGCTATAAAAGGTAATACCTGGCCTCTCAATAACAATATCTCAGCACAAAAAGTATCACACACAAGTCCAACAAATTTGTAACAAATTAAGATAATGCATCAATAGAGATCGCACACATCAATAACATGTGAAATAGCATAGTAGTAGATCTAAACACAGAAAAAGGTAACAATATGGTGTCATTATTATGAATATTACTTACCAGTGCAGCAGGAGCACGGAGGCCAAACCCTACAAGAATATCAAAACTTTAGAAAGTCTAAACAAAATACACAGCGTAATGGCTCAGACTTAATCCAAGAGGGAACAGATAAGCTGAATTACTTACTGGGATTTTCTTTTTGATGCAGACAGTAGCCACATGCCTCCTGTGCAAGTGCCTCCAGAATGACCATGGATCAGATGCAATGCAATCTCATTAGGATATGCACATAAGGGAAACAGACAAAATGAAAAAAAAAAAAAACACAGAGCCGAGCAAAGACAAACAGAATGTACATGCAGAATACAATTGCACGATCTAGCTTAAGGTGAAAGGAAAAAAAACATTCAGCAGTATAATTCACCAGATCAAAGCATGGTTCAGAATACCAAGGCATTTTTAAAATGTGGACAAGAAATAGATGTTTTAGACAGTGAGTAACATTTGTACGTTGAAAAGTATCTCTCACAATATCGCAAGCCAACCAAAAGCACAAACCAAAAGAAAAGAACAAAAAAAAAAAAGGATCTAGGGCAACAAATTTGCAAAAAGAAAACTACAAGGTAAGCCAGTAGCTCTTATCTAGGAACAGAAAGAAAAAAACATGCAGCATAATGACAACTACTTCCAAGTCCCTCACAATAGTCTCCTAATAAACAAACTAAGGTACCTTCTCCTGGTTTCCTTTTTAAGCATCTAAGCACTGGAGGGTTGCCTCAAAGCAGTGGCAGATATCCTGAATGAAAAACTAAATTAGAATCCCCAGAGCGAATAGTTAAAATGAAGTGGCTAAAAGAAACAACAGATAAAAGCTATATGACCATAAAAGTGTGCTTAGCAAACCTTCAACTAATCACATCATAAATTCTGTGGAACTTGATAATGCAGAAACCAAACAAAAAATTACAAGACAAGGCAAGAAATGTGAAAAATTGAAGTAAAAAAGACACGCTTCATGTATTTTTTTTTTTCTGAGCTCATGAAGATATATGTATATATATTTATCTTCTGTTGTAACACAAACTATATTGCAGAAACCATGTCCACAGTACGCATTAGTCATGATAAAGACATAGAAGAAGTAATTGAAATTTTCAGAAGTGGCCAGTCATGAATGATTGATTACAAGGGGAAAAACGCCTTCGGCTAGTTGTCTTACAATAGAAACAGTACACTCCACTGAAAGAACCAGCCAGTAATGAGTACTCCTGACCAAATATCCCCCTTCAACCATGCCAAACTGTGTCAAAAGCTCTCATGCCACCACATAGAAGAGAGATAATGCCCAATGATTAGAAACTGAATATGAATTAGGTCAAAATGTACAAACATCTAGCGGAACAAGAATTCTGGAGTCAGAAAATCAGCAACACGGTTCACTTGCCAGTGATGAATGGATGATTCAAACCTTGTGATACTGTCAACCTCTTGTCTGGATCCAGCACAAACATTTTATCTAAAAGATCTTTAAAATCAGCTAATATCTTGGGATCTGGATCCTCGCCAGGAGAACCTGCAATCATTGATCCAATATCTTTTGGCTTTATGTTGAGAATCACGCGTTTAATAACCTGCATAAAGAAAAATTGAAAACCTAAATCAACATGATACAGAAAAACAAACCAGAAAGGATTGACCTAAACTGAAGATATAACAAACCAAGAAATACATAGAAACAAGCAGGTTAATAGATGCTCACCTTTTTTGTAACAGGATCATCTTCTGTGGCATGGAAGTTGAGATCCTGATCGAAATTTTGATAAGTAAATGCTCCCTGTAAGCAGAAAGCCCAAGAAAAAAGAATATTAGCAATCATTGAAAAGGCTGTAAAGATATCAAACAGGTAGAGGAAATATATATAAACAGTTAAATATATAGAAATACTGGAGTATCAAGCAAATACTTGCCTTCCGAAGCATCTTCTTAGGGAAGGGGCCTTTCAATTCCATGTGAAGACGTAGCATATCATTGTTCGTAGCACCTGGAAAAAGAACTTTTCCAGTATAAAGTTCGAACAAACAGCAACCAACAGACCAGATATCCAGTGGATGATCATAAGGCAAGCCAAGAACTGCAACACAAACAAATGAAAATTAACATCAAACTTTCAGATGCAAAATACTAATCAAACTCAATATCCAATAGAAAATATATGATTAAAGACACAGATAATATTATAGCTAGATTGGGACTTACTGATTTCAGGGGCCCGATAAAATCGGCTCACAAGGTACGGTGTAACTTCATTCTTGCCAGCAAACATGGCATTACCAAAATCACAAAGCTTCAGAACGTTTTTTGCTTCATTTACCTGCATTACAGATATTTGATGAGAAACATAGATACAATCAATCTGATCATGAAAAGATAACAACAAATAGCAAGAACATACCAGCATGTTATCTGGCTTTATATCACAATGAAGAACACCACAGTTTTTGAGATGCTTCAATGCAATCAAGAGTTGCTTAGCATATACTCTCACCGCAGTTAGATTCAGACCAATATTGCGTCCAAACTTCTTTAAAAGCTCACGAAGATTCATATGCAGAGATTCAAAAACTAAACAAAGATGATTTCGATACTTGAAACTTGATAGAAAACGAACACAATAGCGCTTATTGTCTGGATCTTGACCTACTAATTTCTTCAATATGGCCAACTCAGTCATACCAGCCTTGTACCTAGATCACCACATAAAATCAGCCATTAGCCTAAGAACGAGAAGATAAATGCATATCTATAGAGAGTAACCAAAACTAATACCATCACAAGATGTATCACAGTGACTTACATAGTATCATTGCTACGAATAATCTTAATTGCCACTTCTTCTGGTTCACCATTACCAACCTTAAGGTTCTTCGCACGAACAACAGTTGAAAACACGCCTTTCCCATGAGCAGCGGTAATCTCATATCGTCCATCAAGTAACTCCCCAAACCGGTAGCCTGCAATAGAACATCGTAAAACATGAGAAACGCAACAAAATATACATGAGATAAGTAACTTCGCATTTACATTTATGACCAACTTTCAGTGATCAAGAAAATGGAACATTAACTTTTTATTTGAATTGCACAAGAAAGGGGGCAAGGAATATGGCACTTATTGCTCCAATATGAGAGAACATGAGTTGCACTACAGGGAAATCCAGGATCTTTTAAACAATTGCAGGAAGAAAATGTAAGACTGGGTTGTAGGTTAATTGATAGAATCATAGAAACAGCTAAAGGGTGAAAGAGGGGAGGATAGAATTTGGCAAGTAACAACTATCCAACAATAAATGTAAAACCACAATTCCAAAAATTCAACACTATAGATTGGTCAAATACTTACTGTAGTACCCTTCTGCATCATCCCAGTTGTCACGGAGACCACTCCTTTCAATTCGTACAGCATCTCCTTTGTCCTGCATAGAAAAAAGGCACAATACTTAGTCTAGTTGTCCACTCATGACTAGCCATGGTTCTTAATTCTATTGTTCCACACAGACTTTCAAAACATTAATTCTATTACAAGCATAATTTAAAAATCACAACTTAACAACAATAACACTTCAATTAAATAATCAATCTACTGAAGTCGCTACCAATTGTTAAAATGTCATATATGCATACATAAATAACTACAGGACGTATACAGATGAACTTACCAATTTTCGAACTCCAGTTGGGGTCTCACCAAAGATATCATCGCATAAAATACCATCAGCTCTTTCTTTTTTGGGTTCTGAGCCACCAGAGCTTTCACTCTGCAAAAGTTAAATATGAAAACAAAATTTAATCAACTTAATCAAATACCAAGAACGTAATCAATTGAAGTCTATGGCAAATACACAATATCGTAGAAAGTGCGGGTAGTCTGAATATCAAAAAGAGAGGAGGCACCTTTGGAGTACCCTCTCCAAGCCCTGGTGCACCATTCTGACGAGCTGTAGCAGAAAATGCTTCAGCCATATGTACTCCTCCAGAACTCCTAGCACCATCAACTTCTGCTCTGGACTTGGCAACCCCTGTTGTTTGATCCAGATGATCTGCAGTATCACAATATGGTCAGCACGTTATGCTTTCATCATTAAAAGCCACAAAGTAGTAACATGCAGTAGCCAGAATAGCAAAAGATCATACAAGAAAAAAAATACAGAACTGGAGAGTAATTTATTTAGAAACAAGAACTTGACTGAACATAACGAAGGAAAACTTAAAACTACCTTTTTGACCCTCTAATTGAGTGGGTTGCTGTAACTGTGACTCAATTTGTACGTCGGTCTTTTGCTGGGCCTGTGACTGCTGACTTTTATATTTTTCCAAGATTGCTTGCTTTCTCCTCCTACTCTCCTCCTTAATTCGGTTAAGATCTTCCTCTTCCTGATCAGCAACTTGCAAACTGACCATCTCTTCATCATCTCCTTGTTCATCTTCATCTCTACAGAAATAAAGGAATTTATGCATCAAGGAATAAACATCTTCATCTCTACAGAAAGAATGGAATTTTATGCATCAAGAAACAACAAAGAGTGAGGAGAGAGGGAAATACCTTTCCAGCTGAACTTCTGCTTGATCAGATTTTGTTGAACCATCCTGGTTATATTCTTTTTCTTCATACCTTGATTGACCAGAATGATTATGCTTGTCTCGAGTTCCATATCCACTTTCAGTTTCATTTCTCTCCCTCTCCATATCTCGACCCTTGTCCCTATATCTATCATCCCGCCTCTCCCATTTCCGGTCTGTTACTCTGTCCCTATCCCGATCCCTCTCCATATCTCTATCTCTGTCAGCAGGCTTGCCCCTACCCCTGCTCCTATCAACATCATCCGCCCTAGTCCTGTCCCTGCTCCTATGTCGCTCTTCCCTTCTACTTTCCCTATCAACCACCCTTTCAGTGCTATCACCACGTTCAATTCCCCTTTTCCTGTCCCTAAACAAATCCCTGTCACTACTCCTTTCTCTTTCTTTCTCCCTTCTCCGATCCCTGCCCCTGTTCCTCTCTAGTTCTTTCTCCCTTCTCCAAACCCTGTCCACCTCCCTCTCCCTACTCCTCTCTCTCTCTCGACTGCGATCTAATCCAGAGTATCTGCTATAGCTAATACTGTGTTCCCTTTCATCATCCCTCACCACATCTTCATCATCAGAGTCATGTGCGGCCTTGCTTTTCTCGGCATATACTGAGATTTCTCGATCATGATAACGTCTCCTTTTAGAAAGAGCTTCCTCTTCTAACATACTGCGAGAATGAGATCTTCTTCTACATGGTGCCTCCTCTTCAACAATACTACGGGAACGAGATCTCTCTCTCACATGATCATGTGACCCTGATCTGCTCCTGCCACACAACACTTCACCATACCTGTCGCCACTACTTCTATAGGGTGACTTCTCTTTATTAGCTAATTTGCTTCTATCATCATCCACATTTTCACTATAGTACTTCTTTCGATGACCACCTCCTTTAGAAGGGGACCCAGATTCCAGGTGCCGCCTCTTCTCTAAATTCCCATTGGCATGATCCTCAAGGCCAACTCTGGAAACTGATTCTTTGCGAGGCTCGGCACTAGAATTTTGAGGCAAACTGGCCTCACTATGAGACTTACCCCAAACAGGACTCCTGGGATCATCATCACTACAAAGTTCTTTGCCCAAGGTCTTTGAGCCCTTATCCATGGTACTGTCACCATAAAGTCCCTGCCGAACAATGCCACGAGAAAAACAAGTAAGCGCACAAATTTCAGAACTCAACACCAATCCAGGGAAAGCAAAAAACAACAGTTAGTTTAATATGCAATGTAACCAGCTCTTACAAATTAAAAGTAAGCCATCAGCCTTCATTGAAGAAACGCCTATGAAACTTCTTTTGCAATTGCCTCATGTTCGGCTAGTGCAAGTGCAGGTTCTTATATATGTAAGGAACAATGGCTTTGGCTCAGCCACTTGAACAATCTCTCACCCAAACAAATTCATCACACAGTCGAAAAACAACACAAAGATAAAAGCTCTTTTGGCCATAGGAAAAAAAAAGTTATATAACTTTCCAAAATTTTCAACTAACGAATCTTTAAAGATTTTAAAGAATAAAACAAAATGTTCGAAAACCAATCAAATAAAGAGCTCATGAACAAGTCATCAACTGCTAAACAGCAAACTATTGGCACATATAATGGAGAAAAAGAGAGATAAGGGCAATCAGAACACACCAGATTTCGCTTATCAGAACGTTCGCGAACTCCAGGAGCTTCAATTTCACCTGACTCGGCACCAGAGTCCGCTTTCGTTTCCAAAACGCCGTCGTCGCGACCACCGGCACCGTCCTCAAGAATTTCACCTTCCTCAACGTCCTCAGCCGGCCGAGGAGGAGGACTATTGGAAGGAGACAACATAACAAGCGGCAGAGGAGGAGCTTCGATATCCTCACCCGCGGCCGCCTTGCTCTCTTCTTCGCGCTTCCTGCTGCTGTGGCGGTGACGGTGGTGGCGGTGGTGGTGACGGTGCTTATGGCGCTTGGAGGACTTCTCGGCGTCGTCGTCGGAATGATCGCGGCGGTGCTTGCGACGCGAATCGCGGTCGTCGCCGGACATTGGGATATCTAGGGTTTGGGGTCGGTTTTTTCAGCTTTCGTCGATTTTGGGTTTTTGTGTGCGAGGAGCGAATTATGAGAGCGAGAGAGAGATTTTTGGTTATTTATGACTTTTTTGGAGTTTGAGATTGGGAAAGGGCATGTGGATTTCGTTGTTCTGGTCTACAACGGCACGTGCGAAAATCCAATTTTGGGCCTTATTGGGCTCCATAATGAAATAAACAGAAGAGAAGAGATAACCTACAGGTTTGGATTACAAATACTACTTGGGAATTTTGCAAATAAACTTTCTTTTTTTAGATTAATTTTGCAAATAAACTTGAACCAGATTAGGAAATAAACTAGGTATATGAGACCTAATCAAACTAGGCCTCTCGTCAGAAATATTAAGGTTTGTAATGAAACTAAAGTAGGTTTCATAAATTCGATTCTCATTGTTGATAAAAAAGTCAGTCATCTAAGCGTTAGTGAAATTTGGTTAGTAAGATAATTATGAGATAAATTGTGAAACTCATACATTAACCGGCTATGCAAATCTTAGCAAAAATGTACAAATTGTGAGGCCAATTCCTCACAACTCATGCCGCCGAAATTTACCTTTTTTCCTCTGAGGTGCACGTTGCTCAAAGTAGTGAAGTTTGGAAGAGGTAACAAAACTTTATGAATCATAAACAAATTAACTCCAACGAATAAAAATCAGGTACTTCAAGAGATCGAGAGGCCAAGTCCATCAGAAGCCAAACTTTAAAGCTTTATAAGTTGGATGGCCAGTAATTTTTTGTTGTCAACTAAAAGTCTCAAATTGAGAATGCTCAAGAATTATTATTCACACTAAAAATCACCAGATGAACTACATGTTCCCTACAATACAATTGAGGTGTTACAAAAATCTAAACATGCTTTATTTTCCTTCGTATTGGTTCTCAATAGGCTGCAGTAATCATAGGCCTTTGGTCCATCTGTTCAGTAGTAGTTTCATCAAACTCTTGGATTTCCAGAATTTCGACTCTGCGGTTCATCTTTTTTCTCAACTTTATTGCCACATCTGCTGGTATAAATCTCCCACATACACTAACCCTGCATTGCTGCTTCTCAACCAGATGTGTCTCTATAGCTTCAACACAAAATGAAAAATGAGATCAGTAACATTTCAAAAGAGTTAAAAGGACTCATGTCTATGTTTATGAGCACCTTACCTTTCATGTTGAGAAGTATTCTCCTTACTTTCCTAACACATCCATTGCAATCAACATTGAGCCTCATCACCATGCAACAGTACTGCAATTGCAAAAAACAAGCTTAGAAACCCCATATTATCGAAGCACTTGACAACGAAAAGATGCAACAGACTTGCCTTTCCTGCCATGAAGTTGGAGTTGCCAAAGAGCTGAGATCAATTTTTGGTTGGTCAGATGACTTGAAAAGAGGACATGCAAAAGGTTATATTGTGGAATATTAAGAATATGGAAGATTGTGAACCAACTTGTGGATCATTCCAGTGCAAATTCTTGCCTTTTTGTTTTGGAATCTGATTATGCTCAAGTTAAGAAAGGGGATTTTGTTTCTTATGCACTTAACTTATTATATATCCTTAACTTCATTCTAAAGCTTTGCCTGTTCCCTCAGAAAATGGCAAAGTTTTGCATATGCATTGATGCTACCTCTTTTCTTCAACTCAAAGGCTTACATATAAAAATCTGAGGTCCCTTTCAAAAAGGGTCTCTCCTTGTTTTTTCTTCCAACCAAACATAATACAGAAAAAGATGTCAAGAATTCTCCCAAATCATCTCCAATATCTCCCCAATTATTTTGCTATAGCAGTTACCATTAGATTCTGTACATATCAACTATTGATCAATGTAAAAACGACTAGCACAGACACCCAATTCAGAGAATAAAAACACTTCTACAAATGAATTTTCCGTAGCATGTATTGCTGGTCTTCTCTTGCTTGGAATCAATCAACCCGAGGAAGAACGAAGTATGCGTTTAATCAAGGCAAATTTGTTAAGAGGATTCCTGTGTACCGCGGGAACTAGCCGACTTGGAACCTTGGCTCCTGCAGTACTTGGATATCTATATACGAGTGTAACCTTCTTCTCCGATGCGCTCACCACAACAGACTCTATATCTGCTGCAGCATGTGAGAATAAGCATAATCAATTATTGTGCTAATAATAACTTCCATGAAGACACATGCAGTGGTCCCTTTGCTAAGGACTATGGAAGATGCACTAAGCCAAGAGCCGAGCTAGCAGACAACCATATACAACTGGTACATAATTCACAAGGGACCATACTGCACCACAGTGCTCCTTTCTACTCCTGACTTTAAAGCAGTCACCTACCAGGCTACTGCAACCAGAGATAAATCTCTATGACCAAAGATAAATCTCTATGAGATGTACTATTCCCCCAAGTTCTAAATACTGAAGGATGTTTCTAAATTTACTACGAGGATCCGAAGAATGAAGGCTATGTAGAATTCTTACCACCCAATTTTGAGATCATGTCAGCAAGTCTCCTTTGACATCCGGTACATCGTATATCAGACGCGAGAACAACTTCCTGGAACTGTTTTGAAGAAATTAAACTCACCAATCAGGCCTAAATGTAAATGAAGTCAATGAATGAACGAATGTAACAGAGAACGAGAGAAAAATACACACAACAGGCCTGGATAAGGATTCGACAGAAGCGAGACTGGTTCCAGGAAGCGCTAAGCTGCTATTCGACTCCATTGATCAGAATTCAAGCCCTGATCGGAACTGCATGGAAGCATTCCATGGGTCTGTTCTGTTGCTTCTGAAACTCACTCAAAAATAGAGCAAAGTTTGGACTTTTCATACACAATAAGGTACCAAGTCCAATCCCATGAATGCTTCCCTCAAGTTGGAAAAGGATCTAGGAGCCGCTCCTTAGGTTTACTGATGATACTGACAATTGAAAAGGGGGGGGTTGGACAGACAGGGAAGCAAGTTCAGACTTTATAAAACAGCAAAGAGATTAAAGGAGGGTGTTAATTTATGTACTGTGGATAACGATGCTTCATTCCCAAATGGTATTCTGTACCATCCCCACAATCACATTGGTGACTAGTGTGTGCTACTTTCTTCCTAATATATTCCATGAGAAGTTTCTTATACCGACAAGGCACCCACTTTTCACATTAGTCAACATTTTATATACGAATCCGATGTGTACAAGTCCATTTATTCACTAATAGTAATGATTCTCGTAGAATACAAGTACTATACAGCTGTAAATAAGAACCCAGCATACAGATTAGTCGTAGTTTTGGTGATTTTCAGAAGAGGATTGAGGATCAGCACTTGCAAATTTCAACTACTTTACCAACTCTCATCAGAAACTGTAGACAAAGCCCACTCAAACCAAGTACAGAGGATCCCAACAGTCAAAAGTTACAACGGCTACATCACAGAAGTGACAGAACAAAGGCTCCTGGCAGCTTACCGTTAAGGGCAATATCAAAGTCTGAACATCGGAAAAACAGAAATCGAAAGCAAATTGGTAGAGACCAGGTCAAAGTTCAATCTAGTGGCACAAAAAGAATTTTACTATGCAAAATAATTACATAAAGCATAAAAAGATATGACGAAAAAGTTAGATGCTCTACAAGGCCTATTCTAGATTCCTATTGCACCCAAAATTTCAGCCTGACAATAACAGGGCATAAGGCCCTTCAGGCTGATTGTCGCATAAATAAGATAAAACTTAGACGCCATGACCTCTCAAATTTAAAACATTCCAGAGATGACATTGCTAAGCTAGACTGACTAAAACGAAGCAGCATCGATACGATGCACCAGAGCTGATATATACTGTTTGACTAGAAAGCCTACATAACTAAGCTCGTTAGAGGAGGCGCAACTGACGAACTGAAAAGAGAATCCCCTATATATTTGCAGTTCTCGTGGTCAACCATGAGAGATGATGGAATCAAATATCTTTCACAAGCTTTGGATCCCATTAGGCCAGAGGTGCTTTTACCATCACTACCAAAATGCAACTTTTGGGCAGAGCTTCCATTACCACGCCTTCTCTTCCTGGAAGACTTCCACTTCAGCTGGGCAAAGAGATCATCCTTCAAAAGATCTGGAACCTTATCAACTTCATTTACTTTTTCATCCTTGTCATTATCAGAGGAAAGAGCAGATGTTTCATGTTTCTTCAACTCTCTGCTATCAATGATTTCTGACAGCCCTGACATGCCATCAAATGAGTTTCCAACAGTTTTCTTAGTTTCTAAATTACTTGATATTGAGGCCACAAGGTCTGGCCTGTCCTTTATACAAGCCCACTCTCTCCCCAGCCACTCTTGAGAATGTCGAACTTCACTACGCCCCGCAATCAAAACCTGATTCTCTCCTGCAGAGTTAAACAAGAAAAGATTAGTTATTTCAAAAAAAAACCAATAACAAAATAAGTTGAACCTGGCATCATTGTCACTACTAGAAATGAGAACAGAAGTTGTTTCGAACCTGGTAAGTATACGTGAAGTCTGTCATCACATTCCTTCTGAAGTACTATGCCTTCCCACCAACCATCATGCCTCCAGACATCAACAACACTCCCAACATCAACAGACCATGAAACTCTTCCTTTATTTGACTTTATACATGGCCGAATACTTGGCCTATCAGAAAGCCGAAGACCCAATTGATCAGGAGCTGCAATCTTTGACGCTAAAATCCATTCCTACAACATCAAAACAATGAACTTCTTAGCGAGCTTGAGGAAAAACAGGACTGCATACAATTTTTAAAAACCACAAAATGTGAAAAGATGAAAGTGATGATGCCTATACATACCTCAAGTTTGTTAGCTTCATCAGCTGCATCCTGAATATCTTGATATTGCACCTTAACTTTATCCTTATGCTTCTTGATAATCAATGCTCTAAACCAACACCCCCTTATGCCACTATCTTGGGACAGGACCTCAACCTGGGAACCTACTGCTACATACTGCGGCAGGATTTGTTTCACCTCTGGGCAAGGTAAAACAACAGCAGAACCTCTCTTACCGAGGCTGAAGGCTTCACTTCTACAATCAGTCCCATTTTTACTTATATAGCCTGCTTCCCCACATGCTGCACCCAGTGACACCCTTCTTTCAATGCCTTCAACACGCATATCATCATCTTTTAAAGAACGCTGCCTCTTTTTAGGTCTAATATCACTGGCATGAGCAACTTCTTCCGCTTTCAACTCATCAACAGATTGTTGAGAACTGACGGGAACCTTTGAAGGGGTAACCGTGTGCATGTATCTAAGTATCTCCTGTTTCCAATAACCTTCAACTTGAGTAATGTCAAAGGCCTTAACATCATCATTTTCATACTGTTTATAACATACAAAGGGTTCCAGCTGTGTTTGCTTCGCCTCTTTCAGAAATTTCTCAAAATGCACAGGGCTGAGGACAGTAGCCAATCCATCAATGCATTCAATACTGAGATGTTGGTGACAGAGAGAAAAGAAAATCTCTCTGTCATTAAAATTGAGAGGCAAGACCATACCAACCTCATCAACTTTGTGAAACCAGCGAACAACAACCATCTTGTTACCCTTAGAGTCCTCGTACATATCTTCTAAGTATGCAACAAGACGCTTATCCTCCTCTGCTAAAACAAATACAAAGTCATGAACCTGAAAGTATTTGGAAAGAAACAGAACATGAAATGAGAATGATGAAATTAGTTTTTCAAAACACACAATTGAAACTACTATGAAACATAAACATTAACTGGAAAAAAAAGTGTACATATATGTATCACAAAAAAGGAGAACTTACAGAAACTATAACTCCATTACGGCTGAACGATTGATAATGCCTCCGTTTTTTCCTTCCCTTTAAAGGAGAACCTAACCACATAAACTCTGTAGTATAGCGGCCCATCTTCCGTAAGTGAGTAACCTAGACATATAAAGAATGAATATATAATAAGAATAATAGATCTTTAAAAAAATGTAAAATAGTCAACAATATGTTCATGAGTCAGCTAAATCATGCTTACCTTCAACAGTTCAATATCCACCTCGCCAGCATCTTTACCATCCAACATGCTTCCATCTAAACCAGATGGTACTTGAGGCAGCACATCTACAGTATATAAACAACGACAAATTAACAATATTTAAGTTGTATTAGGAAATAAGATCCTGAAAAAAGATTTATTGACATCTACATACGTATGTAAAGAGAAGAAGACAAGGACATTAATACAGAAAAAATCAACTAAAAATATGAACAAAAATAAGTATCTAAAATTGATGTTCATAAGGGGAAGAATATAATCGGCCATGAAGGGTCTTAACCTAGAAATTTTGAGGGCAAATTGAATCCGATGCCTCAACCAGCTCTTTACAACTTAACTAAATATCCTGCAGCCCAGATCATCGTCAGTTCACAGAAACAGGAACACCGACAACAGGATGAAGAATAGCATATGGTCAAGGACAAGAGCACAGAAACGCATAAACCAGGGCAAGCCACCTATATGGTACCTTTACTAACCAAAAAAGCAAAAAACAAAAACCCCATGTTGCAGTTTATGAACCATTGTTCAACAAAAAATCACAAATCTTGTTCTAAGGTGTAAACTATATTCTTTAACCATATACTACCCAACTTTTCAATATGATAGAAGGGGCATCCAAAAGAGATGAAAGTTATTGACAAGGAGATTTCTTCCTCCAGGAGCCCAAGTAAAGATCTTAAGGAGGAGTTACCAGGCTATCTACAGCTAGTTAACGGGTTTGCGTAGGCTTCGGCACATATTGTTATGCCTAATAATCCAGGGACATCAAAAGGGAATGAAATAGAACAACACTAGATGATTATAATAAGAAGTCTCTCCTAATAATAAAGATTAGGACTTTAACAAAGGGCACTTTGCTTGAACAGACCAAACCCAGCCCATATCATCAACACCAGAAATCAATTGCCAGAATCGTTGTAAAAAGCGGAACTGAGGATCACATAACCCATCGAAAATCTGAGAAAATATGCACAAGAAACCCAATAGACAAAACAACGGAACGGTTCGTCTTTAAATTGCGAATCAAAATTGAACGAATTATATATCCGACCCCAAACAAACCGTCCAGATCCAGCTAATCGGCAGACATAAAGCCAAAGATGACAAATTTTATCTTCCCCAAAATCATCAAAAACCCAAAAAAAAAATGGAGAGGTGTGAAATTCACGAATTACCTGAAACCACAGACTTGAGCCAATCGACGACCTCTCTACGCGACTTGAGCTTAACCAGCGAAGACGCCGGGAACAAAGATCGGTTTCGAAAGGCATAGTGATAGGACATGTGCCTCAAGCTCTTCTCTTTCCCTATCACAGCCAGATCTGAGCTCCCGTCGCTCCGCTTCAGATAGTAATGAACCTCTCTCCGCCCTTTATCGGCGGACACAAACACCTCCTCCCACCTCACGAACCCCCGCGCCGCCGTGGTTGCCGCCTCCGCCAATCTCTCCATCCGCACAATTTCAATTTCCGACTCGGAATTCAATTAAAACGACTCCGCCTCGGCTCCAATTGGTTGCATGTAGAAAACCCTAGACGAGGAGGAGGACGAGTTAACAGTACCAAAAACCAAAGGCGCTCTGGCGAAGAATGGAATAGGAGGAAAACGCAAGTTTGAAACTTTATTTTAAGGCGAGAGGGGAAGATGCTAGGGTTTCGAGATTTGGGGGAGGGTGGGGACTGAGATGGACGGCTGAGATCCAGTCCACGAACGTCACACGCATGAAAGTCGTAGGAAACCGCGAAGATATCTAAGCTGGGGTTTTGGTTTCCGTAAATGCCCCCGGTGAATTGGGGAAATTGCGGGATATCCATCACATGTTGGAATTTGGATAATAGACAAGAGGACATGGAACAAGTTGAGGGAAGTGGTGCCCGCAATTGCCGCGAGTAGAAAGGAAGACTCGCTCTGTTTGGATTGGCAGCCGTCAGGGGGAAAAGTAATTTATCTCGTTTGAGAATTACCGTTTTGCTAGAAGAAAATTACATCACGTTTGTTTTTCACCACGCTTTAATTAGAAGATTTTCTCACGTTTTCCGGATAAAACGGTTGAGGATGAAGAGTCCTTACGATGTGGAATTGACCGAATTGTTAACCTCACAGTGTGTCGTAACATTCATTAAATTTAATGCAATTAATGTCTCGAGTTAAATGTAAGATCTCATATATCTAAAGTAGTTATAAATATTAATTGATTATGGAAAATTAATGTTATACTTAAAATGTTTAAAGTGATACGAATATTAACTTATCATGTGAAATAATTATATAGGACCAACTGCTACAAGCACCATGTAAAGGGTTAACCCCAGCATTGTCTTAAGGTGCCTCGAGGGTTTTATGAATTTAAAAAGAGATCGATCTCAATAGAGGCTACAATCTCTTGCTTTCTTTATTTTTTGTATAAAAAAAATGGTGACAAAGTGTGCTACCACTTTGAGTAGGAACCTGATTTGAATAAAGCTATCCTCATGAGGTGTTTTTCATAAGTGGATTATCGAACACTAGACCTCTTTGAGTATTCAACTCACATCCGCTCACCTTATAGATCTAGCCAAGTTTCCGCTAGACCAAATCTCTTGGGGTTAGGTTACAATCTCTTAGATGTAAAAGGAATGCATTTGCTTAAAATAGTCAGCAAAAAATTTGCTTCTCCAAATAATAAGCTGAAAGAAAGTACTAGCGATGTAATTGGTACATGTGGAGGACATGAGAAATTCTTCAATAGAAAAGAAGTTGTATCTTAATGTTCACTCCATATGTTAAGAACAATTTAACCATAAAAACAAGCAAGCAAAGTATAAAATTATCATTTCATACGCTACATTACAATAACAAACTTCGACCAAAAGTCATTCACCGGCTTCACTTGAATTTTCAATCAGTCAACTCTAGTGTGCAACAAACACCTATACATTTACGCCACACTACAATAACAAATTCAAATTCAACAAATAAGAAGGAAGTAAAGTATAGAATTATCATTCATGTTTCCATGCAAGAGTATGACTAATAGATATTCGATTACATAGTCATCAAATAGATTGACTAACATGAATACTAAGTTTTCCAATGGAATTTGATTGACAACCATTTTTACTTTAGGATTAAAAATCAGCGCTAAATACTGGTTACTACTATATGATTTAAGTCTAAAACACCCCTGCACTTTCGATTTTGATCTAATAGGTCAAATTCGTTAATATTCTATTATGGATTCAACTTATAGTTGAATTATTTGTTGAAGAACTTTATTTTTAATAGTAGGACTCACTCATAAATTGACTATGCAGGTCACCTCGACACCACATCATAAAACATAAATCATATACGAGTCACGTTAACAAGTTAAATATCTTATTATCGGAAAACTAACAAATTGGACCTATTAGGTTAAAATTGAAAGTGCAGAAGTGTTTTTGATGAAATTAGAAGTTCATGGACTGAATTGATTTTGGACCCAAACTACATGGTAGTAATCTGTATTTAGCCCTAAAATTTATCAAGCAATATCTCATATTATTTGAGAAGTATGTCACATACATAATGGAGACATATAATTTAAATGATATAAACCGTTGAAACCAGATTGTGTTAGGTAAAATGATTATTATCTTATTATTTCAATGCATAAGGTTGACGAAAATTGATTCACTGCATAAGATTTCAGATAAAATCTTAAAACAATATTTATGTTTATATACTCATTGTATGTGAAATATGACATAACAAAAATAATAATACATACTCATTATCTGTAAAATGCGTGTTACATAAAAGCATTTTCTCATAAACCTCTAAAAATTGCATTTGATAATTTTTGTTGACAGTGAAAAAATATTTTATTTATTCAAACAAAAATTCACAAAGAAATACCCAAACTCGTAGTTAGGTACTTAGTGGGGTTACTAGGAGATGCGTGTTCATGATGAACTTCAGATAGATTTACCTGTCCTGGCGTTGGAAATGTTTCCTAACCGCACTGTGACAACTGAGAAGATCTCCGAAAAACAAAGGAGCCCCGCACCGGATCCACAACGGTCGAAGACCAAAAGTTCCATTCTCAAAAGTAAGTCCACGCGCAAATCGCTGACTTTACAAGAAGCTCCGGGCCCCGCCACAATCCACGTCAACGTACCGACGGACCACTGCAGCACAATACAGCCTCAAAACACTAAATCATAACTGACGGCATATAATAATGCGGAAAAGAAAGAAAGAAAAATAATAAAGTGGAGATAAGGGAAGCGAATAAAGGCAAAATAGATGAAGTGGGCCATTGGAAATGGCTCCAAAAGACAGCTAAGGCCGGCCCTCAAATATTTGGCACCATCATCACTTTCAAAGGCGCGGGAGTCTTCTCCGCCAATTTTTTTATTTATTCTGAGTCTAGTCTCGTCGGTTGGTACTTGGTAAGATCATCGATTCGCGCCAACTAGCGGGGGTAGAAATGGAATATCGATAAATAGGCTCCAGCATTGCTTTAAATAGAAAGCGACATGTCGTCCACTAGAGCAATGATTGCGGTTCTTTGAGCATTGACAAAGACAGGCTTTAGGGAAGTGGTAGAAATGTAGAATTATGTAACGGTAATAATTATGGGGTTACGAATTTACGTCATGATCATATTGGACTTGGTCTTTTTGCGAAGGTTATGAGAATATGCTAGGTTTCTTTTCGGCTGCCCCACGGTGGTGCATGAAGTTGGGTAATGGGCCGTCGGCTACCGTTTTGGGTTAAGGCCGCCATTGAAGTCACAGAGAATTTGGGTTGGGTTATAGTCACTACACTATGTAATCGGATTTGAGCCTATAAATAATTAAAAGTAAGACGTGTCTCCAATAGTCCAATGTAGTATGTATGTATTGAAAAGACCCATAGTTCAAATGGGTGGCACCATCAAGCTTTACCATTGTGGCCCAATATTTTAGAAAGTGGCTTATTTGGGCTTAAAAATTTCTTAATTTAAAAATTCATCAACCAAATTAAGAAATTTTTAAGGCATAAGTTTTTGGACCAATATCCTATAATAAAAATTTCAATCGACACTCAAAAATTATATCCATATCAATATAAAGTACTAAAATTTTCATCCAGATGATGATGAATTTTGGTGGTGTAAGGGATTTCAAACTTCCCACACTGAGCATCTAAGGGAAGTCTGATGGTGAAGTTCGATTATGATTAGAGATCGACTGGTGGCAAATCTACTCACAGGTTATAGTTATATTATATTTGTTGTATTTTTTAAGCACATTTGAAAGTCACAGGGTGTGATAACGCACCAGCTTTCCTTTATCGCTCGATTGTATTATCAATATATTATATTTGTCGTGTTTTTTAGACACATAAGGCTTTCTTATCATTTTCAAAAGTTGGTGGCGCAAAATTAACTTAAAGCCTCATGTCTAAGAGCTTGGCTCTCGATGGGTCCCTTTTAGAAAAGTGTTTGAAATCGCACATCACTTTTGTGACATGCTATATTTCTCATATTCATTCCAAATGAGTCCATTTTATTTAGGGGTTGTGGCCACTTATCCATTTCAAGCTTAAAAATTGTCCACCTACTCCACTAAGAGTTTTTTAACCTCATTTACCCAATCTAACATCCATCAACAGTTTTATCCCTATTTTAATTAATAAATTACATCTCTCTCCCCCCTCCCCTATTCGATCTATTCTCTCTCTCTTCCCCCCTCACTGATTTCTTCTCTCACCGGAAACTTTCCTTCTCTCCTCGCCGAATCGTTGTCCACCTCGTTCCATCCCTGCCGCACAGAGGAAAAACATCACCCTCTCCAACCATTCCCTTTCCCATGCCGGAATCAAAAGCCCAGACACATATCGAAAATTTTTGATTTGATCCAACCCATATCGGTTCAAATTGTGCCGAACCAAGCAACGTCACGACGATCCCATCAACTCCAGTAGACCTCCGAACCCACGACGCCACTCTACGCCACCGACAACCCTGAACTCGACGTGGACCAGATAATTGACGGCGGTGGCAGACTGTTAATGGTAGAGACGGACTCCGCGACGGATCGAAGTAACTTGAGGAGCGAACGGAGGTCGTAGACTCGGAGGAATGAGAACTCCGAGCAGACCAGATCGTCGACTGCGGTGGCCAGTGAGTCTGATTCAGATTCCGGCGAGGGCTTAGGTGTGATTCACTCTCTGCTTTACCATCCCACCGATCCCCTCGTCCCATATACCCCAGCCTCCAAATCGTTGTTGGGGAAGCACCGGCGAAAAAGAGCCAATCTCACACTTTGGTGGGTGCCCAGAGCAATTTTTGGGTGCCCAGAGCGTTTTTTTTTTGTATACTGTGAGCAGAAGGCTTATAAGGAATGAAAGAAAAAAGGAAAAAGGTTTTATTGAGGAGTTATATATGTCTATTGCGGGTCAATCATACGATTATTAAAAGTCAATAATAAGATTATTGGGACAGTAATAAGATTATTACGGGGCAATAATAATATTATTTATTTGGTTAAACCCATAAAGACCTGCAAAATTATAAACATCTTCATTTTTCATTAATTATTGATCCCTAATAAACTTATTACTGGGGGGCAATAATATGTTTATTGGGAGACAATAATATGATTACTGGATATTATTAGGGAGCAATAAAATCAGACATCGGAATCCGGTCACTAGTCCTATAGTCGAATTCAGGATTATGGTCACCGGTTGTCAGATTCCGGTCACCGGTCGTCGATTTCGGTCACCGGAGTCCACAGTCGGCCACCAGTTATCGGAGTCCAGTAAGGTCTCCGATGACTTCTCTCTTTAAGTGACAAAGAAGGATGGTAAAAATGTCCTAAAAATAAATAAAAGAAATAAAAAAATAATTAATTGGATATTAGGGAAATGATCTCTTAGAGTGTTTGGGTAAATGAGTAATCAATTACAGTGTTTGGGTAAGTGGGTAATTTTCATCATAAAATTGTGTAAATTGTCATTATCCCTTTTATTTATGCAGAGCAAACATATCTTCTTATTATGGGGTGATTTCTATACTAGTGTCATTGCTTTCTAACACCTCGGTTAGGTCACTTGCCATATTGGTCATCGAGTAATTCACGACAGC
This sequence comes from Rosa persica, assembly GCA_025331145.1. NCBI lineage: Eukaryota > Viridiplantae > Streptophyta > Magnoliopsida > Rosales > Rosaceae > Rosa > Rosa persica. Next base: position 41,566,482 of record WFKR01000004.1, on the reverse strand, counting down.
GGCACGATATAGAATTAAAAAATAATTTAATTTGTTATATATTTAATTTTTAGTAATGAAAGATTTGAACTTAAAACCTCATCTAGAATTATAGAGAAAATACTATTCATCTAACTTGATTTCGATAAAGAAAATTTATACTCGTAAAAACTTATATAAAGTAAATTGATCATTGTGTGAAAAACCTCGTAAATCACAGCCAAAATTTCAAAGCCCAAATAGAACACAGAACAAGAAATTGCAATTGTCAAAACGAAAAACCTAATAAGTAACAACGAACTGAGGCAGTGGCCAAGTGCCAGGCGAATGGCGATGTAAACAACTTAAAGTTCAGTTGCGGTTAGCTCAAATCCTCCAACCAACTCCACCTCGTCTTCTCCGCCCACCCTTCTCTCTTTCCCTCTATTATCTCCCCACAACTTCACATTCACATTTCAAAACCCCCCATTTCCTTCTCTCTCGCATTCTCCGCAACCCAAAAATGGCCGCCTCTCCTTTCCTCTCCAAGCCCACCATTTCATTCTCCTCCTCCGTCTCCACCTCCCTCCCATGGCGCCCCTCCCTCTCCTCCGCCGCATTTCGCTCCAACCCCCGCCGCAGAACCCTGACCGTCCAATCCAAGATCAGGGAGATCTTCATGCCCGCCCTCAGCTCCACCATGACCGAGGGCAAGATCGTCTCCTGGATCAAATCCGAGGGCGACGTCCTCTCCAAGGGCGAGAGCGTCGTCGTTGTAGAGTCCGATAAGGCTGATATGGACGTCGAGACTTTCTACGACGGAATTCTCGCCGCGATTGTCGTCGGCGAGGGCGAGACCGCCCCCGTCGGCGCCGCCATCGGAATTCTCGCCGAGACTGAAGCCGAGCTCGATGAGGCCAAGGCTAAAGCCAAAGCCGCCGATTCCGGTGCCGCTAAGGTCAAGGCCAGTGCCGTTACGCCCACTCCTCCTCCTGCTACTGCCACTCCCGCACCAGCTATTGCGCAGCCTCCTCCTGCTGCCACGTCAGCGGCGCCAGCTGGGCCCAGGAAGACTGTGGCCACTCCATTTGCGAAGAAGCTAGCTAAGCAGCACAAGGTGGACATTGCCACCGTGGTGGGCACCGGCCCGTTCGGGCGGATTACTCCTGCTGACGTGGAGGCTGCCGCAGGAATTGAGCCGAAGAAAACCGTGGCTGCCGTGCCTACTCCTGCTGCGGCGGCTCCGTCCAAGCCTGCTGCTTCTTCCGCTCCGGCATTGCCTCTACTTCCAGGGTCCACTGTCGTGCCTTTCACCACAATGCAGGCGGCAGTATCGAAGAACATGATCGAAAGCCTCTCGGTGCCGACGTTCCGGGTGGGCTATCCGGTGAACAGCGATGCCATAGATGCGCTGTACGCTAAGGTACATCGGAGAAGGTGTTTGTTTTCGTTAGGATTTTGCATTTGGAGTGTCGATTTGGTGTGATTGGTGTTTGCATTTCTAGGATTTGAGCTAGATTCATTGGCATTGTACAGGTGAAACGAAAGGGCGTGACCATGACTGCCTTGCTTGCCAAGGCGGTTGCTATGGCACTTGCTCAGCACCCGGTTGTGAATGCCAGCTGCAAAGATGGGAAGAGCTTTTACTACAACAGTAGCATAAACATTGCCGTTGCTGTGGCTATTGATGGTGGGCTGATAACCCCTGTTCTTCAGGATGCAGATAAGGTGTGATATTTGTGAATTATAAGAATTCATTTGTATTGTTTTGTAATAATTTGTAGTTTACTTACTGAGTGGTAATTTGTATTTGTTGGCACAGGTGGATTTGTATTTGTTATCTCAGAAGTGGAAAGAGCTGGTGGAGAAGGCTCGCTCAAAGCAACTTCAACCCCATGAGTACAACTCAGGTCTTCGTCATTAAAACTCATGTTGTCTTATCTCATTGCATTCTGTTGTACAATGTACTCATTAGGTTATACTGAATCCTATGTAGGAACTTTCACTCTCTCCAATTTGGGCATGTTTGGAGTGGACAGATTCGATGCTATTCTTCCTCCAGGCCAGGTCAGTTTTAACCCTCAAACTGAGATTTTGCAGTTTCATTAACTGATGACATTGTTCTGCTTCTTGGAAGTAAAGAATTATTTAAGTTTGCTGAACTTTTTGACTGATGATCAGGGTGCTATCATGGCTGTTGGAGCTTCAAAACCCACTGTTGTAGCTGATGCAGACGGATTCTTCAGTGTAAAAAGTAAAATGCTGGTGAGTACGGACGCAATTTCTTTGAAATGTATGCCTGTTTCTTAATGTTTGATGCACTTATATGCTGGACAGCTTTACTAGAAGATACTTTAAATTTTACGCCTTTTTAAAGCATCAAGCTCCTAAAACAAAAAAACAGAACAACATACATAATCAAAGGAGTACCGCATACATGACAGTTTCCTTGTTACACTTAAAAAGGGGGACTTGTTTTTTTTTTTTTTTTTTTTTGTGTTATTAGTTATTACACTTGTCCTTGTTCTACTGAATTTCCATATCTATTACAGAACGTGTAGTACGCAACTCATTATTAGAGGTTTCCATAGCTTTGCTGAAGGAAAAGAATGATGAGAACTACATATATGTTATAATGAGTAGAAGATGCCTGTTATTACTACCTTAAGATTAATGGCGTGAAATATAGCGACTAAGGCTTCAAACCTGTTTAATTTGACATGTGATGTACATCAGTGGATTGTTTATACTTTTCCGTGCTTCATGCTTGTCAATTAGTTTGTAGAAGAGAAACTTAGTCGGAAACATAACCTTATAAGTAAGCACCCTCATGCATCGCTATTGTGACTCCGAAACAGCCTTGCATTGTAGCCAATCTATTGTTTAAGAAACACCGATATAATGTAGTTTATAATGTCATTTTCTTTTTCTTTTTATGTGCATCACTAGAAACTCTAGGAGCAGAAAAGTAATAAAGTTGGTTATGGGATCTGTCTACAGGTGAATGTAACAGCTGATCACCGAATTGTTTATGGAGCGGATTTGGCTGCCTTCCTAAAGACATTTGCAACGATTGTTGAGAACCCAGAAAGCCTGACAATGTAGATAATGTTCAGGACTCCCATTATTGAAAGCTTTTACCCCTCCGGCCTCTATTTTTCATCAGCAACAATGGGATGATCATCTTGCAGGGGTGCCCAGCTAAGGAACACACATTTGCAGTCATTTCTAGCATTTTCTGCTTGTGTTGTACTTTAATTTATTTTTCGACTTTTAAGAAACTGCAATACTCTGCTGGTCACTGTTGAGAAAATTTTGAAAGAACAGGAAATAGCAACTTGACAATGTTTTGATAAATACTCTGTTCAATAATATCACAATGCTTTGCTAATTAGTTCAAAGCCCACAGCGGTTCAATAATATCACAATCTTTGGCAGTCAATAACTTCATTTCATCAGTAAGTACATGTATGACTTATGTCATTACATTGAGATAACTATTATATAAATTGTGGTTTTGCCAAAAGAACATAGATCAATTGCCCAGTGGAACATTTTATTTTCTGTTATAAACATCATGTAACAGATTACTTCTGGCAAAACTAACAAAATTTCTGAAACTGCGGTCTAAAGAATAACCCCCTATAAAATCGTATAATTGGCACAATAACAAAATTTATGTACAGATCCTTTTTTGTGCTTGAGAATGTAACATCGGTTGGCAACAGCCAGAACAAAAATGCTATACCTACTATATGGAAGTACTCCTTAAGAACTAGAGGGAGCTGCACAGATCTCTTAAACTGTTACCACCTTTGTCTTATCAGCAAGATGCAGGACGGGCTTCTGTGTGGCGGAGACATCCACCATATACAATACCTACTAGATGAAAATTCAAGTCACCAGTCCAAAACGATATTTCTAGAAAGGTACAGCTTATCAATGTACTGGATAACTGGAAGAGAGGCACGGATGTACTGTTTCATTTTAAACTCTGCCGATTCATCTGCAACAAGGTTAATGAAAACCAACAATTAGCATTAAAAATTAAATTGATCTGTAACAAGTTGGATGATAACCAACAATTAGCATGCAACATTGAATGAGATGCATCATATAAGCTAACTTGGTCTGCCTATGAGCTACAAAAAGATTCAGCCAGGAAAAACTGCTGCAGTTGAGGTTTAAACTCAGGCATCTCACAGTTATTTAAGGGATGGTTTGGTGGAAATTTTTTTACATCCACAGCCACAGGTAACCTATTAATGCCTCTTCTTCACTAAATCAGGGAAAAGTATGATAGACCGAAACCAGTCAAATCTGTCGAGTCAAACAAAAAATCGCAGGCTTTTGACGGAGACAAATAGTCCTAATATGATTAGTAATCCTCGGGGAAACTAGGCATTCTCGAGAATGAGTCTTATGACATAGTTATTTGATGTAGAAGTAGTAAATCTGAAATGCTGAGTTCCAACCAGATTTTTTTTTTTTTTATACTTACGGGTTTCTCTGAGACTCATCAGAAGTTGATCCCTTGATGGAAGAGCATACATACCAGCAGCAACTGCTGTCCTGACTGCCCAAGTGTGGTATGGCGCACAAACTTGGGCATAAGCTGTTGAAGCTGCCTCCCTTAAAGAGTTGCCACTGAAAGTGAAAAGGACATAAAACAAATTAGAAAAACAGCAGAATGATAATCTGATAGAGAACATGACGTTATATATTACGATTAGAAGGCAGAACATACTCTGTCGCCAAAAAGTTTTCAAATATAGCTCTGATGAGGTCAAGACCCTGCCTAACTCGGCGTAAGTTGCGTGAACGGCTGCCTGGTGATTTGACAGTGTCATTTGCAACATCAAAATCAAGTATGTGTACTAAAGTATCGCAAGTCTTTGATGCTTGCAAGAGATTATCAACCTGAATGAAACAAGAAGAGTGTGAGATCCAGGAAGGCAAATGAGTTAAGAGCTCATCTATGAATCATGTAAGAGAAAAAAAAAAAAAAACATCAATTATACATCAACAACAAACAAAACTCAGCAGTATTTTCAGAGATTACATTTATCTTGGGAACTTCAAATAAACAATATCAACAAAAAAAACACACAATTCGGGTATAAAAGAACAAGTAATCGGAGATCAATTTGGGGCTATGTCCTAGGGCAACATCAACACTATATGTAGAATTAGCATCTCCATCCCTAACAATTAATTGATTTCAACTTAATATCAATCGAAACATGGACAAATTGACCAATTGAAAGTTTGAAAATTGTGAATGAAACCTTTGAGACGTACTCCATCTCGGCGAACTTGAAAGCGAGGCCGAGGCAACTGAAGAGAATAGAGACGAGAGAGCAAGCCTGGCAGAACGTATCCAAATGCAGATCACCTTCTTCTTCTTGGGAATCCAGAATCTTGGCGAGTTTCTCAAAGGCCTCGACTATGGCCGACAGAGGCGTCGGTGACGTGGCGTCGTCTATCGACATCTCTGCCATATTGTCAATGGCTGCCCTGTATTTCAACCCTAGAATCATATATTCACAATCTGCTGCTCGGTAAATTTGAGGAGGAAAAAAAAAATATGGACCGAAAGAAAAATTGAAGAAGACGGAAAGGGCTAAAGGGTTGTGAACGTAAGGCTATGGGTTTGAAGGTCTCCCTAAGAATGCGGTCTGCCTACGGAAGAAGGAGAACCGCTTTTTGAAGGTCAACACAATGACTTGGAGTTTGTTTCTTGTACTTCAAGGTTTTCTGAGTTTTCTTTTAGTTCTTGGTGATTTTTGGGCCTTGCTATATACGGCCCATTTATGTTGATGTGCAATAAAGCAATATAAATAACAAAATTAGGGTAGTGAAATCCACACTTCCCATTACCATTTTTAGTAACTTAATTTTTTTTAATTTTTTAACAGAAGTTGATTGTCACGCCCCGAATTTTCGAATAACAATTCAAAATCCGAAACATGAATATACTACAACACAAAATAATCATCCTGAAAATTTTTCTCTTCTTAACATACTCACCACACAAAATAGAATCAAACCGAATTTAGTCTCGGTTAATTATTACAACTCAAATCCAAATGTAATGTAAAGCTCTAAATGAGCATACACACACATCACGACTAAATAAATAACATGACTGCTATAACACCTAAGCAGCCCGGTCACCTCCCTGGTTATCCTGACCTGCAGGAATATCCGCTACACCATTGAATAGTGTACCGGGATTGCAACAACACAAAACCCGGTAAGCTTATGAAAGCTTGTATGAGTAAAAGAATGAACTGTTGCTTAATTTAATCTCATTTATTTCCACACACAGCAACACTCAATTATATCCACATATGCAAATAATAACAATCTCAAACAAACACCAATTCAATATATCAAGACAACCCAACTCACAACTTTCCCCACAACTCTCATCATCGTATTTAAAAAAAATACGGTATTTGACAGACTAGAGCTCTAACTGAATCGTAGCCCGTCACCTGGCCTAGGTTATGGCATCCGACATATTTATCAATTATTGTATTTCATCAATATGTATACCTATATACATATTTAGAACGTCCAATAATTCCACATACTCAACCAATCGTATCCCATCATCCACACTAGGATTAGAGCGTCCGATTACCCACACCAGTCATTACATCGACCCTAAACCCATAAATGAACACAACATATAATTTCACATACTGAAATCAACCCAACCAAGATACATCACATTATTATGGAAGTACACAATCGTTATAAAATCAACTCATCAATTTCACTCAATCATATCATCAATCAAATAATCCACTCATCAATATATATTTTCCACGTAAATATATATATACACGTAATCATCCACTCAGGAATGACCACTAATACCATCTATAGTTCACACAAGAAAATTATGAAATTCATTTGTATAGTTAAAATTCATTTTACTTACCTATGGACCGTGGTGATTCAAGTCCATGAAATTTTAAAACAAATATTTAATCCGCAAATATTTTTCACACAATTACCAAAAATAAATAAATTAAAATGCTCGGTTCGTAATATGAACCACGTGAGTTTACTCACCTCGAAACTCCCGCTGCGTCTTCAATATAATTATAAATTATAATTTATAATTAACGCCGAATAGCCCACAAAATTAAAATCCGTCAATCACCTAATCAAATGTGATTCGAATTTAGCCAACAAATTCAACTAATAATTTAACCACTAATTAACGGTCAGATTCTAATTTACATTAAAATCCGACGAGCGGTTTCTCACGAATCGCTCCCCTAATTACCGTTTTTCACATATACGAAGATCCAACGGTCGGATCTTCGCCCATGACCACACAAAGCCTCTGGGACAGTCATATGATCATCATAACAAATTTACAAGTTCATCCAACGGTCATAATTTCACAGATCAAAAATCTAACGACCGAAATCGATCGAAATCACAAAATTCATAACTAATTCATACGATATCCGAAAAATGCGTATAATACACCGAAATGATCGTATCGAAACATAGAATCATAAAATGGATAGAAACCAAATTTTAGACCTCCGGAGGTGGCCGGAAAAGGCCGCCGGAGTTAGGGACAGAGCCGCCACCGACCACCACCAATGGTGTCGGGGCCGAGCTTGTCCCCTTCGTTTCATCATTCTGAGCAACTTTCATAACTAGGACAAGACCTAAAAATGATCGGAAGGCATCGAAATTACAGATTTACAGTCGGCGGCCGGAAAAATACAGAAACCGGTGAGCTTGAAAACCGACGTGAAAACTGCAACCTCAGGCCCCGATCCCTTCTGGAAACTTGTTCAGAACTTCCTTGCGAACTCAACAAGCTTGGAATCACAAGAAACGATCGTGTATAGCTCGAGATATCTTGATCGAAAGTTTTGGTATTTCGATCCGTTCGGGTCGAGCTCCGACGAATGTGAAAACGTTCGACCCAGTTCCGGTCCTTCTTGGTGCTTGTAGAGGAAGTTGAGGCGAGCTCAATGAGACAAGAATCAAGTGAAATGATGGAGTGTAGCTCGAGATATCGAGATCGAACCGAAAATGGACGTTTTCGGTTCGGGCTTCGCCGCCGCCTCCACAGGCAGCGCCGCCGTGTGAGACTGCCTCCGGGAGCTAGAGCAGCTCGAGATGAACGCCTGAGACTTGGTTTGAGGTCGAGAGGTGGTCTGTGGAGGGAGAACAATTAAGGAGAAGTTTTCCTCCTCTTTCGGCCGGTTGCGTCTGGAAGAGAGAGTGAGAGAACCAGTTTTTTTCCAGAAACGGAAGAAGAAGAAGAAGAAGGAAGAAAAGGAAAAAAAAGAAACCGGTAGGGAAAAAAAATTAGGGTTTCTAAAATTTTTCTATATATACAAGTTTCGGAAAACTTCGAAATTCGATAACTAATTCAGAAAAAATCCGATCTTCGTGTTCCACACGTGCACGGACTCGTATCGACGAGCTCTACAACTTTCATGAAGGAAGTTTCTCCAAATTTCGTACGTAGAAAAAGTCGATTTCTCAACCCGAGTATTTCGAGCTTTTCGTTAAAATAAACGTTTCGAAACTTCGATAATTGTAAAAATGAATGATTATCGAACATAAATCGTGAAATCGCATAATAATCATTCGATACAATCATTCGAATTTAAAATGGAAATTGCGGGTATTACATTGATATCATTAGATCAACATCAAAGGAAAAGTTGTAGTCTATCAAATGTTACTTTGCCTCTACCCGCCGTCATGTCCTTCGGCGACATACCTTTCCACCACAGCATCAGATCGAGTAGGAACAACCTAGTCTCGGTTGAAGCAATCCTCGACCATGCCTCGTTGGAACACGAACAAAGCCCACTAGTGTCAAAACCAGTTCTTTCCCTGAGTTTCGGCAAAACAACCCACAAAACCTCGCTCTCGATCTAACAAATCAACTCAAGCCATAAACCTTTCCTCGACGACAAAGTCTTCTTCCTCGTTCACTTATGAGAAAGAAATCCCGACGGACGACGGAGTCAAAGTGCACCGCCGCTGCTATACTCATAAACCCTAGGTTTCTTGCGTTGAGATATTTAAAAGAATGTGAATTGTAAAATAAAGAGTGATGATTTCACTCTCCCAAAATTATGAGCAAGAGATGAAATAAAATACTGTGACAATCCATGTCATGCTTTTTGTACCCTAAAATGATTCGTCTATTTACCAATAATTTGCATGATATGTTACAATATAATAAATATACATTTTACTCTTTGATCAAAAGTTCGAAATTGTTACACAACTTTAAAATAGTTCTTAAATTTAAATTTTGATTCAAAGATATTGGAGTCAACTAAAAGTAAGTTTACTGATAATTTGCTAAAAATGCTCAATGCATAAACCTTTTTTTGCAACATGTAACAATGAAATAGGAGCTTTATATCTCCATTTCAGTAGCCTTCCCCTAAATGCTCGTCAATTTGCTCTTGCATTTCAGTTTGCATTGCAATCTTGATTGTACATTCTCTTAGTGGAGATTTAAAGTCCTATGTTCTAGACTAGAAAGTAGAAACATGTACGTTTTTTTTTTTTTTTTTAAATCAAAGAGAGATTTTATTAACTCAACAGAAAACAGCAATATGGGTATAGCTTGTTCTCCAACCGAGAACCCCCTCAAAACTAGATAACTACATAGCATCTATTAAATCATGGAGCCAAGGAGGCCCAACATCTTTGCAAAACATAGCTTGCACCAATGACAAAGCTAATCTTGCCAATTTGTGAGCCACCAAGTTAGAGCGTTTCTTCACATGCTTCTAAGAGACCCTGTCAAATTCATTTATCGTCAATCTAACTACATTTAGCACTCCTCCAATATCACTAAGATCCCATCCAGAAATATTAAGTCCATTAAGAACCTTGAGTGCATCACCAAAAATTGCAACATTTCTCAAACCCAATTCTCTACAATACTTTAATCCATGCCACAAGGCTAATGCCTCAGTTGCAGCAAGTTTAATGGAAACAGGTAGAGGAATAGATAAAGCACCCATCAGCTACCCTGTTTCACCTATAATCACAACACCCAACCCAACACACTTCTTGTCCACATCAATGGCACCATAAAAAAACAACTTGTTTTTGTCCTACCCACAATGCCAACCTCCTGAGCAGTAGTAGAAGCATCAACATTTTGTCCTCCCTTCAAATTATTATGCTCTGGCTTTACCCTTGCAAGCTCAGATTGCCATTCCACACTTCTTTGAACAATTTGGTCAGCCATTAATTCCACCTTCCCATGCAGCACATCATTCCTACATTTCCAAATCCACCAACTAATCAACCCAAACAACTCCACCTCACATTGGCTTCCAATAGCAGCGACATGAAACACAAGATCAGTAAAAGAAAGCTCTTTCCAGTGTTTGACAAAACCTCTCAACCACGTACCTTTCCACACCTTTTGGGCTTTAGAACACTCCCAAAGACTGTGCAACACCATTTCAGCTGACCTACCACATCTACCACAACCATCGTGAGAGCAAATTTTGTGCTTAAACAAGCGCTCAACACAAAGAAGGAATGAATGGCAAGCTCTCCAAAGAAAGAGCTTGACTTTTTTGGGGATCCCTAGCCCCTATATAATACCCCAAACATTTTTGGAGTTTGAGTCATTATTCCCTCTACTATACTAAGCTCTCCCTCCCCCTTGCTTTAACTCCATCGCAAGCCAATACCCTGACTTCAACGTATAATAACCATCCTCTGTATAATGCCAAATAGCCACATCCCCCCCCCACTACTATCACACAGAGGAATAGAGAGGATCTTTTCAACATCCATCGGAAGGAAATGATTTTTAATAAAATCGATATTCCACATACCTGGCCTTGCCATAAGCTGATTTACAGTGGTATTCGCATTCATAAATCTTGGCGTGATTATCCGAAAGGTCAGCGGGGATGGCAACCACTTATCCTCCCAAATTCTTGTCATTTCTCCATTACCAATTCTCAATCTGATCCCCGCACACAACAATTCTTTACCCCACACAAGGTTTCTCCAAATAAATGAAGGTTTTGTACCCACCTGAGCTACTACCCAATTGCCTCCAATGCCATACTTGAGTTGTAGTATGTTATTAACCAAGGAATATGGATGGAGCACAATTCTCCAGAAAGTTTTCGCAAGCAAGGCCTGGTTAAAAACTTCAATATCCCTGAAGCCCAGGCCTCCTGCCAATTTTTTTCGACACAAGACATCCCACTTACACCAATGAATGCTCTTCTTTTTACAACCATTACCCCAACAATATTTACCAATCTTAGATTCATAGGTTCTGCAAATACCTTTAGAGAGTCTGAAAACCGTTATCAATACTATCTTACTTGCCTTCCATAGTAATTTGGACTGCCATCCTTGTAAGTGATGGTCAAGCCGTTCATGTATCTTCTTGAACATCTTTTTTCAATTCCTGCCAGCCACCGTTGGGAGCTCCAAATATCTCTCATGAAAAGGAACCACCGGGACCCCAAGCAGTTGAGTGATAGATACCTTCCGATCATCAGGAATCCCCGGCCCAAATGCAATTGCAGATTTTTGAAAATTAATCTTTTGCCCTGCCACACTTTCATAAAGAAGCAGACACTGATTCAGATTTGTCAACTCAGGGATATCTGCCTTCCTAAAAAGAAGGCTATCATCAGCAAATAGGAGATATGAGATCGCATGTGCCCCCTCAGTTACCTTAGCTTCATGAAGGAGATCATTGCTTTCAGCCTTTTGAAATAGCCCAGTAAGACCCTTTGAACATAGAAGAAAAAGATATGGAGAAAGTGGGTCTCCTTGTCGTAATCCCCTAGTCGGTCTGACCATCCCAACGCCTTCACCATTCAACAGCATACTGAAGGAAACAGATTCCACACATCGCATGATCAAAGCTACCCAACTATCCCTGAAACCTAATTGCAATATAATGTTTCGAAGAAAAACCCATTCTACCCTATCATACGCCTTACTAATATCCAACTTCAGCATACAGAAAGGATCAACCCCAGTTTGTCTATTACGAATTGAGTGGACCACTCCAAATGCCGTGATCACAGTATCATGGATGCAACGACCTGGTACAAAGGCACTTTGGAAGCTTGAGATCACATTTGGTAGTAGAGTTTTCATATGATTCACCAGTGTTTTGGAAATGATCTTGTAGAGTACATTGCATAAACTGATTGGTCGGAAATTGGTCACCAACTTGGGATTATCAACTTTTGGAATCAAAGCCAACAGAGTATGATTAAGTCCAGATAACTCAGCTCCCTCATTCAAAACCTGCAAACAAAGCTTACTTATATCATCTCCAATCACCTCCTAATACGTTTGACAGAACCGGGCTGAGAAACCATCTTCACCCGGAGCCTTGTCTGGACCCATCTGCTTCAATGCAACATCAATATCATTCCTTGTAAAAGGTTGCTCAAGTTTCCGATTCATATCCTCAGTAATTTTGTGTGGCACCGCATCAAGAACCAGCTTCATATGGTGACAATCCTCAGAAGAAAACAGCTTTGAGAAATAATCAAGGAAAACATCTTGAATACCCTCAGTAGAATCCTGCCAAACTCCCTTCTCATTAGTAATACCCTATATCAGGTTCAATCTTCCCCGAGTCTTTGCATACCCGTGGAAAAATTTTGTATTACTATCACCCCCTGCAACCACAAAACCCGATATCTATGTTTCCACAGTGATTCCTCAATCTCCATAAATCTGTTCAGCTCACCCATCACCTACTTCCTCTTGTTCTGTACCCTGTCATCTGGATTATCAAAAGGCCACTTAGACAACTCCTCATTCAGATGCCGTATCTTCCGCGAGATATGGCCAAAAATTTCAACATTCGAACGCCTCAGAGCTTTTGAAACCTGCAATAGATTGTTCTGAATGCCAAACAAGGTATTACATTATGTCTAACTTTCCTGAACAATTCTCCTGCAACCCTCTTCTTTAGCCCAAAAAGCTTCAAATTGAAATCTTCTAGTGAACTTCTTCTTCCCAGCTCCCCTTCCATGGATCCCATCTGTTAATAAAAGAAGCGGAATGTGATTCGACACTCCTGCATCGATACGCATCTCATGAAAATGTGGAAACAAATCTGCCGCTTCCTGGTTAAGAAAGCATCTCTCCAATCTCTCCAGTATGGAACCACGTTTCTAAGTCACCATTGGCCCGAGGATTCAACATCCTGTAACCCACAATCATCAATGGCATCTCTAAATTTCTGAATTTGTGCCTCAGGTCTCACACTCCCACCAATCTTTTCAGAAGCACTGAGCACTTCATTAAAGTCCCCAAATACAATCCACGGTCTCCTCACCGAAGCGGCTAATCATCGCAGAAGTTCCCAAGAAAACTGCCGGAGATGAGTTTCCGGATTCCCATAAAAACCAGTGACTCTGATGGCTTCTTCATTCAGCTGAACCTCAACATCAATATGGCCTTGAGAAAAACCCAAAGGCTTGACAACCAAATGACTCTTCCAACACATAGCCAAACCACTGCTACTGTGACCCACCTTCCCCACTACACAACACCCACCAAAACCTAAATTAAAGCAAATATCAGTCATTTCCTCCTTGTTTTTCTTGGTTTCCATCAAGAACACCAAGTCGAGGTCTTTCGCTTGAAGAAAATTCTTCAAGGCACGGAATGTGTGCGGGTTCGCTAATCCCCGCACATTCCAGCTAACACCTATCATTGATCGTGATGGGCCTCAAGTACCGGAGCCCATCACGGTTGAGAAGTTACCTGAATCATTTGCAAGACTGGATGTTTGGGGAGAGAGCCGATTGGAAGCTTGCCCACGCGCACGACCCCCGACTGGGAATCCACGGTGCCCTTTACCACCTCTACCTCGACCACCCCGTTTTGCCATATCCATCGGCCTCTTTGCCTTCCCATCATCCTCCACTTCTTCATAACCAATAGCCTTCTCTTTCTCTTTAGCCACAGTACTTCCCCCGTCTCCTCCATGAATAACACTGCCATCACCACGCTGGCCATTGCCTCTACCCTGTGTGTAAACCTTAACATCATCCCCATCCCCTCCTATAGAGTTGCCTCCCCCAAATTCAAGAGCCTTATTCTTCTGTTTAGACTTTTGATTCCCATAATTGGAATCAGAATGAAGGGTTGAAAGACTGCTTCCACTGGATATGATTTCGCTTGGAACAGCTGGCCTTATAGTGGACGTGGATAAGTGGGACTGGGCCGAATTAGAGGCATGGTCCGGTAGCCCACAGGCAGAAGTGGACACCTCCATCACACGTGCCACATTAGCAAATAAAGTAGCTCCTTTTCCCGCCTAATATTGAGTCTCCTTTAATTGAATCATGATCCTCTGCAGATTGAATCCTGGCATCTCGCTCAACCAAACCAGCTAGAATTTCATTACGTGATTCCCTTGAGCTTGGGTGTAATGATAATTGAGGCTCCACTTCATCACACAAGCGACGCCGGCGCTTGAGCAGAGGGAGCTCCGACAGATTTCGATCGTCAGTATCAACTTCCATCCCCTCCATACCCTGTACCCCGTCTTCCTCAAACTCCAATCTCGATCGGATTGTCCCGATAAGCTCATTATCAGAAACAGTTAAGGTCCAACACTTTGGCTCTTGTATGTTGATACAAGAATTTTTTGTAAACATGACTCTCGTAAAGAATTTAATTATTGTAGCGAACATGCAAACTAAATGTTCAATTTGAGTTTTAATGTACCGATGCATTAAATTTTTTCATTACTAATTTAGGTATAATAAAAAATTTGGGGCAACTACTCTTACATTGATGTAAAAAGTTGTGCACCACATTTCAAGGCTATTTCACCATGTATGCTTTACAGTTAATAGAATGCTTGTTTGAATCTTGTAATGTCATGAGCTAAATTTCCAAGCTCACCTTAAATTTCACAAATGCAAGCAATTTCTCTCTAGGAAAAACTAAAGCAACTCTCCTTGTCTTCTCCAAGTTTGGGATTGGAGTGGGAAAAAGTTGAAAGTCTGCATCAACCAGTCATCACCAAACTGAGCCGGGCCTAAGCGATTTCATTTCTGTCTGGGCTTCCAGATTTTGGGCCTTTTATTCGGCCAGGAGATCTGGTTCTCTTAGGCTCTTCTATGCTGGGCTTGGAGTCTACTACTTTACTACATTTTAATCACCATAAAAAAAAATAAAAAAAAAGTCCCTTCTTCTCTCTCTGCGCTTCTACTCTACGCTTGTTCTGCTTTCAGTGGCCTCCGAAATCCAAACGCGAAAACTCCGACTTCCTTCTTCGCCTTTGAGGCAGCCATGGGTTCCGGTATCTTTCTCTCTCCTATATTCATCATTCACAATTTTTTTCTTTCTTTCCACAATTAGGGTTCTTGACCAGTTAATTTCGATGGAAAATCAGCGAATGCAGCAGCATTATGTTTACGTTGCCGTGGTTTTGTGTGCAGATGCTGATATGGAGGATTACGGATTCGAGTACTCGGACGAAGAGCCTGAGGAGCAGGACGTTGATATTGAGAACCAGTATTACAACTCCAAAGGTATTATTATTATTATTATTCGTTTTGGAGCTTTCGGTTTTTCATCTAAATTCTTAGCCTTTCTTTTTGTTAGTTAGGGTTTGGAATTTGTTACTTATTTTTTGTGTGATTATCTCTCAGGTATGGTTGAGACTGATCCAGAAGGAGCGCTTTCAGGATTTGAAGAAGTAATTCGCATGGAGCCTGACAAGGCTGAGTGGTGAGTGATACACCATTAACATTCGTTTTCTGCAAAAATTAAATGAAAGCCTTAATATTTAGGGTGTTCTATTTCGATTTGTTTGGAGAATTTGGGGGGTTGATAAAGTGCGTAGAATGATATAACATGGCTAACTGTTAAATGGAGTTAGAGCTTAGAGAGGGGAAAATGCCGCGGCAGTTATATTGAGTGCTTGAGTTAGGAGGGAAGAAACAGACATCTCCTTATATTGTTCACACGAGAAACTGTCAAAATGTTGCAAATCTAGGAGGTCAATTCATTTGTTGGTTTATCTGTAATTTTTAATTTTTTTTCTTTCCAGGGGATTTAAATCTTTGAAGCAAACTGTGAAGATCTATTACCGTCTCAGGAGGTATAAAGAGATGATGGATTCATACAGGGAGATGTTGACATATATCAAATCAGCTGTAACACGGAATTACAGTGAAAAATGTATAAATAACATTATGGATTTTGTGTCCGGGTCAGCT